>OX297853.1:130663863-131369946 GCA_946477585.1 Cheilosia urbana | reverse complement strand
TAATTTGCTAAGGGATGAAATCGTAATTTGCAACGGAGAAGTGTTAATTTGCGATTTTTTTTTCTTGCAATTCACAACCACAGTACCTAATATTAAACTGATAACTATTTGTGTCAAATTGCGATCGGTTGTGGCAATATGTATTTCACGTCCGATCGCATTATTGACGCTGAGAGAAGTGTTGATTCACGACTTTTAGAGTCAATATCTTCACTTTGTATAATTTCTAGAATTGCGAATAAAAAGTCCTGAATTAGTAGGTCTTGAGCTAAGCTTTAAAATGAGACAAACTTTTCGTGATTCGGCGCTTATTTGTCTTGATTTGATCTTAAACTTTTTTCCGTGTACATATAAATATATAAAATAAATATCTATAGATATCGGTCTATGGCGAAGCCTACTTCCAATCATAGACACCTCAAACCAACGTCACTAATCTATTTCAGTCAAAAATAAAAACATGCCTTAACAGATCAGAAAACAGAAACTCCTGCTACACTTTGCTTTGTACTCAAAAATCTTGTAAAAAGGAAGAGTTTGAAAAAAGTAACAGTAGCAGTATAGTAACTATAACTGAGAGCTTCAACTTATAAAAGCTCACATTGTTATCTATATATATAAAACTTACTTGATAGTTGATATTTTGTCTGTAGACGTATATAGCTCACGTAATTTTCAACCAACTTACTTGGTTTTTCTTTTAAACTATTCAGAAAACCAATGAGAACGACATAGGCTACTTTTTGTCGCGAAAATAAAACTTTGAGGGGATGAAAGAGGTTATGAAAATCGATCTCTTAAACCATTCTACCGATTTCCATGAATTTTTGTGGATGGGTATGGTTGGTTCCAACTTGAAAGATGGGAAAGTTTTGGACCCTATACGTGGAACTTTGCAAAAGGTAAGCGGGATAGGAAAACAGGTTGTAGCGCCTCCCATTCAAAAAAATCAGACACTCTTTCTAAAGTTGTATAAATAAATTATTAGAGGACATTGTCAAAATAAATCAAGAGACTGCCTTCCGCATGTGCACTCATAACTCGGGAACGGTTGGTTCGATATTTACGATTTAAGGCTTGGTGGATTCGCATTGGCCCTAGGAAGGACATATGCCGTGATAATATAAGTTTAAGAGGATGAGATTAGAGATAAAGAACTTTGTATGGAGTATCGCACTTTGAAAAAAGAAACTGGATAGAAAAACCGATAGCGTCACTTCCAGTACAACAAAAATTCTTTAAGATTTTTAATTTTTGAATTCTATGGATTTTCCGGGCTAAATTGGTGTTGGAAATTACGGGCGACAGAGGGAAACATACACTTTTTGTCAATTTGTTTTATCTTTATCTATATATTTATATAACAAGTGGAAGAAGAATCGACATGCAACATTTCAAATAACACTGCGATGGCGAAAGTTATTATATGGCGAAAGTTATTGGGAAGAATGCACAATGGCTTACAAACGCGCATTGGCGGCCCTGAATCGTTTACATAACGATAAGCGACCTTTCGGTGGAGCATCGATCTTGCTATCAGGCGATTTTCGTCAAACGCTGCCTGTCATTTCAAGATCAACTCCGGCAGAAGAATTGCATGCTTGCCTGACAACAAACATGCAAGTTTCTTTACAAAATGACCAGTCCGCTGCAGAGTTCTCCAGGCAATTTTTGGCGATAGGCAATGGTGATTGAGTTTCCACAAAATGTTTGCAACTTTACAACGACACCGGAAGAACTAATCATGAAAGTTTTCTCGAATATCGCTCAGAATTATATTGACCATGATTGTATGAGTGTAAGAGTGATTTTGGCTGCGAAAAAACAGGAACGTCGATCATTTGAATTTCGCCATTCAAAACCAAATCGCTGGTGAGTTGCATTCATACAAATCAGTCGACTCCGTGATGGATGAAAACGAAGCAACCAACTATCCCACGGAATTTTTAAACTCTTGGGATATTTCTGGCTTGCCTCCACACAATTTGAAACTAAAAATCGTCTCAGTAATAATTTTGTTGTGCAACCTAAATGAACCAAAACTTTGTAACGGTACGCGTTTGATTGTGAAGAATTTAATATCAAATATTATTCAAGCAACGATTTTTATTGGAAAATTCAAAGGTGAAGATGTTCCTATTCCGCGGATTCCACTTATTCAGAACGATTTGCCGTTCGTGTTTAAGCGTTTTCAATTTCCCGTACTTCTCGCTTTTGCTATGAAAATTAATTATAAGTCGCAAGGACAATCGCTGGATGTGTGTGGCATAAATCTTGAATTTCACGTGTCGGCAAAGCTCTCATTCGTACGTGTACGTGTACCCGATAATAGAAATATAATCAAAAATGTTGTGTACCATAAAGCACTTCAGCGAAAAAGCGGTAGGTTGGCCGACAAGTATTTGATTTTATTTACCTATTTCTTTAATTTTAATATAACTTTTGAATAAAAAATCTGAATTGACCGAATTACATGAAGCAGAATGAAGCGAAAGCTCGGAATTATTAATTTCATTGCCTACATTAGTGAATTTGGACGGAACGAAGTTCGCCGGGTCAGCTAGTATATATACAAGGTGGCGCAAAAGTAATCCTCCTATCAGAAAATGCTATAAATTTTGCGATTGGCCCCTAATGTCAGTTCTGTTTTGACATTTGTGTAGTAAACACATGCGAAATACACGTTAATAAACAATGTTTCGCTACACTGCTCCAGAACGCGGAATATTGGTGACTATTTATTTGAGCAATAATCGGTCGGTGACTTTAGCACAACGTGAATCTCGTCGCAGATTTCCTAGCCGTCCAACGCCTACTGGTGAAACACTGTGACGTTTAGCCGCTCCCCTCCAAGAGACTGGCACAACACGAGATGCTGCCAGGTAGCCGTTCTGCAGAGAATATTGCTGCTGTAGCCGAAGATGTCATGGAAGCGCCGTCGACATCGACCAGACGACGTGCCACGCAAATGGGTATCAGTCGACGGTCTTTACAGCAAATTTTGGTACATGATTTGAAGATGTTTCCGTTAAAATCCAGACGGTGCATCAGCTGTTAGCTGCTGACCGCCAATCGCGTCTAACATACGCTCAAGCCATCCTTAATCACCACCAAGAGGAAGATGATTTTTCATCAAAAATAATCATGAGTGATGAGGCCCATTTCCATCTTAGCGGGTACGTAAATAAGCAAGATTTACGCTTCTGGGGCACTGAAAATCCGCGTGTAACCCACGAAGAGCCATTATACACCTGCTCAAAGTCACTGTATGGTGTGCTGTTTTCGCTGGAGGAGTCATCGGACCTTTTTTCTTCGAAGACGTCGCGGGCCAAACGGTTACTGTGAATGGTGAGCGCTACAGAGCAATGATCAACGAGTTCTTTTTGCCGCAACTTGATGAATTGGGATTGGAAAACATGTGGTTCCAACAGGACGAAACTACAGCTCACACTGCGCGAGCCACAACCGATATTCTGAAGGCGGCGTTCCCGGGTCGCCTCATCTCTCGTTTTGGCGATTTGCACTGGCCAGCAAGATCGCCTGATTTGACCGCTTCAGACTTCTTTTTGTGGGTCTTTTTGAAGTCGCGGGTTTATGTCAACAAGCCTCAGACTCTTGCAGCTCTTAAAGACAATATCCGTCAAAAATGTGAGGACCTATCGCCGGAAGTTTTGGCCAAAGTGATGGAAAATGCCATAAAAAGGGCTCAAATGACAATCAACTGTGGCGGCGGCCATTTACGTGACATCATATTCTCGACTTGATGTAAAAAAATTAAAAAACCAAATAAAAATAATCCACAAGAATAATCAAAGTTTTTCATTTTTTTTTTTAATTACAGCCAAAAAACATCGGAAGGTTATTTTTGCGCAACTTTGTATATAAATTAGCCTAGTCTCATGGTATGAAATACTTATAAGAATGCTGCATGTTCAGCGTATATAATAAAAAACAAATTGAAGCCCTGTGGCAAGATATATTTCATCACTTGGCAATATGTATAATAAAGCTCAAATTTAAAAACCCCCTAATGACGAAATTCTACCACCCAACAAAAATCGTCGTCTTCATTTTGTCATAAGCGAAAATTGTCAAAAACTGTCAGATTATTCTTCCAAATTTATTTGTGATCAACCCATGAACTGAATACCTTCCTCGAAACCCTCCGCATGTTGAAGAATCCGCTCCATTTATAAGTTAATTAAGAAAAGTCCTTCACCGTCAGCCAAATTAGTTGTACACCCGAGTGTACAAGCATCCCTGGCATGTCAACTCTTTCCATTTCATGCGATACCAACGCTAAATGAGGACAAATTGTTACCGGCGTTCGTTACTTGTTACCAAACCCGTCAATGTGTGGGCAGCCGCATCGTCACGGAATTCCTTCTCAGGAGGTGCAACATGAGGCTGCAATTGGAAATCGGAAGACAGCGACACTCTCCACTCATAACATCATCGCCCACCTTCGCACAGAAGACCCACAACTGGTGCTCGCTCAGGAAGGAATCCCAGAATGTTCGATACCCGATTTATTGATTAAAGAGGAGCGAAAAAAAAAAAAACGACGACCGCATATCACCTGCAGGTGGATGCAGCAGTGCAAAGCGTTAAACTGATGAAATTCGCCGCCACTGGCATCGGTGTGCTTATGTTTGATTCGCGTATCTGCCTGCTTATCGCAAAAGTGCTAATTGATGGTTTCTGGAACGGAGACGCAGGGAGTCCTTAAAAAAATACCCATCAGAGAACCTTGCAATTAATGAATGGACAGAAGGTTCTCCTTTCATAGCTCCCTTTTCCTTTGTGAACTTATACCGGTGACTCCTCCTCGAATACCAATCGATGATGACGGCGGATTTATTTATACACTCCGGCATTTATGTATTTCGGGGGTATCTGGGGCCCCATTCAATGTAAATTGTGACTTGTTTGTCACGGATTTTCCACATTATGATCTTGTACACATCGCTCCACGCGCCGCACTCACTTGCCAACCGTGGATACCTGTGTATGGGTGAGTATTCCCATGGGACAGGGGGACGCAGTGAGTCTGGGCCATCGAGCACATTGCCAGTGATCGATGAAGTAAGTATAAAATTTACGACGTGAAACTGTTGCTGTTTTTATACTCGATGACTTTTTGTGTATATCTCTTCAGTGTTCTCTGGAGACCTAGGGGTGCACAATACACACTGCGCTATTGGATCACGAGGGGGAACAGGGACACACAAAAAACAAAAAAATAAAAACAAAACTAACAGAGCCGCGAGTTCCATCCGAAGGAAACCAAGAACAAGGGCACTTTTCGTGGAGACTGCGAAAGGAAATATATGACTTAATTTAATGTCTCGTGTGTTTGGTACAGCACTTAGGTTGACTTTTTGTGGTCTGGTGCTTGCTTGTCTTGTCGCCTTCGACAATTCTTTACACACAATGGCTGAGCGCGCGTGCATGAATAAAAACAATCAGTCAATTTGATCAGCGGAGTCAATAAATATATTTTCGACGATCGATGAAGTCCTCACAACAAAATGAGAACGGAAAGGGTTTTTTTTAGTCGTTTCTCGAAGTTGTGTCGCTTAGTGTGCTGCATGTTTTTCGTTGAATTGCGTGCTTGGTATGGTTTGTTAAGCCCCGAAAATATGGTGAACTTCGGGGGGACGTTTTACAAATCCTCCAATTTTTTCTTTGACCGATGTTTTTTTCAGTGACACCTAGAAACCTACTAGGACTATTAAAACGCATATTGAACTGGACATAGTGAGTTGCGAGCACAACCTAACTAACTGATACCGACGCCGACGGTACAAATATGAATCGCCAGATGTGTCTGATTTAAATGTATGTGTCTGATTCGTGGAAGTTCTTTAGACGGCAATTAGTTCAGAAAGTTTGTTGTTGCGCTTTCGTAACAACATTATCATCGGAACCTCCTGAAATGGAGTCAGCAACAACTTCTACATCTGTTTCGATATTGAACTATTATGGAAAAATATAAAAGCGGTGTAAGCCGCTTAAGGACACTCATAATGATCGGGGAGTAGAAATACCTTTATACCTGGTGTTCGAAAGGCTATGAATCATTTCCGAACTGTCGACTAAATAAATCAGAAGTCAATTGATTTTTTTTTTTTTTTTTTAAATATTCCTTTTTTTATTTTTCAAGTCGATATGAACCTACCTAAATAAGTCCCATGCCCAGTTGGCTGACACTGGCGAACTGAAAGATAGAACTATAGTCTAACAGGCGACCTTCGCTTCTTTGCTTCATCTGACTGCTCACTGTAGCTCAGCTTAATTTGTGTTTTGCAGAAACAAAAAAGGAGTCAGATCCTATATCGACACGAAAGGGAGATTCAGTACTGAGTTGATTTATTTTTGTAAGCCCCTTCTTAAAAATTTTACCCGAAGTGTACGAGTATCTGTTATAAGAGTAGCCGCCTCTTACAATCAACCCTAAGAAGTAGAACTTGTATCTGGTAGTACTACCCGACCCGTGGCAGTAGATGAATAATTTAAAAATAACCTTAAAGTTGAAATAGAGGAGCGTTTGAGGAACAATACATAATACATTAGTCGGCGATTGACTGCACAGGTTCGGCTGAAAATGTAACTGTCTTACTCCAACCACCGCAATGAATGCCTTGGGTGGGTTGAACTAGTGGAAGCCTTCGTCAAACAACTTGGAGTGCTCCATTAATCGAAGTAATCCAAAAATCCTTCAAACTCCATGTTAGTTTGAACTGTGGACTCAACAGTTATAAATTTACTTTATTTTTTGTAAATGTAAACTTCACTGGACTTTCGAATTACTTGAAAAACTGGGACGAGGCTTTAAGTATATCATGGATGGCATAAATATGTTGTATAAGATGTAGTGATGCATACCACCACGAATTAAGAGTGACATCGCACTTCCTAATCGATGGTTGTTTGTATGCTATACAATCATCAAAACATGCGACATTCGCGAAGGATTCTTCGGTGGAAGCACGGAGGAATTCAAAGAACAAAATACGCATTGTTTCTAATGGCTTGTTTAAGTATGAGAGTTCAATGTTTTGCTGCGAGTTCTTGGGTGTAGGAATGTTACACGGTGCGTTTTGATTTTGTCGCATTATCAAAATGATATGTACATGCGCACCTCTTCGAAATATCTACTATAGATCTGGCTAGGCATTGAGACGTCAGTTACTGTGACAGGAATATTTCATGTTCTATCAAAGAAGTGAGTTACTCAAAGTTCTTCGCTAGTCCTCTTCTACGTCACCCTTTAATATATCAGTAATGCGAATCAGTTGCGAACGCAGGAACAAATATGGGGGTTTTTGATAAAAGTGTTTAATTTTCATGAGGGACCATCAAGCTATAGGAAACAAAACATGTTTTTCCGTTTCGCTTTCAACCCCCAAAACCCCTACCTGTGTTCGCCCCTGACGCGAATGTTTGTTTTGATGCTCTATCCTCTATTCCATAGCTCATGCTTTGATGCCGCCAGCAACACTTTTTGCGAGTTGTCAGCTAACCCATCAGCAACCATGTTAAAGGCAAACGCTGAAAGCTGAAAATTCGGTTGACCCAAAACGAAGTAAATAACTAAGTAGTAGGTGTAGTGTCTGGAAATACTGTATCAAATATTAGAAATGTGAAACACTATAATATAATGTCAAAAAGTATTTGATTTAATAAATGAAAAGGCACTTCATACGTGACTACGGCACAGAACAGTCGTCTATTTATACGGATACTACAGTAGGCAGGCGCAGGACATATATAACTTTTTGCAGCAAGTGGTGTTAGTATCTTAATTGACCTATTACAACGGAAGCATTGTTCGGCAATATAAAACCATGTTACCAATTACGGTAGAAAGTATCGACGACTTTTTCATTGTCAAGGTCTTTTTGACTTGGAAATTTTGCGCTTTTTACTGCCGGTCGCGTGCTAGCGATCTCAGGCCTGAATATCTTACCCCAGATACCTTCTAAAGTGCTATTGGATAGACCATGCTGGCTATTGTAGCGCAGTTTGTCCAAATTATAAGTAGGTACGTGCCGCATTTCATTTTTGTTATCGCCATGCGGTAAGTCATGTCTACGTTGTCCACATCCAAATAATGGAGAATTTTGCATTATGTTATCCACATTAGGCATTTCTTAAATTAAGGACGAATTGTGATAAGATCGCATTGAAGCTATCGCTCTTGGTAATGACGACGTCGATTTTTGCTTGTTTTATTAGTAAATTGCATTGCAAGAGTTGGACCTCCAAACTTGGAAAGAGAGCTACGTGTACCTTACCCTGACTCTGCCTATATTATAACCATAAATCCTCGATGAAAAAAGGTACTACCCGCTTGATCTGATCCGTATGGAGAAAGAGAAGTGCTGTAGAGAAGAGAGGAGGAATTACAAGTACGAAATACCATAATCGTTGCTTCCTCTCTTGACCGATGATGGTTGAAGCGGAAAAGGTCATAAGATAGATACCTTCGTTAGACACAAGATCTCTAGCACTGTAGTTTTTTTTCTGGTCCATGGTGTACAGGGCTTCGAGCTCTTACTACTTGCTCTAAAGAGCTGCTCTCCGTAGGTATGTACCTTCTTTCGTCTTGAGTCTGGTGAAGACCTTTTATACCCACCGACTTTACCTACTAATGAATGCATTCTGACCACATATACCTAATCGCTGTGGCCAGTAGCAAAACCATTTGCCGCCACAGTGCGCGTTACTTTATACCCAAGACCATTAGCAATCTTCAAAATCAAGTTTCCGTGCAGTCATTATAAGAACATTCACGGCCGCAGTTACAGCACATAAAAATTAACCCCTTTGCATTGAAAACACGACTCGGGAAAAATAAAGAGTAATTACAACACAATCGTAAGTCGGTTTCCCGAAAATCGCCCTTCAAACACGGTAGAGGCATACAAACCTCGCCGTATTCGATTATGTTGCGCTCCATAGGCAACCACACACCTCCCACCCCATCGTTGTGGCATTTCCAATTTTCCCAGAAATAAAATAAAACTCTTCCCTATAGCACATTACAAGCTCACAGCAATAAAACATCCCCCCAGATGCATCATCCCCCAGCCAACCCCGTTCCGCACTTAACAAAAGGTGTATAGGCAAAACAGAATGTAATTTTCTTTTCTCGATTTTTGGGCAACACAACAACACCGCCAATAACAATATCAACTAAGCGAGCGGCAAAGCAGCACAGAAAAAAAAAAAAAAAAAAACAACAACAAAAGAACTGTACGTGAGTAATTCCGCCATCAAATTTGAACGCATTATAATAATACATCATTCGCACACAATTCGTTCATGTCCTACACACATAAATTTCTTCTTCTCCGTCAGTCACTCAAGCAGACGGCACAGCGCACAGGCTACGAACAACAGGCAGAAACCAAAAGAGCAGCCATCCGTCGCTGTAAGTTCACAGATTCCCCCGGCGATTTTCAAGGAAAACCCAGAAAGAGCCACAAAAAGCAACAAACCCAGAGCACAAATCTCTCCGACGCACACATGCCCATATTGTGGCAGCTCTCCGCCAGCTGAGTGTGTTTGCGAGTGTGTGAAAGAAAAACTCAGCCGCCCCACTGAAGGATTTATGTGTGAAACATCATGGCTCACATAAAGCATAATTCGTCACACTTTACGCACTTTACTCGTTCCTTTGCGCCATGGCGTATTGGCATCCTGCTCGCGCAATCGGCTACAGCCCATCTATTGCCATTTCAGTCACACAACACATCCATCTTGTTTAGGGTCTCTCCTTCAGAGAATGCTTTATGGGTTCGCTCCTCCCTTTTTATTGCTGTTGCCGCACACATTACAGAGCGGCAACGCGCGCCACGACCATGTTGCCATTGAAAATGTCGACGACGAACATACAGGTAGCACGGAAATAAGTTATCTTCCCTCAGGGAGAAGGGAATCGAATGAGTGTGTGAGTGGATTTTGTGTGCGACCATTGTGCTCGCAATATGGTTTCCCGTCGGCAAAATGGATTTCATGAATGAGTTGAATGGCGCGCCGGCGATGGTGGAACTACTAAAAAATGCAATCAGAAAAGTTATGGAAATCTGAAGTAGTAGGTAATGCAACGGCTTTGTTAATGAGAATGAAATTCAGTGCAAAGTGAGTTTTTCGTTGGCACCGCATTTGACCGCCATTCGCCACGTGATTCACTTCGAAGAAGTTTCTTCTGTGTCCTTTCTAACACACACTCGGAGGAAAAAGTTTCGCACTTAATTTACTCCGACCGTAGCCACCCAATTACTGTGAGTGGAAGAAGTGATACTTGTGTGTCGTAGTGTCGCTGGGGTTTTGTCTAGCTTCGATTTATGTACTAGCTAGGTACTCCAGTTAGAGAGTAGATATAAACGTCTTTGGTCGATGAAAGGGGATATCTTTGGGGAAAAGTCTTCTTCGACTCATTTTAGTTTGCTACACGCTAGGGCACGATGTGTGTGGTAGGTATATAGTTGAACAGCCAGGGGAATGGGGTGTTTTGCTTGTGGCTGGTGTTGCTATTGAGGAGAGACTAACAATAGTACCATTTGAATTTATTAAGATCCTTCAAGTGGAGGATACAATAGGAAAAACATACCGTTCGTAGATAGGACGTTACTAATTTCAAAGAGTTTCGCGTTTGGGACCTAGAACTTGATGCCGTGCGACGAAATGGAGAAGCTCTCTCATGACAATTGAAAGCGCTGCTGGATGTTGAGCAGGCGATCAGAAGAAGGTTGGGCAGCTGAAAAAAGTAGGGTGCGACTCTTGTTTTTCTGGGGTTGGCACCAGTGACTCATTACAGCAGCCCAACCCTACCAACTAGGATCGCATACCTACCTATTACCTACTTTGGAGTCATCAGCTAACAAACTGAGGGCAACATATGCTCTCAAATATCTTTTCAGGCGAAGTAATTAGTCAAATGATCTTCTGTCTGAAGTGAGCGAATCTGCATGAGTTTTTAGCATGAAAATCGATATAATCCCGTAAATGGTAAATAGCAGCACTGACTAGAATGGTTTCAAAATTGTTTTTTAGGAAAATGCGTACCACCACCAAAAGTCGCTGCTTCCCGTTTCATCGTTATCATTCAAAAAATTCCGCGAATAGGTACCTAAACCTTTTATGAAAGCAAAAAAAAAAAAAAAACAGATAGTTTCCCGCAGGAAATTAAATGCCTGCCTACAGAGATAAGGTAAAAAAAAGATAAACGATGATTTAATTCGTTTTTAAATGGATTGTGTAATTTGAAATTTTCGAAAGCCGAGATTCGATTCGATTCGATTCTGGTGAATCAGAAAACATCCTGCTCTGGAAGGCTATTAAAGCGACGATAAGATCGAAGATCTAAGTATCGCAGGAGACATCTGAGAAAATACTAGCAAAGCGCAAGCAAAGCGCAGGCAAAGCTTCTGCTTATAATATCTAGAGGAAGCTTTTAAACCTTCAATAACCAAGAGACCAATCAAAATATTAATGCGCCTTAAAATATTCAAATATTTGAGAATAATTTAGTAAAAAGCCTACTCAACAAAAGCCTGAAAAATTCCGCGGTACCACATAATTAGAATGGACTTCTTAAAATCATGTCTTGGATAATTATAGCAAGTTACTTAAATTTACTTTTCCCACAGTCCTGTGTGGACCACGGTCTCAACTAAAAAGCTCCTCGGGCCAGCTCGTTCCCCAGCTAGCTGCATAGACAGTTACTTTATATTATAAACGTCACGCTACAGACTGAATTAGAACATAATCCGAGAAAATCATGGTAGTCGTATTGATTCTAAAAGCAGGCCAAACCACCGGATAAAAAAGCCTTATAGACCCATTTTGCTGCTTTCAATTATCAATTATGCTTACAGCAGACAGAATAGTCGGTACCTAGGGTCGCTAACAACTTTGAGCAAAAATCGATCAGTTACCTAAATTCGATAACTGGCTGGAAGAGTTCTTGAACCAAGTAAAACTTGGAATTTTCTTGGAAATTTTTCAAGCCCTTGTCGCCAGTTGAGTCACAGCGAGTGAGAAAGACTTGCAGTGAGCATGTAGCATAGGTACTCATTACCGACTAACGCATTTGGTAAAATTATGTGCCCACAATGCTCACAGTTTGGCCAGATGTTAGACAAGTTATGCCCTCCTTTCGAAACCAGTTCAATGTCGCGCAAAAGTCCTACCAAACAATTACTCATCATCGTGTGGTAATTGACTGCTTTTGACGTTAACAAAATCTGCAAATTGAGTTTTTTAAAAATAATTTCCATCGACCAAAAAACACCTTAAACACCTTTTCAATTGCTACTAAAGGTAGTAGGTCTCTCTCTACCCACAAGAGAAAAAAAGTACAACAAACCCGCCGCTCTTGGCAACACTGTCAGCATGCTGGCACCCAAACAAGTCATATGTCCCCCCCCCCTCAGTGTACGCACACCCCCCCGACCACGACCACTGTTCCGAGAGACAACAACAAAACAAAGAGCAAATAAATATAACGCAATTTACGAGAGTAAGCGCATAGCACTCAAGAACTCACCGACACACAATAGCTCAAAGCGTCGCGTTGGAGCGGAGCACACAACAACAACTGCCGAATGAGCAACATATCCCGAAATTGAATGTATGTACCGACTCATTCGGTGGCAAGTTTTCCAACCAACCCCCCTCAAGAGTTTTCCCAAACGCTTTTCCAACCAGAAACCAGCACACTATACGCCGCCTAATCGAGAGCGAGTCGAACCACCCGCCGACGACTCCGCTGCCGTCGCTTGTTCGTTTTGCTTGGCGTCTTCGTTTATCATCACCGCGCGCCGGATTCTCATCAGAGTGGTGTGTTCTTCTTCATCCACATTCGCAATGTTTATGGCTCATTTTGCCAGCCAGCCAGCCAGCAACTAGGCATAGAGTGTAAAAACTTGAGCAGTAGTTACTTCGTCCTGCCTGCCGCAAAGTTAGTCCAACCAAACCATATTCGTACGCCTCACACAAAACCCATATTACTCACCCATACATCTCAATTGGCGCAGAATTTTTCCTTCGTCCTCTAAACGAAACGAAATACGAAAGTCGGAGAACACCAATATCACCGTATGAAAGATACTTTATTACGTGTATTACGGTTTACGGTTTACGGAGGCCCTCTGCTGCGCTCTGCTGATGTGGCTCTCGTATATTTTATATTCAGCCACCGCCAGAATGTATCTAGATACTTTATTTATGTATTATATGCCATCACACCATGGCAATTCCTCAGTTATATGTACATTTTTTTTTCTGTTCCTTTCTTTCATCTACTACACAACGCTGCTGCTGCTGCTGCTGTATTGTTGTTGTTGTTGTTGCTGTAGTTGGACTCGCTAGTGGTGCTGCTGTCGCTTTTTTTGGTCTTTTATTTTTTTTTTATTTCTGGATTAAGGAGTTCTCGGATTTTCACATGTATATGGCACGAATTGAATGCTTTATGGGTTTAGTTTGATAGAAGTCGTAAAGAAATCAACATCTTTTTGGGGAGCTGTTAGTAGTATAATAAATATAATCGTAATCATAATAATAATAGTTGTAGGACACATTAAGCGAAGCTATCAAAAGGATTGCTTGCACAATAGAAGAGAATACTATTTTAGTGGGAGCAAGCAAACCAATCGAGGACTGTTAGATCTACCTATCGAGCGACACGGCTTAGCAGTGTGCATATTGTTGTTTATGTTGTGTTATGTTTCCAATGTGGCGTGGAAATTTGTTTTTGTTGGTTTTTGCGTAACTTGAAACATTCTGATTGTGACATCGGTCAGTCTAATTGGACTCTCAGTACTTAAATCGCGGCATATATACCTATACCTAATACGATCTACTTAACTCGTCTTTAGTGCAATATAACATAAAAATAATCAGAGTGTGTATCTTATAAGGATAATATCTGTGCCAATTTGAATCTGCCCACATGTGAATTTGTCCTTCGCTAGAGCATGTCACTTCGTAGATACACTTGAGGACATACACATCAAACAGTGTGTCGGTTAGAAATTATTGTGCGCGTATTAATTATACACTTTCGCAAAAGTTCCTTGCACTGGTGGGGAGTAAATGGCAAAAAATTAAGCGATATCCGTGTTTAGTAACTGTAAGCTTGTTTAACGGTGTTGTCGGTGCTAATTGAATGGATATCCCTATCTACGATTTGCATCCAGTGTAGATCTATATAAATTGAGTGTGTCAAGTGATTTATCAATTTGCAATATTTTTCTCTTAAATTTTTATTTTTATTTTTGCTTTTTCTCTCATTTTTCTCAGTCCAGTGTTTCTAGTCCTTGCTATAATTGAAAGAGAAAATTACAAAGCATTATAGTCTTAAAAAAAAAAAAAAAATTAATTGTGATATCCGGGTTTAGTTGGAAAACATGGCATTCGTCGGTATTCGGTCGCGGAATTCGTATGTTAAAAATCCAATTGTTGCCACTGCTCAGGAAGAATAGGGCACACACGTTCGTCGTCTCTTTGTGCAGAGTGTTCCTCTGCAGCTAGCGCGCAACTGCAACAGAAAGGATTGTCATCATCGCCAGAGGATATACTGTAAGTAGTTGTTTTATTGAATGAATGCAATGAGTTGGGATAGATAATGCGAACAAGTTCACACTCTATCATGGGGTTATTTTGTTTTGAGAAAGTTTTAATGTGGCAATCGAGGCGGACGCATAGAACGGATGATTGATGGGTGTCAAGAATGTAGAAGAACTTGTGGTTTGCACTTGAATGGTGTTTAGTTTGAAATACTTCAGACGGAAGAAATGAATCAAATGCGACGACTATACATACGATACTCCAGATACTGACATAAGGTAGAAAGCAGCTAAGGAACGCTGTGCTTCTAGTTAGGAAAAAAACTAATTCTTCTAGGTATCCTGCAAAATAGTCGATATAGGCCATTTTTTGCCGTAAGTGGGTACCTACGTTGAGAGTCTGAAAATCACTTTCTGACTAAACAAGACTAATATAGTGAGGTGAGTGGGTGTTATAAAAACCACTACCTATAAGTAATTTAGATAGTGAAATAATTACAGTCACAAATTTAACAACTTAATGTGGCGTAGGGCAAGCAGAACTATTCATTGGCAATATCAAAGAAAAAGCTAAGAAGCAACTTCAGAATGTATATGCTAGGAACACAAGAACTGATGGTAGAACACTCTAGGGTAACACGCCATACGTCGGGATAATGTGACTCTCCTATAACTACGGTGACCATTATTCCTCTCCTTGAGAGGACAGTCCTATTTTTCGCTACTATATCCTCTCTGATGTTTTAAGTTAAAGAGGACATTTGCAGGTCAATTAATAATTTGCTTTAAACACATTCGATTGTATTTTTACTCTTTTTTGTATTTGAAATAAATGGTCCCTGTACCTATAACACAAGTACGAACCCATACTGAGACTGAAAGCATCATTGCAGATGGTACCGGTGCCCAATAGGTATGCGCGCTGGCAAAGTAGGCAATGCTACGGTTAAAAAGTCCAAAAAACCACTCGAAACTCTGCCTCATTGTCACTAGCTAAAGTCTGATATTGAACACAAAACTGGCAGAGCCTTCTTAGACCACCTATCGGAGATTTGTATCTAACACAAAATTCTGCACCATTACTGATTTGTTCAACCCACATGGTGGATTGAAGACACTGCAAATCACGCAAGTTGTGGTACGAAGTTCCGTGTTCTGGTTGATTTGACAGGCTTTTTAAAAAAAAAGCTCCTTATGGGCATGTTTGAGTTCGGAAATATTTATAAATGAAGAGGAACGCGATTTGCAGAGACGAGACGACCAACGATCCACCGAAGAGACCAAAATAATCAACTGGAGATTAAACTTAAGTCGTAGAAAGAGGTCCAGTCCATAACCCACATTTTGTTTATGAAGTTGTAGCCAGGATAACAGTTCAAAAGTGACTTGATTTAAAGGCAATAGGAATACATTACATAACCAGGTAATTTAGGTTAAAAGACTTAGGTAGGATAGGTTGCAATTATCTGACAAATTGTGAGTAATAATTTTAAACCAAACGGAGGTCCATTGTAATACAGTACAAAACAAAACAAAGCGAACGCATTTTACTTTATCCTGGGCCCATAACCTGTTAAAAATAATTCGTTTTCAATTGAACTTAACTTATATATATTTATTTCTTTTTAATAATTCATCAAATAAACTTCTATAAAATTAACAATATGTCTCGAATCAAAGTTTAATTCACGTCCCTCCCTCTATAAGTTATTGGCGTTAAAATCAGTTTATTACCAACGTATAATGAACACATCATATATGAAAGGTGTCAACATTAAATGCTGCTGTTAAGTCACTTTTACTTTACCTCATAGAATCCGTGCCATCAGGCAGGCGTCCCCTAGAAAGACCCAGGATGAGATGGTCAGATCAGGTCCGAAATCTCTCCTCGGCCCGTATGGGGATTGCCCCTGATGATCTAGAGTCGGTGGCGGAAGATCGGGAGCTAGGGAGGGTCCACTTAGGTATCCTATACCCGTGACCCTACTAATAAATTTAGAAGAGCGACCATTTAAAAATGAATTAATGAACGAATGAATACCTTACCTAGTGTGAGTCAATTAAGGCAGATATTTTATTGTAATTCTGTGCTAAAGATTCAACTTTACTTTCCTGAGATAGATGTTCAAAAAACAACCCTCATTTTAGAATTTATATTGCGCTTTACTTAAAACAAATTTTAGTCTCGACTATATATTTACCGAAGCTCACAATTGCGAAATTTATATAGCCACTGTGAACTGCTAAAATGTAAAGTCGAAACTTAAATTGTTTAATAGACAAAAAAAATTGTTTATAAGTAAGTCCCATTTTTAAAAAACATGCGCAACTTATTTCGATATTTGAGTTACTTACGCCGATTTTTCGAACCAAATGAGGTGCTTTGAATATTGGCCAGCGGCTACAAAAGTAAGCAAACAAAAGTGCACAGTTTGGAACTTTGTGAATCCAATTGTTAGAGATTGAAGACCATTCCGCATCTACCCCTGGAGGGTAGTTTGAAGGTTTTACCAAGGGTCGGAAGGAAATTCGAAATTATTGAAAAAAAATAACGGGTGATTTTTTAAGAGGCTTAGAACTTAGAAAAAAAAAACACAAAAAATTCGAAAAAATGAATGAAATATTTATTTGAATCGATAGTTTGAACCTTGCAATTTAATGTTTAAAGATAATTTCATGCAAATGTTGACCGCGGCTGCGTCTCAGGTAGTCCATCCGCTGAGTCCAATTTTGGCATACTCTTTCACGCATATCGGCCGGTATCTCACGAATGAATGCATGGATGTTGGCCTCCAGTGCGTCAATCGAAGCGGGTTTGTCCCTATACACATTAGCCTTGACATAACCCCACAAAAAATAATCTAATGGTGTCAAATCGCACGATATAGGCGGCCAATTGACCGGCCCGAAACGTGAAATTAACTGTTCACCAAACTCGCCTCGCAATTGCGCCATTGTTTCGCGTGCTGTGTGGCATGTGGCACCGTCTTGTTGAAACCACATACCATGCAAGTCAAGAACTTCCATTTCGGGCAAAAAAAAGTTTGTTATCATCGCTCGGTAGCGTTCACCATTGGCAGTAACGCTGCGATTCGCATCATCTTTGAAGAAATATGGCCCAATAATGCCGCCGGCCCATAAACCGCACCAAACAGTGGCTTTTTCGGGATGCATTGGTAGCTGTTGCAATGCTTCTGGCTGATCTTCACTCAAAATGCGGCAATTTTGCTTATTTACGTACCCATTCAACCAAAAATGAGCCTCATCGCTGAACACAATTTTTCGATAAAAAAGCGGATCCTCGGCCAGCTTTCCAAGAGCGCATTCACCAAAAATTCGGCGTTGTGGTAGGTCGGCTGGCTTTAGTTCTTGCACAAGCTGTATCTTAAAAGGCTTTACGCACAAATCCTTCCGCAACATTTTCCACGTAGTGCTGTAACAAAGGCCTAACTGCTGGGAACGGCGCGGAATCGACATTTCGCGGTCTTCTGTCACACTAGCTGATACGGCCGCAATATTTTCTTCACTACGCACAGTACGTAAACGTGTTGGTGGTTTAATGTCCAACAAAGTAAATTTGGTGCGAAATTTGGTCACAATCTTCCGAATAGACTGCTCAGAAGGTCGAGAATGCCGATCATAAAATGGAAGCAGCGCGCAATGAACATTTCGAACCGAGCACGAATTTTGATAGTAAAATTTAATAATTTGCAAGCGTTGTTCATTTGTAAGACGATCCATGGTTAAATTGCAAACCAAACTGAAGCTGTTTGACAGTGACACAAGGTACTAAACACACGTCAGCTGTCAAAACCAGTGTTGCCAAAACCAAACCAGCTAAAAAACCACCCTTTAATAACGCAGATGCTCTGCCACAATAGCAAGTGAAACTTTCTGAAAACTGAACTGAAAAAAAATTAAACTTTCTTTTATTGTTTTTGATATATATTTTGAAACCTATAAGTTGTACCTACTTTCCATCTCTTGGTGATGAGCTCAAGTGCTAGAAGACTAGGTAAGCTTTTGAAGCAAGGACATCGCCATCAATAAATCGAATTACAGAGTTTTGATCATCGGATTTTATTTGAAAATTCGGCAAATACCTATCACCGTCCATCCCAAGCACGAAGCTTCTTAAAGCCGCAGTTGATTCGCTCGTCATCGCCAAATTACTGTCCTCAATGCTATATTGTAACCTTCCTAAAATACAAACGATTCTTCAGGACGAACGATCTAGCTATTTCCAATAAAGGATTGGAATACCTATTGCTTCCATTAATATTGACTTCTTGACAGTATACCGAGAGCAATAAAAGATCCTGTACTATCATCCAAATCTATATAAGAGCTGTCTCGTACGAGGTTATTCACTGACCTCTACTTTATAAATATTCTCATAACAAATGCTTTAAGGAAAGCGATCATTGCTCGCAATACGATATTTGAGCGATCTTCAATACAAGTATCTACCTAACTATAGCGGATTTCCTTACGTTAAAGGAGGCTTCTCGGTCTATGGCACATGTTTCCAGAAGATTAAACATCAATTATCGTGCACAGCTATCTGCAACCATTTTATGCCCATATTGGACTGGTACCTATAACGTTCATCATGTCCATTACAAAATGCTCCGGGGGGATATAGTCTATTTAGCGATTATATCACTGTCTAAAACTTTGCTCGGCTACCATATCAACACACAAGCTGTATAAGGGGGCGCAGGAACATAAGTCTAAGGGCTAAAAGTCCACAATGGTCTTTTGAGCCATTTATGGGTCAAAATTCTAGTAATGACCTCATTTGTTGTATTTTCAATTTGAAAATTAAACACAAACTACAAGCAAAAGACCGCGCACCCAGCCCGTAATCCAAAAGAAACCCAATCAGGGGGGTTGCAGGGGGGCAGCATGCCCCCCATATACATTTCATGATACAATGGTAGCAATTTGTGTGCGCCATTAAATTATAAAACATTCCCATACTTTTTGAGTTGTTTTAATTTATTTTTTATAGTCATATGGATAATTATGGACTTATGGCCAACTTTCATTTTAATATTCATTCATTTATGAACCGATGACCCAAATTATTGTGAACTTTTGGCTCACTTGGGTGGGTTATAAGTCCACAATTGATTTGTGGGCTTAAAACCCACCTAGGTGGGTCAAAAGTCCATTCTGGACTTTCGGCCTGTGGACTTATGACCCTGCGCCGTATAAGGTACGCTGTGTGAAAGTAAGATCTTAGCCTTAAAAGGACTCTAGGAGATGCTTAATACATGCTAAGCATAGCTCTAGAAACGTATGCAATAGTTGGAGACCTTGGTAAGCAATATTTTTAATTGAATATACAAAAACCGTTTTTTGTTTTATTGTGTAATGAGTACCTATACATATGAACGAAATTTTACAAGTTGGAGTCTTAGGTAAATGTAACATTTTCTTATTTAAGATCTATTTTTTAAGAACAAATACTTCGGACTATTTTTCATAAAATTTCTAAAACTTTACAACCCCTGCGCAGGTTGAAGATTGGTAGATGTTCCGACGCATATGTGAACTGATCAAACTTACAAGCCGACGCCGACGGGACTGCCATCCAATATCTCCGTTTGATGAATGACTTAAGGTTTCTTCAACACGAATATAAAGCGCAAATTATAAATTCTTAAACAATTCTTAAAAAAAAACACACTCCGCCAAATGTGAGCTACATTCACCTCTATATTAAAGTCATTTGCTTAATTTCTAGCGAAATTCTCCTACTCCACTAAAATAGGGCTCAGTGCCATGGCACTGGAAATAAATGATTTCTAATTAAATAATTTAACAAAAGAATAGAAAGAAACCACATCATAAATAAACTTGGAAACGAAGGGCAACACCCATTCGGCATGATCAAATTTTGTTTGTCCCACAAAAATACATCGTACGAAATTCGATTCGTGATCAAAACACTTCCCAGTTTGGCCCAACAGTCGTCTCAAATTTCACGCAATTCGTCACGAATTCGAATTTGTAACCGAATTTTGTTTAATATTCATCGGCTTACTGATTATCGAATGGCGGACCTATCAAACTACTCACTCCCAATCGAAAAACTAGTTTTTTTTTACAATAATTGAGACATTGTGACTTCCTACAACCACCTCTAAACAAATTAAATTTGCTACCCAAAAAGAGACTCGAAATAATATAAATCAATCCAGATCAACAAGGGAAACCCGATTAAAATACTCGTTGGCCAACAAAAGGAAACAAGAAAGCCCTACTTATAAGAATACGAATTTATATAGAAGAATTTTCTATAAATCTATACATTCCGCGTGATTTATTTAATTAAAATGATTTGGGTAGATTAAAGCGGGGTAAAAAAAAGAAGAAGAAAAACGGAAATCCCCACCTAGATTAAATACAATCCCGGCGCACAAAACATTGGCCCAAATAAATCCGTGGGTGCTTCAAATGGTCTGATTTATTGTCGCCTTCGTTTGTGTGTTGGCACAATTTTCGCCCAAAATCTCTCCGTCCTAGAGACAATTGAATTTGAAAACTGTGTCTATACCCAAGATGTATGTGTGTATTATATGTAGGTCTGTGCTGGATTTTGTCGCGACCCCTCTTCCTTGTCAAATAGCACTAACCTACAATGAAAAATGAAAACGGAATACAACAAAAAAACCGTCAGGGAGCGGAAGGAAAAACTTTGCGCTGGGAAATTATTGATTAAATTTTATTAAAAAAAAAGAAAAGGAAAACAGTGGCATCAACTTTTCCACCCAATTTTGTTTTTTACTGTAAAGCAGACCAAATCGAATGGATTCCCAATTAAGTTGGAAAAAAAAATATAATACAGAATTTCAATGAGAGTCCTAATCCAGTGCGTAGCTAAGAGGGAGTTTCGCTAAGTCGACTATGACTACGAGCTCATTTTATTGCGGCTATAATCGCATGGACTTGATAATGGCATTGATTTGTGTTTTTAGTCTCAGTTTCAGTTTATGAGCCTCTTTTGCGGGAAGTTTGTCCACGAATGTGAATAGAGAACTGGGATAATTTGCTTCTCCAATCATAGACGGGGTGAAACGTTCATTAAACAAATAGGTAAGGTGGTTAATTTCAAAATTCAAATGGGGGCCTACTAAGTGGGGGATATACCCAATAGGTTGTTCATTTAGGCGTTCGGTCTCTAATTCATTTTCAAAGTTTAGTTTGAAAGTGTAATCATTAAATTTAGCTCCTAGCGAGTCAAAGAGCAGAAAGTGTACCTACTTACTCGTCAAAAGATTGTCATGAAGAATTTGTGTTAAGGGAGTAAATATTGTCAACTCTAAAAGTACCTATTAGTGGGTATAAATATAGATGTTCTAAATTGTACAAAATAATCATCGAAGGGCTTATGGATTATCGACCAACAAAAAGTTAGAAATGTAAGATCATCTGAATACAGTCTAAACTGAAAAGGCCATGCAGCTTTTAAACGGAAAAGAAGATTGTAAGACTTAAGGACTCCGGCTGCTACAACATACCGTCGGTCGACGAGAATGGAAGCAAGGACACTCACTGCCAGGGAGCTTTGATTGTATTACATAGCCGAAGCCCCAGGTAGTGCTGTAAGATGAAATTAAACTGTAATTTATTTACTTTTTAAAAAGTAATAAAAATACAAATTTGATTTTATATTTTGTTGAAAAAGTCATTTTACACAATTTTTATTTAGAGGTTGGTATAGTTTGAGAAATAAAACTGGGAAACGCCACGGGCAGCATCATTGTGTTGAAAAAGTATATGAAAGAAGCTTTGCTAGGTTGGTTATAAAAAATTCATAAAAAACGCGAGTTGCGAATTCAAGGATTTTTCCAGGTATTGTCCACAATCTTTCCAAAAACTAACACAGGTACTTTATTTAGAATCCACAAAATTAAGTCGCTGTTCAAAAAATCGTGGTTCATTTGAATAAAATCCAGAAGCCAGGAGCCAAATCGCACATCCGCGAACCTTCCATAAGCTCATGACATAAAGTCAATTACGCAAAACTGAAGGTAAAACAAATTTCGTTGAATTCGTTCTGAAAACGGTCGTTCGCGGAGGACACGATTCGACAACAGTTTCGAAAAGTATTGTATTATGGAGTGCGATCGCTTTGGTCGGGGCAGGGTCTTTTAAACTTAAGTAGGTATATCATTTTCGGACTCTCGGACAACAAAAGTTTCCGTACACTTTAAGTATTTATTATGAAATGGGGAGAATGAAACTTACGACATTCGAAAGCTTTTTTTTTTTAAAGATGTGGTATCATGCCCGTGCTACCACAACATGCACGATTCGCAAGCCCGAATAACCGATGCCAGGAATGCACCTATGTACTAATCCCCTTTCCTCATACAAAATGCTTATAAGTTAATTGATTTATTAATTTTTTACATTTAATTTGTCGCCGCCATGTTGCCATAGTAATTCGTTCAAATGTAAGTCATCTCCGATAGAGCGCCTCATTAATGTTCAATTAATTTTATTTGCGAGGTGTTACCCACCACTTTCGCTTCAATGATGTTACTATCAAAATGAACATTGTTTGGCAAACATTTTTTTATTAAAAATTTTCATAGTAATGTATTAAAATGTAAGTCATAAGTGTAGAGTTCATAAGAGGACACGTCTTTATTATTCGCTTTTTCTCAGTCAAGTAAGTTCATTCTCATTTATTCTAATAATACGAGTATGTCAAACTAAATTATTAAACTAAATATATTCGACATTACCCATTTTTATAAAAATACAGTACAGACTTTGTTGATACTACAATGAGTAAAACTCATTTTGTAATGAGATATCTAGATGTCGCTTTTTCAGTTATAAAAAAAGGAAAATATCGAAAATTGGGGTTCGTTTTTTTTTTAGTATAACATGTATTATAAAAGTTAGTGCCGATTATCGACCACAAGCCGATACTAGTCATTATAAAGACGCAATTTATTTAATATTTACAAACGAATATGTGGTGATTTTCCGCATTTTCGAAAATGCTCGACTTTTTGGAATTACCTTCCTTTTGTTTCCCATTTTTAGTTTAATATTTTAAAATATATTTTCTAGTAAAACCGGGCTAGTATTATCCGCTTAAATGAACACATTATATTGTTCACTGAAAATCTTTACCAGACCATGTTACACTGCGACTTAGAGTTGATGTGGATCAAATTTAACCGGTAGACAATTTTTGTTATCTGTAGCAGAGAGTCATAGGTCCCAAGCTGGGAAATGACCGGTTAGCTTTTTGGTGCTAAGCGAGCAGTGAACTGTGCAGCGATCTAGTTACTTTTTCTCTCAATTTAAACGACGAGGTTATGATCCGAATTATAGGGATCATAACCCTCGCACTTTAGCAGCGATCTGTTTGCAAAGATATGAATCGCAATTGCCTAAGATATGGCGAGGCCATGTAGAATGAAGAGACAGCAAAAGTCGGTTTCAACACGGATGGCCTAATGCGATGAGGAAGACCTCGCTTTAGATGGCACGCACCATCAGCTAAGGTATGAAGACCTTGAACAACTTGAAATAAGGCCACACCGGAATGCAGCGCTATTCGACAGAGATAGGTCTAGTCGTTGCTTTCTCTTCTTCTGTGAGTAAGGCGTTTATATAAAATTACACTTTTCACATCGCATGCTAAACTGAAACTCTCCGCCTTTTATCGGGTAGGTATCAGTTGTATTTATCCACCTCTAAGATAATTGTATTGATAGATCTACAAGGTGACCTTCCCCGTGTCGATGCCACTTCAAGAATTTTTAGAAAGCTGCTAAGGCTTCCATAGACGCTCTATTGTTACACAAATAAATTAGAAAAACAAAAAAATTATAGGACTAGCTACCAGGCCTTTCGATTAAATGCAATTTTTATAACTTTGGGCGGGTAAAAAGAATAGAGGAGAAGATCCAACCTTAAACTCTATAAGCTCTACAAAAATGTGAATGTAGTCCAAAAAGCCAAAATACATTGATTATGCATTGGCTAGGCCACATCGAGCGAATGCAAAATAGGTAATGCTCCAGCTTAGAGCACCTTCGAATCCCAGCCCATGATCGAGGCGACAAGGAAGACCGGACATCCGTTTCAAATACCATCGCGTCTGTGCAATTGGAAGCAGAGTGCCTGGGATAGCAAAGGATGTAGGAAATATAATTATTGGCGCAATGCTTCCATCTGTGTATAGGTAGGATCTATGCCTCGTGCAATCATTCGTCATTTTTAAGACAAATGGAAGAGATCAAATCTTATGTATTCCATAGCAGATGGGTGCAACTGAAAAAACTTTCTCAAGACAGTTTTGCTTTCAGATTTTGATCAGGCTGTAACTAGAGGTGGCTCAGTGGAAGAATTTACGCCATTTATGGAAAATTCAAACTTTACAAGTAGAAAAGAGGGACAAACGATTTTTTGAACAATTAAGTTCAGAATATAAAAAGATGGAATTAATCCAGAGAAATGGCAATTTTATATGTCAAGTAAGCCCTGTACAGAATCGTTGTTCAAAAAGTGAGTAGCAAGGAGGGTTTATGCAGAGGACGCAATGTCAACAAAAAGATCTTTAAAGATGAGCTTTAATTTAGTCAAATGATAAGTTTCTTATCTTAGTGAGGTTATAAGCCCCCGACATCTAGGCAGCCGTCAAAACAAAATAGCAAACAGGATGACTACAAAAGAAAATCATGGTTTCTCTGAAGAGATGCCTCTCTTAGGTATGAAAATAGAGACTAAGTCAGATTATTTGGAATAATGAACCATTGAACAGAACGATTAGTGGTCAAAAAAGATTCTTGAACACTGCAGAAAAAATTAAGGACAGCTATACGCAATTCCTATGATTCTTATATTGCAATTTGCCATATCCTGAAGTACGTATCCCCTATTGACAGCGAAACGATATATGCACCTGGTAAGTGTCGTCTGATGAATTAAGAACATCTCCGCCATAATCTTATATCTGTTATGCGAAATTATGTACCTATAATTGTGTCAGTAGTACACGCACAATTACAATCGACAGAAAGTCTGTCCTTGAACTGCACGCATCATTTCAAAAATCATTGTTTCACCTGCAACTCCACCAGGGACATAAATGCTTTGCGTTTTCCTTTTTTTTTAAGTACAACATGGCCTTGAAATTGAAATCGAAAGTCGATATCACCGTACCGTGCCATAATCGAGATCTAATGATAATAGGTAAAGGTAAGTAGTCAAAAAAAAAAAAAAAATGTTTAACACCGCTTCCGAAGCACCTGTAGGTAGAAATTTCAATGCAATGTTACAGTATTCAGCTCGGTTACGCAATCTCATTGTCCTTGAAACAATCTCTCCGCAAATTGCCTACGTAACTGGGTTATGGGTATACCTGCGCGAAACATCAATTCGCACCTCCTCAGGAAGCGGCGACAAAAATCGTAGAAATCCTTGAGTTTTGTAGGATTTTTTAATGTCCACCCCGCAACAGGTATTCTCTCAGAAGATATCATTCCCATTTAGTGTGTCCTCGAAAAAAAAAAGCAGCAAACAGCACAATGAAATGGATTTTTGTAAACAGGTATGACTTTTTGACTTTTGTTAATTCAAACGCGTCGCAGCCATTTATGGGCACAGTGTGTTCTTTTCGAAACTACTTGACCCAGCAATTACTATACAAAACTGCGTTTCCTGTTAAGTGGGCAAACAGCAAAAAACAACATGAACAAATCTAACAAGCAAAGGTCAAGTCTTACCTCGGTTTGTTTGCTCGGTTCAGGTCTTGAGTTTTTCGTACATCTTTTGCGCGAAAATGTTCTTTTTCGTTTTGTGTTTTCAATTTTTATTGCCACCTTGGTACGCGAGCACGACGGTCGACTGACGGGCATGGCCGCAACATAGAAGCAAAGGTAAAATGTCAAGAGGAAACAAACTAAACGAAACAAAAAACACACACAAACAATGAAAAACTCTGAAACAAAATTTTGCGACATTTAAAGAGGCAATCGGTCGTTTGGTTTCTTTTTTTTTTTTTTTTCTTTGGATTTGTGTGATGCCGGGAATTTTTCTACGAAATCAGAGTTTCATATTTTTTTTGGTAGCCGCGTGATCTTGTTCCTTTGTCCGTTGA
Source organism: Cheilosia urbana (assembly GCA_946477585.1). Classification (NCBI taxonomy): domain Eukaryota; kingdom Metazoa; phylum Arthropoda; class Insecta; order Diptera; family Syrphidae; genus Cheilosia; species Cheilosia urbana. Next base: position 131,343,231 of record OX297853.1, on the reverse strand, counting down.
ACTATTTCCAACATGACGCATTTGAAAAAGAAAGAAAACGAATTTCGCACAGACGTACCTATAGGGGAAACATCTTTTGTCTTATAACTACCTATGCGAACATGTTGTGTTTGTTTTGGCAACATGTTCTCATTTTATTTTATTTTTTGTGCCAACATTTCTTTACTTCTGACCGCATTTATGAAATATTGTGTCTCATATGCAGATTTAGGTAGCGTTACAGAACTAATATGCTTTTGATCTTTTGTTAGGCGCAGCTGTGGAAATATTTTGCATACGATAAGCAGACTTTTGGCGCAAGGATCACCGTGAAATTTTAACATGTGAGCTGTATGGTGTGGCGACAATTACCTACTTCAAAGGAATATTACTGTTTGTATATTGATGAAGAAGGGAAAAAGATTTATTACGCAAATGCACGCGTGGGAATTGATGCACATTTTTACGGGTGCTTCCGTTTGTTTGTGGGAACGTGCGTGTTGAACGAGTGCGAGCTATAGAAATATGCTAGATCTATAAAATTTGTAAAACCTATCCTTCGTTGGGCTTGCATTTGAGGTGGGTGGTAGTGGTAGGTACAAGTTTCCTCGTCTATAAGTCTGTTTCTATGTTTTAACTGCGGACACATTTATTTTTTACTTATTTGTTGGAGCACTCACGGTTGCCAAAATATGTCACCCCAAAGTGAAATAAGCTTTGGTTTTATTGGATGTTAGTGTGATGGACTATTGAGTTTCAGGTTGAACTCCCGGGAAGCACGCAAGAATATATCACTTTCAGCGCAATCTGTTAAATATTTAGGAGTCTAACTACTGCGTGTAAGCTTCTCAGTTCTGACGTTGGGGTACAGAATAAAACTCTATAGGTCACTTCCATCGGACTACGAAATAAAAAAAAAAAAACCAGCACAAACAAACGCGGTTGATAAGCCAAGCCCAGAGACCTAGATCTTCTGCACAAGTTACCTATTTTTACTTCTCTAAATAGCCGATCGAGAGTAGCCTATACAAATTTTGGGAAGTTATGGTCCACAGGTTTACTACACTTATTTTATTTTTTTAAATGTGCGCAGCAAGGCAATAAATAAGTATTGCAGAAATTATATTAGAACCATTAAAAGGGAGGTTATCGCTGATCAGCCTCCAGCCGTGTAGATCGTCTGATAGAAATTCAGCACTCAAACGCCAGCATTCGGGCGAGAAACAGGTATGCGGACTGCGATGCTTGCGCAATAATAACATAAAGCTTCTCGTAAAAAGCATAACCCAAAAGGCTTCAAAATGAATCTGTCGATCGGTCTTAATTTGGCGCCGAGCCCCAAGTTTTATTCACTTTTTTCTCATGGCTATGCTCAGTATTTTGAGCTTTAGGTGACAGTGTCAGAGCTTTCAGAATTAATCTAGGTACGGCTTGAATCGCAGACCGTTATCTGGTTTCCAATAGACTCTTAAGAACAAGGGTCGAATCTCGTTATCCGTACGACCATCCTGAGACGATTCGCTTCAGCCCCCGCCTTTGAAACTAGAGACTTCGATGGTTAGAAGTCACACCACAGATCCACATAGAACCTTTCGCCTACATATTCGATGCATTTTCAGTGATTTATGTTTTCTACTTCACCCTTCAGGCATATTAACGTCTTGACAAATTTCCAGTACATGCCACTAAGTGTTTAAACATTTTGAATCAAATTCATTGAATTCCTCCAAATGGAGGATTATTGTTGAAAACAGTGTTTTTGGGACTTCAACTATTATTCAAATTGACAATGCAATCCCTCAAATAAAAAGCAACAAAGCAGAAGTTCTGCCTTAGCAAGTGGTTTCAACGAAAAGAAGAACTGTTCGGTCTTTAATTGCTCGTTCATCAATTCATAATATTTCAATCCACACTATTGCAAAGATAGGTATTTGGATAATTAGTACTTTTGTTGAGAAAAGGCGATGTTACCATTTTCATATTTTTAATAAATAATAATATTTTAAATATTAACAAGTCTTTCAAGTTTTTTTAGTATATTTAAAACCAAACAATTCATAATTAATGTGAAGCAGTTGTCATTTCCATCGCCATTTCCACAGATAAATATCTTCAGATTTGTCCTAAATTCCAAAAGCCAGTCAAAGGGTTAAGAGTCTTTTACGTAGCTTGGTATGGAAGTCAAAATAAGTCGAAAAATAGTTTACTGATCTAAATTCAGTAATAATTTGGGACGTATTCTCCAGTTCATAGATCTCTTTTCTGTCAGGGAAATCCATAGTTAGTTTTAAATAATTCAGTGCTGGAGTCAACTCACTTGTTACCAATGTGGGTCGCGTAAATAAATGAGGCCGATCGTTCACTAAGTGCACAACTCGCCCACAGATTATGTCCAACATTTTACTCAACTCAACTCAACTCAACAAAAAGAATCTCGTTGAGTAGTCAATACTAATTTTCGCAAAAAAAAAAAAAAAAAATCCCCGCGTTTGTCACTTGTGATTTTTATCAGGTTCCTCCAAGAGTAGGTAGCTAGCCTCTCGACATGCAAAATAAAATTGTTAGTTTTTGAGCACCAGAATTCCTGGTGTCAATTTTGGCGCCTTTTATACTTTGTGTTGTTATGTATGTTGTGCGAGGGGGTCTAATAGTTCCCGGTAAATAATGCACAGAAGTGGTCATGTGCCCTGACATCTTATTGATGTGTAAACATCTAAGCGCGCGTTATTGGAATCTGGTGGAGTAATACCACACATTTAACTTGCGGGAACGGAAATGCGTCACGGAAATGCCTCACTGTGTTTTATCATTGTATACATTTTTTGGAATCTGGTGGAGTAATTCCACACATTTAACTTGCGGGGACAGAAATGTGTCACTGTGTTTTATCATTGCATACATTTATGAGCTGGGGCATATTAATTTCAGCTTTTTGTTGATGTGCAATAAAGCATGTTTTTCATATATGATGGTCTCACATTTCTTCCCTGTGACGGATATCTCGATTCGGTGCCAAATCTTTCGTGAATTGCCAGGTACGCAGAAATCACAGTTGTACAACAACTAACAAAAATGTCGTAGACCGGCACCTCTACAATATGCAATGCAGGTCGAATGAAATTCCAATGACACTTTCATTTACTGTGTAACAGTTGATGTCATTTAACTTGCGGGGATGGAAATGCAAACGGGTATTTGTTATTTCATAATAATATCAAGAATACGGTTATTACAATTCCCTCTTTTCTCAATGACGTGTATCAAGCCACACACATATCGCACGCACGGTGTTTACACATACACATATTTCGGGACTGTTGGATACAGTCGCACCAATTTTTTCCAAATAGAATGTGACTCTAAGAGGCTGCATGGACTCCTTGGGATGTTCTATTAAAAAAAAAAATCCTGGTAACTAGTTACCTATATTACTTCTGTAATCAATGTAATGTAGCTTGACGTTGGCATATCTTCGCTTTCACGGCAAAGTTACATAATTATGTTCAAAATGTAGGAGAATTGAGGAGCGATGCTTAAAGTTTTGCGTAACACTAAAAAATTGTTTTCTAGTTAATAAAAAACAATGTACAAAGTGCGTTTATATACAATGGAAGAACTTTTCGCCCTCTCTCAGATAGTACATAAATATAAATTCGTATAAAATAGGCAATATTTAAAAAAACGACGTTTTGCAAAAATCTGGTGGTTGTTTAAATTTTTATTTTCTTATAAGTTGCAAAGGTGTCGTTTTGGCGTTAAATCAAATTATAATTCAATAAAAAAATGTCAAAATGGCATAGGAATCTTACCTATTTGTTCGTCTGTAACTTGACATTTTTAACAATACGCCGTTTTGGCAAAAGAAACACAACCACTCGCGACGCACAACCAAAAAAATAGCAATATGGTGCAAAATTAAACCTTTAGTGGAAAATCGAAGCGAGACTTTTAAGAACGTGGAAAGTAGAAGAAGTGGAAATAAGACGTTTAGGAAGGGATAATAAATATTTGTTTGAGGTCACTCCTGTATACTAAACTCGAAGATAACAAATTTCGACTTACGTCTCTTTGCCGTGAAGGCGACAATAGGTATATCCAAACCAAGTTTGACCAAAAGAAATATGGAGCCAAACATAAAGTTGGTTACCTCAAGTAAATTCAAGCGATTTTTATCAAATCAACAAAAATGATTCATCACTAAAAATGATGGGTAATATAAAAAAAAAATTCTCTACAGGCCTGTCTAATGAATACTTAACTCCAATTTTTATTTTTGAGAACAAACGCCTTTTCAAACAAACACGTATCAAGCAAAGTCCCACCATTTGTTCAATTAATAATCCAACACAATGTGACCAATGAAACGCGTTTACATCTGACACCCAATTTATATCTGCCAAATTATTTCGATTAAAAAAACCGAAATCATTAGTCTTTCTCTTCGAAATCCGGAGTTTAATCCTCTATGGCGATTCTGTGACTCTGCGTCTCACTCTAGCAGCAGGCAATTGTGGATTCCCACCTTCGTCAGACATCGTCGTCATCATCAGCCATTATCCCTTAACGCACACAGGCATAACCACCATGGCAACATCGGACATTAATCATTTTCAACCAACAGATCCTATGGCACTCGATTACGAGTCCGAGTCCAGGTCCAGTGGGTAATTTTTTTGTTGTTGTTTCTTTTAGTCGCTGCAAGGATTTCCCTTTCTTGAAGCGATATATAGGTATACTTTAAAACCGATTAAACCGTCACGGATGCTATTGCTTTGGTGCTCCTTTGAGGATTCCATTCCCAATATTGTAATCCAACGAACGCGGAAAATAAAACTAGAAGAGGGTGGTTAACTGGCTGCGGCTATGGCTGCTGCTGTTGATTTCCAACCACCGTCGGCCGTACCGAATCGAATTTAGGATACAAAGTCGGAAAAATTCAAGAAACACAATGGCGGATTGCAAATTCGTTTTTTGTTCTAACACTGAGAACGTGTATCTGTGCTATTTTCAAAGAAGCAGCAGTGTGGCAACATCTGTGACAAAAGGTTGCTCTGGCGCGTCGCTTCTGCTGCACACAATGGCTGGCGACTCGAATTGTTAGAAGAGGGGACGAGGACGAGATACACATAGTAGCATCATGGCCGAAATAGATTATCTATCATCGTGTCTTGTGGTATAGAGGGAGGGGCTAGATACATTGTGATAAATTGGAAATTTTGTTGCACTTCTTTCGGAATGGTATGCTTGAAATGTGGGTATAAACAGATTAGTGCGTCTTCCCAGTCAAAGGTGTATCATATTGAGATCAGTTTCTCCAGGTTAGATTCAGCCATTTCTTCTCTTTTTATCACAGTTCAATAGTGGGCTCAATAATGTCACTTGGGTACCATTTCTATAACAGACCGCCTTTAAAGGGAGGGAGGATAACAGGCATCAGTTACAGGCTGTCATTCTTATGTTATCTGTCGGTTCAACCTAACAAAATTAAATTTAAAACAAATATTAAAAGAATTGTAGCATATTTTAAAATAAACCAATTTAGAACTACAATTTTTTTTTATGGGAAACATCTACTGGCGCGCCTTTGGCGTAAAATCAACTCGAATGACGTGACGGAAATTGGCCTGTCACCATCACTAGGCCGCCGCTGTCGACTGCTATAACGCACTTGGTCGCAAGTTAAAACCTTGAAAGATAGGTCGCAGATTTGGACCGAATAAGTGGCGCTATTGCCGATGTATAAACATATTTTTCAATTCTTTCAAATTAATTCTAAAAGTGAAGAACAGATTTGGACCCGATAGGTGGCGCTGCAGTCGATCTCCTAAACCACTCAACCGATTTCAATGAAATTTTGTGGGTGTGTAGGGTTGGTCACAGATTTGGACCCGATAGGTGGCGCTGTTGCGGATATATAAACATTTTTTTTTTTCAATTCTTTCAACTTACTTCTTAAATTCTTTATTAAATACACTTGAGTCATATATTGAAGAAGTAGCAGTAGCAGTAGTATAGACATCTACCGGAAGGGTTAGGGTTATGTCATGACCTTTGTTTTTCCAGGAAAAACTTGATATCGGTTTGCGAGCTTTACAGAAGAGATTTTCAAAATTTAAGTTATCATACCATCAAAACACCTTCTTGAAGCCTGGTTGGATAGATATTTTTGCACCTTTCAGTCATGACCACTACTATCCTTCAAATTGGCCAACTAATTTCAAATCTTCCTAAATCTAAATTTAACATGACCTACAAGCTACAACACTTATCCTCATTCTCTTCGAAATCATTTTAATGTCGTGTAAACACAAAACGCATAAATGAAATCAACCACGGTCCTGGTCGTAAAACTACTTTTACGACATCATTTCGGGGGCAGCAGACACTGCACGCCCCAGACTTAGCCCAACAATTATGCTGATATGGTTAAGTATATCAGCGAGGTGGTTGATTCGGCGAAGTTAACGACTTTATCACACCTCGTTGCGGTAGGTAAGGTAATAAAATTATAGTATTAATGTATTTATCATGATGATGATCGCCATCATGGTGCTACTGGGGCTGGTCGCACCGCCACTTCGTATATAATCGTCATCAACATCGGCATTGTTCACGTTGTCACGGGTGTCCCATAAAACTTTTCAATCGTCCGTCAAGCCGTTCGTCAATTGTTGTCGCTGTCGTTGGTCGGTCCAAGCAGCGGGCTTCTTTAGGCTTATACGAGTACATCAGTCGCCAACCGTGGTCGTCGTGGGTTTGGGTGGTTGCCGTGTTGGGTTGCTTTAAAATTTCAACTTTACAATGTGCGATCGATGTTGACAATGCATCCGCAATTACAACGAGTTAAACATTTCAATCACGATTTACGTTTTTTCATTAATATGTTCCCCTGGAACGAGGAGTCGATTTTTTTTCTATTTAATTTCATTCATTCTTTTCTTTTCGCTTTAATATTCACCAAGGGTGTTGAAAACTGAAAAAAAAAATAAAAATTCTGCATGCAGTGTTAGAGAAGAGACTTTTGTGAAGAAATGTCTGCGCGTATGTCGCGCATTGGTTGTGTGTTCATTTATAAGTTGAAAGCTTTTGTATTCCTTCTTTTTTTGGCAGCAAGACTCCACGAAAAAGAAACGAACGAGAGCAGAAGACCATTTCAGACACCTTGGCGGTTGCTTATTATGCAGTTCAGGATTGATTTGTAAAATGTGGAACGTGATCGAATTTTGGTGTTCCACGTATGGCGCGGTTGGTGCAATTTAGGGAGTGCTACGTTGGACAAATGCTAGACAGCTGACTGAAATGAATACATCGAGTCGAGATTGAAGAAGCGATTTCGAAGAGAAATGGCATGCGGTCGTCTGCAATAAAGGCGGTTATAGGTCAATGTTACACTGGCTACTTTTTAAAGGCTTTCTAGTGATTGTCTTGACTAGGGCAAAGTGTCTTTTATAAAAAAAACCTCACACAATAATACTAACTGGATAACCAAAAGCAAAAATTGGTCAAACTAGAGCTCTCCGCACATTTAGACTTGGTTTAAGAAGTGGAGGCATTTACTTGTCGAGACTTATTGATACGCAACAACAGTTGTTCCTGATCAATACTAAATAAGCTGGCTATCGCCTAAAAGAGTCATCATCAAGCATTTGAAGTCATTCACAATGTTGCACCTCATTTTTCTGTTTCATCAACGCATCAACTACATGTCAGGCACAGACCCTATACACTGACATCAGTGAGACCCATGACTAAGTAGATATAGGGTTTAAGTTACAGCATTTGTGAACCAAGTTTAGCCACGTACACTTGAAATTAAATTTGTATATAAAAGTATATAAAAGTGGACAGGACATACATACTTTCTCATCGATTGGAAATTCATTTGGTGTGAGTTTTCCATTTTTGTGACGAATGGAATAAGGGATCTGCATTTTTTTTTTGACGAGTCCAAACGGCTAATTGAGAAACTCTTTCATGACAGTACTACTGTCGGATGTTTGTCAGACGTTCGCGAGAGCGAGTGAAAAAAAAAACCTTAAGTAGGAACTTGTTTTTTTTTTTTCCACTAAGCTGCGCCTACACTTGACTTAGTATCTATATACCTACAAAATAAAAAATATATTTTTTTTTTTAAACAAAAAAATTTAGGTAGTATATATATATTTTTTTTGTGTAGGTAGGTTACCTACTCAATTATCTAAACTTACACAAAAAATAATCCCTCACTTGTCGTGAGCCAATTTATTGTTGAAAAAGACGTCAACATTTGTTTACAATAAATTTAAATTTGAATTCTTTTACAGTATAAAGTAAACGAATTTGCACCCACCTACATGCCAGTATTTGATAATTAATTACTTAATTCCAATAAATCAGAAGTGTTACTAACGAGTTTAAATAACAAGCTAATTTGTCTATTTCAAATTTAATAGTGTATTTCAAAGAAATTTACCGAATTTGCTGAACAAATTTCCATGTTTCCTTTTTGCTATAACATTATTTCCATGGTTTGTCTTTAATTCCGTATAAATATAATTGAATGTCCTAGACTGCGATTACGGTCTCCAACCAGCTCGCTCACAACTTATTTAACTTACTTTGTTAGGTACTTAAATTGCGCTGCAGCTCGAAATAGACCTGAGATTCTAGCAATACGCCTCACCTCTAAGGTAAACTGTTGCCAGTTTCGCACTACAAATTAATTGATTTCACTTTTGAACAGGTCTTCCTCTACTGTGTTCAAAGCGGTCCTGTCCACTCAGATTGATATTCCTATGTTTGTAGAGTACCTATTTAATTTCGTCCTCCAAGCTCATCAACACACACTACACGAACAGTTCTCAAGTACCTCATAGTTAAGGCTGTCTAGTGTCTATCGTGACTCGCCTGACTGCAGAGATGTAGAACAAGTGTGACAGCAGGGTGTTGCTCTTAATCTGCGTGCTCACGCCTAGGTCAATATATAAAACTTTAAAACTTTCCGCACCTATAAATATTTCTAACTCCGATTCCAAGACGTGCCTTTGAGTCCTTGTTATATCAGACAGGCGTCTTCTAATTAGGTCTAAGATGAGATATATCGATCAGAAATTCAGAGATCGATTAGAAATTCAGCTCTATCAGAATTCAGAGTTAAAAGGTGGTCAGGAAAGACCGCCGAGAGTTATAAATGATCTGCTTAGCTCCTTAGATCATTGACCATTGCAAGGGTAGGCCGGACATGGAAAATGAATGATTGACTAAATATTAATGATGATACAGTAATCTACTTTGGAGGTTAAAAGATGGATGGGTACTAGTTGCCGCATTCGCTGGCTATTGGCAGGCTTTTTCTAAGAAGAAATTTCCTTCTCTTTCAATAAAAGCCCTACAAATGCTTTCAGTCACACTTTGCCCACCCTGTGTACGTACAAAGTAATTTCTAAAAATACGCTTTAGTTATTAAAATAAGCGCATTAGCTATTGTTGTGTCAACCTACGTTGTTGGTAAAAGCTTTTCATATTCAAAAGAGCAAAAAAAAAGAAAGAATTAAAAATAAATAAACAAGCCTCGCAGAGATTTATTACCGATCGAGATTTTTTTTTCCATTCTTCTCAGTTGTTTCCATTTTTTATTATTTTTTTGCCTTTTGCTGTCCCCAGGGGGAGATCCGTATAAGTATACCCCAGCTAGCAGTCAGCTTTGGTTAAGTAAAGATGAAAAAAAAAAAAAAACAAAATGTTGGGAAAAATAATTTGTAACCCCAGCAGATGCGAGAAAAAGATGAATGTAGCTTAAAGATACACATGCACAACTTTATCTACATATGCATCACCTTTGACGGATTACTTGCGGATGAAACATGTTTTAATGGCGTTGATTATAAATTTTGTTCAGCCGATTCTTTTTCGTTGTGTTTCTTGAATAATAAAACGAATTAAAAGATTACCTCACGTTGCCCCAGAAGGTGTGTGCGTGTATGTGGATATGTGTGTGTCTCTTTTTTTTGCTCTTGACTTGAATGTCCGGGAAGAGGAAACATGAAATATCCTCATGTTAAATACCGCAGTTTGTGTCGTCTTGATGCGCCTTCTCACCCCACACACTCGCACGCCACACCTTGGGGCCCAGTCAGTAGTAGTTGTCGCCGCGCCACTTCTTGATTAACCTGCTGATCGGACTCAATGTACGAGATGGATACATGGCCATAAGGTGATACTTGGCAAGACTCTTTAAAATTGTCTCCTTTCATATTTTGTATAGTGGAACTCAGTGCGAGATGCTCGGCGTTGCGTACATACGGTGTGTGATTATACACGAGGGAATCGTACGCGAGGAGATGCAGCCAAAAGCAACAAAAAAAAACGCAAAACAGCGATAAATCAGGTGACAGAAATTAATTGAGTTATTTTCTTGCACCACATCTTTGACTCGGGGATTAATTTGAACAGTGATGTGCGCGGGTATGGTCACTGGTGCTGTGGACAGTGAATACGTTTGCATCATACTCATACTTATATAGGAGCAATTTTAGGGAAAATATACCAAGTAAGTGTAATTGTTACATTTAAAAAAGAGTACTATAGATTTTGATCTGGCAAATTGGCCTTAGAGCACGAGATCATAAGCCCCAAGGATATGCCCAGGCTAAAAGAAACGGATCGAAGGTCGGAATTAGAAATGCCTTCATAGAAGAGCACAACATGTCAAGCTCAATGCAAAATTTGACTAATAAACGCGCTAGCTACTCAATTTATTCAAAAAGGATACACAACTGATCCTAAAGATCGTCGTAAAATAATTAAATGACTGGCGGAATAAACCTCTTAAGGTTTTACTTTCACAACCAATCGTTTCTGCGCATTTCTCTTTCTGGGACTAATATAAGGGACCTGCTAATTTATGCTGAATCCAAATAGCTCTATTGAGAAGCTTCCTCTTGACAATAATTTGTCACTTTCTCGAGGTCGCACTTGAGACACATTACTGCTCCAGTATGAAAGCTGGATCTGGATCAGCACATGATCTGACGTAGACGCTTCGCTTGGAATATGATACTCGATAGCTAATTTTGGCTTAATCTGGATCTTAATATTAATTATTAAAAAAAAAAAAAAAAAAACAATGTAACACCAATGTAAATATTTAAATTATAAATAGTTGGCGAAACAGGTCCGGAGGGACCCTAGGCCTAGCTTCTCACAACCATTCGTTTTGTGTGTGCTTTTAATTTTTGGAACGAATGGAAGAAGGGATCTATAATTGTATGCCGACTCCAAGCGGCTAATTGAGAAGCTGTTTCAAGACAGTTATACGCTCGGATGTTTGTCAGAAGTTCGCGAGAGGTAGCGCAGTGAAAAAAACCCTCGACCCATCGCTTAGTAGTCCAACACACTAACCACTAAGCCACTGCGCCTAATATTTAAATTATTTAAACAAAAAAAAAGAAAAAGAAATAAAAACATTTCAAAAGTTTGAGTCTTCATATCGAAGTATTTAATGAATATACAAATATAAGTTTAAAGTCTTATATAAGACTAGCTGTGCCCGCAACTTCGTTCGCGGCGTGAGACTGTGTAATTTCCAATAAAAGAGATTTGAGCGTTTTCTCAACGGCATATTTGTTTAAAATCAACAGTCTAGCTAAAACAAAGCGGTGAACATTGTCAATGTGAAACAATAAATCAAACAAATCTATTTACCTAAAACACCAATGTAAGAAAATTAAATTCAACAGCGTAAGTACTGAAGTTCCACTTCCTTACTGTAGGTATCAACGTAGGTACTATAACAACCATTGAAACAAAAACCTTGAACTCAATTTCTATATACACCACCATACGTCCATCAGCCATCTGCGCGTTTCCTCAAAAAAACATTGTCGCTGTTGATTATACACATTAATGTCGCATACTTCTCTCTCGTTTCACTTAATTTGGAGAAAACACCACGCAGCTTTTTTTTCATATGAACGTGCTTGTGCGATGTTCGCCACCAACCACCCCAAAGCAGAACAACGATCAAGAACCGCGGCTACTGTTGCATTGATTAAGAATTGTTTGAGAATTGGCGAGTAAAGGGCAGAAAAGTCAGAAAAAAAAAACATTTTGTTCAAAAACGTTTAAAAAAAAATAGGTATGGCAATAAAAGGAATAGCCTATGTCCTTCTCAGAATCTAAAGGAACATTTCAAAAAAAGTGCCATCGAAATCTGTGCAGTAGTTTTCACGCCATTAGGTAACACAGAAAATGCCTACAGTTTTATTATATGTATAGGGTATGGAAGATCCTTGACATCTTCCTGTTCTTCAAAAACTTGACTTGGTTCAGGTTCTGCATCAAGATTTTCATTCATAAGTCGTTTGTAAAATAAAAGTCTATCGGATTTTTCACACTCAGCGCCGAAGTGTGTAGTAATCTTTGATCAAAACACCCATAGGCAGAACATTTGTTTCCATATCGAAAATTTGTTCTCTGACTTGTAAAAAAACTTCACCTTGCACTGTTACTAGACCCAATTTCATGTTGTATAGTAAAAAGCCCTTCGACTGGTTGAATTTTAAGTGACAGCTTCCAGGAGCTATCAAACATTTCACGGCTTCTTCTTACTAGTTCCAAAAAGGACATTCGGGGCATCCCAAATGGATGAAAGGGGCCGTGTAGCTTAAATTTTCCAAAGTAATCTTCGTTAGTTATTGTATTGTAGATTATAGTTCCTTTTAATTTAACTTTCAAACACCTTATCCTGGTGGAATAGAAAAATGCCCGGCAACAGGGAAAACAAGTTGCAATTGATGAACATTGGGTGGGGTGTGTTTTTTGCATCCAATAAAGACAAGCCGCAACCATGGTGGTGTTCTGGTTTTAGGCACCACACCCGTCACAAATCAGTCTGACAATAGTCTTACCGGTGAACTTCAGATTTAGAAAAATAGCAGAAGCGATTTCGTTGGATCCTTTCGGTCCAAGTATACAGAAACAAGTTTTGTGTTGCCAATTTAGACTTAAAATTTCCCACAACAACAACGAAGTTAAGTAGGTAAATATAACTGTCTCGAGCAATAAGCGGCTTGATCCAGAAATTTTGGCATTGGCATATTTTCTTATCAGTCAAAAGATATTGTCAAAAGTGCAGGCTTTTCTTCTTTTGCCACCTGAACAAAATACTGCTCCTTGCTGTTTGTGGACCGTTTACTCAATCATAAGTTGGTTTTTGCCATTCGTTGTAGGAAGTTCAAATGTACTGACATGGAGGATAGGTAACATAGTTTGACATAATTTAATAGCTACAGGATTTCTGAAAACACATGGTATAGGAAATCGAAATATTTTTTCCAGGTCCTCCTTTCAATCTATCAGAGCGTTTTGGAAGATGTGGTTGCCAGAATGCCAATTAAAAGCTGCTGTCCTTCTCGATTTTGGAACTGATTTTTTGTGAAACATCCGGAAAAACTTATACACATCTGACGGCCTAATATTATGTTGGCGTTAATCTCGAATTTTCCTAGTTTTCGTTCTTCTGCTTAAAAGTGTGCGCTCTTTAAGCTATCAATAGCCACATTTTATTCGGTGCTGAAATCAAAGAACGCAGTCTTAAATTGCCAAAAAAAAAACTACCGCAGTAATACCGGCATCCCTTACAGAACCTCTCCGTCGAATGTCAAGCTTTCATTTTTAGATTTATTTACTCACCGAAAAAAAAAAAAAAAATTCGTCGGTAATAAGATAAAATGCCTGACATTCTTCTAATAACTTAAAGTGCCCGCCTATATCCTTCAGTGTAATATTTCACGCAATCACATGTGCTCCATCAAGCCAAAGGGCGTTCAGATTGCGTGTGATAAGAGCCTACGAAATAAACAAAAAATATATATATAAAATACCTACCCACGGAATAATCCTTAGAACAAAGTCGAAAATTTAAATTATTTAAGGCTCACGAATGGAAGAACAAAAAATATATATATACGACTAGGACACGTAATCTACATTCAAACCTATGTACATCTTGTTACCTACACATAGAGAGTGGTCGACAAGTTCCATTCGTATCGTGTGACTTTAATTCAAAATTCCACACCAGAAAACACACCCAGTGACCCTAATTTTATCCATGGAAACTTTTCGCTGTTTTTGTTTTGCCCTTCCGTTCGGTTTGAACTTCCGCATTTTGGGTTTTCGCTAGCTGTGTATGTGTACAGAGCTGCTCCTTTATTTTTCATATCTGTATTTCGTTGTTTTTTTTTTATTCGACACATCACAATAACAATAAGTAAGAACAAAAGAATAAAACAAACAAAAAGAATAATAGGTACAGTAAATTAAATTTGGTCGACTTTGTCCGAGGAATTTAAGAAATGTCCTGCAGGACGCGGACGGTTGGAAAAAAAGGAATATTCATTTTCGCCCTTCTTTCCGAGCATGAACTTTGTTAATTTGTCGAAGAATATTACAATTCCTTTGCGTTTTCTGCTCCTCGAAAAGGGATGAGGGATAAATTGTGTTCGGACAAAACCCGTGGATGAGTCAAAAATAAGAGAGAGAATATTTTTAGCTCGATAAACAGGTTTCCTTGGAACTGGGAACCCCTAATACTATTATGCTATCCTTCATGCACACAGCATACTCTATATTCTTTATCGTACGTTGGCAAGGATATTTGCGCCAAATCGTCGTTTATTTTTTCTTGTCTTGTCGGAAAGCAGTTGCATATGTGTAAGCCCTGGCCATGATAAGAATCACCCTCTCCATTTAATTCTTCCACTGACAGAGTTGTGTCAGCTTGTGTATTAGCCTGAAGCAGCAAAGGATCCGTCGCTATATTGTGCGTGGTATGGCACCAAACTGTTTACCATATAATCAACTACATGCATATCTATATACCATGCCCTATATGTGTGCTATCGAATTAAACTCGGGTAATTTAAATTTCCAGGACACAGTCGCTTGCTTTCATTATAATACAAGACTCATAGATAAAATATAAGATATGCCTATCTAAGCATTTTGGTCTCAGAGGGATAGAAATATGGTGTACGGTAAGGCTACGAAAAAGGGAGAAATAACTTTATCGGAGCAGGGGCGATAGTTGGAGTTGATTAGTTCTTATCTACTCTGCTAGCTGATGCGTATGTGTGGCACAGTCAGTGTGGTGCTGTAGGGTACCGCATATGGGGTGAGTTGGAATATTCTTAAAGAGAACGTTGTGAATGAAGTTGGCACAATTTAGCTCAACCTTTTCTGGATGACTGGACTTTATTAAGATATTGGCTCGAAAATATAAAAGAACTGGCACTAGGTAGGTACACGAACGTACGCAAAGAAGGGCACAAGCAACGCTTGATTCACTTAATTCACGGTCTGATCTTACTCTTGACGAAGTGGTGAGACATCTGTTGGTTCTTGATTTGTTTATCATTCGAGTAGGTATAGATGTCGGTTTGAGCCGAAGATTGACGAGTACTTTCAAAAGACACAGCCTTGGAGGTAGAAGAATATAGAGCGAGGTGGGCTTCATTTAAGACGATTTTGCTGCGGGTGATTTCGAGCCATTCTGATTTGCCGGAAAGTACATTTCGTTGCTTCCATTCAACCCCGTTCGGTAGTGTTCATTGTTGAAGCTTACTTCGAGTTCCGCCTTCAGATAATCTTAAAGTATTTCCTCTTTAAGGAGGATGAAACTAACTATCGCGAAGTCGGTTGGTAGGTACATATCTAACAATCCTGAGAATGATGTCAGCATTCTTTCATAAAGATGTCTATGAGAAATGTTGTTGAAAACCTGCGTGACGCACAGATATGCAATAAACTGAGTCTTCCCAAGGCGCTTAGATTTTAGCTTCTATGCAATGCCGATAACCGTATCCTGGGACCTCATTCGCAACTATCGGCAAAGACTGTTTTACACATTCCTTAGTATCGGTCTGTACCTCATTAGCGTACTGGAAAGACCTTTCTGTATGTAGCACCTAAGGTACCATTCGAAACCAAATGACCTTATGCAATATATCAAAGGAAAGAAGCTTAACTTGCGCAACGAATAATCCGACGCAACTTGATCTTTCTGGTGAATAAAACTTCCTCCGCTCTCTGTTTGAACCTAGCTTAAAGCGGCAGTTGTCCTTCCAGGTTGATGAAGTAGTTCACGAAAAGTAAAATGCAGAACACCTTAAAGTCGGTATGAATAATCCATACATACCGTGCGCGTTTACGAATTTTCACCTATCGGAGTGCTCAGTGGACATCAGAAATTCATTGAGAACTATATTCCACAGCAATGTAGATCTGCAGTTTTTATAATTGCTGGTCATTGGTGCACGTTGCCACTTATTTAACCTTCAATTTAAACTTAATAAGCTGACCCGACTGAAGTCGAGGAATCCATATGTAAGTAAAGCGTTGCTGAACTTTAAGGATGTACCAGATGTTCAAAACAATTTTAGTTCCATGAAATTAATGATTAAAAATAATGATTGAAAAAGCAGAAATAATCCCAAATGATTTTTCAGCTGATGAACAATAATCGGAGATGATCAAAACTTATTGGAAAACGATCCAGATGATTCCAAAAATACCTAAAATGATACAAAAAATATTTCAAATGATTGCAAAAGGATGCAAATAATTGCGAATGATTACAAATGGTTGGAAAAGGATGCCAATAATTCTAGAAGCTTGAAATGGTTATTCAAGAATGATAGGTAATGATTGAAGAGTTGTCATTGACTGGAGTTGTCTAAATATGATTGAAATCTCTTCTCTTCTCTTCTCTCTATATATAAAGTAGAGTTGCAAAAGCGTTGTGACTTTATAACTCACGAACGGTCAAACCGAATTCGATCAAATTCTTAGCGTTTGTTTGCATAGTCGCTTAGTTGGTTTATCTAAAGTTTGAATGGAATTAGTCAACGCGTTCGTGAGTTATGTCAACATCTGGTTTTGTACATTAAAAAAAAAACGTAGGCCTATGATCGTGTGCTGATTACTTACACCCGACAAATACAAGTTGCAGCGCATACATGCATACAGCTGTCAGTGAGCTATTATGTTACGTTTTTTTTTTTCATCAAACTCGCATTAAGAACGGATGTAAAATTAATTAATTTGTTTATCGTTAAGCACAAACGTACGTGCACATTTTATTCGCGCTTGCCGGTAAGTGCTGTTGTTTAGTGTTCATAGTGTGATAATATAGGCATTGTTTGAGACAGTAAATTGACTTTTAGCTGTGGAATTATGTCCCTGGGCCAAAAATGTAAAAAACTGTATGTAACGACATGCTAAAATCATTTAAATTCCGCATCCTATCAATTTTCCGCAAAATTAATCTGATCGCTGATCCATTAAGTCCACTGCAACTTGGCTTAGTAGGTAGTCTTAAATTGTTCATTTAAATTTCCACATTAAAATCCATGCTGACCATTTATAACAAATAGCTAGTTAAACATAATTCACCTCATTAATTCAGTCCCCCATACATATTTTATTAAATTTTAATGAACTTTTGCAGTAGGTATATTTTTTTTTGATTTCTTTTTTTGTATCTAAAAAATTAATTTGAAATTAAAATATAAAAATACCGACAATCAACTTGAATGCAATGAACGCATTGTCATAGAGTTTTCCAAAAATAACGCAATTTACCAAACTCATTTGGAATTTATCGAAATCTATGTGCGTGCGGGCGTGCCCACCCCTTATAGCCATCCGTGTCCGAGCAGCCAGCCGGCCAGCATATATTTCATGTTTGTGCTAGACCCAGAGGGACGTATATATGCGTGGTTATGTATGCATTTTAAAATGATATCCGCACTTACTGCAACAATACACTCAAAGGCTATAATTTTCCAATTAAGCGAAAATGAGCGATTTATTTGCCATGAAATCAGTGAGAATCACCGATAAAAATCTCTTCAACTCTTTCTATATACGTGAGCCTGAACGTGTGTGTGTCCATGTTGTAGGTGGTGTTGCCGTTGAATTATTTATACCGGTCATCATTGTGGGCCCGCACAAATAATACCCAGGGGAACTAGCCGGAGTGCTGGCACGATGTAAGGGACTCAGTGCGCACACATACAACACCTGGGAGCTTTTCATGAATTTTCCATCATATTTTTGTGGTTTCGGTTTTTTTTTAAATGCAACGGGAAACGTGCAAATTGGAACTGGGACTGTGAAGTGCGGGCTCACAGGCAGACAGACAAACAGACTGTCGGATGGAGCGAATAAATTTATGCAAAAATCCATCGAGTTGTGTGATTTTATTTATGGGAAATTGTTGAGGGTGCCTCTCAGACGAAATACAGGTTCTGTTGTATATATACAGATACAATATCAACCCTTGCTGTTTTAATACAGTTTCCCACATAAATTCACACTACATGCGGCATCCGAGAGTGAAATGGTAGGTGTTGCAGTGTTTCCATTGTTTTAATGGGATACTGGGCACATACATACCACAGTCGTATACCGGCGACTGAAGGGGGAGCAGAGAATTTTTTTTTTTTTTTTTTGTTAATTTGCATGCGGAATTGGCCGGCATGCAACTTGAATATTCGATCAATGTTTCCTTTCTTTTCCGTGTATGCTTTAGTTTAAATTGTAGTTGCCGCCGCCGCCGCCGCGCCGTCAAGTGTGCTACAATGTGGCTGAAAACAGACACATAGTGGTCTCCGCCATTCTGTACATGGTGTTCGTTCAATTGTGCAGAGTGCGCGCATATCGTGCTATTATGCTACTTAAAGGTGACTAAACGAGAATTTCCTTTTTAAATTAATAATGCGGTGGCGTTGCCACTGATAGCGTTGAGCGGTAATTTCAGAAAGAGTGTGGGTTTCTTTCGAATTTTAAATTTGGCTTGGGGATTGGCGATTGGGGATTGGGGATTTTTGCGGGTTTTTCTCTTTTTGATCTTGTCAGAGAGAGATTTTTTGTAAGACGAATATGGATTCTTTGGCCTAGGGTATAACATCTCGGAGTTGGTGGGTGGCTTTTTCTTCTGGTGACTGGTGGACGAAAGTCAGTAACGATTGCATCATCGGCATGTGAATGATAAACTGCTGGCCTAATAGGACGATTTCAATTTATGTGGCCTTTACCTAGGTACCTATACACCTCTCTATTAAATATACAGAAGACTTGACTTACCAACTTACGTAGGTACTCATTAAGAAAGAGTATTAGAATGAGGGACTGCTTGGATCGACAAATAATAATATCTACAGCTTTGCAGATGACAGCACTCTCATATCCTCCATCTCGAACAATGGGCCTGTGAATACGGATACATCACAGAGTCAGAGATGTGAACAAATTAATTCTCTAAATGATGATCTGGACAAAATCTTGAAATGGGGAAAAGACAACTTGTTTGTATTTAATGCAAACAAGACACAGCTCACAACATTTTCCAGAAAAAATGCATCAACAGTTCCTCAGATCCAAATGGATGACCTTCCAATCCATCACAAGGACTCAATGCACCTTCTAGGAGTCACAGTCAATTCAGGAATCACATGGCAGAACCACATATCCTATATCGCAAAATCGGCGTCCGCAAAGTTGAGCTACCTATTTAGAGCAAAGAGGTATTTTAGCCCCAAGCAACTTCTCCTTCTCTACAAAGCACAGGTTAGACCAGGCTTGGAATATTGTTCCCATATATGGAGCTCGGCCCCACTTAACCTGCTTGATAACATACAGAGACGAGCAGTTCGACTCATTGGAGACCCTACACTCACATCGAATCTACAACCGTTGGTGCACAGAAGACAAGAAGTCGCTGACCTATGCTTGTTCTATAGGTACTTCCATGGTAGATGTTCTGAGGAACTCAAAGACATTATCCCTCGAAATGCAACTTTTGGGCGCCCAACAAGACAGGCTGCTAATGCTCATGACCATACAGTACACTTGACAACCGCAAGGACATCAACTTTCAAAAACTCCTTCTGTTACAGGACAAGCAAACTTTGGAACTCGCTTCCTGGGGATATATTTCCAGAAGACTACAATTTTCAGCAATTTAAGTGCAGAGCAAACATACATCTGCAGGCATCTCGGGGCGCTGTTGAAGCACTATAGGTTCGCCTTTCCAGGGAGAAGTATATAAAAAAAAAAAAAAAAAAAATATGGAAAGGTGGTATATCCGGACTGAAAATTTGTGGACCTGAGCTTGGAAAATTGTTCTCAATATCTTGGTTAGCTTTCATGTCAGAAATGTTTGAGAAGTGCAAACAGTAAATCGGATGTAAGATCGTCAATCTTAAATTAAACAATTTTATGCATTCATATGGTACTTGCAAGAAACCGAACCGCCCTTTTTCGATTCATAGTCATAAAATTCTGACTTTTTAGGATCCTCAATCTTTTCTGTGTGATGCACTTATACCATAGCCTCTTGTTTTGGAAAGTAGGTACCCTGACGCGGCTCACAGCCAAATGTGATCACAAGCTGGATAATAATTTAAGATTAAACAACGAAACCATCAACCAAATATTATGAAATTGACGGTTACATGTGCATTTACATAGTTTTTCAGTGAAGGGTCAAGTTGAAACAGCAGGTCGTTAGGGAAGCATTAGTCTCCTACCTTCAGTTAGAAAACTACAGAGCAACAATAGCCTTACTAAATGTGCCACCTCTATTGTATGTAGGCACACCAACTGCTACCTTTTTGACTGCTATAACCAAAATTAAGATGTCAGTTGCATGGGTACACCAAATTACCAAAGCTGCTGTAACTACCAAAAAATATTTGAAGACATCCAAGTTAGCTATCAGATCCGCATACAGAGTTGTTTAAACCTCCTGTGCTGATGCGTATGTATCCGAGGCTGTAACATTCTCTCAAAAGCTTTCTGTTACCCATATACAGAGATGGCAGAGCCTCATGAGAGGCTGCCACAGCCGCTCAAATGATTTGTGGTAGCCATATGCAGAGCTGTCAGATCATTACGAAGGATTTCCCAGCCTCAGAAAAGATTTGTAGTACCCATATACAGAACTGTCGGAATCTCATAGGCAGGTTGTGAACCCAAATGGGAAGCTGATATAGCCTAGTACGAGTATTCTAATACCCTACCTACCTAGAGCCTACCTTGGTGGATGTTTAAGCTTGTTAGAAACATTATAAGCCAGTAATACTTAGCCTGACATCCTACAAATTTTGAAAGCTCTCAGTATGACAGCTTTCTCTTTGAAACACGGTTCATACCTACTCATCCGTATCTTATGGAGAGGCTATATAAAAAATAAAAAAATTAAAAACTAAAAAATAATTCTACGATCCAGAATAACCTTATCCTAAGCAGAGCTGTATGGGTACAGAAAAGACCCATTATATCCGTATCGCTTGTACCGTAACGACTAGGTAACGCAGCTGATAAAAGGTTGTTGTAAACAAGCATAGCAGGCTTTGCGGGTAACAGGTCATGGGTGACAATTTTTATTACACGCACGTGCTGGACTCATTGGCGCAGGCGAATACCTAGGTATTTTAATAATCTGATGTTCTTAATTGTGAGTAGGACCTACTTGGACAAACCCGCTTTGACCGTCTTTCAACTTTTCCATTCCACCAACACCACTTACCTCATCAATCTCAGCACATGCCAAAGAGTTAATTAAATCAAAGTATCTCGTACGACATGAATTTCCATCCAATTATCTGCTATATGGGAAATCCATCTCTTCCTCGTCTATTTTTACAGAAAATCATTAGAGCCTACGAAAATTAACGAAAAGATACTTTCCTAGGCAGCCCCTCTTTGTCGGATGAAAATAGCAACAACCTATCTCTCTCCCTCTCGAAGGGGAAAGGATTCTGCGAGAGAAGTTCATAATTCATTCGGAAAATTTAATTCAATTAAAAATAAATTTGCATCTCGAGAGATTTGATGTGCGCTAGACGATGCACTGCACACTGCAGTGTGCACAAATTTTCTGTTGTCCCGAACCGCAACTGTAACAACATGTAGATGAAATTTTATTCAATTTTTTTTTCAATTTTTTCTAGTTTTCTTAATTCAAGAATCAAGACTCAAGAGCTTCCTGTTCGAGGTCTGACTGCGAGAGTGAGACTATAGAAAAACTAAATAAACCCCGCCTTCTGGTCGGAGGAGATGTGGGTTTGGTTTGCGTCTGTGTGTTGGATGTCAAAAAAATTATTTTAATTAAAAACTTTGGGGCCATATCATCATGGCCGCTGCCGCCACCACTGCCGCCACGATGTTATTTATGTTCACGACGATATACAAGTGTATTTGGCTTGATTTATTACCATGTAGTTGGTGATATATGCGTGTGCTTTTTATTTCTCGCCTCGGTTTGGTTTTTGCTTTTCTTTAATTTTTTCTCTTTTTCGCCTTTGATTTCTTTATTTTGTGGATGTGTTATTTTTTAATTCACCTCAACACAAAAGGTCTAATTAGCTGGTGAATATATTTTCGGGAAAAATGTTGTTTGACTTTTTCAAAGTTCAAAGGTGCCAGTTGGCATACCGATTTATTAAAGTATCTTTTGTTTAAAAGCATATAAGTGTATGTACATCAGAGATACACTACTGTATGTTGGTGGGCAATATCTACGACACGATATCCGTGTGCGGTGCACAGTTGCTAGCGAAATAAGCTATCGATTTAACTATTAATCATTGTCTTAAGGGCACACTCTGGCATATCACAGTCACTGCACATTCGGTAACAACATCGACGTCGACGACGACGACGACAATGGCTGCGGCGAGGAAGAGCAACACGCAGGAGAATAGGTGATTGAACTTGGTGCAGTTGGTGTGGTTGAGATTTATGCAGACACAGTGTACATGGGCATTTCTGAGTAGATCCAACTATTGGGGTTGTAAAAATAGAAACGAAGTGAAATGCATTTCTACTAAAAATAGTTTTTGGGAAAGGGTGAGCTTACAACTGGAGATACCATTTAGATTGAAAGAGTTTTCGTCTATAGGCTGTGGTGGGTATAAGTGATTGCATGCAAATGCAACTATAGGTATCTGTGGTAGGTATAAATATATTGATAATGTAACGGAGTCGCCTTTAGTCAAGTTCATATAAATTCCTTTCATATAACGATTGGGTAAACACTTTTCACTACCACAATTTAGAATGTTACAAGCAACATGAGCAAGTCTAGTGATTAATGCTTGTGGGGTTGTTTATTTAGCTGTAAGCACAAATGAAATTGATATGGAATGTTTGTTGTTGAGAACACCTCCCAAATCAGTGAAATAAATAAATAAATTTAAAAAAAAAAATTCCAGCTCTCCTCTATAATTAAAATCTTGAATCAAAATCAAGGCTTTTTATTTGTATTATTCTGGGTTGTGACGTTATTATTTTTTTTTTTTTCTACCGAGGGTAGGTGAAAATCTTCCAAAGACACTATGAGAATAGCAAGCGCGTGCTCATAGTAGTGTCAGATTTTTACTGACTAAAAACATCACCCTTCGAAAGATTGTTAGATACTGCAACTAAGATATAACTTATCAAGCAATTTTTCTATAACGAAATAACAACTTTTGACAGGCTACTTTCCAGTGAAAGATCCTGCATGTTCCGCAATTTAGACGCGGTTAATCTTATCTTGCCAAGTCGAACGGTTTCGTTCTTTGTAGTCGGCACAATAAATTGTTCTCGTCCAAAATTTGTCGGACTGAATTGTTGACATGTCCGATTAGTCGGTTTCTATGCTTTCTCGCGAAGCTTCTAGTTTCAGCTTCAATTGTTGGAATTCCGAGATCCCTGTGGATATCGTCGTTTTTAATATACCATGGTGCTGGTGCAATTTCTCTAAGCACTTTATTTTGAAAATTTTGTAGAATAATGATATTTGTTTTCTTGGTACAACCCCAGAGTTGTATACCGTAGGTCCACACCGGCTTTAGCACTTGCTTGTATAGAAGCAGTTTGTTTTCGGTACTGAGCTGGGAATGTTTTCCGAGTAACCAGTACATTTCTCTATATTTGATATCGAGTTCTTAACGTTTCATTTTCACGTGCGAATTCCGTTTCAGCTTTGCCTCGAGTGTCATTCCCAGGTATTTGGCCTCGTTTGCTAAGGGTATTCAGGCCAAATTTAAAAAAAATTGGCAATTCCTTTCTTTTCTTATACGTAAGATTCACGTGAACAGATTTAGTTTCGTTGAGGGCGATCCGCCAGTCCCTCGTCCATTCATTTACCTTATTCAGTGCGATTTGCAGTTTTGCAGTCGTTTCTTCAATAGTGTTACCTACTGCTAGGATAGCGGTGTCGTCGGCGAACGTAGCGAGAGTAGTGTCATCTTCTCTTGGTATATCGCGAGTATATAGCAGAAAGAGAAGGGGCCCAAGTACCCTTCCTTGCGGCAGGCCGGCCGAAATTTCCTTAAGCTCAGAGTATTCGTTTCCATGTCTATTCCCGAGATATGATTCTAAAATATCATATAGGCGTACGGGAAGAACTTGTCGTAATTTAATTTTAAGCCGTCATGCCACACCTTATCAAAGGCTTTCGAGACGTCAAGGAAAGACGCTTGAGCATATCTTTTTTTCTTCAAATGCTTTCTCAATTACGTCAGTAATTCTTTGCACTTATGGTCAATGTGACGTTATTGATAGAAAACTTATCGGGATTTGAAATTCTTATTTTTATTTTTGAGGTCTCGACGTTCTTGTTACGAATATTATCACATTGTTCATAGATCCTTTGGTGTTATTATTCAAATTTATGTCTTTTTTCCACAAAAAGGTGAATAATATGTACAAGGAAATTCAACAATGTATTCACCACAAAAGCGCAGACAAAACTGACTTAAGACAGTGTTGCAGTTAACATTCTTTATGAAAGAGAATATTGGCATAGCGACACAAGTGCTGTATCTTGGCCAGTTTTTGAAACCTAGAAATGACGTTCTACAGGATTACATAATTTACAAAAGTTATTTACACAACTTCTATATCCATAACACAAAATTGTTCAATTTTGAGTTGTGACGATATTGCAGCAAATAAGCGATATGCACTTCCGTGGAAGGCAACCCGTGGAGCTTGCAATCAAAGCAAAAACGGCTTCACATAGATCTTAATTTTCCAGGCAGGGATGCTATTCTATTCTTATTTAAATTCTTATTCTATTATGCCCCTTAATGAACTCTTTTTATAGGTCAGATAATACTTTCAAAATCCGATAGGTAAGCGGGTGGCCGTGGCATAGTGATAGAGTGTTCGCTTTATGAGTGGGAGGTTACGTGTTCAAATCCGAGCCAGTACCACGAAACATTTTTCACAAAATAAAAAACTGCGAATAAGTTTGAGTGAATTATAAGCGAACACAAATATCAATAATTCTCCCCTAGCTATTAGGACGCCACTCGTGGAGAATATACACTGCGCCACAAACTCTTTCCTATCCCTCTTTCTCTTCCTAAAAACTTGAATGCCGCGCTGTGCCCCGCATTATAAGGGTATTCATAACCCCTTGAGCGCGAGCTCTGGTTTTTTAATTTTTTTTTTTTATGTGCACATTTTCTGCCAGATTTGCTCATATTTATCTTATCTCTTAGAGGATATAATATATAAATCAAAATGCTTCGGCAAAGTTGATCATTCTAAGACTCCACAATCAAGGCCCTCTTCCTCTAGTTCCCCACCTTCTAATTCTAAATAATCTGAGAGAAGTAGATCTTCAACGGAAGACTTCGAAGATATCCTCAACGATAAAACTTATAAGCCATCCGAAAGTGATGAAAGTGATACTGATGCTTCATTGGAAAGCACTCCTAGGGCTTTTTCTTCTATGAATACCTCCAATCCTAGCTCACAAATTGCATGTTCTAATCAGGAAAATGTTTCAACTGCTGTAAGTCCTCCCAAAGAAGTAATTAAATGAAGGGAAAATGTCGAAAGTTTAAAAAAATAAAGAGAAACCTTGGAGAGGAATATCTCTCAAGAAATAAGAATGTAAGGCCTAGAAAAGAATTGGACGCTACTTGTGGCAAAAATGTAAACGAAAGTGCTCGTCTGAGTAAAGCCCTTTTATCAAAGCAGCGAAGAAAGAGAGTTAGCCTTTTAATGTCAACGAAGTGTCATGAAGATTTTTATGGCATTAAGGATCTGGCAGCTAAAATAGGTCCTATTAAGAAGGAAAATTTAAAGTTTTATTATGCGAAGGTTATCAAGGCTAAAAAGTAGCATCCTAATTCAATTTTATATTCAAAAATTCATTATTATTCGCATGACTTTCAGGAAGTGTATAGGTAACCAAAAAGAAGAAATTCAATGAAATTTTTCTTCAAACATTGGCTGCAGGAAATAAGGCCCCAAACAAGAAAATGAAATAAGGCCCCAAATTTGGGGTGTTATTTCATAATGAAATAATACCCCGATTTCAAATATGAAATAAGGCCCCACTGCGATGACATAAGGCCCAAAAAGGAATGAAATGAAATAAAATTTAAAATAACGAAAACTACTTTTTCATTAGATTTTAATTAAATATTGTTGATATTGGATAAACTAATTTGGATTAAAGGAACTTTGCACATACTCAACCTCGTACCCAGCCCGTAATCTAACAGTAAACCCACGTAGGGGGTTGCTTGGGGGCTTCACCGACTACAATTGTTCAATCGAGTTTAAAGAGTCCGCATGACGGAAAAGTCGCCACCGCTGTTCCACTCGTCATTATCATAAATAAAGCTTATCCCCTTGCGTAATCGACTGAAAAAAAAAAAATAGTCAAGTCATGCAATTGCAGGAACCTCTTAAGATTCCCTACGTGATTTTAGAATCCGACCAAATGACATCATGTCATATTAATGTAAACTTATCGCCACCGTAAGCAGTTACGGTGCAAACCCCTACAGAGCTATCCATACCTATGACAAGAATAATATTTTTTGACCACACCATCGAGCGTTGTGTTTCTTTTCTAGTCACACTCTCAGGCTGTCCAAAAACGGATCCAGAAAAACAGAAGCGACCATACAAATATGTATGTAACTACGCCGCACCAGCAGTTTTTTTTTTTTTTTTTTTTTGCAAGTCAATCACAAAGCTGGCTTGGTTAAGGTACAGCGTGCAGGTATGAGACTTGAATTTGTAATCTCATCCATGGCGCTTAGGTGTGGAGTCGATGTATAACTTACGGGTATTTGAATATTTTTTTTTGTTTTTTAATTCCACACTTTCCCAACCGTAGGTTATTGAGAAAACAAAAGTATCTCCCTTGAAATATCGTGATTTGTTTACTTCGATGTTACTTGAGTAACTCAGTTGATTTGCAATAAGGAACTTGATTTGGGACGGAGTGATGTCGTCCGGTAATCAGCACGTATGAGTGATTATGGTATTTTTTATGACATCGATATCCTTATTTCGAACTGCAGTTGCATATCAGACAGAAGGTGACAATGCAAGGTGTGGAGAATTACGTAACCTGTGTGAGGAAATTTCGATATAAAAAATGGAGAGGTATCTATATCTATATCCTACTGGTTTATGACTATGAGTTCCAAGAACTTTGTTTAGTTGTTAGAGCTATTGACAAGAAGCTATACCTGTTTGGCATTTTACTAATACCGCATGCATGATGAGTAGGTGTCTCAAAAGTAACTATTTAGGGTGTGATGGACGTGCTCACATCAATGTGCTTGCTTTCAAAGTGAAAGAAATAACAATCAGGAGCGATAATAGGGCGGCTTAAAGTGCCACCCATGAGACTATAGAGGATTAGGATTAGGAGAGAAGGAGAAGAGGCATTTGTAGCCAATCGATAGTAGCTTGAGATGTGTCTAAAAAGTTGGCTGGTCTCAGTTTTCGAGAATCTCATTGTTGCCTGTAAAATACGCTTTTGAGACAGTCTAATCACATTTATGTGGAAAATAGAATGCCTGAGCTCCCGATCCCCACGTAATTGGAGCTAGTTTTTGCAGGGTTTTCAGTTATGCAATAAAAAAGTCGGCTGATTTTTCAAAACTACCTTGTTGCCAGTTAAATGCCCTGTTGATACAATCTAATCCCATATTTGGAAAATAGAAGCATTTTTGTTTGAGCTCCCCATGTAATTGGAGTTAGCTTTTGTAGGGTTTTCATACTATGAAACCGTTTGCGCAACAAGTTCGTATAAATGTTACCCTAGAACCAGCTTTTCACAATCATTGGTTCGTGTTGGTTTTTTTTTTTGCGACGACATTTTGATGCCGAGTCTAAGCGACTGGATAAAGAAGCACTTCCAGATCGGTTGAATTCTCTGATGTTTTTTTGACGTTCACAAGACTTATTTTGAATTTTTTCCAGAGACCTCGCTTACTAGACCAGCGCACTATATACCCATCGTTCAGCGACTATTTCTTAAATAATCCCGAAAATTTGAATTTGGTGTCCATTTCTTCGATAGAGCGTTTTAGGGCTACAGTTCCGCGCTTAAACCGGCTTGTGATGTTGTCACTTCTTGAGATTGGCCCCCAGAGAACATCAGACATAGAAAATCAGGCTTTTTCGCTAGTTCCTAATCCACATGAATTATTGGTGGCTTGAGGATGTGACACATGGTTTTCAGATATCAAAGTGACAAGTTTGAACTCCGAAATGGAGTACGTACGCGGCTATATACCCTAGCTGTTGATGTTCTTAGTACATGGCAATCGAAAAGATCAACTCTAACGGAAAAAAGCCTTTCAATCGAATGCCTGGAAAATAAGATTCTACTTTCTAGACCTATAGGTAGCTGTTGTTGGCTGGGAAAATCTCCGCCAACCGCTACAGAGATTGGTAGCTGAGCTACATAAGGAGGGTCTGACAGAAAAGCTCTGCACAAATAACAGCCCTGTATTACAAAAGGTTGTTATACTTCTTGAAAATGCCTTGTACTACAATGTAACGTCCTTAACCCAGCCATGGACAATAGTTCTGGTCTATGGAAATCTGGCCATTGAAAGAAGGGAAATCGAAATATTTGGGGATGAGCTTAGGGGACCTCAAACACAGTTGAACTCTGTTCAGCTTCTGTTTAAAAACCCAAATAGGCATGGCTATTATATCCTACCATTTCGCAGCAAATTATGATTGATAACAACTTACATTTGCATAAAACCAACCGGTTAATCGCTGCAAAAAAAAGCTCCCTAAACTAAACCTTAGGTACCTACGTTATCATTCCCATAGGAGAAGCCAGAATGGAAAAAGATTAATGATTGAGTGCATAAAATTTGTCAAATCTATTTCCTCCTCCACTTAAGTCTGTCCAGTCCCAGAGTTATGTTCACCCTTTCAACAAAATCCCATATACATAGACTTCCTCGCCTGAACCCTGCAGTCGCATTGAAATGTGTACTTCAGGGTGAAGTTCATTCTTCATTCCCAGAATAATAACAAATTTCTATGCGATATGATTACGTATATGCCGACGGACATGACACTTATTTCATTTATAAACTACTCTCTCCCATACAACCAAAAGCCACACGGAAGCCAGCGCACCATTATGCACCAACACACTATAAATATCCCCGGCAGGGTGAGAGCAGGACAAAAACCAACCCTTAGCACAGAAAGCAAAAGCAAATGCAATATGGCTCTCTGGTAAGGCAATTAATCATTTTCTAGAGACGCGGTGTTAAATTTGAACACACCCATACAATCGTACATCCATGCAGCAGAAGATAGGAAACACAAAAAAATATATAATATTTCCAACATGTCTACCAGAGGTGCGGAATGCGGTAGGTACACACGGCACATGTGATTCCGCTTTTTTCTACAAAAACAACAAAAAGTATTCAGCGCCTTTTCCTTCGCCACACAGCGCTGAGCGCTGAGATATGTGTGCACACAAAACACAACTGACATTCCCTCATCCCTCCTCCTTCTAGTAATGTATTCCCGAATTAGAATCACAACCAAGTGTCGAGTGAATTTACCTACTTACGAGCAAACAATGAATCTGAGAGTATGGCAGGCAATTTCCCATCTAAATGGGAGAAAAGGACACTCTCCCACACACACACACGGCCGTATAAAACATTCAGATGCAACCCCAACCCTGCAATGGTTGCTCAAATTAGATTCTACTCCTTCCGCTATGATTTGAGAAATCCGCATATGTTGCTAGGGGTAGGTGTAGGCCTCCTTGTAGACAAGGAGCGGAGAGGACAGTGTATAACTGGAACGTGCATGATATAATAAATGGGGTGTCATCTACAAAGGGGTGAATTTGGAATGACCTTGGCATCGTCAGCGGAAAACAAGACCAGATACCTCTTTCTCCCCACGGCCCGAAGCAGACACAGCAAGCTTGCTGCATGTAGCTCCACGACCAGCAGCAGGAGCAGCAGCAGAGTAGCAAAGTTCGTTTGAGTACGATATTAATTGTGAATTTATATGTATGCTAATACAGTAGGCGCGTCACCACCACAGAGGGTGATATGTGGAGGAACACCTTTTTTTCTACATACACTCTTGTTCAGCGACCCCAGGGTCCGTTCTTCATTCTCTGTCTGTCGGTATACGAGTATATGTAACTCTCAAAAAGAAGCCCAACCGGGTTTTGTACAATCACGTTGATCTTCCTCCCTTAGCCATGACTTTTTAATTAGGCAAATTAGTTTTTCTCTCTCTCTCGCTCAATGTATGGGCAGGGGTAGCTGTGTCTGTGGACTAAGTGAGTTTGTTGAATCACCCCGAGACACAGAGGATGGACGGTCGCTCAGAGGAAACACTGAGGACAGATTGAGAATACGTCCAGGGTTAGATGGATGATGATTGGAATGCTTGATTGGCGAAATGTGTTTGGCCAGAGTAATGGGATTCGGGACTTCCATGAATGTCAGATTAGATTATTGGACGAAGGGTTGAAGTATGGAGTACCGACACCTGGTTTTACATTTTTCTAGTCTTTGACAATGGAATATTTTATGACGGGGTGATGTGAATTAAGGTGCCTAGCTCAAGCTTGTAAATAATTTACATTTAGCTCTGTGAGTTACAAGGCTCGTAAATAGGGAATCTAACTGACTGGGATAGGTACGCCCCCCATTGTGAACTTTTATACTTAGGGCTAAGTAGGGGCGTGTGGTTATGGAACGTTTAGTGGGTGTGGGCCATCCGTAGGACTCAATTTAAATAATAGGTTGTATTTACACGTCGACACGCACTCGAAAAGTAGGAAGGTATCACAATCACAATAGGTATATCGCACGAAATATTTGTCAAAACTCGTATTTCGAAAGTTAGTGGTTTTTGAGCTGTGCGAGGAACCAGCACGCCAGTTTTGTTCAAGATTGTGATAAGGCAATTCGTTTGTATACGGCTGTACCTCTTTTAAAAGTATAGACGACAACGAAACGGCTAACGAAGCTTACTAACCACTTTTGATTAGCTTGAGCTTAGACCAAACTGTGATTTCAGATGGACGAAGCTCCCTCTAACAGTGGACCAATCAGTAATACTAGAAAAACACGTGCGTACCATAACAATTCTTAATTCAACCCCGAAGGGTCAATAATGGAACTATGTTGGAGAGTGCTGTCAAAAAATGATGTAAAGAAAAATCACTTAGCTTGGGTTAAGAGCTTGTAAATGGGTCAGTAATCTAAATATATGCTTTCAACATTTCAATTACAATGTATTAATAGACACCTAGTTGAAACCCCTTTGTGGAAACTCTTTTTTTTTACACTTCGATCGCAAGTTTCGCATTTCATTGTCGCAACCACAAGTTGTTGTCGTTTTGCTCATTTGAAACATAAAACAATCTTAATTATATATTCACACCAATTTGGCCACGGTCAAACTCAGCAACCAGGGCCTTTCTATCCCTGATTAAAAAGAGGATTTAGCTGGATAAGTCACGCAATTTTCATAAGTTTTCTCTACTTTGGGCTTGGGCTTTACAAGGCTTTTCGACCGTCCAACTTACGAATTACTCATATGGTCGTACATCGGTGCTTAAAAAAAGTGGTATAGGATATAAAAAAAAATCAAAGCAATTAGCTGCGCATTTAGTTCTGAACGCTCTACTTTAATTCACTCCAATGAAGTCAAATATCCTGGAATTATCCTAGAGAAGAAGATAAACTGGAACTCAGACGTCGGGTCCGCCACAGAACGTGCCACAAGAGCCATGTGCGCTAGTAGGCGACTGTATGGCAGAACTTGGGGTCTAAGTCATGATTCACTGGTTGTATATCAATTGTATGGTGGCCGAAAGTAACTTGAGCGGACAACGGCGAACGAGCTACGGAAGCTTCAAAGTATTGCCTATCTCGGTATCACAGGTACAATGCGCACTTGCCCAACAACTGCACTAGATGCTATAATTTACAATATCATCGTTAGGAAGGTAGCAGCTAAATGCGCTTCTAAATTGCAACTAGAATATAACTTCAAACTAGCTGACCACGTATGGGATACCTGGATATACTTAACTCAATCCCAAACATGGACATGTTCTGTTCCATCTCTGACACTATAGTTATGGAATATAGTTTTGGTAAATTATTTGAGGTAGATATACTGGACCGTTCAAATTGGGCAAATAGTTTACCGAACCTATACCCAAAAAGTTTTGTTTGGTACACTGACGGATCAGAGATGGAGTCTGAAGTAGGTGCTGGCATCTTTGGACCCAATACCAAAGTCCTAATACCTATGGAAACGTGTCCCACGGTATTATATGCCAAGATCTGCGCGGCTTTAAGCCTGAAAACGGAAATTTAAGGGCCCAAAATAAAAATTTTCTCAGATAGTCAGGCAGCCTTACAGACCATATCGTCCCATACAACATCAGGGTATTGCAGGAAATGAATCGGCAGACGAACTAACCAGAATCCGCGGTTTCTGAACCTGAACCATATTGCAGAGTCAACTGGGTTACTGTTCAAGGGCTTATTAATGAGTGGGGACAACAACTCCAACAGAACCACTGGGATAATGTTCCGGGCTTAAGGCACTCCAAAAGATTAATTAGGCCCCGCACTCCTACATAAAAATCCTAAAATTCAATAAGGAAAATATTAGAAAGCTAGTGGGCTTTCTAATAGGCCACTGTGGCATGAGATATCATCTGAACCAGTTGAATTTGTGTCCGGAGACAAATGTGGATTCTACCTAGAGGACGAAGAATCCTCTGAACACTTATTTTGTGATTGTCCGGCACTTTACTGGTAAAGAAGACGTACCTCAAAGAGATACTCTCGCCAGCAGAACTAACAAACTCTGCTACTAAAGACATACTGGCCTTCACTAGGTAGGTTGTCTCTCAGTCTAAACGACCCTCTTTGATACAATTATTGATCTTTTAGGTCGCAGTGTCAACCATTTGGCAGGGAATTACAAAAAAAAAAAAAATAATAAAAAGTTCTACTGATTTAGGTTGCTGCATTTACCAGTCACATTTACATAGTAAATATACCGCTATACCTGTATAAGCTGCCAGCCGCGCTCTTTCGTGTTTCTCAAAGTTTCAAACTTGTATGAAAATACCAACTCTAAAAAATACAAAATTACAAGCACGTGCATCGTCCCAAAGAGGAAGCTAGTACCTATTTGGTTTCTGGCACCTTTTTTGGCGCAAGCACGCAGTCAGTGTCAAAATAAAATGTAGGTACTTTGAAAATGATAGCCCACCATTTAGAGCGTAATAGCTTCACCAGATCAAGATGCCATATTTCCATCACCCTTTACACTTAAACGACAATTTCGTTGCTTTCATTAGGTTGCCTTCCTACTGACCACAGATTTGAGGTAGGTATTTTAATTCGAACTTGGAAAACACTTTTCCATTACATTCCAAAGACGAATTTGCGCCCACAAATGGTTTTCAAGAACTCTGCTACAAATGGAACTGAATGCTGAACCACTATACCTATCTACCACTACTTTTAACGAACGTCACAATATCTGACGACTGACCACCTCGTGTCCTTCACCCCATTCAATCTGATGTCCCCTGTTTAGGTAGAAGGGGAAAACAAACGAAAACATTTACCTTGCCCACCTGTCATCCTGACACATTGACATAATAAATCGCCATGTTCAGTATGATAGCGCAGATTGCATCTCCTGATATCCGCCCGTCAACTAACGGTAGCTGGTTATTTAATCAACATGTTAAGCGCAATACCTCCCAACCTGCAACTACCGATCATCGAGTTATGAATTTTGATTAGCATATCCAATGTACACGTTGTTGAGTTGTTTTTTTTTTCATACTGACAACCAAAGAGCCATCTCTTCGAAGTATCTCTTCAACAAAAATAATAAAAAATTGTACATGTGCTCCTCTAATAGGTGTCCGTCACTGGGAAGCCACCCGCGCGTGTATCATAAACTTTTAGACCCGCACTCCTGAATACGCGATGTTGTGACTTCCCCCTTCAACCTGGTGCTGTCCTTTGATCTACACCGCATAGAAAAACGAGCAGCAAATGCACAACTAGCCGATTCTTATCAGCAAATGTGTACATGTACAGTGTATACCATAGGAACACTTTCAATGACAATGCTTGCTGGTGGAGCTTGGCTTGGCCATTATGGTGCATGCTGGTCGATGGTGGTATATTCGACTTTCGCGTGTACACCATATTCGTGGGGTGATTCGAAATAGAATTTTCGGACACACTGCTATAAGCCGCCTTCGAATAGGTATATACTTTGTTTTGGAAGGTCAGTGTGGTGCTGTCTATATCTATGGATACCGGCACATGGCGGTTGTTTTCTATTCCGATCCGACGCGTTAGGAATGCCGGCCACAAGAATACTCCTCTACTCATTTGAGTTTCAAGTCATGAGCGCAGAGCGTCGCTTTCATCTCAATTGGCAAAGATTGATTTTTAATGAGGTTGTTAGTATATGAGTTGATATTTTTGAACGTAAATATGCTTTGATTGGGTGTAAACAAAAATAGACACGTGATCTAATATTAACAATTTGTTTATCCAAATGGACGCGGGCCAATTGGGTAGATTAAATACGTTTTTTGGGCTTGCTCAGCACTAGCGGTCAATTGATTTTATCGAACAAGATTGGGAGAGGAAAATGCCCTCGCGTGAATACTAAAATGCGAAAAGTAAAACAAACCCGATGACATAACACCGTCTTCGTCGTAGGCCAAATTGCTGGATGGTGCAGTCATTCGGCATTTGTTTTGAAAGTTTTCGAGGTGCCATAACTATCTAAACATTAAAAATGAGCCGCAAAACCGTGGCACGTGATTTTCGCGTGTTATTTGTTTTTAATTTGTTGGGCGTTGCTGCGCAATGCATTATTCAAGTGTTGGACACTTCTTATAATATAGCTGCGATTGATATCTGCAAATAAATATAGTTGCGGATATGGAAATGCTGAAAATGATGGGTTAGTTATTTTTTCAAAAGCGGTACTTTAAAGCGCACGCTTTGTGAATGGCATGGCAATGGGAAAGCCAACAGTTGCCAAATAGGTGCATGTGGGGACAGTGTAAAAGGAAAGGAGAGGTATTTTTATTTTTGTTTTTGCCTCATCCCGTGGAAATGTAGCACACTAAGAAGAGGCACCTGGTATACCGAATTGCATGTAGGGAGGGCGAAAGTCAATAATATGATAAAATAAAATTGTTCAATTCGCTGATAAACAAAATTTAATACCTTACCTTATAAATGAGCTTGAACTTTAGCAGTATTTTTTACTGGCGGAAAGTGTCAACGCTGACTTTATGATAAAACTAGGCACATTCAAGAATCTATAGTTATCATTAGTCGACTAGATTTGTAAGATGTAACCTGAACGCAAAAACTAGATTAGTCGGGAACGTCACTTTTTCTACGTACCTAAGCTACATTATGGGAACTGTCAACTTAGTATTCAGTCACGAATTTCCTGACTAGATTCGTCGGCTACCCCTCCATAAACATCAACTGAAATAGCTGCTCAAATGACCGATTTCAGCCAATCAATCTAGTCAGAGAGAGCTGTCAGACTTACTAAAGTAGATACTAGAACGTGCCCACTGTCAACTGTATACTGAAAATATTTTAATACCTGTCCATTCGCACTACAAGTCCTAGCTGTCTTAGATGACTGTTGCCTACTTTTCTGACTAGGTTAATGACGATGTACAGCTCGTAGAGTCTAAGGCCATGCCGGGGCCCTTGGCCAGTCAAGAATTTGGCGCTCAATTGGGAAGCATTAAAAGAGAATAACGGAATTCATTCGTTCGCTTATATATTTTATATAATATCTAAAGTTTTCTAACAACTCCGATAAGCAACGCGAGCATGGGTCAGCTATAATAACTTGAATAAAAATAATATATGCATGAATGAGGCTATCAGCGCAAAAGTGGTGTAACCCCAAACTATTTAGTTAGGAGATAGTGGGGATTTTTAACTTATGAAATATTTTTTTGGAATCTAATTTCTTTTGTGAACATTATTTTATTTGTTTTATTTTTAATTTATAAAAATAACTTGAAAATATACAGTAGCTGTGTATTTTAGTATTTATTAAGTTGTAGTTGGTAGTTGGTAATATAAGGAATGTATGTAACACCAGAACAGCAACCAACAAAATTTGTGGGTTACACCAAAAATGCTGACAGTTTATAAAAAAAATACTAACATATGATCTGGTGTCTGATTGATATTTTAATTTACAAAATGTTGGCGGTAATTCTTAATACAGCCCGACAAAAAAGTGTAATAAATAATATTTATTAAATAACATTAATAAATATTTTATATCTGGCAATGACGCAATTTCTATTGAACTCGGCGTAGGTAAGGTCATTGGCTTATCGCTAAGATTATAATTAAGTCGCTAACAACGCACTCATTTACTTTATAATTTTTGTTTGTCGAGTTATATTAACCAAAATAGGAATAAAAGAGAGTGAACCCACATTAGGGGCTCCCGTGAGAATGGGGCCCTGACCACGGGCCACGCGTGTTCGCCCTTATTTATGGTAAAGACGGTAGATACTCCGTAGAGTTCGCTATATTAAATCTAATCCTTCAAGTCACTTTCCATTCGAAGCGACTACGAATATTCGGCTAAAAAATACGTTCGGATTTTTTGTAGCCTTCAAAACTTTTCAAAGCGTTTTCCATTCACTGGTTAAATTTTATATTAAAACATTCAAAATTTGCTCCCCGATTGATTTCTAAGTACATATTTATATATAAACGTAATGCTTTTCTTTGCTGTACAAAAAATTCACGAAAACCTAAACAAACTCCACCACTTGTAAAACTCAAATGCACTGTTTTGGTAAGTCTGAGAAAAAATCTAAATTCGCAAAATTATCTACTCTGCAATCTGAAATCTGAAAAATTTGTTTTTTTTTGTACCAAACGAACACAAAAAGATCCCCTCTGAGAGCAAAATGTGTGTGATAGAGCGAATATTTGAAATATTCTAAAATTGGGACCTACTTTCAGCACGATTTACTTTCAAATTCCCTCATTTCCCAAATGTGTAAAGTTCAAGCAAAATCCTTCTCAATATCCTTCTTCATAGCGACACTCGTGCCCTTTAGCAGAACTACTCCGAACCACCACAGCTTTCAAGGATATGGTTCGTGTATTCGGTATGCGGCGCTTTAAACATATCCTTACACCGTTTTTAACTATCCAACTACAGATGGCGCGTCATTGCATCATTTTCCAACTCCCATCGGTCCAGTTGGAAATTCGGAAAGCTGCTTGTGTGCCCGCACTTCATTCACTCTGATAAGAACACAGACTACCTGTAGAAGGTCTCGTTTAATTCGTGCCATTAATTCTGTGTATAGCTGGTCAATTAATCTTCTTAACGACTTCAACTGTCACTCACATACGCAGGGCGTGTACATTAAAATCCAATAAATTTCTGCAATTGTAAATCATCGCCCCTACAACGCTGGTGGTCTGCACCGCCCGGAATGTGTACAGTGCGCTTCCGATAGAGCTTTTTATAGAACAGCGCTCCCGTGAAGCCATAAAATTCGAGTATCCTCACCTCGCATACGAAATTTCTCTACCAGTAGGTAAGTAAAAATGCGAAGTTCATTCAAATTCGAAATTATAACTCAACTCGAATTTATGTCTAATGAATTGGCGCGATAGACTACGACTACAACGACCACCTATGTACCACCGAGCGACCCTCCAAACCGCCAACCAAACTTATGCCTTCAAACCGCGCAATTTGAAATCTATAGGTAGGTACTCAATTTTGATCGCTAAATGTGTTCAAACTATACAGCCGGGGCTAGCATTGTAATTTTTGGTCAAAAGCAATAACACAAATGAAATTCTAAATTTGCATTCGGACGGTGGCAGACTTTAAAATGTTTTCATTCGTAAACAATTCACGACCGCCATGATGCGTCGCATTTTCGTTGAGGTTAGATGCGGACGGGCAGTCAGGTGAATGTTCTGGTATAGGGAGCTTCGCAATAGTTTTTCAACTCATCTTTGGTGAAAAACAATTCAAAGCCCGACAACAACCGCCCAATAAGGATGTTCACCGAAATTAATTTCAAGGTGCAACCTGCTTTGGACACTCGAAATGCAAACAGCAAATCGCAATTGATTCGCACAGATAACCTCAATATGATGGTGAGGTACGCCTGCTGCTGTTTTTCTATACGTTTCTCATTATGGTATGAGTGTGATGGGCGGTGGCGGTGAATAATTCAAATGCTATAAAGCAAATTTTGAATAGTATCACGACCACGATGTGGTAGGTAAGATTATTTGGCACCGTAGCCATTCACATCACGAAGTGTTTGTAAAATATTCGCACATAATTAATATACTATGAATTTTGTTTGCTTTTGTTTGCGTTTTGTTTTGGGTACAGCAATGGTGACTATACGGGTGTATCCACCTGGGGCTGGACAGTTTGGATTTCGACAATTTTATTCCAGGCGAAGAGTTGCCGTCTGGTTTGGGAAAGCACTTGTTGAGCATTTGACAATCGTCTGCGAAACACAGAAGTGGTTTCTAATGGATGTTTCAATTTTGTTTTTCTAAGTAAGTGGACATTGGGCAAAGCAAATCATTAGACTAGGCAAATATGTATGCGGAGGATGTTGTGTCGTGTTGTATAGTTTCATGGTAGTGTTCTGTCTCTCTATGTCGTTTCCGGTTCCGGGGGTTGTTTTTGTTTGCTTTCAGAAAATACATAGTTGTTTTCTTCGGAGGTCCGTGAGTTACGTGACCGCAATGTTATGATGTAATTCTGATGAGTACGGCAGCTAGCACACTTCACCCCAAGTGATGCAAGTTTCTGTTGGACAAGTGGGTACACCCAGTTTTAGTTGTAGGTAATCACGAAAGTTGAGCAAATCACTAGGCACAGCAGGGGGCGTTTGTAGCTTAGCCGACCTATTTAAATTACCTATCTGCAAACACACCTGACATATAAAATAAAAACACATCTATCGCCCATTATTCAAGGAAGATCTGGCCAGCCTACGATGAAGTCAAAACAAACAACGTCTTAGCCAGAACACGTGTAGATGTCGCCAGGGTAATGGCAATTAGTACGGGCCATTGGCCTTAATGAACTCACGCGGCCAGGCTTGGTATCCCCCATAATACCCACTGCCGTAGCTGCGCCGACACAGACAAGAGTGAAACAGTGTTTCATCTTCTTTGTGAGTGTCCGGCCCTAGCCAAAACCAGATGCAGTATACTAGGTCACCCTTTTTACGATGACCTTTCGGCCATCCAAAGTATCCATTTCAATAAGATCATAAAATTTCTCAATTCCACAGGCTGGTATTGAGCTCCCTTTACTCCCTTCTCCTCCTTTTTCTTCAGGTTCCATTAGTTGTGGTCTCAAACGGCGCTCAATGCGCTATTTGTGTTTTTCCTTCGTCAGAAGACGGGAATACCCACTTAAACCAACCAACCAACCATCGCCCATTATTATTTGAAACAAGTGTTAAGCTTGTATGACACTAAATTTGTCTCTCATTTTTTTTTTCCCCTATTTTTATCAGATTAAATCCTGTTGAAAAGTCAGCTCCGCTGAAAAGTACTAAAAGTGTATTAGGAAAAGGGTAGCAATTGTTTGCTAAGCAACCACCAATTTCCAAACGAATTTATTTTCACACATTAGTAGTCTTGAAATGCTAACAAAAAGCTGTCAGCTAAAAAAATAACCTTTTTAATGAATTTTTTTGTGTGTAAACTCTCACTCCAATCGGGAATTTTCGTTGTAATTTCTGGTACTGCTGTTGTTCCTTTTTCAAAGTCTGAAAAATTCAAAAAATGTTGTGTCATATGGACTTTAATTTAGAGGTAGGTATACCGTACTTATCTGAGGTGCATACATTCAAAGACCCCTTTAAAGGTGTACTCTTCG
Source organism: Cheilosia urbana (assembly GCA_946477585.1). Taxonomy (NCBI): domain Eukaryota; kingdom Metazoa; phylum Arthropoda; class Insecta; order Diptera; family Syrphidae; genus Cheilosia; species Cheilosia urbana. Next base: position 131,302,944 of record OX297853.1, on the reverse strand, counting down.
TAGATTAATAGATTATTTGCAAAATCTGTCTGTCCGGTATTAAATGGGTAACTAGCTTTACCTTAATAGGTACCTGCTACTGCTCTCACGCTTCACGATTGGTATAACAAGCTTATAATATGTCATCTGCGACTGTCACTTCGGCAAATCTTAGCCTTTTGACGTTTTTCAGCTTCTTTTGCACTCTTGAAATGGAACATCAGAACTCCAACCACCAGTCACCCTTTAACATTGGCTTATAGAATCTGCGGGCCTGGTGCCTTCGTTATTCCCTCTGTGTAGCCTGTAGCGCCTGGTATAGATAATTGTGCGTGCGTCTTCGAGCGAGATAGAGTGGCCAAACCTGTCGATATAATTTTGAAAATTGCAGGAATGGTATTAAATTAAAAATAATGAAAACTACTTTTCATTTAATATTGTTGATATTGGATAAACTACTTTAGATTAAAGCAACGAGGTTGAGCCTCGTACCCACCCCACAATCTAACAGTAAAGCCAAGCAGGGGGGTTGCAAATTTGTATTCCATACGCATTCCATATCGGAAGGGTAACAATTAATAATGAAAAAATAATTTTGGGGACTTATTTCATTTCTTCTTTTGGGGTCTTATTTCATTATGAAATTTTCATTAAGAAATAAGGCCCCAAAAAAGGAAATAACACCCCAAATTCTATTAAAAATCGTTGTTGTTGTTTCCTGTATAATTTTTTGGTGCCTTATTTCATTGGGGCCTTATTTCGCAGAGCAACAAAATTTCCTTTTTTTATTGCGTTATCTGGCTTTGAAGAAAGAGATTTAACGCAAACTATTCGAGTAGTACCTATACCTACACCCTACAGTAACCTCATGAAAAAGTTAGTGCAACATTCGTCTAAGATGGCTGGGACATGAAAAATGGGTACTCGGAGCATCAATGTAGAAGAAGAAGAACTAACGGTTATTAGATGGAACTAGATGGATTTATCTAAGGCCCGTTTGTAATGGAATATTCAATCGAAATGACATTCATTCAAAAACCTTACTCACAGAAGCGTGCTGCGTTAAACAAATAGTTTTTTACCCAAACAAGTAAGATCCTTTAAAAGGCGTTTTCTTATTTAGTGACAATATGTCAGAGCACAACCTAAACTGTTATACAAAAAGTTTTGTGTTTCGTTTTTAGCTCAGACACATCAGAGCTCGAATCAGAGCATGATCAGAGCGCACTCTATGAGCTCAGAATAAATTGACAGATACCAAGCTGATTAAAGGACTGATTACACATAAACATACACACTTGCAGTCACATTTGATAGAAAAAAGAAAAAAAATAGGAAAAACAGATAAACATCAGAACGATCTGATCACAAAAAAAAGAAAAACGCCTAATGAGACGGGGTTTCTCTCATTTCTCTTCTTTTTGACTCCAATGCTATGATTGAACAGTGGAGTTGAGTTATGGTTTTATAAACCAATATCGAATGCGTTTAACATTAGGTAGACTTCACAAAAAATTAACTATAGATATAGCTGTGGTGGTCTTGCTGTACAAAGTTTTTGACACTGAAAGTCTGCCTGCTCCTTCATGTATACCAATTTTGCCTGTGCTAAGCGCTAGAAGTGGTATGCAGCCCAAGAATAATTTTGCAGTTCTAACATCGAAATACAAAATTTGTTGATAGGGCTTGCGTTTGGACTTCTCGTCAATTCCATCACAATAATCATTGGTACTATGTGGACCTACCCGGGTGTAGAAGCCTGACGGTCATTCTATTCTAAGCTTTCTCCACAGAATTGTTAATTTTCCCAAGCGTATCAGAGCCTTCAGTGTCTGTCATGATGATTGTCGTAGTTCAGCAGAAGGTATGTTGTTTACCTGCGTGGATTGCTAATGTCGTTTTCCATTGGGCAAAGAGAAGCGTCCGGGAGAATCCGGAATCGAAAAAATCATTTCTGCAACCGTTCCATTGGCACAAAAAATCCTCTTCTGGTGATTCTGAGAAGGGAAGTTCGCTTCTCGATTTGAAGTCAGAATATACTCAAGAAGCAATCACACAAGTGCAATTTATGTTTTCATACCAGTCAGCTGACAGTTGCCGTAGAGTATTTTTTGGGATTTCATCAATACTTTTGTGGATTCAATCAGAAGCAATTTTCTTGTTCCATTGGATTGCCGAATGAGTGGATTCGCGAGTGAAACCAATGGAAAACGACATAATACTGCCACTTCTGGTTGTTGGTTGTGGTCTATGGAGGTACCTACCGATGTGACATGTTCACGCGATAATTTGAGCTAAGCTATTGCATTAAAAGGAATATTTCGACAGATTATTTAAGTTCTGATGCCAATTCTGCACGTTTTGTCGTTTGTCTATAATAGTGTCGAATGGGCGCTTTGTGGTTGTTGCACCGTACTAGAAAGTTTACATTGAAGCAAGATTAAGCATAAAGTAAGCACGCCGGAATAACAAATTTTGGTGTCGACCTTAAATGTAGAGAAGCTCACAATTGCGAATTTTGTATGGAAAATAAAATAAAATTTAGAATCGAAACTAAAAAAGTTTATTGCTAAGGCGACTTCGAAGTCGATGGAAATATTATAAGTCCGATGGATATTTTAGTCTGATTTACAGAGTTGTGAGGAGGTGGTCTTTTATAGATATACCGACTTGTTTATCGCAGATGCGTTTGAGGGGCTTCAAAAGATCGTCGGATAACTTTTTCGTCTATACGCCAGTTTTTATCAGTAGCATATAATTTTGATGCTAAAGAAAGCATTCAATGAGTCGTCGTAGAGGCATGAGGGACTTCTTTCATACTATATGGTACAAGCACAACCGTCAGTCAACTTTTAAACTTTTAGCCAAAGGCACACTTTAAATTGGTTTTATTAAACGCTTCTATCGAAAGACTCAATCGTTTTTATTCGGTTAAAGTAAAACCTCCGCTGCAAGTCCACAGTGAAGCCTTGGGTTGAAGTTGGTGACCCCTTGGCACTTTATCATAATGCAACACCGTCATAGTAGTAGTTTCCGCTCCCTTCAACCTCTTCTATACCTACAATCGCGCATCATTATTAGGCACCTCCGACCACTGCAATGGGAAAAGATCCACAAAAGGTGAGACGACACTGCATAGACACCCCAAAACCAGAGCCAATAAAACCATATAAAGTTCTGAAACGAAAATCATCAGCAAGTCCGCAGCGCGCACAAACAAATCGCAAGACCCAAAGGCCATAACACTGTACAGCTAACGAGACAACAGGGCAAGGGGAGCCGATTTTTGTGCCGCGCGATTGTTTTCAACATGGTGTCGAACCAAGTGCATACATGTGTCACTCCACAACGGCACCCTTTCATATAAAAATAATAATAATAATATTGCATTATTACTACTGCTTTCGGAGTTCAAACCACACAACAATCTGTTTAACGAGGGAGGTTTAGCTGCGCGCACAAAGTCCTCCATACACCTAGGTACCTTTGCCAAGCACCAGGCAAAGTGTAATGCATTTGCGACCACTTATTGTCCTACCAATGTTACGTTTATATATTTCTTTGTTTTATTGTATTCTCTCGCCGACTGCATGAGTGCAATCCGAGTCGTCTCCAGTCTCCAGCTCCACTCCACCACCAGACACCTGAGAGCTGAGAGTTTAACTGGCAGCACATGCAGACGCTAAAGGTGGGAAAATGTCAAATAAAAAGTTTAAACGCTTTTTATCGAAGGCGGCTTCGGGAAGCAACACAAGAAATACTACGAGAACCGAAAGATTATACCATTGAGCTTCGCGTGTAAATCTTCACCAAGCGACAGAGTTAAGTTAATTGAGGGAAAAATCTCCTTTGGTCGGGTCAGGAAGTGCGAGATGCAGCCACATGATTGCGGATTGTCTGTGGGTGATATTTTTTTTTTTTTTTTTATTTTTGGTCTGCAGATCATTAGTTTTCAAAATTGAAATGACCAATTTGAACTGGAGCAAAAAAGAAAAACACTCAGTATCTATCCCTAATTTAGGCACCGCACAGCACTCTGGCAAAACTGTCTCATCGCTGGCGAACGGGTGTATGTTGCGCAACATCTCTGTATACACACACTTGGTCTATTTATATAGTTGGCCGGCGCGCCATAAATCTTCGTCCGAGCACAGATTGTGTATCTCGTTTTGGGGTGCGAATGAAACATATAATCCGATGTTTGTTTTTTTTTTCCTCTCTCCTTGTGCCAAAAATAAGGAGAATTTATCGTTCGGGACCAGTGTTTGTCACACCTCACAGCACCATTAGATACTTTCTCTAGGCAATCATAGATGGCGATGCGATGTTGGTTTATGGGAGGCGTTATAGGATAATTTTATGGTTTTGTTATCGGGTAATTTATCTGATTTTTATGCAGACACCGAGATACTCATCTTTATGGCCGCGATGATACAGCAAACGAGACACAATTGATGAGAGTGCTTGTGCAGTGTGCGGTGCGCTACAGCTGCACTGCGATGGGTATCTTCTTTATTGGCTGTTGAGACTTGAGAGTGTCGACGCCGAGTGCTGCTTAATGAGATGAATAATTTCAAGTGTACTTTTTGCAATAATTAATTCACCTAATCGAGCATGTTTTCGTTTTTTTTCGTTTCAGACTAAATTAATGGGATTACTATAAACAACAAATTTTTGGGATAAACACACGCGCAAATTCATGGCTTAAAAAATATCGAAAAGGTAAGTTAAAACATGTTTATCTACGAGCGGGAAATTTTCGTTCAGGCGCTGCCTGGTTTGATCTGCATTGCTGCATATGAGACATCTGGATCGTGTATGCCTGTGCATATACCTAATGCAAAACAGAGGCAAAGAGAGAATTCAAGATCGATATCCGATCGATTCGTGGCAGTGTGCACCTTTTTCATTGACACCTCATGGGGATTTTTAGAAAGTTGCAGGCCATTGTTCTGAGTTGGGATGTACAGTGCACGCGCGGGATACGTTTTATTGCCTTTGTCGGGCAGGAGTAGCTGTAGCAGATGCAAAGTAGTGTTTTCCTTTTTTGACTTCATTTGCTGGTCGAAAGTGGTGCGCATAGATGGCCACTTGTCTTACGAAGATATTGGTTTTTGTAGGTATTGAACAGGGTGACCGTTGTGGGACTAAAGTTGCAATTTGGCACTCTTTTCGAGAGCCTGGAACAATTTTTTGTTATTTTCGCACTTTTTTAGTTGGAGAAGGTGCTTCGAAAATGTTCGAAATGCTCTTATTTCCAAATAAAAACCTTTCAAATGTACCACAGTTGCCTCTCACAAAATACTTTTAGATACAGTGTTTGGAGAGCTTGTTAAATATGCTTCGAAATTCTGAATTTGGAGAATAGCTTTAGAAATGACACTTTTTTCTCTAATTGGCACTTTTGCTTGCGACTTTTCAGAACTCTACAAGGGTCACACTGGGTAGGCTGATTCAGAAATAAAGTGAGAATTTTACTTGAGTAGCCACTTGGTCATCAGTTAAAGCTGCTTCATTTGGAGAGGACGACGACGTAAATTGTCACCGAAAGCTATATTGCTTATGAGGAGGAAGAACTCTTGCCCAATAAATAGTGCAAAGAGATGAGACCTTTAACTCAATGTGGCTGGCTTATTTGCTGAAGGGGGGTTCTTGATCGATCTTTTAGATCGAAATGGGTATATTGTATACAGCCCCCCATTTATCGAAAGTGTTGAATAGCATTTCACTCTAAAGACTATGCTTTCATCAGATTGTACAATATTGTCAGATCTGGCAATCGTCTGATCATACCTTTAGTCTCAACACCTATATGCTGCCCTATGTGGCGCCTTCATAAAAGCTATCAACAAAGGTCTTTGCATAGGTAGGTACCTACCCCCTTTATAAAATTGAAGTCGTCGACGTCACGAACAATGTTGTAAGTTTGACTTGGAAGATGATCATATCTATGTGACTCGAAAGCCGTTTTTCATTCTATTGACCAACTGTGTGATAAAGGATCGGTGAATAAATACGACGTGAGTGTTGAGAGCAATGTGCCCGTAGATTCGCCACAGCTCAGTGTAGTCTTGCAGGCAATTAATGGGAATGATATGAATAAGTAAGGCATTCACATTCACATCTCAATTTCAAACAGGAGAGTCAGTCAATAATCTACGGTGGGTATGATTCCTATCTTTTTGGTTTTAATATTCTGTAGCATACAGGGTGGGCCAAATACAAATTTCTTTCTATAAATGCAATAAAATCAACAAAATTATTTTTTTTTCCATGTATATTTAGGCTTTATTAGTAAGAGCAAAATATTCCCATTAATTATGGAACACAACGTCATTCAAGTGGCTGCCTCGGCTGGCTACGCAGTTGCACATTCTGTTACTCCAATTTTCAGAGACTTTGTTGATGGTTTCGGGCTGTGTTTAAGTGCTTAAATCGTTTCCGGATTGTTGGCATAACATCTCTCCTTCACGGTTCCTACAGAAAAAAAGTCCAAAGGAATCAAATCGCAGCTCCAAAGCGGCCAAATGACATCGCCAAAACGGCTGAAAACAAGTTTTGGGAATTTTTTGCGCAATTCTCTACGTTACATTAAAGATTTAAGAAGAATTAAAAAATTGCTTTTCAGTATACCTACACATTATATGCAAATATTAGCATCAACAATTTTATATAAACTGGAGATATAAGTTTTCAGCAATTCTCTATTAGGCAAAATTATAAAATTGAAAAATAGGTTAGGACAAACTTATAAGATAATATATCTTAATGTTTTTAAGCATTCATTATAAAATAAATAAAATAAATAAAATAAATAAAATAAATAAAATAAATAAAATAAATAAAATAAATAAAATAAATAAAATTAATAAAATTAATAAAACAAATAAAATAAATAAAATAAATAATATAAATTAAATAAATAAAATAAATTAAATAAATAAAATAGATAACATAAATAAAATAAATAAAATAAATAAAATAAATAAAATAAATAAAATATTAAAAAAAAATCAATTGTGGCATGGGCTGTGTGGCATGGCGCGCCATCCTATGCTTGAACCAGAGATCGTCGAAATCCATGTCTTCAATCTCAGTAAAAAAAAAGTCAGTTAACATAACGCCCACCGTTGACCGAAACGTTATTCCCAGCCTCATTTTCGAAGAAGAAATTGAGTCTCACTTTCTCGGCTACAGCAGTCAGCAGTCACATTCTCGTCTGTGCGCACCGTTTGATGACGGGGACCATGAGTGTTATCCTCATACCAGTCTAACGACTTTTTGCACAAACTTGCCTACAGCAGATGGGTGCTTCATTTCGGCCGAAACTTATTTTCAAAAACTCACTGTTTGGGCTAAACAGCACTCACTTTGGAAATAATTTTTCAATATTTCCCAACGTTGTTCAAACGTAAAGCGTAAGCGACTCATCTCCTTCCGCGGAGATATCATACTGACTTTCTGTCAAGATTTCGAGCAGGAAACATCTGTCAGTGTCAAAATAACTTATGATTTAAAAAGTAACCACTAGATGGCCCACCCTTTATACAGTTGGGGATGGTTTCTGCTTATACCCTCATCAATCCAAGTATGTACTTTAGACTAAGCCTAGTTCTAAACCGTTTTAAGACAGTGATATGCCTTCCATTGAAAAGACCCATTGTCGCAATCTAAGCTCGGTAATGCGACAGCCAGTGCGGACTATTTCGAAACCAATTTGTGAATATAGCTTCCAAACAAAAGCGTCCATATAAGGTACCGCTAAAATATCTCCCATCAGTTCACAGAGTGCCGAATTATAAACCACCACCACGGTGACTTACTCCTCTCAACATTTAACACATATTTGGAGCTGTTCCTCTTCTAGTCCTACAAGACTCGACCTCATTCGAGTGTGAATAAAGCTTGCTCAAATGCGCACCTTACATTCGCCCTCGAGAGAGCACAAATTCATTTATCTGAAAAGATAACCCTTCCTCCAAATGGATATATAAGTGTACCCATACCTATATCCAACCGAGTGCAATCAGAGTCCTGCACGTACCGGCAATATTGCTGCAGTCCTCATTCATCAATTTCGCCCTGTCCCCAAGGTGACACAAAGTATCGCAGTTAAACGCAATGATCGTTCAATTTGTGCACACTTTTGGACATGAAGAGCATTCCAATAAATTCCACCATACGTACACAAAATGCATTCCGAGCGCTTTTGGAAGCATCCCGCTCCCAGAGGAAGCCCAACCAGTGCAAAGAGACATCTTTCAATTATTTGCCATTCTTTTGTGTTGGATGTGTGTGTCTTGTCTTTCTTTTTGGCCGCTCGCGTACACAGACCCGGCTACATGTGCACAACAACATTATTCAAATAGTAAGTGCATGTGCGGCATGTATACCACTTAATCAGTCCTTAAATGAATACACTCTTTCTTATATACAGAGGAAAGTACACCCAGGATTAAAGGTAAACGTCGCGTCGCGGGAATCGTCCAGATTTGGCCTCATGATGTGGTATTCTCTTTTGCGTTTCACCGTTCTGCCGTTGTTGTTGTTGGTCAAGTCTTTCGTGCCACCGCCGCCGTCGTCGTCGTCGTGAACATTTTCGACTTCAAGTTGTGTTGTGTTGTGTCGGCCAACGTTGTCCGTTGTTTGGCGCGGCTTTGAATCGGCCTGCAATTTTCCTCGGATTAATACCAAAAAAATTACAATATAACGCATGTTAGGTATCTGCTCGCTGCGCGCTCTCGCATCCGTTTTACACAGCGACAAGTTGAGCGCTCAACATGCGCAACTTGTAATCGGACTAAAGGCAGAGCGCGCGCGTTTCCCCATATAGCCATATGAAAGGTGCGCGCGCTCGAAATTGTGTGTGCGCGCGCGCGTTTGTTCATACAGTTTGGTCGTCACGCACATCCTTTTTGGTTCTCTGCCCATCACAAATGCTCAAATGTTAAAGAATAAAAATAAAACCGCACAAAGAGGAACAACACGGTATCCCAGGATCATCATGCGAAAATTTCAACATATCCCAACTATACCTATACATACGTTACGTATATATGTTTTTTTGTTTCACATTTTTAAGATATGCAACACATTACGTATTCTGATGTATCTATCTGCATTTGGAAACGACTAAGCGTGTACTCCTTCGAGCGCTCGTGCGTGCGTGCACATGCACATGGTCAGGGAATCAGACAAGAACTGCTATAATACAAAATAAAACAAAAAACAAAAGGAAGTAAATTGCAACGAAAACGAATGTTAAACTCGCAAATGAAAAATAAAATTTCAACTAATTTGGCAGATATGCAAATATTTTCTGAAATGCGAGTGGATAATTTCGGGGATGGAATTGGAGTACCTTTATTATGAAACTGAAGCTGCTAATTGAAGGTGGGATTTTTCCATTAAAAATTATCAACTAAAAATAAGCTTACAGGGGCTGCAATCAGAAAAAAATAAAAACTGTTTCGAGGCTTCTCCTGTGATGTGTCAAAAATCACCAACAACATGGGCAAGAGATAAAGAGAATTCATGGGAATGCGGCAGGGAGTCATTTGGAAGTTGTCGGTCTCGTGGAAACATGATTTGCTCAAACACATTCTTTGGGCTGAGAAGTAGAGCCCAATGACAGTCGATTCTGTATAACCCCTTGATGGCTTTATGGCGATGCTTTGACTTTATCTAAAGCAGAATAAGATATCCTCAGTCGCTTCGGAAGAAATTTCCTGTTCGAATTGCGTTGGCGATCTTTGGAAAGAAAGTTTCAACAACGAGTCTTACACGCTATACCGCAACACAATCCTAGTTAAATAGTTGCAAATCAGCCGTCTTAACAAGGCAATGGTCCTGAAACTGTAGACCTTTCAATTGCGTGTATAATTTATGTCATAAGTAGCAGCTTTAGTGACTATTACCCAGTATTTAGTTTTTTTTTTTTTGTCTTTATTTTTGTCCTTATTTAATTATTATGTCACATTAAGCCTAGGGTATGAGGATTCCCTGTAAGTCCTAGGCTGGGATTGAATGTATTGGAATGAGCAGTCACCAGGAGGGAGAATTGCAACTTCAAAGCCTAACCTTGAAAAGTCAGAATTATAGTGACGCCGGTCAGAAATTGAAAGCGACGCCTGAGTTTTTCAATCTCGAATGAGTATCATCGTTTTGAACTTACAATAGTTTCACTGCAAACGATGTCATCAGTTAAAAATATGTACACGGAAAGAACTGCATAGTAACCAATTGCAAAATTTTGAGTTCCAATTTACGAATTATATATTTTTCGCAAATCACAACGATTTTGTCTTGAATTGATACAAAAATTCGTAATTCGACATTGAAAACGGCAAAAAATATGAAAATTTGTTTTTTGAATATTACGATTAGAAGTATTAATTGGAGCTTCATTTATTTGTAGTGATTTGCGACATTTTTGGCGCAATTCACCACTTCAATAGGTCAATTCCTCAAACACCACTTTACTATCTCAAATTGCAAAAAATATTTCGTGATTTACCACCACTGATGATGAATCAACAAAATCTTATATTAGTTTCGCACACGTAAATTGAAAACGTAAATTGACGTAGAGAAGTCGTAAATTGCAAAATATGAATTGCAAATTGATAAAAATAAGTTGCAATTTACGATTAAGAATTTGTAAATTACAACTACTTAAGTAGTAAATCAACCTCTGTTGCTATTTACTAAGGGATGAAATCATAATTGCAACAGAAAAGTGGTAATTTACGATTTCTTTTTTGCATTTCACAACCACAGTAATATCAAATTGATAACTATTTGTGTCAAATTGCGATCGGTTATGGCAATTTGTATTTCACGTCCGATCGCATTATTAACACTGAGAAGTGTTGATTCACGACTTTTGAGCGTCAATATCTTCACTTTCGTTTCGACGCTTATTTGTCTTGATTTGATCTTATACTTCTTTCCGTGTATTAGAGGAAGACTCGTTTAAGGCTTACTGCATTATGCGGATTAGCGTAATTCGTTTGATGCCTCAAATAATGAAGAATAACTCACGGGGGTTACTTCTTGTGTCGATGCCAAAGTGATTAGAGCCTGGTAGTCCACTACATGAGCAACTGATTCAACCAACTACTGCATACTCAACTCTTCAAAACAGGTCTCCGAGCACACAATTTGAGATAAAAATGTATTTATGCTATCATTGAATGCGTTTCAAACTCCATACACATAGGTTGATCAACTCGGCCAATTGCTGAAAAGGTGGTTTGGGTAAAATAGGCAAACAAATCTGGGATATTTGCGCAACGAGTTGATGCATGCATTTATACACTCTCGAATCATCTCGAGATATTTAAACAACTTTACTGAAATCGATTTAGAATACCTAAATATATGGGGACAACATTTAAACAATATGAGATTTATTTGCTGACGATGTTGTCCTGATATCACAAAAAGCAGACAACATTCAGAGAGGGCTAATATACAACTCGCTTCAATTTGTTAAAACTAAGGACTAGTCTAAAACAAAAGTTATGACCAACTTTACACATAAGGAAAATAAACTTGACAAATATTTATTATATTGAGGACTATATTTATTTGGGACAAGTATAATCAATTAAAAATCAAGAAGAAAAGGATATAGATAGAAGAACAACAAACGCGTGACGAGTATTCTGGAACATGAAGGAGATACTCAACGCAAACCTAAACAAATACAAAAAAATATCTAATGGACTCGGCAGTTTTACCATTTGACATATTATGTACTTCAAATATTGGGCTTAACAGCAAATCTAACCGAAAAATTAAGGATCTATCAGACAAAAATGAAGAGAAAACTTTTCGATATAACACTAATACAAAGAGCGCGGAACGAAGAAATAGAAAGACAAACGGACATTATCGATGTAATAAAAAGGACGAAACAACTTAAATGGAGCTGGGTAGGACACATATCAAGAATTGCAGATAATAGATGGACGCAACTTTTGATCAAATTGATACCACCAGCGACAAGACCAACTAGGCGACCACGAACAAGATGGGTTGACGATATTAAACAATTTAATATCTATTGGTATCTTGACTCAAAGAATGGAGATTTATGGACAATTATGGGGTAGGCTTAAACTTTTCGCAACTAATTTTTGAAAACAATGCTTTGCCAAATAAAGATAAGTTTATTTTATGTATTATTAAGTAATGACATATAACTAGAAATAGGTACTTATAATAATAATGAAGGTAATAGTAGAAAAGAAACATGCATCTAAAAATGTGATGAACATTTTTTAGTGTCTATTAGTATCAAAACGGCGCATTGGCATGTTAAGTGGAACTGAGAAAAATGCGGAAAATGTATTACGTCTAACCGTTCCACGAGTCAAGAAAACCGTAGGGGAGAGGGGGGCAGTTTAGGACGGGGTCAGTTTAGGACAACTTAAGAAAAAGTACTACAAAAAAAACTTTTTAATACTTTAATAAAATTTTACAGTGGCAAATCCACTTCAAACAAACATCTGATGGATATTGAAACGATACCAACTTTAACAAATAAGATAAAAAGAAAAGTGTGTTTCCAGACGACGGTTGTAATTTTTTTTATTCCTACACGTAAGCATATTATTCTAACATTATGCTCAATTTACAAATTAAAAATGTTCAAGTATAATGTTTATATGTGTAGCGATGTTATTCAACCAAAATATTAACAATTTACATTGTTTCTAAAAAAATATGAAGTTTTTTAGTTTTTTATCCCTCTCGGGGCACTTTTGGACAATGCGCGAGGGGAACTTTTGGGCATGTCCTAATCTGCCCCCTTTTATCGCTTTGAACAATCTATTTCAGTGTGATTGTTTTTGATTTTATTTGTTTAGGCTTATCTCTGCACTAATGGTCAGAAGTTACAACAAAAAGAAGGAAACCGCTCCTAATGAGCGTTTTTTTTAGACATGTCCAAAACTTCCCCATGGTTGTCCTAAGGTGCCCCCCCCTAGAGGGGCAGAATGGGACACTTTAAAGAGATTATTAAAATAAATAAAAAATATATAAATCATAACTATGCATATGAGTTTGGATATAAGATTCAAAGATAAAACAACATGTTATAATTATTTGTAGCAACTAAATATTTGGAAATGTTCCCTTTTGAATGGTACACCTGGAAATGTGACGTTTTAAAACAAAACTTTGGGAAAACTAAATTAAATTAAATTAAATTCATTAAAATTTTAGCTATTATTAAATAAAATTAAAAAACAAAACAAATAAATAGTAAGAAAATAAGTCAAAAAATTAGAAACTTCACGTTGCATTTTCATTAAAAGTAATTTCAGTTTTTTTACACTTGAAAATCAAAAGTCCTCTTCCTGCAACTCACACAGCTCGTCGCAATTATTTTCAACATTTTTCACCAAAATCACAGTTATGATCAATAACGGAAATGAGCCATTTTGATTCGAACAAACAAATTTTTCGAAGGATATTATGTGACCTTTATGTGCGAATAGTTTATTTATGGGAAATGTTACTGTTTGATTCATACGTCCTCAAGGAAATGGTACCGGTTTGAAAGTAATACCTGTTTTCGGTTAGCTAAATCAGTGTAAAATGAGACCTTTTGTTATTTCAGACACAAATTTTTCTACAGACATTTGTATGGAGAATCGAATGACATTTCTAACTTTTTTTTTTATAAAAAGTGGAGATGAGCCCTTTTAATAGTAACAGACACAATTATAATAGTAAATAAAAGCCTATGTAATAATAACAATAAGTCTTTATAATGGATGTGCAACAAGAATCGATGTAATAAAAACTTCGACTTCCAGCTAAAATGCAGTGAATTCCAAAAGTATGTGTCCGATATACCAACCCGTCACAAAAGTATGCCGCGTTGCACAAATTTATTCATCAAAAATTCTAGCTCCAAATCAGCAGTGCGACATAATACTCATTGAGCCATCTAGGGAGCCATTGTAAAACTGGCGAATTTCCCATTTTCATAGGATTGCATTATCCGACATCGTCAATGCTGTAAGATGATCACTCATTTCGCTTCGGTTTGTAATCGATAAGACTGACGTCCAGACTCGTATTACCCTTACTAGTCCATCGATGTAGAGCGAGTCTGTTTCTATGTCAACTTTTTTTTGATACTGCTGCAAAGAAGACATGCACTTAAATTTCAATAATACTGTGAAAACAATTTAGTGGTATAGGTATAAGTACCTCAACATTGCCCACACAGTTTTATCATTAGAATCAGTCAGATCTGTCGAGGTATCTTAGCAGAAGCTGTAGCCATCCATACCTTGGTTTGTAAAGGATTATTGTGTTTCAGCAAGGCACTCTCTCTCTCTCCCCTCTGATACTGTCGCTATGAACCACAATATTTGCTTTGAGTAGGCCCTATAGATAGAGCAAACCTTATTGCGAAAATGTAGCGTCTGTAGTGTTTATAGCTTCATCCTTTATCAATTCGTCTCAGTGCGTATGCCGTTCGCAACTATTCAAAAAGAAACATCAAAGTATTCAAATATTCACCTGGTAAGTAGGTATGTAACAGGAAAAAAAATCGGACCAATATTTCATGGGCAAACAGCCTACCTACCCACTTAATTTATTTCCTCTCCGTTTTAGTCGTATATACCGTTCCAAAATAACATAGCTTGTACATTTTGTGTATTTTTTTATTTTTTTTCCTTTCGTAGGCAGATTTAAATTATTGCTACCGCGATACAAAATCATGTTGTTCTCCTTTTGACACCAAATCCTTATCAAAACACGCAACTTCAAAAGGAAGTTAATAACCGGTCACCGCCATGCCGTCGCAAAAAGCAAACACACCAAACACACCGCTAAAACTTACAAAAATACAAAAGTGTTAAGGAAGTCAAGGCAGTTCCATTTTCCATCTCCTTCTGCTTCCAGTCCGTGAAGGGGTATTCCTGCGTATGGAATTCAGCGTACCGAATGGATTCTGGAATTCAGCGGAACAGCTGTTGTTCTACAGAGGAGAAACCCCTCCGCCGGGAAGGAGGGCATCCAGATAAACAAAAAACAAAACGAGATGGTCCGATATACGATTTATCTCTTTCTGTGTACCGTGGAAGGACTGCTGAGTGCTCTTATTCACACATATTCAATCATTTGCCTTGCTGGAATGGCAAGGAGGGATGACGATGGCGATAAAGAACAACACACTATGCGGCCATAGTACTCGTAGTTTGTTGTGTTGGTATTTACATTTTTGTGCAGAACGGTTTTTACAGCACACACCATGAAGAAGACAGAACATTATGGCGCGGATGTGTGCGAGACGGCCGCGCCGAATGTATTTATGGGTACATCAATGCGAATCGACGGATGTATGCTTTATGGAGGTCGGGAAGCAGCCATTATTCATTTTTGTGTGTTCCGCTGAAGGAGAGGTGGCAGGCAGGAGCACAATGAATTTTGAGAAGGAATAACAGAATAAAATGTGGGGCTTCTTTTATTTTGTCTTTTGTTTTGCGACTGTGATGGTTGTTTTTGCGGCGAAGTTTTTTCCATATTTTTATTTTGGGTTTCTCGATTCTGGGCGGAAATTAATCCGAACGAAGGTGATACGGAGAAACATTTAGGTATAATTGCTGAGCGATTTATTAATTTTCGATTGTTTGGGGCTTGTGAATTTGTTGGAGGTTGTTAGTTAAATGCAGTAGAGGGTTGTGAATGGGATAGATAAGGCCTGTGACTTCGAAGGACGTTTCTTTTAATGTGCATGTAGGTTGGGATCAAAGAGGAATTTTGTCTACGCATGTGTGTTTTGTCTTAGTTTTGTTCATTAATAGTGGACCCTAAAAACAGTGAAGTTAATTGGATTAACGACGCTTGAGGGTGCCATGCGGTAATCGACTCAAACCAGCAGCTACATCTATCTATAAATCAGCGCCATAACATCATATCGGCATTGAAGTAGGTAGGTAAATTCGTTGCGTAAATTCTATGATGAGGTTCAGTCTTGTGAGTGCTGATGAGAAGTATTAGCTTTTAATGCTCGAAGGGAGAAAATAGCCAACGATATAAACGGAACAGGGAAAAATAGACAGTCAAATTCGTACACTCATATAGGATCTTGCAGTAGATTGAATATATAAATAATTGCTGCAAGTTATACCTATTGTTTAATCGCACCTTTTTATCGCCAGCTAGGTATGTCTACAGGATTCGTAGTATGAACATGGTACCTTTGCAAACACTTTTAACTACGAAAGTTTTGTGTAGGCTCCTCAGCCAACATCAAACTAAGTCGACTTTCATTGTGAACAAGAATATGTAATTGGAGTTAGATCTAACAAATCAACATTCGTTATTAGGTAGAATGTCTTGCGTTAGAGAGATAAGGCCGGCAGGACCTTCGCCCATTTTGCATGTGCGCTTACGCAGTTACTAGATTTTTGCAATCGAAATCTCTGTTTTTAAAATAAGAAAAGAGAAATTATGACTCCTTAATAACTCCGTTTTGAATTGCATATTCAAACGCACATATGGTTATTCGCATTTCGCACATGTGAGCTAACTGCAGTTGATGTTTTTCGCTACTATACCAACAAAAGTTGCTCAATGGTTTTCTTACAAACGCTGGGCTAAAATTTCGTACCAACGTACACGATTTATCTAAGTACGCCAACGCATGCGGATATTTCTACAAGCGCCCATCAAATAATAAACCCAGTCATGTGCGCAAGTCATTTAACGACTCGTGAGATTAACTTAATAAAATTCGGTAAATAGGAACGTCGTTATAATTGACCAAATCTATTTGAAATATGTCAGGCATTCGGTTGTTTTAAAAAAATGAACTTCCGAATAAAAAATAAATCGTTAGAACGAAGCGTTTAAAGAAGTCGTGTGCAAAAAGCTGTGTAGCTGCGAATGTATTTTATTATCCACCATATATGCAGTCAAAATCTGAATGTTAACCCAAATCTATTAACGCACACGGGTGTTCGCACATGTGCGCTTATACCTTAAAGTTAAATAGGTTCCTTAATGACTACTTTTTGAACGAACGGTTAAAATTTCGTATATTTATGCACATCTCGTGCAATCGCACAGCCATGTGCGCAACTCATTTTGTGATTTACGGCACCTATTTTATAAAATGTTGTAAGTATTCTAAAATTCATTGTTTTTAAAAATAAAACTCTAAAAAAAAAAAAAAATCATGTGCGCTAACGCCAGTTGATGAAATTTCTTAAGCAAGTCCCAACGAAAGTGGTCGCGCCGTAACTCATTTTTCAACGTAGCACTGTAATTTTTAAGTTTATACCAATGCGCACATACAGTGTTTGCACATTGAATACACTAAGTGTCACGAACAGCGTTGCCAGACGGTAAAAATATTTTCCCCTAGATAAATGTGGAAAACCCCCACTCTTGGCTATTTTTTTACAAAAAAAAAAAAACAACTATTTGCCATAACTTTTTATTTAACATATTTTATGTACAAATTGAAAATAAATAAATAGTTGGTGCAACAGATCCGTAGAGGCCCTAGGCCAAGTTTCTCACAAGCATTCGTTTTGTGTGAGTTTTTCACTTTTGGAACGAATGGAAAGGATAAGTATACAATTTTTTTCCGAGTCCAAGTGCCCAATAATTGAGAACCTTTTTCGAAACAGTTATAATCTCGGATGGTTGCCAGACGTTCGCAAGAGGTGGCGCAGTGAGAAAACAACCTTAAGATGCAATTTTGTTTTTTTTCTGGAATCGATCCTGAGAGCTGAGACCCTCGCTTAGAAGTCCAACACACTGATCACTAAGGCACTGCGCCTACGGCTTAAAAGTATACATTTCGAATTTAAAACAAGAAGAACATGTAAATTTGGTTCTCCGAATGCTGAAGTTCGCTGCAAATAAAACCACAGAAATATCGAACGCGTATGAATTCGATTTTTCTGTGGAAGCTCATTTTGAGGTTACCAAAAATGATATTTACCTAACTATAAATACAAATAAAGTAAAATTTTAGAAAACCCCAGACAATTTCCCTCCCAGATTTCCAACCGTCGACTAAAAAAAAAACCTAAATGTGGGGGGAAAACTCCCAAACTGGCAACGCTGGTCAGGAAAGTCCGCACATGTGCACAATTTAAAAATGCAGTTCAAACAGCAAGCATTTCATTTGTGACTTTATCTCCCAATTTGAGTTGTTTTAAATGCAATAAGTACGCAAATGACGTCGGAATAATCCCAATGTGCAGTGTTCTGAGTTTTATACTTTTCGTCGTGACATAAGGCCAAGCGACATAAGGCCAAATCTGGGAATTTATAGCCTTATGACTTTTTGGGAAAGCGTCATAAGACAACATTTTAGTACTTGGTCTTATGTAGCCTTACCAGAGCGTCATAAGGCCGAGTTGTTTTGTGTCTTAAGACCGAAAATATATTTTTCAAATAATATATGTATGTAGGTATTTTTAAGAGCAGCGCGTTTTGTTATTAGAACTTGAGAAAGTACCTATGATAAAATCAAACGCTTTCGTCTTAAACAATTCTAGTGAAAATTCGTGCAATTAGTCAAATATGCGACCCCCTTGCTTGGGGTCAGTCTTTGGTGGTTGGACTGGGTGCTAGGTTAGGTGTATGCAATGTTGGTCATATGCATGCGAAAACATTTAAGGAAACTTCACACACGCCCATCCTTCAAACAGTGACACCGAGCAGAGTGGCTGCATACTTGTCCGACATTATCGCGCGAATTTACTCATTAGTCTTCTATATATATAATTCTTTCGGGGTGTAACTCGATGAGGACGTAACTCGATAACCCCTGGGACGATTTTCATAATTCTTTTTTTTGTTTTGTTCGTATTGCTGTATATCAGGTTGTTATTTACTTTTTGTCGCGAAAACAAAACTTGGAGGGGATGAAAGATTATTCATAAAAATTAAAGAAGGGATTATTTCTTTCCACTCGAGGTGAAATTTTTTCCCTGCACCTTGGAAAGTGACGTAAGGGGACATTCAAATCTTTGGTTTGGCCTTGGACGTCCCGGCACCATTTTCGTCCACCGACGAAAACGCGGACATCACTTGAGCTATATCATACGTACGTAGTAAGTACATTTAGCCAACTTGTTTGTCCTTATATTCAAGTGGAAAAAATAATATACTCGCATTTTATATACATCAGTGTGCGCTTCAAGTACCTAATAATAACTTATGTACCTATGTGCTTGTAACCCACTCCAATTACAACTTGAAGCACTTTTGTCTTCTATAATCCCTTTTGGCTTAGTGCTTACTGCATATTAGCTTAATACCATTAGCTTAGAGTGCACATCCTTGCTCGATGTAAAATTATACCCAATAATTAAAAATCTCAGCTTGTAAATCCTCTAAGTACATGACTTAAATTCATCAACAAACCCCATCGACTGGCGCTCGTACGAAGGAGATTCGCTTAGCGCAGATAAAAATGTCAGAAGAGTGAAAGCGTAAAAGTTTCGTGTTCCGCTTCAAACGGCCCAAATACACATTTCTGCGTACTTTACTTGACTGCAGCATTTTCTTCTTATTATTTGTTTCACCGATGTAAGAGCACTCGTCCACGTCCACGTCCACGCTATAGGTACTGGTAGACATGCGGATAGTTTTCCTCAAACAGAATATCCTTTTTCGTCTACTTTACTCTGGCAAATGAGCACAATGGATTCCACCCAGTCAGTAGCTTCGTTCCCATACCTTCTTGCAAGGAACACGCAAACACAGTGCTCTCTAAGCATGAGTGTGTATATCTATATATGTGCACGCTACAACACATCCTTCGACTAGATTGGATTTCAGAGTCTTTCGGTTCTGGTTGTCTTGTTCTGCGTTGTCTTCTTGAAGGTTCGTTCTTTTGCACAAGCGGAAATGACAGCCCCAAGAAAGTGAAAGAAACCTTCCTTCAGTCAAAATGGAGCTTACCATACCACCGTCACCGTCGTCGTACATACACTCGTATACCACGGTGTCCTCTTTCGATCCCTTTTCGTTTTACCCATCTCTTTAGCTCGTCACAATAGCTGCTGTAGCATTCTCATGCTGTGTGTGAGTGTATAGCTTGTTTTTCGTCTTAAGTTTAACCTTCTTCAACTTTTCGGTTTCGGTTCGCTTTTGTTTTGGATTTTGATATCCTTCGTGTTAAAGTCTCGTGCAAGCGATATACCCCACACAGATACTCGTATACCGCTTCTGTTGTTTTCATTTCTACGGCTATATGAACTTCCAAGGATATCAGTAGAAAACAGAAGAGCGAGATGCTTTTCCAATTGACTACATTTCAAACAATGTTTCCCAATACCAACGAAACCAAAACCACCCCACTTTGAGCCACACCATTCCCAATCTATTGTCGCAGATATTATTGTAGATTTTTCAAAATTAAGGCGAATGGGTGGACGATCAGACGGTTGATCTAGAAATCCATGCGCGCCCACATGGCTTTCCGCATTCTATTTCCTTGGACGCTCTGTGCCTGCGTGGATTTCTCCTCATTGGCCTTGTTTTCTACATTCTTTTTTCTGTTCCCAAATTTTAATTATGAAAGACAAAGAAAATTGTGTCACATTTTGAGTGATTTATTTATTTGGAAATATGTCAAACGTCTACTGCATTCTTCTCGTGTTGTTGTTCTGAGAGAGTTGGTTTTTTTCTTCTTCTTTTTGTGATTTATCTTTATATCTGTAAATATTAGATGGATCCCTTCTTAGAACAGTTTTTTTTTTTTTTTTTTTTGTGCTTTGGGGAGGCTAAAACGAGATGAGAATAAATTGGAAAATCATCCCCATCGTTATTATGTTGGACTTTGGTATAAGTAAAGTATTGTAATGATGCGGTTCGTTGAGTTTAGGCTCTGGGGCGGGGGACAACATTTCGGTATAGTTTGCCTTAGAATTCAATGAGAGATACAATGATAAATCGGTTATTTTGCATAATAACGTGGGGAGACCGTTTTTAATATGTGCGCCCAAGTACAGACAATTGAACAGAGGCGGGTATAGTTTGCCCTGCTTTTCGCAACTTGGGTTTATTGTTTTGTTATTTCGTTTTGAGAGTATTGTATCGATTTTGGAAAATCTAATTAAATGAACTTGCGGTGGTCAGTAATGGGAGTTTGTTGTGCCACTCGATATTTCAAATAGGAAAGGGTTAAGAATGGGTTTTAGCGCTACTATGACTTAAAGGATTTAGAAGGGTTTTAGCTCCATTACGTCAGGCAAATCGGTGTCTGCAAGGACATTGGTTGCGATCTCGTCTGGGTATATAACTTGGCGCTAGATGATTTTTCGAATATATTCCTACTTCGCTAGCGTTTCGTCTTGAGAGACCCCTCTTAGATGTTATAACTGATAGATAGAATTAAGAAGATTACAGCTCAACTGCCTAAAGTGACGCCGACTATTCCTACACCACAGTACTGGGCGAGGATTTGGAACGACTCTGCAGATAGGATTGGTTCTGCCTCTAAGCAACACTTGTCTGCGAATTTCTTGAGAGCCAAAGATGGGTACCTACCTTCTTTTGGTTGGTTGGTTGGTTCACATGGTTTTGATTAAAAATGGAAATGTGCATTCCGTTCTGTTTTGGAATTCTCTGAATGTTTTGTGACGGATCATAAAGGTCATCCCAAGAGTTTTAACTTCTGCTTCTGGTATACTAGGGTGGTTAAATTTTAAGGGCCGATGTTGAATGTAAACCACACCTAAACCTCATGTTTTTTTCTGCATTTCATTTGACATTTCTCAATTTCAGACTAACTCAATTGGAACCATGGAAAGATACATAATCGAGCAACGCGTTAAAGTTATTCAAGCTTATTATGAAAATGGGCGTTCAAATCAAAACGCATATCGTGCACTTCGTGATTTTTTCGGTCAATTTAGTCGTCCAAATGTGCGTACCATCGAAAAAAATGTGCAAAAATTTGAGCACACCGGGTCTGTAGGAGATGTAAAAACACCAGTGCATGCTCGTACAGCTCGTACTACAGAAAATATTGCTGCTGTTTGCGATAGTGTGGCTGAAGAGCCGTCCACCTCAACTCGTCGTCGTGCCCAACAATTGCACCTCTCACAATCGTCATTGATGAACATTATACATAAAGACTTGTATTTACGCGCTTACAAGGTGCAATTGACTCAAGAACTAAAGCCTCTTGACCATTTCAAGTGTCGTCAATAGTCAGAATGGCGGTAAGAAATGGCAACAGTGGATGATCAATTTTCGAAGAAAATCATCTTCACTGATTAGGCACATTTTCGCCTCAGTGGATTCGTCAATAAGCAGAATTGCCGCATTTGGGCGAATGATAATCCAAGAGTGATTGTCGAAAAACCAATGCACCCACAAGGAGTGACTGTTTGGTGTGGTTTATGGGCTGGCGGCATCATCGGGCCGTATTTTTTCCAAAATGAGGCCGGTCAGGCAGTTACTGTGAATGTTGTTCGCTATCGTTAGATAACAACGAACTTTTTATGGCCCGAATTGGAAGATATGGATGTGGACGATATGTGGTTTTAAGAGGACGGTGCCACTTGCCACACAGCTAACGAAACAATGGCTCTTTTGCGCAACAAATTCAATGGCCGTGTTATCGATTTCAATTGGCCGCCAAGATCATGTAATTTGACACCGTTGGACTTCTTTCTTTGGGGTTATTTGAAAGAAAAGGTTTACGTCGATAAGCCAGCAACAATTCAAGAGCTAAAGAATGAGATAATTCGGCACATTAACGGCATAGAACCTCAATTATGCCTCAGCGTCATCGAAAATTTGGACCATCGGATAGAGGTGTGCCGCCGAGGTCGCGGCGGCCATTTGGCCGATATTTTGTTCCATACATAATTGAACCATACCAGTATTATCATAATAAAATTATATGATAGTAATTTCTTAAATAATTTGTGTTTTATTCAAAATTAAAATCGGCCCTTAAAACTTAACCACCCTTCAGACAGAAAGACCGTAATTATTTTTAAAATGCTGATTCCGGGCGTATTAAATTCCGCACTTGCAAGATATGACTACTGAACCGAAAGCTCTTTTGCATAACTCTCTGCTTCAAGTATAGTTTTAATTATTCTAACATTTTGGCCAAAAACCACTTCTTCTTTGATGTCCACAAGCCAATAATAGACAGTTCTCCAAATAACGAGAAGGACAACGACAGAGTTTATCGCTTCCAAGGATGAAATATCCTCGGTCGACAGAGATACCTACTCATACATTTGGCAGGAATATGAATAATGAATATTTTGTCTTTAATATTTTATTGCCACCTATACGCAACTATAAGTATTTGCAAAGTTTCCTAAGACAAAGACGCTTGATAGACGTCAAGGTCAATGACAATGGATGAATGTGCTCTGTGTTATTTACCTACGCTAAATGTGCTGGGGAAGTGATGATAGAGCGGTTAGGTAGGTCGATGTGATGGAAGTGTAGGGGTAAATAATTCTAGAGTGCTAGGTAAAGTGATAGTGGAAGTGTGTACAGGGGGTCTGTGCGCCTCCGTTAACTACTTTAGCTTTAACAATTAGCTACCCCAACACTTCATTGCAACCATTATGCAAATTGTACCATCTACGACCTACCTTCATAAATATCAGAGCCTCTTTGCAGATCAGTGTTTATATACATCTCGACATTAAAACACTCTAGTTGACCTTCAAAGCTTAAACTCTGTCCAAAGAGCATAAAACTTCAACTGTCGGTGCAGAAAAATATTTCATTGCGAGCTACTTCGGCTTTATTTTCACCACCCATCTACTAATCTGCTAAAACTTATTGCAGCAATCGTCATCATAGAAGTTGTCGCCTTCTGTTTTTTTGTATTCTTCTACCTCCCGCCATCGAGTTGGCGACTTCAGCTTTCACATGTTTATATCCGCTGGGATATAAATCAAAGTCACAAAAAAAAAAAAAACTTGAGAAAAGTGTCAGACCATGGAATTTCTTTGTACAAACGCGTTTGTATTTGCATGAAGGTTGTTCGATGTATCTTTTACAAAATTTCTGTGAACCTAGTTTTGTCAAGGTGAATGGAAGTGCTGGTGAAAACACATACGACGTGCTTTTGTATTAATTTTCACCTGAAACAGTCCAAACGGAGAGAATTAAACCCTTAGCGGTAAACAAATGAGAGAGAGGTCGTATTAAGTTGCATAAACAAACTAATAAAATTTATCCAATTTATTCCACCTTCGAGTTTCTTTATGATCATCAAAATAAAACAAAAACATCCTCTCCAACTTCACGGGGAGTGTATTAAGCGAAATTTGAAAACAAAACAGAGCAGAAAAAAACGAAATACTTTCGAGTTGAGCACAACTTTTTAGCGGACCTTCAAATCGATGCACTACTAACTTAACGTATTTTGGATGAAACCACGTAGAAGGCGAGAAAATGTCAAATCAAGAGAGCACATAAGGAAAGACTAACATTTGATACGCGCAGTTTAAAGTTTCGCAAATTTTTGCTAATTTGGTTTCAGGTGTCCAAAGTAGAAGTCAAGGTCGGTAAAGAACTCACCGAGACCTTCGATGTCAAAAAAGGATTAATACAAGACGATGCGCTATCATGTGACTTCTTCAACATCGTTCTTGAAAGAATAGTGCAAAACTCAAACGCTAACACCAGAGGCACTTTCTTTCTAAAGTCCGTCTATCTACTCACCTACGCCGACGAAACCGACATAATCGGGAGAACGCAGCTTGATGTCACTGGCGCGTTCGTGAGCATTGAGACGGAAGCGGCGAAGATGGGTTTGGCGGATTACCACAACAACTCTGCGGATGGATGCAAAATTTTCTTCTGGGAAGATCGATCCAAGTTGTTGTAGATGGTGTATCATCCAATTCGTTTGCTATAAATGCAGGAGTGCCCCAAGGATCTATTCTTTCTCCAACTCTATTTCTTCTCCACATCAACGATTTGCTTGGATCGACAAATAATAATATCTACAGCTTTGCAGATGACAGCACTCTTATATCCTCCATCTCGAACAGTGGGCCTGTGAATATGGCTACATCACACAGTCAGAGATGTAAACAAATTAATTCTCTAAATGATGATCTGGACAAAATCTTGAAGTGGGAAAAGGGCAACTTGGTTGTATTTAATGCAAACAAGACACAGCTCACAACATTTTCCAGAAAAAATGCATCAACAGTTCCTCAGATCCAAATGGATGACCATCCAATCCATCACAAGGACTCAATGCACCTTCTAGGAGTCACAGTCAATTCAGGAATCACATGGCAGAACCACATATCCTATATCGCAAAATCGGCGTCCGCAAAGTTGAGCTACCTATTTAGAGCAAAGAGGTACTTTGGCCCCAAGCAACTTCTCCTTGTCTATAAAGCACAGGTTAGACCAGGCTTGGAATATTGTTCCCATATATGGAGCTCGGCCCCAAAACATTCACTTAACCTGCTTGATAGCATACAGAGACGAGCAGTTCGACTCATTGGAGACCCTACACTCACATCGAATCTACAACCGTTGGTGCACAGAAGACAAGTCGCTGACATATGCTTGTTCTATAGGTACTTCCATGGTAGATGTTCTGAGGAACTCAAAGACATTATCCCTCGAAATGCAACTTTTGGACGCCCAACAAGACAGGCTGCTAATGCTCATGACCATACAGTACACTTGACAACCGCGAGGACATCAACTTTCAAAAACTCCTTCTGTTACAGGACAAGCAAACTTTGGAACTCGCTTCCTGGGGATATATTTCCAGAAGACTACAATTTGCAGCAACTGAAGTGCAGAGCAAACATACATCTGCAGGCATCTCGGGGCGCTGTTGAAGCGTTATAGGTTCGCCTTTCCCGGGAGAAGTATATAAATATAAAAAAAAAAAAAAAAAAATGAGGGCAAGACAAAGTATATGCTGTTATCAAGAAAGGACACCCAACACCGACGTCTTGGACAGAATGTATCTATAAACAGATATAACTTTGAGGCGGTAAGGGATTTTGTCTACCTAGGCTCCGCTACTAACTCATACAATAACACCAGCGCTGAGTTTAAACCAACCGCTGTTTCTTTGGGCTAAGAAAGCAATTTGTGTAGCAAAGCCCTCTCTCGAAAAACTAAAGTGACCCTTTTATGATGCTACTCTTGGTTGCATCGAGAAGAAAATTCGTCGAGTAATTTTCGGTCATGTAGAGTGAATGGACGTGAATGCTCCGGCGCGGTAGAGGAAGACCGCGACTCAGGTGGCGCACGCAAGTGGAAGG
The DNA here is from genome assembly GCA_946477585.1 of Cheilosia urbana. Taxonomy (NCBI): domain Eukaryota; kingdom Metazoa; phylum Arthropoda; class Insecta; order Diptera; family Syrphidae; genus Cheilosia; species Cheilosia urbana. The sequence goes on along the minus strand of OX297853.1, from coordinate 131,276,683 downwards.
GGAACTTAACCAACTTAGCATGCGAAACTGGAGACAGCTGGTCAAAGATCGTGCTGGCTGGAGACTTGTTGGCTTGTTGGTTTGAGGCCAGGGTCCACCATGGACTGTAGCCCCACCTTGAGTTAGTAAGTAAGTAAAGAAAAAGTGGTCAGGGTTGTACATAGGTACTTCTTGGAGACGAAGGCTCTGAAAAGCATAACATCACTCTTTCCAATACCCCCTAAGGGATGAAGGATTTATCGGCTGATATTCTCTTCTCTTTCCGTTGAAATTTCCTAGTTGAATGTTCTAGATACCTCTTCTGCTTATACCTCTTAATTGAGCTAAGACTATGTGAAAAAAAAATTGCTGTGACACGTTTAAGTGATTTTTGGTCTAAAGCGCTACCAAATATGACTGTTCAATAGACATACCTCTCTCAGTAGGTCTTGCAAAAAATTGACTCCTTTCTAACTGTAGGTAACCACAATACAACCACCACCACCTCTATAGAAAAATTCGTAACTATTTCCATTGTTAAAAAATGTCCATTCTCGATGCAATACCCTATGACATAGAACGTGCGTACCAAGAAGTTCCCAAAAGAGACCAAAAAAAAAAAACAGAACTCTATTCCGCTGCCAATGAGACGCGCGGGCAGAAAAGAAGAACACAACTATCAATGGTGCTGCTGTTCCTTCGTGCTGGGCACGCGGTCTTCTTTTAGCATAACAAAGGAGAAGCATAACAACAAAACAATACCAGAGGACAAGGCGAAAATCGCTCGTTCGGCCTCCTTTCCTTCAGCTATCCAAATCCAGAGCCAAAACTCTATAAAGAATCTATCCTATACAATTCTCCCCCATTCATCTCTTCCTTTTGCTGTTAGCACACCAAACGAATCAACCATTGGCACTTAAGTTAGTGGAGTGGAAAAAAGTTTCCTCTGGATGTTGTTCGGGTATTTTTTTTTTCTGTTTTAAGTTTTTCTGGAAGTCCTTTGAGTTTTTTTTTTTTTTTGTCTCGAAAATTTCATTATGAAATTGGATCGATGTCAATTTGTTGGATTAGATAAATTCGTTATATTAAAAAGTTGTACAACTAACTGATGTATATAATGTACAAGCCTAGATGTGGGATTCGTTGTTTTTTTTTTTTTTTTACTGAACTTAACTGAAACTAATAAGTTTGCTTATCTTTGCAGTATAATGTTACAGCGACTTTTTAAGAGGGTTGAATTTTAGATTTAAATAACAGCGGACGAGTAAATTCCGTACGGAGTTGGGCGAAACGAATTGAAAAATTATGTTGATTTCGAAATTAAATGAACACGACGCAGTTATTACGTGCATTTGAGTGATTTTCGTTTCGAAATGTCACTTTCAGAATGAAAAGTGCATGATAATATAATTTACTCGTGCAGCTGATGAAGCTGTAGCTTCATGGTTGTCGGAATTAATATGATTTATATGTTTGAAGTGAATAATTATTTTTTTAGAACTCCCGTTGACCTATGTAAATGTGTTTATGGTGTAGGTACAGAGGAGTTAGATGTTTAATATTAACCTCTGCATCTACAGCAGAATAAAGAGAATATCTCACGAAATGTGAGACTATTTACTCATTGGCGTGGTTATAGGTTTTTTTCTATAAGGGGCCAAATGGCCTGGAGCCAAATTGTCGTGGAGGCCGTTTACATATGACAATAGTCTAACTAGGTTTTTAAGCGACCTTTAATGAACTCCAAGCTGGTCTCAAACTAGTACCTTCAACAACAAAGAGTTACGAGTTTGCTTTTGAACAGTCTTTATAAACATTTAACATGTTATTATCCGACCCAATATTTAGTTTTGTCTAAATGACCAATAAAATTATAGAAAATGTAATTTGCATTCGCGTTAAGTCCTACTGAATCGTTAAATCACTTCGAATAGTCGTCAGGTTAGGAATGTAAACTGGCGTTGAGTGTGAGTGTTCCGTGGCACACTCAGGTCAAAATTGACCCATATGATGTCCATAGTGTAACTTTATGAATGCAAAAAAGATTCAGTAGGCAGTTGTTAAAATAATTATTACAATGATAGAAAACAAGCTCTTGCCGTCAAACTAAAAAGGGAGTTTCAAAATAATATAGGTTCGCAACTCATTTTTATAACATTTCTAAAAAGCTTGGTTTATAATTTGCAGCCGGTAATTTACAGCAAATTTTTCAAATTTAAATAGTACTCCGATTTCCTCCGTTAAGAATGCGAAGTACTTTTTTTTTTTTTTTATATACTTCTCCCGGGAAAGGCGAACCTATATCGCTTCAACAGCGCCCCGAGATGCCTGCAGATGTATGTTTGTTCTGCACTTAAATTGCTGCAAATTGTAGTCTTCTGGAAATATATCCCCAGGAAGCGAGTTCCAAAGTTTGCTTGTCCTGTAACAGAAGGAGTTTTTGAAAGTTGATATCCTCGCGGTTGTCAAGTGTACTGTATGGTCATGAGCATTAGCAGCCTGTCTTGTTGGGCGCCCAAAAGTTGCATTTCGAGGGATAATGTCTTTGAGTTCCTCAGAACATCTACCATGGAAGTACCTATAGAACAAGCATAGGTCAGCGACTTGTCTTCTGTGCACCAACGGTTGTAGATTCGATGTGAGTGTAGGGTCTCCAATGAGTCGAACTGCTCGTCTCTGTATGCTATCGAGCAGGTTAAGTGAATGTTTTGGGGCCGAGCTCCATATATGGGATAAATATTCCAAGCCTGGTCTAACCTGTGCTTTGTAGAGAAGGAGAAGTTGCTTGGGGCTAAAGTACCTCTTTGCTCTAAATAGGTAGCTCAACTTTGCGGACGCCGATTTTGCGATAGAGGATATGTGGTTCTGCCATGTGATTCCTGAGTTGACTGTGACTCCTAAGGTGCATTGAGTCCTTGTGATGGATTGGATGGTCATCCATTTGGATCTGAGGAACTGTTGATGCATTTTTTCTGGAAAATGTTGTGAGCTGTGTCTTGTTTGCATTAAATACAACCAAGTTGTCCTTTCCCCACTTCAAGATTTTGTCCAGATCATCATTTAGAGAATTAATTTGTTCACATCTCTGACTGTGTGATGTAGCCGTATTCACAGGCCCATTGTTCGAGATGGAGGATATAAGAGTGCTGTCATCTGCAAAGCTGTAGATATTATTATTTGTCGATCCAAGCAAATCGTTGATGTGGAGAAGAAATAGAGTTGGAGAAAGAATAGATCCTTGGGGCACTCCTGCATTTATAGCAAACGAATTGGATGATACACCATCTACAAAAACTTGGATCGATCTTCCAAGAAGAAAATTTTGCATCCATCCGCAGAGTTGTTGTGGTAATCCGTAAGACGCTAACTTGCCTAATAGGGCTCTATGCCAGATTTGGTCAAATGCCTTTCATATGTCCAAGGCTACGACCGTGTTGTTCAATTGATTGTGTCCATAAGTGCGTTACGTAGCTTAGCAGATCACCAGTGGAACGACGGCTCCGAAATCCGTATTGCCTGTCGCTTATTAATCGATGGCCTTCTAGATATTTGATTATTTCGACATTTATTGCCTTTTCCATTACTTTAGAGAGCATTGAAAGTAACGCTATTGGGGACGATAGTTTTGTGGCAGACATTTCTTCCCTTTCTTTGGAATAGGTTGAATGCGAGCGGTCTTCCAGCAAGAAGGAAACGTCTTCTGGGAGTACGACATGCTAAACAGCTTACAGAGTACAGGTGCAAGTTCTGGTGCACAGTTCTTGAGTACTATAGCTGGGATTCCATCGGGTCCCGTTGCCTTATTGCAATCTAGTTCTTTAAGGATGCGTTGAATTATTCGAGGCCGAAATTTCACTTCTGCCATCGATGATTGAATCCTCGGGATATTTGGTGGCTCTAGCTGTGCAGAATCTAGGGTGGAATTCTTTGAAAACATGCTAGCGAAAAGATCTGCCTTTTCTTTAGGTGTTGTTGCTAGAGTGGCGTCTTCTTTTACTAGAGTTGGAAAAGAAGAGCAACTAAAGTTATTACTGATTGCCTTTGCCATGGACCAGAATGCGCTTGAGCCGCTAGGACATCTAATCACTTTGTTAGTGAGTCTTTCGCTGTAAGTTGTCTTCGCCGATTCAATAATTAGGTTGCATCTATTTCGAAGAATTGAAAATTCAGATCTTTTTAGTTCTGAAGGGTTTGACCGCCATTAAAGGAAAGCCTTGATTTTCGCTGCGGTATCTCGCTTGCATTCTCTGTTAAACCACGGTTTATTTGAAGCTAATTTCTTGATCCGAAGAGGAAATGTTTTTTCCATAGAAGGATCTTCTCATTGAGCATTGGGCAGGTTCCAATGAAGTGAAGACCGTCTTCTCTTTTCCGGTGGTTGCATATTGTACATTCATCATCAGTTCTGTGTTCCATACTCGTATTATATTTTAATGGCAATAGCTCGCCCTTGGCTTTAAATACAGTTGAGATTGCCTCTATACAATTCCGATTCTGAAAATAGTTATGTTTCTCCAGGTCATGATCGAGGACTTTATATAGATGTTTCTTAATTGGCTTTATTTGCTTTGACTTTAAAAAAAACTTCCTTCGATCTTAATTAAAAGTTCCTGCTGTGCCTTTCCTAGGTCTGTTTTGTTTACGTGTACTTCGTGTAGGAGTACATTATGCTCATGTCCCAGCCTAGTCCACTCGGCAAAGAAATGGAGGTTACTATTTTTTAAAGAATATTATCGCCGAGCAATAAATAGAAAGAATAGTTGACGCAACCAGTATCTACCTACAACCTACATACAGGCCCCTTAGCTAAAACTTCTACAAGCAATTGTTTGAACGAGTTTTTATTTTTGCGACTATTCGAAAGGGCTTTGGCGATTTCGAACTACTGAGTTCAGAACCAGAGTTATTCGAATAGCCCTTGCGACATCCTCCAAACGCACACGCATGTTTAACTTTCAATGAATTTAAGATTGGAATAAGATACCTACTGGAAATGTAGTTGCATTTAAAAAAGAATTTTGCTTAAAATTGGTAATTCACATTGTCCTGGCTTTTCAGAAGAAAAATCTCCATTTAAGATTTATGGCACCGATATTTTTCAAAAAGTCTGAAAGTCTGATTATGCGAAGTAGTTTAGCAAATCATCAGAAGATACCATTTTTAGCTCCTTTTGCATTGGCCACACCTCAGCAGCTTAAAAAGGTTAGATATGTGTTATACGTACTAAATAAAATGTTGTTATACTCGGCCCGACTATATAACTTTAGCTATCATTGGGCGTTGTTCTTTTTTCGTTCATAGCATGATCAGAGCGAGCTCTATGAGCTTAGAATAAATTGACTGAGCAGGCTGAGTAAATAGCTGAATACGCATGTGCATTCATTCACACTTCCAGTCACATTTGAGAGAAAAAACAAAAAAAAAAAAAAAACAGGAAAAACAGAAAATCATCAGAACGTTCTGAGCACGCTCGGATTAGAGCTCATAATGATCGAGCGCAGTTCAATGCTTAGCTCTGTACTAAAAAAGAAAACCGACTATTTTTGTCTGCGCTGTAGAGAGATGTTCACGGCCGCTTTAATTTACTTCGAGCAGTTTACTGGACTTAACGATAAGTCAATGTAAAAATATGGCTACCAACCTATATATTTTTTCGAAGCTACCATAATGATCCAAACTCTTTATTATAATCGTCCTATTTTGTTAACACCTACTTATCATATTTTTTTGTTATTGTTTATTTTCAGGTAAGGAAACTGATATACTAAGATGGGGATTGATTCAGACAAACGATTGTACAACGATATACCTTGATAATTATGGTATAGTATAATGAAGTACCTATTTACATAGTTTGGGACCACTTAAGTATTCATTTGTGTTTCGAACAACATAAGTTTATAGGTATAATATACGTGCTGCAATATAATTTTTAAATTAAAAACAGTTTTTTTTTTATAGTCGACATAAAGCCAACTTTATCCTTATAACCTGATATTAAATATAAAGCCATCAAAAGTACATTTTATCCCTTAGTATGGACTTTCAATCGTCTCCCATCTGACATTTTTATTGCAAAATTTAAATTTTTCATTTTGCTGTTTTTAAATTGAAGATTTTTTAAGAAATACCAACGGATATTAATATTTTTGAAGATACCTACTAGTTGTAGGTAAGTTACAAAGCGTTTATAATTTACTAAAAACCTAAGGCTCGGCCTTTGAAGTTAGAGTGCTGTTAGTTACTACCTATCTAGTAATCTCTCCTAATTAACGAGGACTATAATTTTGTGACAGTATTTATAGAAACAAATCATGAACTTAGCAAACCTTCCAAAGGTTGGTTAGCACTTTATGCTTTGCCACCTATATCCGCCACTTTTGCCACTTTGATCTTGTGATACGGCTGTTCAAACGCCTGTTATTATGTGGACAATCTCCAATCAGCCACCCTCTAACCTTCAACATCTGACTTATTAGAAGCTGCGGGTTGATTCACTTAAAGACCTCTGCAAAATAAAAAGCCAAATACGACTTCTTTGGGGAAAACGAGGCACAAGCTAAAAATAAGGGGATAAAATCAAAAATCTCCGTCAAACGTTGACTGTTTGAAAACAAAATTAAAACGTACTTTCACTACAAAAAATTTCAAAACATGAACTGTTCATTTATTACACATGAAAGAAAACAGCCCATCGAACGTCCAAACGTACAAACTTTTGTGCATCTGAATGCATTCACTCGTTATTATAATAAGTATGTCTAATAGGAATATTTTTCATGTTAAATGCTTAAAAGTCTGGGAACACTGGCTTGTGGGTTTTCCAGTTGAGAATTCAATATATAGGAAAACGTGTAGGTAGGTAGGTAGGTAAATGGATGCTCTTGAGGCGGTTGCCACAGCTTCACTTAGACCATCAGTTGGGTCCATTGTGTCCAATTACGGGAACCATCCAGTGTAGCCTGTCGAGAAAAAAGAAATATACCGCTTTGTATTGGTGACACATAGATTTAGTATCCGTTGTAACCTGATCCTCTAGTTCTTCCTACGAGTTAGTGACTACTGATAAGAAGTCTGTCTATCTCCTAGAACCACCCAGATTTAAGTATGAATCTCAGGAGTACTTTGAGATCAACATTCTTCAGATCCTCTAGGTCATTGAAGAAGTAACTATTGAGAATTCTCTGTCTGCTGTTTTTAAGGGCTGGGCATTCGCAAAGTAGGTGGCGAACAGATTCTATTTCTTCTACGTCCCTACAGCTTCTGCAAAAGTCATTCTGCAGTATCCCCAGCCGTTCCGCATGTACGCCTATCGCACAGTGTCCAGTAATGACCCCCGTGAGTATGCGAATATCTTTGCGGCTTTGGGTCCGATCATATGTTTAGATCTCTTTTTGCTCACCTCAGGCCATAGTTCTTTAGTATGCCTGCAGGTAATGAGATTGGTCCATCGTAGGTAAGTTCTACTCCAGGATTCAATGTCAATCTTCCTTGCAAGCGTACTTAGCGGAGTTCTTACTGATTTGAGGGCCATAGATGCATGCATTTTCGACCCGTTTCTTGCAAGCTCATCCGCCTGTTCATTACCCGGAATATCCATATGCCCTGGTACCCAGCATAGGGTCACCTCGGAAAATGTGTACAAAATGAGTATGAGTATTGAAAAACTGTTCTCAAACTGAAGTGCATTTATGTAATGTCCTATAATATAGGGATGACAATTCGACTTTTTCAAGATATTTTTTGCTGATTTTCGGGCTATCCTACGTGGTTTATCCACCGCACTATTCCTTTCCTCTACCAACCTTTAAAGTCGGCTCTTGTAATTCGCGATCTTTCATCAAATTATTGAGTGGGCCACTGCTTCCATAGTTACATCGAGACGTCCTTTTATATAAATGTATTGAATTCCTTGTTGCCCTCGGTCTAGTATTTATGTATAGGTATAGAACTAAGAATATAGGTGGAGTTGATATTGCCAGCCAGGACGCTAAACAAAAATAAAGCATTTGATTTTTGCCTTCGATTTTCCAAGGGCTGCATATTCAGCAACTTTAATCGACTTATGTAGGAGGGAACCCAATGTAAATCATGTTATGCAACAAGAAGAAATACCTTTTGCATGCTTTAAATTCTTGAAATTCCAGATTCATAGCTCGGGCACCAAACAGGACTACAATATTCCGAAACAGGTTGAACTAGAGAGCAATATAGAAGTTTGGTGATATAGGGGTCCTTAAATTCTTTTGAAAAACGTTTCATAAGTCCCATAATCGGCTGCTTGACCTACTGAAAATGGAACTCAAATGGAGGTTAATGTTGAGCTCCTTGTCAGAGATAACTCCAAGATCATTAAAGTGATCCACACTTTCAACAACTACAGAAATTGAGTAACCCCTTGAAATTTGTGTGGTCAATCTCCTCCAGCTGTTGGAAAAAGTACCTACCCAAAAACTTCCTTCGGTTGCGAGATACTGCTTCGCATTCACACAGTATGTGCTTGATATCCTCATCGGCTTGCAGGTCGTCGCAGAATCTACAAGTGTCCGTGTCTGTCAGTCTAAGTCTTTTTGCATGTTTTCTTAAGAGACAGTGCCCTGACAGGATTCCAACCAATGTTCTGAGTTGTTCCCTACCTAATTTTAGAATTTCCCTAGATTTTTTGATGTGGAGTTGTGGCCAAAGTGCCTTGGACACTTTATGTCCGGTGATGTTTGACCACCTTAGATCAGCCTTCATTTCGGTTTGGTTTTTGATTTTTCATTTTAGTGGAGGTGGTTTGGGCCATGCTTCCACTTCTGTACATAGTTCCCCTCCTTTTCTCGCAAGCTCGTCAACTTCCTCATTTCCTGCTATAGCGCAAAACGAACTGGGCACCCAACACAGTCTTACTTGGTTCTGAATGCATAATGCCTTGAGCATTGTGCGACAGTCCCTGACTATTTCGGATTTGATGTTAGGGGATTCCAGTGCCTTGAATGCAGCCTGGCTATCGATGTAGATGGCAATATCCCTTCCAGATATAGATCTCATCTGCAAAAGCTCTGCCGCCTTCAGAACGGCTAAAACTTCTGATTGAAAAACACTGCTAGTATCCGGTAGCCGTATAGACACTTTTAGTCGTGGGCCATAACCAGTGCCTTCCCCGGTTTTCGAGCCGTCTGTGTAAATTGCTATTTCACAGTGTTTGGTGACTTTGTCTAAATGCCACTCATCCCTTTCTGGATAAGATACATCGTAGGGAATATCCAGATCAACCAATTCTTTAGCTACATAAAGTTCTCCCTACACCATTCCTGCATGCGGGCAATATCGCGCTGTAGAAAGATATAACCTTGTGGGCTGCTATTGGAATCTATCAGCTTGCAGTCATCCACAAACAGCAAAATCTTTGAGTGTGTAACAAAAAGACATAAATCGTTGATAAATAAAAGGAACAGGATTGGACCAGTGTGGCTACCTTGAGGGACACCAGAATATGCAAGGATATATACGAGCATCCTCCTTCCTCGAGCAAACATTTCAATATTACGATAAATCCCTACAACTATTTTTGCTACCTCGGTAACTATCACCATACAATCATAATTGGTATTTGAAATATGATAATACGGACCACCACGATTCCACCATAAATCCAAACGCACTTTACCCCATCCCACGGCATTTCTGCAGCCCGATCACACATCTAATCCAATTAAGGCAGCAATTTTTCCAGAATACAATCACAAAACAACTGCTTAGCTAATTTAACTGATCTCTGCCGTCTTAATTGTATCACGTGTCCACATCTGAGAAACGGAAGTGTAAAAGTCACAGGCCTAGATGCAACCGCAAAGCCAGCATGAAAAGTTGCACGTCAACAACTCTGTTTGTTCCTTCGGATGCAATTATTTGCATTAACACCGTGACACCACCTAGTCGTGTCGTGGTCTTACTGCACTCATCTTCATTTCATTTCCTTGTGCACGTCTTCTTTTTCTCCTCCTTAATTTTGTTTATAATTTTGTACTCGTTTGACCAGGCAGGAGGCCAAAGCCAAACAATTAAATTCCGCGAGGCAATGAGATGGCAATTATCGTGTTGGACTCTTTAATTTATTTACTCTTCTTTTGTTGTGGTTTCTCTACCTCCGGCACTCTTCGCAGACCACACCACATCAAGCCAACCATATTTAATTCAAAGACGTACGCCATTCCGGTAGGAAGAACAACAGGTGAATACGACCTGTCACAATCGCAGTGCAACGAGACGTGAATGATTTCTTATCAAAAAGAAACTGAATCGCCGTACCTACGGCTGTGTATTTCATTTGTGGTGGATGGGGAAAAAAAATCTAATTTAATTAATATGAAAATCCATGGAATTCAACACGGGATACCTTTCGACTGTCAAAGGCAACCAAGCAGATAGCCATTTGATGCGCGATGTGTATCAAATCTGCAAACTTGCACTTTTTGTTTTTCTTCTCTTTCTCTCGCAGTTTCGCCTCGTGAGTCGTTGTTGTTGTTGCAGATACAACATGGTTAGTTTTGTCGATGGGAATTAACATAATCGGCGAAGTAGAAAAACTGCGAGGGCTATGCTGCGATGTTAATTCGCTTTTTACTGTTGGTCTTCGTTTGTCTTCAGCGCTCATGCAAATAGTATCCTTTGATTTCGCCGCAACACTTCACACTGTCACTGGTGCGAGGAATTCGTACGATTCTAGAGTTTCACACCAAATTTTAGCACTGTTACCCACTGTAAGTGAAACTACACCCCCCTCTCTTTGGTATAGAAACTTCTACAGACACATAAACCTGAAAATAACACTTAAAATGAAATTCTGAAAAGAATAGGTAACACCCGCCGTCGTAAGGACAGAAAAAGGACAGCCATGCCTATATGCAAATTTAATCACGCTGTCAGTGCGACATACCCTTTACCCTCTCAAAAGAAGGAGAAACTTTCACCTGTCACGTGAGAATTTTAATTTAATTATACCCCAGACTGAAACTTCAAAGAAACTCCTCCATACACGTAACGAGAAGTTAGGTACCTCCTTGATAAAAGTAAATCCCTCGACTCCCTGATAACGTCTCATGAAGAAAATCAATTTTTCTCATCTTCGCTGAGGGCTTTGCTCAGCGGATTCAATATGGTAATCCAAAGCCACACCATTAGAACTCAATTACAAAATAATTGCAAAAATAATACACCACAGTCGGCACAGTACCCACCTTATATCCCTCAAGTGAATTCTCAAATTCTCAAGCAATATTCTACCGAAGCAAAAGGCGCAACAAAAACTCACAAAGAAACCTATCCCGAAAGGAAGAGCCATAAATTATATTTTATAATAATTTTCATTGCCACATTATCACGGAAAATCTACAGTGATTCACTCGCTGCTATACGTACGAGTTTTTTCTCGTTTTTATTTATTTTTTTTATTTTCTTCAGGGCTTTTTCACTTTGTTCCGTTCTCACAAATTCTCACCATCTCAAGTGTTTTCGTTTTGGCTTTATCTTCTTCTCCATTTTGCCAAACAAAGCTCTTCTTTTGCCATGGAAAGGATATATCTTTCGAGCATGCCATATACCTACACCCATCTTTTGTGCAAGTGACTGTGTATCTTCTATGCCCACGAATATCCACAGGTATTCCATAAATTCACAAAGACAATAACAAAATTATCATTATTATTATTGCCACAGCTAGTTTGCATGTGATATTCGGTGGGTCTCGCAAGTCCCTTTTGTAGAATAAAAACAAAAAAAAAAAAAAGATGAAGAGGAAACCGAAATTTAGGATGCGCGCATGTCGGCGAGATGGAATAAAGATGGAGGAGAACACAGGCGAGAGAGAGCGAGATTTTCATTTATGAATGAAAGCAGAGCAACAAATAAATTTTCCAACAAAAACCCACCGGATGGGGGATTTCACTTTCTAAGGAGTTTACCCGATGCGGGAAAGAAGCATCAGCGTACTAATGGGACATTTCAGGGTGATTTAAGGACATGATAATGCTCTCAAATTATATTCAGTGGTTCAATTGAGGTTAAAGTGCAATGATTTCGGATTTATTCAGCTATGCATTTGCATGTTTGAGTTACTATATTTGCAGTGTGAATTGTGAAGTCATGCAAAGGGTTTTTACATGCATTTGGGGGTTCATTGAGCTGTTTATAAATGAAACCAATTATTACTAGTTTGGGGAAAATAGATTATATGTAAGTTTGGGTAGGAACCAAGGCGTTGATGTGAAGCGTCTTTGATGAATGTCTTCCCAGTTTGACTACGAAAAATGAGGAATATGGCGGCGCAAATTCAACCCAAACTTCGTTACACATGGAATTACACCTTGGAATTATAGTCGTCTTGTATTTTTTATAGGCATGTAGAGTTTCAGCAGCGCTCAGAAATGCTTGTAGAAAAATGTTTGTTTTTTTGAACTGTTTAGCAGCCAGCCATTTGCAGCAGTTTTATTTTACCAAATTGTTAAATCAATCACGCAGTCTCAGAAAGTCTTAGGATAAATCGAACAAAGTCGAAAAGATCAAATGGGTTTATTAAACAGCAGCTCCGAGTTAATTTGTCGACTGTACCTTAGGTCGTCGTAGTTGCATACTTATTTTCTAATGACTCTGTATGAATGCGCAAGTGACACAGTCATCAAACCTCAGAATAGTTGACATTGGGCTGCTATAATCCTGCCGAATTATAACACTTTATTTAATGAATTTAAAAAAAAATACAGGGTTACCGATTTTGTATGAGATCTCCAAACTGTTGATGTCAGATAAATAAAAACTTGTGTATAAATATATATTAAAATATAAACCAAAACATTTTTATAAAAAAATGCTCCAATGCTCCACGGGAACAAACGATTTTTTGGGTCGCAATGTCAGCCAATTGGGCATGGATTTAATTAAAAAAAAAAACTCACCCACCTTCAGTCTTCAAATAAATAATCCACAATGATGAAGGAAGGAATAATAATAATGCCAGACGGACTGTGTAATAAAACCTATTCAGTTCTTTACGAATAGCTTACTAAACTTTCAAACAATTTCTGAACCTGTTCCCACTTAGTAAGCCTGATTTTTCTTCGAAGGTATTAATTCCTTTATTTTGGAAAATGTCGAAGTTCTCCCATTTTCTTTTCAAACAGTCTCGATTCCTCCTTAAATACTCGGCGCAATGAATCGTTAAATTCTTTTTCAATGTTAAGTGGTTATTGTGTTGGACCTTGGACTGCAGGTTTAACCTGCGGAAATTAAAATTTTATATTGAAGGTTTTTTCCACTCTGGCACCTCTTTTGATCGCCTGATAGGGATCCAACAGTATAAGTGGTATTTGGAATACAACTGTCCCGAGAAATCTTCTCAAAGTAGCTAAGCTCGGGCTCGTCTTAAAATGAAGGTTTGTTATTCCTAAAAATACAAATTCACGCAGACAAATAAATGAAAGAGGTTTTGTCCAGAATCCTATTATAGTTCTGTCAATCGTTGGTTTCTCCAATCAACTATTTAGTGAACATACAGTTTGTCAGAGTAAACTTTCGAAATGGTTTTCCAGATCCTGTGTTTAACCGTGTGGAATATTTTTCTCTGACGAGTAGTTAGGTAGTATACGTTGCCCGAGCCTCTGTCACTTGAGGAACAGAACACTTGGAAGCTATTACTTCCATGACTAACGAGAACTTTCTGATTTTACATTCTCTGATTTTTACAGGTTTTTGAGGACATCGGGATGGCTGGACGGCGTCGGGTAAATAGAAGAAGGAGAGACATGAGACATCTACAACACCAACGGTTAACTGTGAATTGATTTTGAAAAAAGAATTCTCGGGATTTTCTTAGCCAGCATTTTTTTTTTTTTTTTGTCCAAATACAATTTTGTATAAAATGAACTAGTTATTAAAATTAGTTTCGCTTGTGGTCGAAAATCGAGCCCACCTCTTTTATATGAATCCTTCAACCCCGGGTGGGGCATAGGGCGGCGACAAACTTCTTCCATGCATCTCGATCTGCAGCCAGATACTTCAGCTGTGGCCACGTTTTACGCTGCGTTGCTGCTTCGGCCAATACGGTTGATTTCCACGTTGTTTTTGGTCTACCAACTCGCCGTGTACCTTGAGAGTTCCATTCGAAGGATTGTTTCGCGATGTTGTCGTTTGGTCTCCTCAACGTATGGCCAATCCAGCGCCACTTCCTCTGCCTAATTTCTGCATTCAGCGGGTTTTGATGCGTTATATGCCACAATTCTTGGTTAGATATAACTTGCGGCCATCGGATCTTAAGGATGTATCGCAGGCAGCGGTTAACGTATGCCTGCAGTCTTCTAGAGATGGAGGTAGAGACTTTCCAGGTTTCGCAGGCATACAGCAGTACGGACTTGACGTTGGATTCGAAGAGCCTTAACTTGGTGCGTAGGGAAATTTGACTGGAGTTCCATACTGAGTATAACATTCCAAAGGCGCTGCGGGCTTTATTTATTCTGTTATTAACATCCAGATCCGTTCCTCCTTCGGATGAAACAAAACTGCCTAGATAGTTAAATTGCTTGACCTCCTCAATAGGCGTCTGTCTCAGAATAATGGGCTGATGTGCCGGGCGGCCAGTGTGCATTATTTTGGTCTGGTTGCAATTGATCCTAAGACCAGCCATCTCTGCATTCACTTGCAGTGATTGACACATCTCATTCATCCCGCTGTTGGTTTTTGCCAGGAAACAGATATCGTCGGCATAATCCAGGTGGCTTATAGCCTCTCAAATGGTCTCCATTGGATACCATGTCTTTCGTATGTACCTACGGTGGCAGTCAGTACATCATCTATCGCCAGTAGAAAGAGAATTGGCGACAGAATATTCCCTTGTCTTACTCCCTGTCGCACTTCAAAAGCATCGGAAAGCTGTCCATTATGTAGAACGAAGCAACGAAGCATCTCTTATGAGGATGTAATATTAAAAAACGTACCACAATTTTCGTTATTAACGGTGTTTTTTTTTTTAATAATATTGAAAAAAACACCCCTTTGAAAATAGGTTTACTTATGAATAATGCATAAGTTTTGAACAGTTATTCGGTAGACAAGATAAGCACTATCTTCAAAGTAAGAGGTGAACTTCTAAAACTAAATTTTATTCCACACCGCCCAGAGCTACCAATTCTATGCGATCTTTGTAATCTCAAGGAGCGGGAGGATGTATTACACTTCATCGCAATATGTCCGATACTTCGAGAAATCCGCATAAACATTTTCGGAGCTCCGACACTTGGTTTAGAAGAAGCAATCCATATATTGAATGGTGGTAGAGATTGGAACTTGCTCTACAATTTCACAATTAACGCACTGCGTTACAGAAATTGCATAGTTGAAGAAATGTTTTAAAAAAAAGGATGTACAAATAGCTCTTATATTAAGTGCAGTTACAACACAGTTTTATTTTATATTCAAATATGAAATATTATTATTTAATTCTTTTCATTTGAATGTCAATCTGGAAGACGGCCTAAGGCCAAACCTTATATAGACAAAGTAAAAAAAAAAACTACATTTTTGTATGAATTGGAAACATGAAATAAAATAGTCAAATTAAACTAAAAAAAAAACTAAACTAATGCGAGAAACAGATTAACACAGCGACATCATAGCGACTTTGACAGCAACAGCAACTGTGACAGCGAAAGTCGTGTAAAACAGATTAGCACAGCAACAACAATTTTGACAGCAGTAATAAATAGTAGTAAAAAAATGGATTTAATTTAACAAATTCTACCAGACGTTTTTCCATTGCAAAAAATACAAAACAAATAACAATCGCTTGTCAGAAACTCAATACATTTGAATGTTGACGAACCTGAAAATCATCGCCTGAACGTTGGTAGCATTTGCACAGCAACAGCGAATTTAGGATTAGCTCTCGATGTCCCTGTCGATATTGCTGTGTTAGGTAATCTGTTTCTCGCATAAAATTTTAATAGGTACGTGACTATTAAAATTTAGATAAAAAAATGTCTGTCGAAAAATGTTCGTTTCCATAGTAACATCATTGAAACCAACCATCCTCGAAGATACGACATACGAGTATAATGCCCCTGAATTAAAATTAGGTTCACAATTGCTTACTTTTAGGGGTAGGTAGCATTCTTTCGAAGATAGGTTCTATTCTAAGATGATTATATTTTAATACGTTACTATGGCAATATGGCGGCGACAAATTGAATGTCACCAAAATGGTGCAATTAAGTGATAAGCATTTTGTGTGGGAATTCTTTTACCATTCTTAACGGTGACATATATCCACGATTTTTTGTTAGTGCACAACTATGGCTCAGTACCTTTCAAATGATATTAAGTTTCTTTCCGCTCTTTCCACAATAAATACTAAAAAGTATGTAGGGGAGAGGGGGGCAGTTTAGGACAACTTAAGAAAAAGTACAAAAAAAAAACTTTTCACTTTTTTGGAAAATCCACTTCAAACAAACATCTGATGGATATTGAAACGATACCAACTTTAAAAAATAAGATAAAAAGAAAAGTGTGTTTCCAGACGACGGTTGTAATTTTTTTTTATTCCTAGACGTAAGCATATTATTCTAACATTATGCTCTATATACAAATTAAAAGTGTTCAAGTATAATGTTTATATGTGTAGCGATGTTATTCAACCAAAATATTAACAATTTACATTGTTTCTAAAAAAATATGAAGTTTTTAGTTTTTTATCCCTCTCGGGGCACTTTTGGACAATGCGCGAGGGGAACTTTTGGGCATGTCCTAATCTGCCCCCTTTTATCACTTTGAACAATCTATTTCAGTGTGATTGTTTTTGGTTTTATTTGTTTAGGTTTATCTCTGCACTAATGGTCAGAAATTACAAGAAAAAGAAGGAAACCGCTCCTAATGAGCGATTTTTTAGACATGTCCAAAACTGACCCATGGTTGTCCTAAGGTTCCCCCGCAGAGGGGCAGAATGGGACACTTTAAAGATTATTAAAATAAATAAAAAATATATGAATCATAACTATACATATAAGTTTGGATATAAGATTCAAAGATAAAACATCAACATGTAATAATAATTTTCAAGATCCGCTTTTTAATGGATCTAGAGCGATTTTTGTAAAAAGTGTCCTAAGGTGACCACCTCTCCCCTACGTAAGTATATCGTAAGTTCATGTATTTTATAATGATCTCTTTATAAAAAATAATTTGTCTTTTTAACAATCACAGTTTAATTAAGATGGTTAACCAACACCATAGCGGAATCTTGACTTACAACTTTCATTTACAGCGAACGTCACAACACAATAATTGTTGTTGTTACTATTGCTAGTTAAGTACCTACCTACTTTTATCTAACGAACTTTAATACCTTATTTTTTGGAAAATAGCTCTTCGGATAAAAGTAGGTACTTAGGTATATAAAAGAAAGGTTAGGTTGAAATGGCTGTCGGCTAACTGGTTAGGTTAGTCGACACACTTAGACCATTATAAGGTCCCTTGTGATATAAAAGAAAACTATTGAGTATTAAAGTGTGGACTTCTTTCAGAACCTGATAAGCTTAGCAAATGCGAGTGCGTATTTACGTACATTTTATATTGCTTTAAAGGAATCTATGATGTTAATATTTTTCAAGCATTCTTTTTGGTAAAGTTCCTTCTTTGGGGTTCTCATCCGGATGTGCTCACTTATTCACATTTTGTAAAACAAGCGTGCCTTTACCAATTTTTTGTGTACTGAGATATTTTACACGAAAATTCAATTTTATTTCAAAATTTATAGTTAAGGGTTCTGCCAGGGATTTTGTACTTTAGGTTTCGGGCATTTGTAGTCGTGATTTTGTAAAAGAATTTTGTGCGAAGTGCATTCCCTATCATTTTTGAATAGATACCAACAACATCCGTGCTGTCCTTATGATTACTTCTACGATTTCTAGCATGCTTAAATCCGACACTCTCGATTGACCTATCTAAGCAATTCAAATTTACAGTTAAACTGACACTTTCGTCACACGAACTACTATAACTTGTTCATAAAAACATCAGCCAAAAGGGGAGACCATCAAAAACCAAATCACTCAAACCCGCACTAACTGAATCGGGTACAAGTGAAAAGTCACCTCTCAAGTCCCAAGCCCGATACCCGTATTAACAGTACCAGTCCCACTATCCACTCGGCAAATTGTGTATGATCATCAAATTGTTAAACGCTCTATGGCTGCTCTCATCCGATGTGCACAAATATATTATTCTCCCATCGATTTATTTATCGTTGTTGTGGAACTGGAAAAACGATGATGAAAAACTCCCTCGTTTGCGCGTTTCATTTGGTTTATCTCTTTTACGAGATACTTCTCAGATACGCCGTGGCCGTACACACTAGTACTAGTACCTAGACCTACTCTCCCAATCGTAAATCAGCGATATACGTATAGCATCCATAGCATCCCCTTTTCGCCTTTGCCAGAGCACACAGGGACACAGGCAGTGTGTTTTTCTCACATCTCGCATCCACTTTTACTGTGTGTCTGCTTTTCGATTTTATTTCGCTCGATGGTCTCCCCATTTTCCCCAATTTTTCCCACCACACATCGTGGTGTGTGCAAGAATTTCCCAAAATCTCCAGTTGATTATTTTGGTCTCTTCGGTGGGTCGTCGTCTCGCCTCTGCAAATCGCGTTCCTCTTCATTTTTTTGTTTTCATTCCTGCAGACATATCTAAACAACATACTGTTTTCTTTTTGAATTTTCGGTAAAAGAAAAAAACACCACAAAGAACATAAATATAGAAAAAGAATTCAAATAAACTGAAAATGTTATTTATTTATTTTTAATATCTGCTCAGTGTGGTTTATGTAGTGTTTTTGGTGAACAAAATATGAGCAATATCTTAGTGATACACTTTTGTTGAAATTTCAGCAAATTCCAGCGAGTGATGCGATTGCGAAATTGCCGACGGGGTTTCTGTGTGAGATGATGATGAGAATTTTTGTTTGTTTTTTGTTGACAAAGTGAAGGGTTTTTGGTGAAGGGTTTGTGGGCTAGAATAACGAACGACGCGACGACAACACGGGTAGAGTTCATTTTTCGGGAGTTGTTGCAAAATGCAAAGAATGCATTCGAAGTGTCGTAGAAAAACATGATCCCATTAACGCGTAATAAATTATTTACAATAATTTTGAAAAAACGAAAAATTCGCATCAGAACTAAGAGGAAAAAAGAAAAATAACCAACAAAGAGGAAAAGGAAACGAAGAACAACCAAACGCTGTGTAGAAGTAGACGTTTTTTTTTTCGGTTTTTGGTCGAGTGTGTATTTCTGACGGAACTGAGGATATTAGGTTTTATTTTGTTGATAGAAGTGATTAATAATTTTGGAAATGATTTCAAATTGCTTTTGAGTGCGCGAAAACTAAAGAAAGCTGAAGGGATACATGCAGTTTGCTATTATAAATAAGGTGAGTGGTAATCAATAGATGGGAGCTGATGATGACTTAGAGGTTAACCTTGTAGATGCATCTGAAACAGATTCAGGTTGTAAGACTGTCTGTTTCGTGTTAAACCGGCTACTACATCTCCACAAATTGAGGACTCTCGGTTAGTCAAACTTAATCCTACTTGTACTTTGGCGGGTGTTCTGTGCTTTAGTTACCATTTAATTAGACGCACATTGACCTTCGTAATGTACCGACTCTCCGAGCCTCCAAGCTGATGAAATTGAATTTACTTTTGGGCTAAAAAATCATTCAGGGCCGTTCGCTTATCCTACTCATAACGATTTAAGTTTCACTTTAAATCCTATGTGACAGTTTATGACATAGAAAAAGTAGCCCATGAGGTATTTATGTAGAACTTCAATCGCTTTGAGTAGTATCAGCAAACGGTCCTCAAAGATCTACCAAAGTTCAGCATTTTTACAGAATACAGATGAATCCGCAAGGCAAGGCGTGCATCAATTCCTGATTTCGCTCTATCGAGCCGATCCTTGCACACTTGATGTTGATTTATCGTATAGGGTGAGGTATTAGATGAGATGAGAGTGTACTTTGGCCATTGAGCTGCTAGATCTTAAATTTGTAAGAGTATTATGTATTGGGGAAAACTTTTCGTCGCTACAATGCAGAACTAGACTAAGTCCTTAAACAAAAATTCAGTAGAGCGTTTTTTAAATTTGAAAATTTATTTACTCCTAAACAATTTTATGAAACACCTATGCGTGAAAGACATTAGGTACATTATTTATTTGAGCTCTATCTTAACGGCACTAGATTTTTGAAGAAGCATTTTTATTTTAGTTTATTTCTTATGTAAAACTCGTAAATTTTGAAATTTTGGACTTAGACTAGTTCTGCATTCTAGCGCATTTTGGAAACTCATTTATGGAGCGGCACACGCTCAGTAACAACCTTCATCAGTTACTTATTGGGTTCCCGACCTTAAATAGTATTTAGAAGAGCAATACTGCCGCCTTACTTCGATGCAGTCCCGGGCACCCTGCTTCTAGTCATTGAAACTCAAGTGCAATGCCTTGTCTTGTATATGTTGAATCGGACTTCTTTGTCATCTCAAAACCGATTGAAGGTCGGACTCGGAGATTCCCGTCGTTGGATTACCCCTTCGTTCGACGTTGGTTTTTGGACCGTACCTATATCAACTTCTAAGAGAAAAATCTGCAAACCTCCCCGAAGAATTGCATTCGGTCGTTGGACACCTATTAGCAACATTAGAGCTTGCTCCTGTGTCGTCTCATCTATTCGTCATCCCAACACACAGAACCAGGAATCTGTCTTCTTTCGAAGATGGACAAAGTTGACTTTGCTATCTTTATCGTCCAGTACCTGTAGGCGCAGTAGCTTAGTGGTTAGTGTGTTGGACTACTATGCGAGGGGTCGAGGTTCGAATCCCGCAAAAACCCGAATTCCAACTTAGGGTTTTTTTCACTGCGCCACCTCTCGCGAACGTCTGACATACATCCGAGAGTATAACTGTCTTGAAAAAGCTTTTCAATTAGCCGTTTGGAGGCATAAAATTGTAGATCCCTTCCATTCGTTCCAAAAATGAAAAAACTTACACAAAACGAATGGTTGGGAGAAGCTAGGCCTAGGGTCCCTCCGGACCTGTTGCGCCAACTATTAATTCATTCATTCATCGTCCAGTACCTACCTAGTCCTTGCCTTAGAGGAAATTAGGCATGATAAAGGCTTAAGAGCGGTCTATTCGCACATGCGTTTCGCACAACTTGGATTGAACTTTACGTGTTTAAGAAGAGTATTGGTCTTGCAAAAAAAAGACCGCCGTTTTTGTTGATGTGTAAAGTCGTCCAGGCATGCTTTCTTGCACCCGTACATGGTTGATGACTTTTTGCATGCTCCAAAATCACACCATTACCGAAATTGAAGAGCTTGAGCTTGACGTACAACCTCTTGGCTGGGACGACTGGCTGACTCTTCATTATCACTCTATGAGTTTCCAATTCTATATTTGAGTCTGGATTAAATAGGGCGAATAAGATGAGGATTTATGAAGCGCGAGAGCCTTCAACGGCCTGTGGCACTGCGGCTTCTTAAAGGAGTATATTGTGCCTTCTGAGAGGAGGAAGTTTGGAACATCAATGGATAAAGCGAAGTTTCTGGGAATAGAGAGAAAAAATAGAGATAAAATATCTCGCAACCTTATAGAGTCGTGTAGAGGCTTGCATCTTTTCTATTGCTCAGATCAAGGTTAAAGTCGAGCAACCTGATGGTGATTTATGAAAGGCGACTTGCGTGTCAACAACGACCTCAAGTCAAAAGCGCTATAAAATAACTTTCTAAGCCTGCTTAGGTTAACTGCGCTTGTGTTTCGTTCTCAAATACAGCAGTTGCTTAGCTTTCTTATAAAGCGAGACTAGGATCGCCTTGAGTATGGGGAAACTGCGTTATCCCTCTTCTTTCTGTATACATGTATACTACAAAAAGTACTTGGTTTCTCTGGGGAAAAATTATTGTTTTTTAAAATATATTCTTTAGGTTAAGGCTTAGGTCCCTATTCGGTATCTTTATAGTGATGTATTAGACCTTATAATATAAACCGTTTACAAACAATCTCCTACTTCTCACTTCTATCGGTTAGTTACTGTTTCCTCACGGTCCTTGTTTTAAAATGTGCTTCTTCTGCCACTAGTTCTCGGTACACTGGGGACTTTAGCACACCCCGGGCTCTTTTTTGACGATGGTGGTTTCGGCTACATCTTTGATGATGTTGAGGCTCCCTCAGACCTTCTCTCCCAAGTAGAAATTTGTGACTCTTATCCACATTTACTTTAATCTATAGTCACCAAACGGTATATTCGACTCGGTTTTGTGTCGCTTAACTCCATTCCAATAAGATGGTAACGATTTGACATTTTTGTGACCATTACGTGTCTCAAAGATACAAATGTCCTTTACTGTAACATTTCAAACACACAAAAACTGTGAGGTTACTATTTAATGTTACCACTTGGTTACCACTTAACAGCTACGCAAATCGACTGCGCACAGTCGAATTTGTGACCACTGATTGTTACCAACCAGGCGTGCACGGATAATTCTATAACTATGGCGCATCAAGCGTAAAAGGGAATAGGTATAGGGTGGCATGGAAAAAAAAAACACCGCGAATGGTTTTATGATGGACAATGAATCTATCTAAAAAGAATGGAAATATGTAAATTAGAGACTTCACTATTTTGGAATACGTATATCTTTTCATGAGTTTTCCTCCTAAAGTATTATTTTTCATTTTAAAAGGTGCATTGAAAATTGTTTGCCGTTGTGTAGTGCAACATCGAATATACTTTTAGTTTGTGCGCTACGCTGCTTTCCGACGTTTCAATAGTATTGTAGGAGAAAAATGAGAATGCTTTCCGATTTTACTACACATTAACTCCAGCAGATTGAATTGGAAACAATTAATGAAGTGCGAGATAATAAAATAATTATATTTGATTTGAAAAAGTTAAAAAAAAAAACAATATTCTAACTTCTATCATTCACATTATATCAAATGGTACCAATATTTTTGAATAAATAGCATGTTATACGTATATAAAATGAAATAATGGTAGAAATATCATAACCTTCTGCAGCGATTTAGTACAACAAAATTAAACCAGCCAAGTGAATGCGTATGAGGGGTGGGTTTTGTAAGAAAATATTCCCATATATGGACAACAAACGTTGTATACATTCAATTGTATTTCCTTCATGTAGGTAAACATGTTAACTTTATTATGTCGGTCTTAACAAACCAGAATAGCAGTACAAAAATTAGAAGCGAAAATATTTTAAAATTTGCAAATCCGTTTCTTATTATTCCCCCCAAACTTTTGTGCATGTTCTCATAACTCTAAAAGGTAGAATTCAAAAGAATGAATCATTTAAATATTACGATTTAATAATAATAAACGCAAACAAAAAAAGTTTCCTCAATGTATGTGCATGCACCCTGTGCTCCCTCCTAAAGAAATGCAAATGGCAGGCAAGTGGTCGCTTTCTGATTCTAATTGGGATTCATTGTCAAAAAACAAAAAAAAAAAAAAAGTAGTCCATGGAAAAATGAAAGTACCTAACTTCGAAATAAAATTAATTTCTTAAATACTCAATATTTCTTGAGCGCGTGAGTTTTTGCCACTACAACTTATTGATATTTGTGGTGAAACTGATTTTCGTTTGAATATTTAGCATTCTGGTACGAAGAAATGCATTAATTATCAAATTCTCATAATATTACCTGCTTTACCATTTTCATGACATATGCTCGTTTAGGTATTTTAGCATCCCCATTAAAGAGGATGGGTTATGTGTGCACGTTTTATATTGCTATCGCAGGATTTCTATTTCACATTTTCTTTTTCATGTGAAGCAACATACAAACACATGAAAACAAATTTGACAGCTCACTAAGATTCGGTCACACTTTGGTTACAAAGCATAGCCGAAATACCATTATGTGTGTTTCCCGAAATAGTAATTTATAGAGGTAAAACTGATTCCCCACTTTGGTCAGCGTTACACCCTGCAGTGGAAACAGTACGCACATTGAGAGCCTATACACACTGTTACTGTTACGGAAACATTTCGAAATGTAGGATCAGCGCCTACACTATAACCATCAATTTCTACTTGGGTTGTAGATAGTGGCTACTAGTCGTATGCTAATAGGTGTCCTACGACCGAATTCGAATTCTTCGGGGAGATTTGCAGAATTCTCTCCTTGGACTGGTGAGTTCTGAATTTAGCCGCACCAATCTCTGAATCGAAGTTCGCTCCAATCGTGAAGAAGCTCCATATCAAACATATCCTTTCATCGAATTTATAGGTGATTCGCGAGTTAGGTTGCTACAGAAGTAGATATTTCAGATACTTAACATGGGAAGCTTTATTTCTTTCCCAATAGATACAAATATGTAGTACGAACTTCTTCAAAATCTACAAACCCGCAGCGGTTTCTGTCATCGTTCGATGGATACTCTGCCTAGCAACCTCTACCTTATTTTTTTTTTCCTTTCAGATTCTAGTCTTTAAGTTCGAGAGAAAAAAGGTGCATTCGTACATTCAGAAAGGTTTGAAAGGTTTAAGGCTCTCTACGCATCTCGAATAAAGTCGTTATTTTTCTGAATAATGCGGTAGAGTTAGTGTTTTAAATTACGTAGGTGATACGTATCAATATAAAAAGTTTCACCCCATTTGCTGCCAATAGTCTGCCATCTGCACCAGTCCTTATTCCTCAACTCATACATAACCAATTTTTTGAAAGTCTAGATTCTTCATACCTATAATTATTGCATATCTTAGTTATAAAGTCAGCCTGTGACTTGAGCGTGTTCGGCAGAAGCTTAGGATGTCCGATTTTCAAGTTTACGGCGTAACTACGCGTTTTTAAAGGTAGATTGAAGAGTTTTTGTTTACAAAGTTCCTATGGAATTTTTCGATTACCGCCTCGTTCTCATAAGTTCCCCAAACTTGAGAAGCATAGCAAAGAGTTGATCTAACAACTGAATTCAATACCTACCTTAGATATATTTTGCAGAGAAAATCATTCTCTTGTTTGCGAACATATTTTTCCATGAGAATCTAAGCAGGCTTGAGTACTGTTGACTTTTTCGGTTAAGTGTTTGTTAAAATTTAAAGTTGAATTCAGTTTGACTCCCAAATATTTAACCTAGCTGTTTGCAGAAGATGGCCGTCACGTTTCAATTACCTTTCAATGTGCGCTCTTGGGGATCGCGCGAAGACCATTATTTGTGACGTTTCTATATTAACAGACAGTCCCCATCTCCTGCAGTAACATGACAAGCGGGTTATCATTAGTTGCGTATGTTCCGGTGATTCAGAAAGGATGACGAGGTCATCTGCATACAACAAAAGGTTAATGGTCGTAGAAGTTCCTACTCCTCCTACCATGGTAGCTGTTCCGAGGAACTTGACACGTTAGTTCTCAGAAAAGCCATATATCCAACTGCCCTAATCGCTCATCGCCCAAAACTGCTTTTGCTGTAGAATGAACTCATAACTTACAATTTTACCAACAACAGCTTACATATATAGAGCCCCTCTGGAAGCACCTTGGGGGACTGTTGAAGCACCAAAAGTTTGCCATTTCCAAAAGGAGTTTTTGCAAAAAAATTGCTTCTAAATCGACTATTGTGCAGAGAGATCTTGCTTCAGTCAGAACTACAGGTATGTTACATGGGTTTCCGATGGGCCAAGATAGAAATTGATAGAGTGGTATTTTTTTTTTTATATTTTTGTCACTGAGCTCCAATTGGTTCATATCATGAAAATAGAAGGCGTTCTAAAATACACTTGGAATTGGACTAATGGTTATTGCGAGAGCAATTTCAAAGGCTTAATATGTATCTAGCCTTGTTATAGGGCATCACCTGAAACTGCATTTGCAATTGCTCTCGCGATAACCATTAGTCCAACTCCAAGTGTATTTCATGAACCCTTCTATTTGCATCATATACAAATGTCATAAGCTAAGCGCCCACAACAGCTCGTGTGTCAAAACAGATGTAATTATGAATGAGAAGCAAGAACCTTTGATTCTATCTTCGTTATGTCACGAACCGGCTTCGTGTGTAATGTCAATAATAACTGAGAGCTATTTGTTCTTTGTATCTGTTTATGCACTGACTCTAGGTATATCTCGGAATCACATAACAAGAAGCGTGTCGATACTGAGGCGCTTTACACTGAATAATACTTCATTCAAACAGTTGATATAGCAATGCAAGCTATTTCCAAAGGCGTTGCCGGCGGAAAACAGGGTTCGGAAGCACCTGCATTAGAGTGAAGTGAAAAGGGGCGGTCGCGGCTTTGTTTTGTAACAGGAATTGTTAGTAATGCATTATAATGGCAAACGTCCCCATCTCCATTTTTACTTGCACTATTTGCTTACAAATGTTTCATGTAACTAGTTCTCGTTAAAAACATCCGCCAGTTTGGCACGCACATCTATACTGTATGGCAAGCACCGCCTGTGTATATAGCCACACTTTGTCGTACGTCAATGACACGAACCGGACACCTGCATGTACAAAGTGCATCCTCCCAATTAAGATATCGAATATAGTTCACATATTTATTGCCTCGTTTCAAGTGCAATCAAGTTTACTGCACACTGACCAGTGTGTCCCTCTCTTCCTCTGGCTTAAACTAAAATTTTAGATAACTTCAAGCGTATCACGTTTTATTACACGTTAACGTTCAAATAACGTTCTCAAAATTAGATCGAAAAAAAAACCCAAGCAGAAACTGCTGTTGAGAAAACTGCGCTGATGTCTGGTGCGCGGAGTTATCTTAAAAACGACTTGTTTGGCCAATTTAACTGACACCAACTGTGCAGAGAGCGCCAATATGCAAAGAGATACGAAAAATTGACGGCAATATTGCGATACGTAATTTACACACGTTGCCGTCCCGCATATTATGAACAAGTAGATACATCCACTCGGACATATGGTATAGCAACAAACAGCCTAACTTGAGCAGGCGTACGTATGGTATAATGTCAGGGCTATGGCTATTAAATAACCTAGTGCAGTTAAGGCAGCCGATTTCAAATTACACTCTGTGCTGGTGGACGATGGCGATGGCGTAATAATTTCCGAGGGCATTCTAAGGGGCCAACGAGTTCTCCCAGAGTGCACATACCTTGATGTGTTATATTTTGAAAAGTATACTCTTGTATCTGGCTAGTCAGCTAACTGACGACGAACTGACCCAACTGTCAAAGATTTTCTCTTCATTTTTAGATCGTAATCGAGAATGTTCGCAGTGCCAGTAGGTACATCTATATCATAGATACAAGTAGTTGGAATAATGAAAATAATAATAGCAATGACGATGATGGCGACGACGACTACGACGACGATGACGACTATACGACAGGGGGACGGGGAGCAGTAGTGCTGGCCGTCAGAAAAACTTGTTCTAAATTCGTTCGCGATGATGCCGAAGCCCACACAGTGCAGCGTGCTTAAGTTGTAAGTGTTCTGAAGAATTTCAGACTTTTTTCTCCCGCAGCTCGATTGTTGCTATATGTAGGTACATCAAATTTTGAAGTGCATATTAATTTAGATGCCATTAGCTGATTCATATAAGTTTGAACTTGTGCACGAGGTATATAGAACTATGATTGGGGTGTGGATCTTTGATAAATTTTAAGGATCCATTGCGACAGCCTTAAGACACACTTGTGGTTTAGTGAGCTTTGGCACAGATTGTCGGAATTGTTTCTAAAAACGAAGGATTTTTGTAGGTTAGTGGTTGTATGCGGAATGAATGGGGTGGACTCTGATGAACATTAACCTGTCGGTGGTTTGTGTTGTTCGTAACTCTTCCTGTCAATTCATATTCGACTTGCTAAATGTACAATCTCAAGTGATAATCGAGGAAATTAAATCCCAGAAAAGGCGATCAGGAAAGTTGTCGGACTATAAGGTGTGGGAGTCTGCACTTGAGTTGTACGCATGCTCTACAGCTCGTGTGCTGTATCTTAAGCCTTATGTCCTTACACGAGACAAGGCATTAATTACCGTGATGTTGGTATGAATGAGGTGGCGCATTTTGAAAACTACGGTGTATATAAGCTGCCATAAAATTTTTTGTTGCGAGACATCGGCTAAGAATTTTTCTGAGATTTTCCGTAGCCTTGATAAGCATTCAAGCTTCACTTCTAAACATCATCCTAAAATAATAACAAAATAGCTGTTCCCGCCCGGCTCGGCCCGTGGTAAAAAAGTTGTTTCCCTAAAGAAAATCTACTAAATAATTAATATTCATGTAGAATTTTTGACAAATACGATCTCACTGTATATTGCGATCAAAATCAGGTACATACAAAAAATTTCCCGTACGTATAGTAAATTAATTTTTGCGAATTTTCCAATTTCTTTTAAAGTTTTCAAATTTTCTCATCGTATAAACCTTCCTTAGGCGTAGACACACATACATAGAAAATATAGCTCAAATCGGACTATCCGATCTCGTGTTATGGGCTCTCTTACGGATGCAACTTTGTTTTATATACTTATATAGATAGAAGATAAGATATAGATGTTTCCACCAATGATGGTCAATACACAATTAAGAAGAAGTTTTGTATCCTCGTGGGCGAAGCCTATCTGGACTCCGGAGTACTATTTCAACCTCGTGGCGTAGCCATTACAGCTCATTGTTTATCAATCAGGGGTCAGGGCAACTAAGGAAAGGACGATGAAAAATAAATAAAATAAATAGTTGGCGCAACAGGTCCGGAGGGACCCTAGGCCTAGCTTCTCACAACCATTCGTTTTGTGTGAGTTTTTCATTTTTGGAATGAATGGAAGGGATCTACAATTTTATGCCGACTCCAAACGGCTAATTGAGAAGCTTTTTCAAGACATTAATAATCTCGGATGTTTGTCAGACGTTCGCGAGAGGTGGCGCAGTGAAAAAGAAACCCTAAGTCGGAATTTGGGTGTTTGCGGGATTCAAACCTCGACCCCTCGCATAGTAGTCCAACACACTAACCACTAAGCAACTGCGCCCCATTGGAAAGGACGATGCATGCAAAAAATCGGGCCTACATAGTCTTTTAGTTCAAGGAGATTAAAGCGGGTCGTTTGGAAAAAAAAAAACTCCAAACAACCAGACAAAACTACGAAAATAAATAATTCCAATGCATAGAGAAGTATTCCCTACCAAATCGTCGTTTTCAGGGACTGTATTTGCCTTCGGGTCGTTGATAGCATGCAAGCTTCCTTTCTTGGCTCATCGGTAGGGCTTGACTGAAAAATTCAGATATAATTCATATATGCAAAAAAGTAGCCTCAACTTCTGCATCAACCCACTCGCCTAAGTAGCAACTTCAATAGCCACGCTTAATATCCTACTTTGCTCCGTCCTTCGCTATCCAACATTTTTCAACCGATTTTACTCTTTTCAAACAAGTGCTCTCAATAACAGAAACCAAGAGATTTAAAAAAGCAAGGAAGGGTGAGCTAAAAAAAGCTATACTCGTAATTGGACAAAGCTTTCATGCATTTTGAACTAAAATTTTACCTGGGAAGCTTTCAATTGTTCTGTATAAGAATACGGGTTTAAAATGAGCGCGGGCTCTCATTACGAATTGTGAAAAACTTTCAAAACTAATCACTCTACAGGCAGCTTGTGGAAAGTGATATTCAAAAAAAAAAAAAAAAAAAATGCTTCCATGGACTTTTGGTACACATACTCGAGTCTCGAATGACGAGACGGTCCCAATTGATACAGCGTTTGGTCTAAAAACATATCTTATCAATATGCATTTTGTATATAGAAGATGGCTGCAGCGTTTCAAACAGAGACCCTTCAAATAATTGCCGACTCTTCACAACAAAAACGCAGTATGTGGTTAACACGATTCGAGGGGTAGGAGGTTTGATACCCAGAAGAATACGGATGATATCTCGCTGTTTTTTTTTTTTATATAATTCACTACCTAGTGCTAATGCACAGCCCGAGTAGAAGGTTTAATAGGGAGGATAGAGAAGAGGTACTGGTGCAAATTGGTCTTTAACAATTGTGGGCTGTAATGAGAGGGGAAAACCGTGTGAGGCAATGCATTCCACATGCGTGTTGTTCGACTCACAAAAGAATCTCTATATTTTACAGTACGTCCGAAGGTAGGCTTAAGGGTGAACTGATGTGCATTCGATGTGTGACGGGTGTTGCGAGAGAATTGTTGATGGGGCGGAATGCAGTCAGCTATTTCATCAGAGCATCGGTGGTGAAAATATCGATAAAATAAGGAAAGGCAAGAAACATTTCTGCGATGTTCGAGCGGGTCAATAGACTCCGCTATATTATTATCACTTATAAGTTTTATCGCGCGCTTTTGAATTCTGTCTAGTAGGTGCCATTAAGTTTTTGGTGCACCCGATCAGATATGAGCGTTGTACTCAAGCTTAGGCCGAATAAAGGCCTTGTATATTGTAGCTAAGACAGAGGGTGTAAAGTACTTCTTACATCGATTTGAGAAACCTAGACATTTCGCTGCGTTTTTGGCGACTTCGTATATGTGGTCATTCCAACGGAGTTTATCGTTGACATATATACCAAAGTCATTGAGAAGTTTTCGTGATTCAAGATATTTCATAAGCTGACGGTTTATCAGCGTTTCCATGACCTTGGAAAGAATGGACGTAAGTGCAATGGGTCGGTAATTGGTGGGTGAAGAAGAATCGCCTTTTTTTTTTGGAACGGGCTGGACAAATGCAGTTTTCCATCTACTCGGAAAGAGTCCAGAAGAGTAGGACAAGTGGAAAAGCTTACGCAGTGGTTTTGCCAGCGTGGAAGAATACCTCTTCAGAATTATGGGGGATATACCATCTGGACCAGCGGATTTGTGAATGTTAAGATCTTTTAATACTCTTGCTACTGTGCGAGTGCGGAAATGTATTTGTCCCATGAAATATTCGTCGCTCTCGAGCACAGGTGGAGACATGATGCAATCTGGAATGTTGGAGCTTGCGGCGAATTGCGCAGCCAGAAGATTTGCTTTGTCCAAAGAGCTGACAGCTGGAATGTCATTGTAAACAAGCGTGGGGATTGACGACGTGCTGGAGTTCTTAATATTTTTCACGAAAGACCAAAACTGTTTACTACCACTGGGACTGTGAAGTATTTTTTGTCGTAAGTTTTGGTCATGAGAAAATTTTGCACGTCGTATCACGGAGTTGCAGTCATTTCGGACTCGTCGAAACTTTTGTCGGTTTTCCTCGGTTGGGTTTGCTTTATAAGCCCGAAAGCTCAACTCTCTCAACCTGATAGCCTCTTTGCAGCTCGAGTCGCACCAAGCATTCTCCTTAGGTATAATACTCTTTTTTCTGTTGGGAATAAAGGATTTCATACCCAGGAGAATGGTGTTTGTTATCATTTCAGCGGCGGCATACACGTCACTATCGAGAAAGCATAGTGACCAGTTAAAGCTCCCGAAAAAGAAGTTGTTTCCAATACTCTACCTCCGACGAATGTCTAACTTACCCCATAGGCTTTTTATAGCTTTTCAATTCAAAGAAAAAGAAATAAATAGATCGTGCAAGACC
This sequence comes from Cheilosia urbana, assembly GCA_946477585.1. Lineage (NCBI taxonomy): Eukaryota > Metazoa > Arthropoda > Insecta > Diptera > Syrphidae > Cheilosia > Cheilosia urbana. The sequence goes on along the minus strand of OX297853.1, from coordinate 131,245,112 downwards.
GAAGCCACTGCGCAGATAAAAGCAAGCTTCTCAATTCGTTATAAAAAAGATATCAAAAAGGCTCGGATCCTAGGCCTAGGGTTGTTGGAGGAATCTGTCTGAATATCTCTTCTCGTTTTAACAGCGACCAATCTATAAACCTCGAATAGTTCTAAATTAGAGTGCAGCGAGTTCTGACAAATATGTTACATATATTTGAAAGTTCACATGAAAGTATTCGGCCCTAGCGAGGTATCCGTCCCGTCGGAACTGAAAATTCAAAGTATGCGCCTCTGTCGGAAGCGGAACCTCAAACCACATACGAGGTAGGATTTTACACTGGAAACACAAATTAAAGCAACAGATGAATACAAAAAATGCGTTGTTATATTCGGCCCTAGCGAGGTATCCGTCGGAACGGAAAATTCTCCGATTTTATACGATTCGGACGATTTTTGCTGCGAGATATTCTTCGGAGAAGTGTTCCGACATTTTGTAACGCATATCGACGAATTAAGTTGAAGTGCAATGAAGTTAATTTTTTTGTTAAATTTTTGACAGCTAAGTTCCAATATCCTCCCACAGAAATTGGTTGCGGAATTTGTTTACGATATGGAGTGCGTTGCGGTGCGCCAATACAGTTGTTTATTTCTCTTCCTAAGTTGGATACATCGAAATGGAATTTGAACCTCCGCAAGAGTATGCATAGCGGAGGTTTTTCCGTTCTGACGGATAACTCGCTAGCTCCGATTGTTTTTTCCTTTTATTGTTCACATTTATTAACACTTTACTGAAAATCGTAAATAAATTCCGCGACTGATTGTTGTCGGAGGATATCAGAAACAATTCTTATGAAGCTGTCGAAAATGTTTACTTGATCGCATTCCAACGCAAAACGCTACATTTGAATCGGAATAATGTTCCGAACACGGAGAATACCTCGCAGCTAAAATCCTCCGGATCGTATAACAACGGAGAATTTTCCGTTTCGACGGATACTTCGGTAGGGCCGATTATACCAGTGAGGAGTATCGACCAAGTCGTCAAAAGTGGTGTGAATTTGTCAAAGGTCAAAATATAAAATGTCCCGGATGATTCGCTTATACAAAGCATTTTTCTACATAATATGTCCTTTCCAGCCTGATTGTGCGACCTCTCTGTAAAACTTCAAACTTCTACTTCCCGCTAACAAGTCGACAGTTTAAATGTAAGACCCATAGGATTTAATTTGTTTGAATTGGCAAATGCCTGAGCCACGAAAAACCACTTACTTCACCAATAAAGCAATAAACAATCAATATAAGCGAGAACAACGTGCGAACCACAAGCAATATTGAGCTCTCAAAGCGCATGGGTCAGACTGTATACCACATAAAACGATTACAAGTGATTAGCATCGCAATTCATAACAATTCCGCCAGCTGGATGCCTTCCATTGCCTTCAGCCATAATGCACCAATCTGTGCACACATATCGACCATGCGATACCTCCTACTATAATAAACTGGCCAATTTTCAACCTCTTAAGTTGGGAAATAAAAATTTACAAATTGCTCCTTTCCTAAAAAAATAAATAAATAAAAAAAAAAAATAGAAGAAAACACACTCAAACAAAACCTCTCGCTGTAATCATCCTTAAGACATCTCTTCGAGGGGCCACATGCCTTTGCGTGCATCCCCAATAAGGATGTGCGCTTTTTTTCTCCGCCATCCAAGCTTAGCACACACATGCCAATAGCTGGTAAAATACCGATTAACTAAAAGAAAAAAGAACTAGCGTAGCGCGCGCATTCCAATCTGGCAATCCTGCCCGCCGTAGTATAGGTGCAAACCTAAAAGAGTGCTGCTGGATTATCTTAAACATATCATCGTGGTTATATAAAAGGTTATGTTGCGCTGTATATGCGTATACAATATGATCAATATGCCCACTGGCAGACACTTGCCTTGCAATCACGATTCACAACTTAATCCGCAACAGTTCGTTCTTCTTTTGAATCGCCATTCACAGCGAGTGAGGCAGCCAAGGAGAGCGCGCACTTCGGCCCAAATGGAAAAAAATAAAATTGGAAAAATTAAATCACGACATATAAAATGCTTGGCCTGGTTTATAGAGGCTACGCCATGGATTACTCAGAGCATGGTCGACCAACCTCTTCTGACCAATCTGTATAAATGTACTATTGGTAATACAGCACGCGAATGTTGTTTTTTGTTTTGTTTTTGTTGTTTCAGGAAATCCAGCAACAATCAAGAAAATAAATAAAACGTAAATTTAACGCTTGCCTGGTCTCCGTCTCCGGCTGTTGAGGTTTTCCTCGCCTGCTCTTTCGTGTAGTAGATACGAACGAGTAGTACTTTTATTAGGAAAGGGTATAATGTATTTCTTTTTTTCCGGCTGTTGTGCGCGCCCACAAAAGGCAGATCATCCGCATCATCATCATAATAATCAACATCAATGAGTACCTCATCATCATTTTAATGCTGGGGTAGATACTTTCGCGGTGAACATCTGTGCGCGCACATTCAGCTTGCGGAGAATGGAGCCAGCAACACACACAAGACAATGGCTTTTATGTAGACGAAAATGAACTCATAAAGATGGGAATCGCCTTTCGCAGATATTCGTTCTTTCCTGCGGCTATTTGAGTTGCGAGTATACGCGAGTACAAGTTTCCAGGGGCATGGCAGGGAAGTACAATCTTTTAGCCGGCAGTAGGTAGTTAGTTCGCAGAATTGGATTTGAATTTAGCATTCGAATTTAAATTGGGTTCCAGTAAATCGGGCGCTGGTCTTTTTCTCTTTGTAGGTAACGAGGCGAGGGTTGTAAGAATGAAATTCGGCATCAAAGTTTGGAGGATCATTTGATGTGTATGGCGCCCAACGTGAGTCTTGAAGGTATCTGTTTGAGACTGCGATCGTTTCAAGTTTTTCATCATTTCATTAGAATCACGTAACAAAAGTCTTGTGGGCTACTCATTACGTGAAGTGCTTTGGTTAAGTTTGGATCTATGACCTATCCAAAGACAGCGTCAACCTCCAATAACTACAGAAAAGGTGGAAAAAATTACAAAGCGTTCATAGTTCCAGGCCTCACATTGGGCGCCCTGTGTGCCGGAATAGACGTGATCAGCAAGTTGCCTTGATGAATAAGCTTCCACCAATCTACAAAGGGGTAGGGGGTTGTAAGATCAATTGTTGTCCCTTAAATTAAATTGATCAAAAATGCAGACGTTGGAGACATCTATCGAACCAACAGTGAACTATTGGCCGAACCGCCGAATTTACCTATGAAACAAAAATTATGTCCTGGCTCACCTCGACCTTAGCATACGAAGGAAAATTCGATTGAAAAACAAAATTAAGGATTGGGTGAAGTTTCTGCTGTCGGATTTTTTAAGGGGTGACCCTTCAGGCGACTACCGCCTCCGACAGCACAGCCCGCTGAGTCTTTGCAACGCTATGCCTCCGCTCCAGCGCACTTTTAAAAAGGTGCTCACCATCGCAGACGGTCTTGTCGGCTTGCTAAGTCGATAAAAAAACCTGCTTTCAGTTGTCGATAGTTCCAGTCTTGCAGTGAACGAGGCATTGTTCAACTGATTTTTTTCCTTTATATTAACAGAGTTAATGAGATGCTTCAACAGTAAACCCTTCGGACTTACCACTGCAGACTGGAAGGTCGCTTTGAGACGTTTAAGGCGCAGGCCTCATGTCGTATTTTATATGACTTTTATATGATAAAATTCAGCTTCAAATCAAGTGCAACAAAACTTACAGGCGAACCACAAGCCTTACTCGCTCTAAATATCTACACAAAAATAAAGGACGCTGATAGACGAAGTAAACCAGAAAATACCAGGTAAATCTCGTGCACAGATGTAAACCCAATTGAAAGCGATAAAGAGGAAATACAGGTAACCGAAAGATGCGTGTTAATTCACGTCGCACGTTGGGCGCCATTCTTATGAAGACTGAGCGCAACCACCGAGCAATTAAAAACGTAACAGGGTCTTCTTCACCTAAGCAGGTATGGAACATACACACCGATAGGCTTAAAAATTACTGTCCGGATAGAAGCTCACGACGTTAAGCCTCGCGTTGGACACCACAATTAAAAAAAAAAAAAAAACAAGTATATAAAACGATCCTTAGACAATATTTCTCCGCGAAATAAACCATGCTGTGGGAGATACATCTGCACACTCCAACTGAGGCACCAGCTTTGACATAATTTTGAATAGATTCAAAAATATTTTGAACTTGTTGGCCGAAATTCCTAAATCATAAAACGTGTTTGTGATGAGCATAATGGCGAAAGAAGATTAAATGGAGGAAAAGGAAACATGTGGTTCCCTCAGACACGTCGTCATAGCCCCAAAAGTCAAAAGACTCTACTTATAAGCAATCAAATACCCATTTCATGCTCCATATAGCAATGGCCAACACGATTTCCTATCGACATTTCCTCGAAACGATGACTATTCTCAAAACATGAAACGTTTTCATGTGAAATCAAATCTCAAGCTGTCATCGCGCGCAATCCTCGTGCGCGTCGAACATCCGCATGTATTTACGACATTTTAAATGTATTTTGCACGCATTCGAGTCTTCCCATTCCCCAATGGCATATCTATATCTGTCTACTACGCCTGGTCGAATGCGTCTGCGGTCGATTGTGTCTGCAGACGCAGTCAACGAATCGTTTCAATCGTCTCAACCTCAATAGCGCATTTAAACGGGATGGAATCTACTCTCTCTGTCTGTCGATCCAGTGGAATACATGACGAAACGCACTCCGTTTCAATTGCCCCACAAGCATCGCCACACTATACACCGCACTGAATGTTATGCACGTACGTGATTATAGATTCCTTCACATAGTCCATGGGTCTTTACCTCAATTCATTCAAAAGATTTAATCTTGTCCGCACTTCATTTCTGTTAAAAGCACACATCCTCATGCTTCATCGATTTTCCTAATCGTTTTACGTGTTCCAGCTCACAACATGGCCAAGAAAGAGAGTTCACATATAGGTATATACAGTCTCGTTCTCGGTCTCGGTTTCGGTCCTGTCCTCCCGTGTGCCGTCCAAGAGCGGCTGTCAATTGTTGGTGCAATTCACCTCCTCCGCCATCCACATGTGGCCATATGTATGAGAACACCAGTAACAGACTCCTTCTTGGAGTTCTTTCCCGTTTTATTTTTTGCCAACGTCACTTGGTCAACTCCCGGGACTCATATACTCCTGGCTGCTGATGGTGCTCTGTGAACAAAAGTCTGGGAATGATGTGTGTTTTTTTTTTTCTCGGTGGTGTCTTCCTTCCTGCTCGGTTTGATGTGGTTTCCTTTCGAGGCAAACATTGATAACATACCATCATGATGCACCAGATCAAGGAATGACATATCTCGGACGGACTGGAAATTGTAGACTTCTCAGTGAGAGAGCGGGAGAGATTTGGATTCGGATTCGGATTCGAATATAGATTTAGAATCACTCTCACTGTGGTATATATTCACGATTTTATTTTACAAGAAAATTTCATCCTTTATGGGCTTGTGGTGTACAATATGCGGAGTACACCATGCACCCATGTTAAGTTGTCGGGCATGACGACGACTACCAACAACGACTCTGCGATAGCAATGACGATGACGGCGACGACGACGACTACGACCACGACTACGACTACGACTACGTCGATGAAGATGTTAAATGAAACGTGCGAGTAAGTCAATCGGTCTATCTGCGAAGGTCTATCGCGCGGAATTTTGAATTTGTAGTGCGCGAACAGCGCATAGACTGTACGGTGCAGCAGTGGCACTGGCATATACAAGGAGTCGTGCCTATTGGGTGTAATAGTGGAGCAGCGCAGCAGTATTGTGTCTCGTGCGCACGAAAAACTTGCTGTTTGCTCTCCGTTGTCGAGTAGTCGATCTGAACTGCGCTTGATTGGCGGCGTGAAAGGTCTCAATTGACGGTTTCATTTCTATGTCAATGGAGCGAACTATATTATGTTGTGTGTTGCTTTGCTCTATCCGATGATTTGCATGGACATTGCTGGGGTTAAAGTTAAAGATGTTGTATGGGTGACGTTTGGTAAGATTATTGGGAAATCGTCGGTCGTGTGTCAAACTTTTGAGATCAGCTATATATTATTATAGAGACTTTTGATGGGGAGCGGATATTTGGGTTCAAGGTTCGGACAGTTGCATGAACGAAAGTCCACAAAAATGAAGGAGACCTTAGAACTTGCCATCTTATATGGAAATTTAATACATACTGCCTCTCGCCCTATGACAAGGTCACCCTATTCCAGGCGATCGAAGGCTGAGGATATTTGAAAAAGGGGTACCCTTAGAGGTGTCCTCGGTTAGTAGCCCTTTCCGAAAATAGTCCGCAGGTTCCTTACCATTAAAGTCCTCTTTACCAATTACAAATTATATAAATGGCGACTGTAGTGTCTTTAACTATAGATCTTTAAGGATATTGGATATTTCAAGCATTGTGTCTGATACCTTGGTCAAGCTGGCTTGTGAAGTTGTCAAAATTGAAGATTTTTATATGGTGAAGCATAAATTAATAGGGGCATAGAAGGCTATCTACGAATTCCATTGAAGCTCTTCTCAAAAAAAGTTATTGCTTAAAATACTTGATAAAAAAAAAAGTTAGCGCAACAGGTCCGTAGGGACCCTAGGCCTAGCTTATCAAAACCATTCGTGTTGTGTGAGTTTTTCATTTTTAAAACGAATAGAAGAGATCCACAATTTTACCGATTCCAATCGGCTAATTGAGAAGCTCTTTCAAGACAGTTATATTCTCGGATGTTTGTCAGACGTTCGCGAGAGATCCCGCGAGTCGAATCTGGGACCCCCGTTTAGGAGTCCAACACACTAACCACTATAACCCACTGTGCCCACTTGATATTTGAGTTAATATCTGCGGGCCGGAACACCTCATGAGTTTATACAAATTGTCTGCAAATGTTTTAAGGTTAGGTGTATAAGGTATCCCGTCCACAGCCCACACCAGTGTTTATGCATTGTGTTCTCTGTCATATCTCCATTTTCCAATTCCACCTTCATTAAACCATGTTCTCCTTTCATTCGAATTCATTCTCATGCACACATAACTTTGTGCACACAACCGTGGCTCTCGGTCGTTTCTTTCATTAGAGTACAGTGTGTTTTCTCCTCTTACGCTTGCATTCATGTAGCTTACCTCATCAGCAAAAAAAAAATTCCAAATTCCAACTCTAAGGAAGTACGGAACCTTCGGTGTGAAACTCGCACTTGGCCGGTTTTTTTTTTAAGCACCTACTTGTAACGAGTGTTGAAAGAAAAAGTCCAAGTGAATTTAAAGCACCATTTTTTTTTAAACTTTGTTTCTTTTAAAAATTTTAGTAATGTTTCAAACTATGAATTATATTTATGTTCACATTTTTTTTGTTTTTAAATTAAACAGAGAGTTAATATAATTTTGTTGTGATTTTAAATACGCTTTATTTTTTGAGTTGAAACAAAAAGAAAAAATGGGTGCCATATTTTCCGACTTTACCCTATGCCTAAAGCCTAAGTAGGTGTCGTTAAAAACAATTGATTTCTCAAGTTGAGATGTGATGAATTCCGTTTGGTGGCGCTAGCTATAGGTGTCGACCGCAAGTTTCTGAAGTAGCAAGAGAATCGAGCTTTTTTGAGAACGTAAAATGAAACGTCCAAGAATTTATGGAGTACACAGTACACAGATTTATAATGTCTGCATCTACTAGATGCACCTGTTTACTTCAAATTAAAAAGATCCATCGCAATTTTTTCCAAAAGATACCTTTTTAAGCCCACAACTTTGAATTTTGATAACTTCTACACTCATGTCGCTGAACCCTTGCTTTAGGAAGATCAAAACTATCCTTGTCTGTGTGCATAACTATCATCCTTAAGGTCCACGAATGAGGCTTATTTCAGAAGCTTTCAAAATAACTTTTAATACACTTTTCACACCGCAGCGAAAACCGTGTTTTCGTCGAAAACCGTGTTTTCGTCGAAAACTCGAATTGCACACCGAACGCTCCATTCAGCTGTGAGACACTAGCCGCGGAACTTCTTCGAATAGGTACTACCTATTTTGTTTACAAGTTTCGATCGAATTAATTAACAAATAAATTTAATTAAGAGCCTTTAAAAATAATATTAGCGTATCAATAGTGTGGAAAATGATTTTAAGTTGTGAGTTTTGACATTTTTGTTCGGTCAGATGCTCTGCTGAATGTCGTTTTCGTGGTGTTTTAGTGGAAAACGTCTTTAAACAACTCGTTTTGAAAACTGAAAAATGTATGGGAAAACTTCTGTTTTCGATGAAGTTTTCGATTATTTTCGCGAAAACCCGGTTTTCGGCTCGGTGTGGAAAGGGTATAAGGGCACCTAAGTAAAGATATCAAAGCGTGCAAATGAAGTCATTCTGAAAATAAAGTTAAATAAATGCTTAGCTAGTTGTAAGAGTAACGTTCACCTTTTTTCATTATCAAAATTATTTCTGTGGCGCGGAGCCGAAAAACAGCACAGGCAACAATAAAAATAAATAGTTGGCGCAACAGGTCCGGAGAGACCCTAGGCCTAGCTTCTCACAACCATTAGTTTTGTGTGAAACGAATGGAAGGGATCTACAGTTTTATGCCGACCCCAAACGGGTAATTGAGAAGCTCTTTCAAGACATTTATACTCTCGGATGTTTGTCAGACGTTCGCGAGAGGTAGCGCAGCGGAAAAAAACCCTAAGTCTGAATTGGGTTTTTGCGGGATTCGAACCTGGGACCCCCGCATAGCAGTCCAACCACACAGGCAACACTAGTGGAAATAATTTCCAACAGTATTGAGAGTTGGTTAATTTTTGTTTGTGGTTTGTATATTTTGACGAATTGAGACAGTCCACTTGTGATTTCACTGAATTCCCACTCTTCCTATTATCTTGAAAACAAAAGGCATTCCCTTGGAGGTTCTTTTCTGTTTGAAGCAAAAGTCTGGCCATTCATCTCTATCGGCCAGCGACTAATTATTTGAACATGACCTTTAATTTGGGTCTGTTTTAAATTAAGGATATTTATGTAGATTTGTCCACCCAGTTGACTAAGTTCCATTTCACCCTGTGGAGACAATTTCTTCTGACTGTAAACTGAAAAACCCTTAAATTCTAAATGTGAGTCCCACCACATACTCCTAATTGGGATACAAGAAAACCGACTCAACTGACAGCTTGACCAATCCAACCCTATGGTCAAAGTCGTTAAAATGAAAACTTACCCGGCCCATACATATATCGGTCTGTCATTCAGTTATATGGAACTTGAGCTGTCAGACCTTATCTCTAGAGACAGTGTGTCCCTTTTTCTTTTGTGCTACCCCCGTCAAATGGGTTAACTTGATATTTAAGTCAACCAAAAAGCATACATTCATTAGCCAGCCATAGCTATATATTGTGTTATATCATGTCTTGTAGCTAATTATTCACAAAGGACTGGTCAGGACTTTTATTTTTGCCTGTTTTCCGTAAAACAAATCCTAATTGAAGTGGCTCATCTCATCGAGGTGTAATATGATCCGGAAAAAAAAAACCCTAATACCCTGCCTAAACACAACTTGTTCAATTGAGCAATTTACCAAATGGCAGCCTAGGATTCTGTTCACATTCATGAGGGTATTTGTGTGTGTGAGGAGAAAATGTGCAACGCACGCTAATGAAAAGTGAAAATGCCATGTTCAGCGTTGGGTTCATAAATCAAAGTCATCAACCCCTGAAATAGAAATCAAGCCACGCCTGTCAACTCGATTCCTTATTTTCTCTTTCCATGCACACATTTATATAGGAGATTGTTGATTTTTTTTTTGTCCTGCCAGCAGATTTCATACTTTTCTAGTAGAAAAAAAAAGAACAACAACAACAACTTCACCATCAACCAACGACGAAGAATATTGTATTCACAAGGATTTTTTCTGACTAAAATGACGTGCTTGTATGTATGTCTGTATGTTGTCGACATTGGATAGGCATACTATTTGTGCCTCTATCTGGAATAATTCTCCTGGTAGAGACGGAGCATTTTGAGAGATGTCTGAGATTACTTTGCCAGGATGTGTATAATACACTGCGCTGCTAGCCAAGGCAGGATAAGGGGAATATCTACAACATTGTACAATATCCTGTTTCTCGATTCTATACACTTTGGGTGTGCGAACAAGCGCAACTGCATGGATTCCAATTTAAATATTGAATTTGGGAATTTTTCTTTTTTTTTTTCTATTTGTTAGATGGGCGATGCGTTTGGTTTTTGCCTTGAGGGGATATTGGGTGACACAGCCGGGGCTGTAGACCGTTGAGAGGTGTCCATCTTAGTTGGATGGTTTCACATCCCAAATGGAAGTGACAAGTTCTGATAGCTGGGAACAGTTGACAGCGTCAGATCGGTTGCTGGATATGTTTTCATTTTCTGATGCACTGTATAGCTCTTTGGCAGTAGGGGAGACTGGGTACGGTTGAAACACAGGACGGTTGAAACAACACGAATATCTCGTGAGCCATACGCGCAGCGTCTATGAGTATTAGGGGTGAATGAAGCAAAAACAAGTCCGTAGACGAATAGCAGTCATGTAGTGTTCGTTCGGCGGTTCAGTTTTAAGTGAGAGCTAATGTTCTATTTAGACTATCAAAAGTAAGTATTTTTGTTTGGTTATTTTTTATTCTACTGGGGTTTCTATCGATGCGAGATTGCTGTGCCTATTTTTTTTGTATGCAGTAAAGAGTGTAGAATACAGTATGATGACTAGTTTAAACGTGTCAGTGTTGTTTTCGTTACTTTATAGATTTTTTTTACTTAAAGGGGGGGTTGGGGACGGTTGAAACAATTTTTCAGGGAACGGTTGAAACAATGTGTTTAATTATATTTTTATTCTTATATACTATTTTAACGAAATAAGAAGAACCAGAAAGTCTACAATATACACCGATACACCAGAGAAAGAATAAATAAAAAAGGATCGTGAAGCAAGACTGAAAAAAACCAGCAGCAAGCTAAGAAATGGTTGGAAGGTATAAAAAAGAAAATAAAAGTTACGAAAGTAAAAAAAAAAATTTTAATAATAATAATAATAACGCAGCATTCCAGTGCTCTATTATTTTTTTTTTTTTATTCAGAAGAAGAGGAGTTTTATTGCCTTGTCTGCTTAACAACGTATTCAGGGAGCAGATCTAGTGAACGTTGGATACAAATGTGTCACCTGTAAAATTTGGGATCACAAAGAGTGCACAGACGCACGGTTGCAATTAGAGACAATACTGTTGCAATAGTTATGTTTACCACAATTGTGATCCGGAATATTCCGACAACTGAATTTTATCGATTCTATTATCGAGATTAAAGTAATTTTCCTTTTGTTTATTTTCAATTAATTTAATGAATTAAGATTTTTTGTTGATTTTTGTTTTCTTTAATTTTTTGTTGTTTAGAAATGCTGTTTATTTTTTTTTTAATTCTATATAAAACAATGACGTGATGAATATTGTCAAACAAAACTATTATTTAAAATAAAAATTAATTAAGTATGTAACAATGGAAGATTGTGTTCATGTTTCAACTGACCCCAACAACTGTTTCAACCGACCCTGGTATGGGTACGGTTGAAATAAATTTTCATTTTTGTTTAAATATGATGTACTACGCAAAATATCACACCGAGTACTCAAAAAACACTTTCCATTTATACATAGATACATGCTCCTACATTTCACATAACTTGATCACCGCTAAGCTTATAAACGGCAATGGTATGGACGGTATAAGCGAAATTGTTTCAACCGTACCCAGTCTCCCCTACTGACATAAGAAATAGGAAAACCGGGACGAACTTTGATATGATACGACTTCAATTCAATATGAGCTATGGGTAGTTATCCTGATATTTTTTTGTTAATTTATTTGCTCATTTAATCGAGCGGAAGCACTATCGCGTATAGTTTTTCAATATCCTGATTTAGCTGTTTCCACTACACCAATGATGTGCAAGTTTAGGGAACTCTTGAGATGCGGTTAGTGAGTTCAAGCTTTTCCACAATCTATCTTAAGCTGAAGTAGCTTAGCGACAATTTTCGTGAGTTTTGTAATTTATGGTCTTGATCACTGTGCGTTGAGGTATTAAGCGACTGGAACGGCTCATAACGATTTACATTCTACAAAAATACATACGTTACTTTTTGTATTGGCATAAACTGTCACAGTCACAGTCGGCGCAGTGCCTTAGTAGTTATACTCTGTCCAAGAAAAATTGTCAGTACAGGGAAGATAGGATGTTTGTCTCTCAGTCTGGTTGCAATGACTTACATAAATCGGTCCCTTTTTAAAGCTCTCACAGGGTTGCCGTAGTGTGTATGATAATTCGCCATAACTCAGAGAGTAATACTGTTAGGGTTACCATCTTCCAATTTTAAATAAAAATATTGCTAAACGAAATAAATTCAAACAACAAATTCTTTCGCTGACGTTTGACGAATTTAAGTCCGAGATCTTTTTCCAATATTGTATGCAAAGTTGATCTGCTTAGTTTTGTTATATTTTCACTTTTTTGTACTTCCAATAATATCTTGTCTAGCGTTGGAAGGTCATTATCCATAAAAAACTGACTGACTATCCGCCTAATCGCACATTTGTCTAAATCATCCACCTTGCTCTTGATTCCGGAATTATTTTTCTTCTTTGGTGGTGAATTGTGGCCTTTGATTGCTTTTTCCCTTAAAAGCCTGTATACAGTTCGTTCCGTAACAGGAAAAACAGTAGCCGCATTTCCTACGGCTTCCGATTTACTTTTTAAAAGGCCATAGAATTTTTCAGTTGCATCACCAATTTGTTGTTTCTTTTCTACACTTAGATCCTTTGAAGACTTTGTAGTCGCGTTTCTGTTTATTCATATGCACAATAAAGTTAGCCACTTGCTTAGATGCACTATCCGCTATTAAGATAACAACCATTGTTTCCGCCTTATATACACAAATAGGCAATTAGAAAAAATTATATAACCACGACGCAAATCATATACCTAAACAGATGGTAAAAGGACTGCACTTGTGCAGCCCTACATACATTTTGGAATATAGATATAGATACCTAGATAACATATTTGTTAAAAAAATTATTACCCGTCAATGCAGAACTTCGCGGAAACAGTAGCAAAAAAAAGGATCATAAAATCCTTTCAAGGTATTTACTGTTCTGGAGAGGTGTGACTGGATGTGGTAAAAGCCAACGACCGACAATAAACAGTATAGGTCTACCTGCTTCATCATTTTGATATTTCAGTGTGAAAAATATGCTCTACAAAGTGAAATATGAATTTATACCTACCAAAACATGCAGAAATATGCCCTTACAAATAAGGCTGAAAATTTGTACTTAGTTTTCTATATTAAAATATTTAATCAAATTTTATCCCTTAAAATACCATGCTGTTGCATGAATCCGGTTGAGTTTCCCTAGTAATCATTATTAATTTATTGCAATATCTCTACAACGCACATATGATCACTTGTTGCGTTAATGAAATGAATGCATTAAAACACCTCACGAATAAATATTATTTCTAAAAGACGACATTCAAAAATATGTTTTAACTGAATATTATTGGATCTTTCAGAAATACAAACAAATTAAAACCGAATGGCAGCACCCCAAATAATATGCCGCTCTCAAAAGCTCCAAAAAGCTCCAAAAAGCACCAAAACCGAAAGTTCTTTGACAAAATTCAAAGAAAAACCCTTAATGATATGCTAACATTGTCATATGGTAACACTTCTCTGATGTGCTTCAGTCACTCACACTGCTTATTTTGGTTGATGATAACAGCAAGCGAACACAAGCGATCGTGCTCATTCTGCCCGCAACTGTGTGGCAGACTGGTTGTGGAGGGATGTATGCGAATTTCAGGAAAATTACAACAACAAAATGCTTTGGAATGCAAGTGGTTTCGTTTTTATTTCAGTGGCAAATCTTGTATTTGAGTGCCGTGAGAGTACTACAGGCACCACTGGTAGAAAAAAGAGCTTCCCATAAGGCCTGTACTGACAATTTTTCTTGGACAGAGTATAGTGTGTTGGACTACTAAGCGAGGGATCTCAGGCTCGAATACCGCAAAAACCGAAATTCCAACTTAGGTTTTTTTTTTTTCTACTGCGCCACCTCTCACGAACGTCTCACAAACATCCGAGAGTATAACTGTCTTGAAAGAGCTTCGCAATTAGCCGTTTGGAATCGGCATAAAATTGTAGATCCCTTCCAGTTCCAAAAATAAAAAACTCACACAAAACGAATGTTTGTGAGAAGCTAGGCCTAGGTTCCTACGGACCAGTTGCGCCAAGTATTTATTTATTTTTACTGTCACATATAAGATTTTATGTGGAACTCATGCAAATGCCAATTCTTTTAGATCAGGCAGTAATATTAGCACTGACTTGTCAGTCTTGAAGGTATATTGCCTCAACGACAATTGTCAGAAAAACTTTATGATTAAGGAAACATTTTTGAAGATAACCTCTGTAACTATAGACACAGGTTTATCTGTGTTTTTTTTCTCTCTCACCGCTCCAAAATTAGGGTCTGGACCTATGATAATCACATCTCTGATTCCCTTAGTCCTAAACATAGAGTTGCCAACCACTTTACCAAAGTCATCCGAAAAGCCTCTAAGCTGACATTATAAGTGGCGCAGTCTGAGATAGTTAAGGGTGGGTCACTTTTCTATGAAAATTTTTTTTTTGCTTTTGGCCGTTCGTAACAGGTATTAGACGTGGCTATATGGTCTAATTAATGAATACTAAATTTTTCACATCAATTAGATAACATCTTCTGCCTCCAATTTCATCCTAAAAATTTGGGAAAACAAAATTTTTAGTCGTATTTTTCTAAGGTACGATTTTTTTTTTTATAAATAAAATGCAACAAAACTGATTTTCTTTTGTTTTATACTTTATTGAAACATATTTTTTACAAATAATTCATTCATATTAGGTACTCGAAAATCTTTTTTGCTGTCGAATTTCGGCATCAATTTGCGAGATAAAAGCTTGGATTTTATAAATCCTTCGCGTGCTGATTTAGTACATAAGGTTGCTGAAGCTTCCGTCACGGTCTGAACTGCCTGAGTGTGACATGGTAATTTAAAAAAATGAATTTCGTTTTCTCCTTGAGCAATAAAGAATAATTTAAGTTCTTCAGTGGAAACGCTTTTCAGTAGAGGTGGTTCAAAAACATATTTTTGCCAGTCAATGAGATCGTAGTAGACTTTGGCTTCCATTTTTATTTTTGGGACCTCAAAAACTCTGAGCTGCTCCTGCTCATATTTCAAAGTACGGCCTTTCAAAATACGACGCAGAGCCAACTTCCTTATCCATTTGCTTGAATCCGTCAGCATTGCCAGCAGTAAATTTTCTGAATGTGCAAAAAAAACTGTTACGTTTTATTACTGGATCAATAACAGCTCTTAAGTCGAATGTAAGGAAGCGAGATGTTGAAACTAAGTGCCAAAAATGCCGCGCTCCATCTTTGCATGTTGGGTGGTTTTTAATACAGAACCAAGTTGGAGCGTACACTTTGACAACATAAGTTGCAAACGTTGTTAGTTTTTCATCAGGTTCTGTTGTTGCAATGAAGAGACGAAGAACTCGATTAGCTCGAGTGACCCATCTAGCATGAGACATTTTCCCAAGTGATTTGTTGGCAAGGTCTTCTGGGCAACCAGTCATAACCGCTGTCACAATTCTATACAAATAAAGTTGGTCAGAGCTAAGATTTTTTGTGTCAATCTCCGGTAGTGGGACGCCTGGTATATTTTTGAAGTCAACGACGGTCTTTTCTTCACAATTTTCATACTATCAATATGAACCGTTGACCACGGTTTTGTCTTTTCGACCATCAAAATACAACGCACTGATTTCCGAAACGGCATCTCATTTTTTAACACTTTCGCTAGCTTTTTTTCGTTCCCTTCTAAGTTTACTTTTATCAATAATAGGCAATTCAGATTCTTGTAAGATAACGGAGGCAATTGCGGCTGCAGCTCTGCCTGACACGCCATATCTGTCACAGGTTTGAGACAATGCAGAATATTTCACGGAAGCCTGTATTTAATCTTCTTTCCAGGCAAATCTTCTTTGTAAGTATATCTTCACATGAATCGGTAGATTCGTCCAATGAGCTGTTATGAGGAGAAGCAGAGTTTGCCGACACATTTGTGACCGTTTCCTTGGGACAACTTCTTAACTTTTCCCTATTAAGCTTCCTTTTCAGACTATTTTGGATCATTCTTGTTGTTGGGACATCTGTGTTTCCAATCATCATTTTTCTTGTCGTTCTTTGGTCAATAAGAAATTCTTTTTCATTAGAAGGCACTTTCCTTTCTCTTGGGCAAGTACATTTAGAAAAATCGGAACACTTACAGGACGAAATATCGAACAAAACTTTACTTGAAGCAATAAACGCTTCTAGGTTCTTTTTTTGGAATTCGTGGGTGAAATTTAAGTAGCTGTTTGCACTTACCATGATGACATTTTAGCATTTGCAAGATTCTTGTATGGGACACAATCGGAAGTGATGCTTGTTTCCAAATATTTTCCACTTTTTCGCTCACAATATCACTTAATTCTTTGAAAGTTGGTTCTTTTCTGTTTGTTTTTAAATTGTGCCTAATCCACTCGTAACACTTCTTTATTTCTTCGTAAGTAGGGAGCATATTGGTTTTAAGATCACATGTTTCACCATATAAAGGACATTCAGTGCGTTTCTGGTACGTTCCATCGCGATTAATAAATTGAGTAAACTTTCACATTAATATTTTTTACTCTCGAAAATCACGATGAAAATGAGAAATAAATGTGATTTATTTAGAAAATTCATTTGAGAGCCGGGCTACTCTGATTATTTGAAAATTCAATACAAATATGTAATATTATATTATAAGAAATAAAAAGTCAAAGCGTGGTATGTTGTTTGAAAATTTTAAAAACAAATATGAAATAAAATTTAAATGTACCTACTTACCTATCGAAAGTAATAAATTCATTAAAATTTTAAATGCAAATTGGAGGCAGTTACTTTCGATAGATTTAAAAGTTTCTTGGCATACGTCATAAGGACCCTAAATAGCCATGTTCCACCCTATAAGTTATGCAAAGTTCCACTTGCAATGACTGAGGAATTCGCTCGCCACGTTTTTAAGTGAAGTGAATTTTAGGAAGTGAATTTTAGTTTTTTAAGACCCATCAACTTGAAAAACTTAACAAATAAGAAAGACCCTTCACAAGCCCCTAGAAACCATATTCCTAACATAGGGCTTCATATCCGAACGCTGTGTCCTCGCTTTTTCATATATATTTGAACTAAGTATGCATACATTCCTGCATCCAACTAATTGGCTGACATACGTCCATACACTAACCACCACATAGTGTGCTGTCACACAGCATACACCAACAATTCAGTTTTGCATTAAATATTTCTAATAAATTCAAGGCGACCATATAATAACGAAAACAATTTCAACTTAATCGATACTTTCCACAGTCACACCTCGGCATAAATCATTTTGACATGAACACACTTCATGCGAATTGAAATCTATAAAATGGTATAAAATCGATTGTGTGTACCAGGACACAATATATACAACGGCATACCCATTGACAGTTATAAATGCTGCCTCATCAACAAATTCATGCTCTCATTTTGTGGTTGATTCGCTGAATGCTGCCACCACAACGTTACACCGTCACACGCCATGTCGGCGTCCTCGTCGCTCTACAATTCTATATAGATACCACTGAAAGTAAGTAAAAGCCATGAAATCATATAATATATGAAACACAACTATACAAAATAGGAAACAACCAACACAACAAAAAAAAAAAAAAGGAACACAACGAACCACCAGCGATATCCTTTTTGTCGGTGCTATACCTATAATGCTCCTCAACATTCATTGAATTCACTCACTCTCTCGCAATCGAATCGAACATTGATTTATGGCCGAATTTTTACAATAACGTTAAATAACGCTGGCGTGCAAAAAAAAAGAGGAACGAATCGAGATGCATTTGCAATGCGAACGCGCGAGCGAATTCCGAATGTACGAAAGGACAACGCGCGTGCTGACTTTCAAGCCCGAGTGCACACATGCACTTACTTTTAATTGATGGCGATATTTTTTTAATCAGCCAACGGAACCGTATTCAATCAGCCAGAGTGTACCATGATAAGGGTGCATTCATGTATCCCCACGTGTACCTACTATATACCTACTACTACAGCTGGGTATGCGATGTTTGTGCTGTTTTGTCGCCATTGTTGGTCCTTTATCAGATATCTATTCCTTTGTTGTTAACGATGAAATTTTGCTTTCCCGTTGGCTAAATACGGAGAACGCTCATTTAGGCGAGTGCTTGTATAGTATGAGCGGTGGCGGCGGCGTACCGGATATGTGGCCCAATGCAGCTAGCGCCCTTATCGATAGGGGTGCGAAAATGTTCACAGTTCCCTCATTTTTTTTATTTCTCTTCCTGTAAGTCGGAAGTAGGTATCCGTGTGGTGAAGGAGAGAGAAATATTGCAAAAAAAAAAAAAAAAAAAAACGGCGGAGAAAGTAATCGGCATGCGTTTTTATCGAAAAGCAATAATTCATGATGCCCAACGAGTTTTGCAACAGTCACACGTCGAAGAGTGTAAAAGCATGTGCGGTAAACCAAAAGTAGATATACCCACCTATACATATACCAGTTGTTTCTGTCAGTGGAATGAGATGAATGTTTCGAGTG
Organism: Cheilosia urbana; assembly: GCA_946477585.1. NCBI lineage: Eukaryota > Metazoa > Arthropoda > Insecta > Diptera > Syrphidae > Cheilosia > Cheilosia urbana. Next base: position 131,226,299 of record OX297853.1, on the reverse strand, counting down.
ACGGAAGTCAAGCGAAACGTGAAAATTTGTTAGGGGCAAGTTTGCTTCTTATAAACAGTAGGGTCAGTTGATGCTCCAATTGGGGACAAAAAACAGACGCAAAAAAAAAATAAGACCCAAGATGTCCATTTGGAGTCCTAGAGATGTAGTGTACGATTATAGGGAACCATTCCTTCAACTCAATATTATTGTTGGGACCTTTGGCACCGACCTACTTTTATGGGTTATTCGAGCGGGTACTAAATACTTTGTAAACAACCTTCAGTACAACCAGCTCTGGCTCCTGTTTTCCGTCTTCAGAGTTCAGACCGATTAAAAATTAATCCGAACCTGTAGGCTGTTGACAATACTTTCAAATAACGGATTACCCTGTTTACAAAAAGAACCGACAAGCACTCAATATCTATACTTTATGTCGTTGGTTTCGTAGTTTTTCAAATGGGCTCCAAAATGTTTATACTTCGAGCTCCAGCGTAAATAGTACCTACTAAGATACCTATGGGCTTATAAGAACAAGCCTAAATTAACTAAGAATATCTGTATATACCTAAATAAAAAATAGGATGGCATCCGTACGTGCGCGCATAACGCGAGAACGGATAGTTCGATTTTAACAATTTTAGGCTTGATGGTTTCTTTTGGCCCAAGGAAGGACATAGGCTACTTTTTGTCACTTTAGGGGGATGAAAGAGGTTATGAAAGTTTGTATGGGGAAACTAACTTTTAAAAATATAAACTGGACTTATTTGCGGGGGAACTGAGTAGGTGCGCGGGAGCTGACGGTCTATCCGATAGCTGACGCTATTGTCGATCTCCGAAACTACTCAGCTGATTTTAATGAAATTTTGTGGGTGTATATGGTTGGTTAAAGTTTGAAAGATATGATAGTTTTGGACCCGATAGGTGGCGCTGTTGGCGATCGCCTAAACCACTCAATCGATTTCAGTGAAATTTTGTTGCTGGTTTGCCATGTTGGTTCGTTACAATCTGAAAGATAGGGCTATTTTGGACTCGATAGGTGGAACTTTGGAAAAGATAAGCGGGATAGGGAAACATGTTGCAGCACCAAACTCACCAAATTCGCTATTTGTAAAGTTGTATAATTGAAATAATTATTGGACATATGGCATTTTGCGAAATCCGGGCGGGATTTAATATGATAGGCATGCGAATCAAGTTGGTACAGCTAAGGCTGTATAAAAGAAACTGACGTCCGTATGTGCACTCATAACTCGGGAATGAAGAGTGCTTGGTGGATTCGTATTGGCCCAAGGAAGGACATAGGTAGGGACCTATGCTACTTTTTGTCATGAAAATAAAAGTTTAGGGGATCGTTCCTCATTGCGCATAGAACTTTTTTTCTCCGGATCAGCTTATAATATAAGCGTTCGAACAACTCCTGAGGTTTTGTTAGGTAGGGATAGTCCGTCAAAGAGCAAATATTTACCTACGGCAAAGGCTTGGAAGAGACTGATTGTGAGATTGAGAGCAACGAAGCAAACGCTATGAGACTTTATCACTATCATTCCGATGGACGACCTCGCCCTCTGTGATGTACCCAGTCAAAAAGGGGCCGCAGCCAATATGCTATAGGTCAGTGTAGGCATCATCTGTATCCTACCCATGAATCGAGGAAATAGCTCTAGAGATAAGTAAGTTGATGGCCAGACTAGCAAAAGTGAAGCAAATAGGTACCTAAATAAAATGTGCAGCGTAAGTACATCTGATGGGGCACTGTTCTGGGTCGCCAATAGTAGATTACGTATGAAAGAATAGGTAGAGTTGAAAAGTATTTCAACAGCTTAATTGTGTAGCCCGGGACATGATGTTTGCGAATTACTTACTTACTTACTTAGGTGGCGCTACAGTCCGGGGTGGACCTGGGCCTCAACCAATACGCCTCTCCAGTTAGCGCGATCTTTGGCTAACTGCCTCCAGTTGCGCACTCCAAGTTGGTTGAGGTCCCCTTCCACTTGCGCGCGCCACCTAAGGCGAGGTCTTCCTCTACTGCGTTGTCCCTCCGGGTTAGAATCGAAGACTCTTCGGGCCGGAGTGTTGGTGTCCATTCGCTCTACATGTCCCAGCCATCTTAGACGACTGATGCGTACTTTTCTGACTAGGTCGATGTCGCTGTACAGCTCGTAGAGTTCGCTGTTAAATCTTCTCCTCCAAAACCCGTCAACGCAAACGGGACCAAAAATCACTCGAAGAATTTTGCGTTCGAAACGACCAAGGAGATCTTCATCCGCCTTTGATAGCGCCCATGCTTCTGCACCATAAAGCAGGACTGGGATGATGAGGGTCTTATACAGAGTTTCCTTAGTATTTCTCGACAAGGCCTTACTTATCAGTTGCCGTCTTAGGCCAAAGAAACAGCGGTTGGCAAGTGTGATTCTTCGTTTGATTTCTGATGTGATGTCGTTATCAGAGTTTATAGCGGAGCCGAGGTAGACAAAGTCCCTAACTACCTCAAAGTTATAGCTGTCTATCGTGACGTTCGTTTGCGAATTAAGGGCTAATTTTATGGGACCTACAGACTAGACTGAGTCCTATCTTCGAATAAGGTAAAGGGCAGTTCCATTTCTGTTTTCTCCCCCAAAGTGGCATTCTTAAGTTCTCCTATGTAGTTTTCCCCTGCCCCATAACAAAACCATTTCTTATGTCACCAATCTGTTTATGAAAATTCAATCTTTTCTTTCTATTTTCAGGTAATTTCCACACCAACAGCTCCTCACAAATATACACGTATTTATACATACTCTATGGGTAAGAAATTTAGCAACATTAATCTTAAGGTCAAGCTGACTCCTTTGGCACTTGCATAATATTTACAAACACTGAATTTGCCTCGTTGGCAACGGGACATTTCCCATCCTTTTATATCCCTTCAAGGTGCATGTCGTAACAGAACGTCAACTCCTGGACAATATTCAAATCTTTTGTTTACTCACAAAGACCGACCCACCTACCTGTTTCGCTCGTGGTGCGGATATTGCAATTGGCACAGAGAATGAATGGTTGAAATAACCAACATGAGAAAAAGATTTTAGAAAGTTATCCTTGAGTTTTGTCTTGCACCTTATTCAAAACAATATAGATAGACGATAGACCCTCACAATTTGTTACACTTTCGCTAAGCAAACTGATTGCTCTGTTTCTGTTGTGTTCCCCTGCATGCGAAATGTGATTGTTCGCATAATGTTATGCAATCCTACGGACATGATACATCAAGGCCATCCAACCGAAAGTGCAAGGAATTATTTTTGTTCCCATACTTAGTGTTTCTGTTGATCCAAGGACATTTGGAATATTGCTTGAAATTATAAGCGTTGTTGGGAAAAATTTGCCTACAATACTGTGCGACTTGTTGAGCGCTAAGGTCACTCTGATACCTATATGGACTTTGACTTGGTGTCACTGGTGTCGGTGTGCGGTTGGTCATTTTCGTGCGATGTTTACGCAATAATACACTTTAGCTTGTAGAACAATAAATATCATCGTAATTGAGTGTACGTTTTCAAGTGTCATGTAGATGCCAGCCGAGCGATAAGTGGTAATTGAGTGACCTTTAGTTGGTTTTAATGACTGTCCGTAGATAAGATGTTGTTAAATCGAAAAGAACTTTGCTTTTTGAGGGCATATTTCGCATTATGACTATTGTATCTGCTACTGCTGGTCAAGGTTATGTTTTGTTTGTTTTTGCGATTAGTCATCCTGCGGTGATGTGACTATCGTGGTCACGTAATGTCGTTCTCCTTGACTTTGGATCAGTTTTTTTTATTGTTAGCAAAAAAAAAAAAAATCTCTTATACTTCAAAAATTCGAGGTACGCACTTGGTGTGAACTGAAGAAGTTGTTCAGATGTTTTTATATTCAGATATTGTACCTATTCGTACATAATTTCGAACTCGACTAGACATTACGATGTTTGAGGAACACAAAAAATGGGTCGCACAATTCTGTCCGCCTGTCCGTATGCTCCTGGATCTGTTTAATCTTCGGATTTGGAGTTTGTGGGCCTACAGTTCAGGTCTTTTTTTTTTTGTGCAAGGTAGCCTCAAAAAAATGTCGTCATATAAAATGTTCATACCAGTTTAATTTGTTTGAAAACGGTTCTAACGATTTCAAATAAAATTGATATTTGAGTGTAAGTAGGTGAGGTTAGCATGGCTGCATACTCCCAGCAAACATTTTATTCAGTAAAAATGAAGAACATACATTCATATAACATTCATTTATGTGAACCAAATCTGGTTTTAGATTAAAACGAATACTGACATTGGATTTTCATTCACATAAATGAACTTAAATTTCATATTATTGCATTGAGTTTTCACAATTTGAATTTAAATTTCCTTCACTTAAATGAATAAAAGTGAATAAATGAATATTCATTTTAGTGAATTTTTCTCCAATCATTTATGAATCATTTAAAATATTCAGAAATGAAGGCCCATTTCTCAGGAAATTGGATGGAAATTGAATCATAAATGAATTCATTTCTGAAGAATTTCTTCATTTAACTGAGTCATTATGATTCATTTTTGAAGACAAATGTTTGCTGGGCTCAGATCGAACAACGGTACTTTTAAAATTTGGACAAATGTATCTCGAAAACAGATAACATAAGATTGTAAAAAAAATTAGTTTTTGTTGTAATATGGTAATTTTTAACTTAACCCTTAAATGCCCAGTGTATCTTTAAAGATACAACCAATGAAAAAAATATTTCGGCGTTTGTTTTGACTTTATTTACTTGTTGCTTACTATTTTTGCTTTATTGACTCAAAATCTATGCACTGTAAAATAAATGGACGCATAACTTTTAAATTAACCTTACTTTTAACGAAATATTTGCTTTTGCTAATTTTCAACAAATTTAAAAAAAAAAAAAAATATTTTATAGGTACCTAATTTTATAGTTATATAGAAATTACATTAATTACAATGTATAATGTATGTACAATTACCGTAACTAAAAAAAAATAATCATATGCATTTTCTTTCGGAATTGCTGTGGGGGGTAGTGCCCAGTGTATCTTTAAAGATACAACCACATTTTGTTAATAACTTCCTTAAAAAAATATACATATTTTTTTTTTTAACAGCGGATTTGTTGTTTTTGTCTCCGTTTACATAAAATATATTTTTTTCATCACAATCGGTTTCCTTGGGCATTTAATCAAACCCAGTTTTTCTGTATATAGGGACATACGGTCGGCTCAAGTGAGCGGCTAAAGAATACCCGTAGATGTTTGTCTGTCGCTCTGCGTTTCCGAAATTTGCTTACGTTTTCGCTTGCGCAACTGTAGGCTGCTTATTTCTTCCCCGAAAGTGCCAATGCATCGCTGCGCATTCCTCTGCTGGAATACTGCATGAGCGTCGCATTGCCTCTTTCTGTGTTTGGATTGACGCAGTCCCTTGCTGGCAACCATCTAGGCCAGTGTTTGACTTATTACTTTTAATTATCGTACAATGGATTTTTGAAAAACATTTTTTAAAAATGGTTTTCTTTAATTTATCTTTTCTTTAACTTATCTAAAACTTTTAAAATTACTGCGCCCTTACTTTTCAATTAGAATCACCGAAAACCCTAATTTAACAAAAAAAAGCTTCTCAACCTGCATATCTCGAAAACCCTATTTTCAATTTAGATAAAACTCTAAAAACCAAGTACCTTATGCTTACATCCCGAACACAATCTTGTACCTACTCAGTTCTTAGCTAAATGGTTAAGCAATAGTATTTCTCAATCTAAATATTGAAAAATTTGTTACTGTTTTCTCTGCATAATTTTACAAAAATCGCCCTTAAGATTTAAAAACAAAACATTTAGGTTAAAAACATAATTTGCATTAAGATCCCATTCTTAGTTTTTTCCAAAAAATTTGAGTAAATCCGTTTTTACCCGACTGGATACGGGGAGGTTTATGTGTTTCGCGCGTATCCTATGTACGTTCCTACGTGACGCCTTGTAGCCTAAACGGCTTGGCCGATTTTGATGAGTGAGATGTCATTAAATTGGTATTCTTTTCCGGAGTGTCATGGGCTAAACAAATAAATATAAAAATGTACATTTAAAAACAAACCCAAAAAAAGCAATTGTCACACAATTGTCAGCGAGACCTTTTTTACAATAATCGGGTGTTTTTTTTTTTTGTTCAATTCATTACCATTATTTACTTATTTCTAAAAAATGACTATCCACCGGATCTGTCTTCGAAGGTATATTATATATTTGTAAAACTCACTACCGTTCTGCCAATAAAAATGCACTTACATCTACGCAAAACTTATTTTTAGCCAATATTATCCACTTCTTCTTTTTTTTAAACCACATTCATTTGTACTTATTGTTATTTGATGAGTACTGAGTCCGTACTAAGTCCATAAATTAATTTTGTAGACACCACCCCCACTATAAAAGTTCGAGTGAAATGAACGATTACACCTTTCCTTACATAGAACCTATGAGTTATTATCCAACTAAAACTGAGCTTAAGTTTATTAAAGAAAATCTAAAGTAGGTATACCTATTTCGACTTAAGGATGCGTTTATATTCTGGCATCTTTCAACCAACACTTGTGACAAATGACAGAGACTTGAGCTCTCTTAGGCCCATAGATGAACAGCATTTCTTACCAATCGTAGTCCACCACACTGGCAGCGAAGCACGAAACAATAGTAGATTGTGAAAAATGCTTCCAAATATGTTTGTGTTTGTCTGTTTTTTTTTTCTATCTGTCCATAAGTGAGACCACTCAGCAGTTTATCTGGGCATCAAATACGCTTTGATGGTCGGTGGAGTCTCAAAACTTAATTACAATCAACATTTTCCCCTGACGTTTGCATAAATTTAACAGTTCACCATTATATAGATGCCTGATGGCACACATAAATACACCACAACAATACAGCATACACCCTCGTCCTTATATCCCCTCTGTATGCACGTACGTATACAGACAGCTTAACATCCGCCGCTTTTCATATGCAGATATGATTTACGATGTGACATGCCAATTCCAATTATTTAATCAATAATATTAATTTTCATATCATATTTTGTCATAACCAATAAAAGCCCAGCACGCATATACATGGACACGCACACAGCAATTTGCCTCTGTTTGCAGTGTGTGCATAGTGCATTGTATTATAGCCCCCCGCTTTTTGGATATAATATCCACACTTCGGCTGCTGTCCTGTCACTGCGAGGAGAGGAGCTGAGGGTGCTGAGTTTTGTGCATACCGATGCATTGTTCCAATTACGGACAACTTTGTTGGGCGGGGTGGTATAATTCCACCCGTCCATCCAGGATAGTGCATTCCCGCATCGGTAAACTGAATTGGTTCGATGTTGCCAATTTGTGCGAACTCTGCATTGTTCGCAGCTTAAAGCCAACCAGCTTACAGGCATTACAAATATTACATGTTAATTTTAATTACACTGCACACACCATCGACACTGGTGCAAGAGATTAAACTGGATACACCTAGGTGTGGTTGTGTGTGTGAGTGTGTTGTCGTTGAAGGGACTTGCGACAAATTAATTGGTTAGCAACCTGGCGATCGGGTGTTGGTGATGGATTGCGCTTATGGATAAGGATACGCGAAAATAGAACGAAAGTGATTCATTTGTTTGCAATAAAGTTGCACTCGCTGTCGAGCTAAATTTCAATTTAAAGGACACATCCATCTTGGAAAATCAGTTCAATTTGACTCATATTGAAATGGGATTAAATTTGTTGTGCTCAGCTATGGCGTGGGTACGCCAACACCACTGCCCGGCAATTGTATTATGGAGAGTTCAAAGTATCTCAAATATTTGACTTCAGCGAATCGAGTGATTTATTGCCATGTTTCTCGTCGTCGTCGTCGTAGTCATCGTCGCCGCCATTCTACCCCTAAATGAAAAAAAAAGAAGAAACGAGAAAAGCAAAATAGCTGTGTAAGTGTATATTCTCCCTTATATCCTTCTTGAATTCCGCGTCAAATTTCCTTGTTCTTTTTTTTTTTGGCGTTTCATTGGATGATTGCGACTACGCAATTCTAAGAATGTTTCATTATGGGTTATCGAACGCGCCATAGGCAAACGGGCACATACAAATTTAATCAAATCGAAAATTTTAACAAATTTTTTCTGTTTGTCATTCTTTTGTTATATGTGCTAATATGCGCAGTTGGTGGCAGAAGGATCAAATGGGGGCGAGACCTTCTACAATAGTCTGTGCATGTAGTTTGAAGTAGGTATACATATACAAAATCCAGCGGAAACTGAAACTAGGTGCACATCTGGGGTAGCATTTGGTCGCCAACATGGATCGAAATTATCTTCATGATGGTTTATCGGCGATATATTGGGAATCGAGAATCCAATTGGTTGCATTTGGCAGCACATCCCAAGTAACAATTTGACTTAGCTAAGGTTCAAATTTGTAATTTCTGTAGGCAACCGCCTCGATAGAGGTTCTCTAGTACTTGTTAACCGAAAGAGACCGATTTCGAAGTAATTCTTTCAAATATAACACGTCCTTTGCGAAGCATATAAACAGGCTTTATAAATCGATATGAAACTCAGTTTTGGTAAGATCACTAGTAGACATCTGAAAATATGTGAGCAGATGTCTGGAAAGTGAATTGCTTCGGTAAAGCTTGTGGTTAGAAGCTCTTTCGAGAAGCTTCTTTAGAACTCCTGACAGGAAGCATTATGGAAGCAATGAAATGTCTTAATGAAACCCTAAAATGTATCAAGTAGTTCAGATTTACCACTGCTACAGCATTATGATGAGGTAGCCTGGGGGTAGTGTATTGGAGTACTCACGGAAAGAAGTTAAAGATCAAATCAAGAAAATTAAGCGCCGAATCACGAAAAGTTTGTCTCATTTTAGAGCTTAGTTCAGGATTTACTAATTCACGACTTTTTATTCGCAATTCTAGAAATTGTACGAGCTGATTATATTGACCCTCAAAATCAACACTTCTCAGTGTCAATTTTTTTTTTTTTATATACTTCTCCCGGGAAAGGCGAACCTATAACGCTTCAACAGCGCCCCGACATGCCTGCAAATGTATGTTTGCTCTGCACTTAAATTGCTGCAAATTGTAGTCTTCTGGAAATATATCCCCAGGAAGCGAGTTCCAAAGTTTGCTTGTCCTGTAACAGAAGGAGTTTTTGAAAGTTGATGTCCTCGCGGTTGTCAAGTGTACTGTATGGTCATGAGCATTAGCAGCCTGTCTTGTTGGGCGCCCAAAAGTTGCATTTCGAGGGATAATGTTTTTGAGTTCCTCAGAACATCTACCATGGAAGTACTTATAGAACAAGCATAGGTCAGCGACTTGTCTTCTGTGCACCAACGGTTGTAGATTCGATGGGAGTGTAGGGTCTCCAATGAGTCGAACTACTCGTCTCTGTATGCTATCAAGCAGGTTAAGTGAATGTTTTGGGGCCGAGCTCCATATATGGGAACAATATTCCAAGCCTGGTCTAACCTGTGCTTTGTAGAGAAGGAGAAGTTGCTTGGGGCTAAAGTACCTCTTTGCTCTAAATAGGTAGCTCAACTTTGCGGACGCCGATTTTGCGATATAGGATATGTGGTTCTGCCATGTGATTCCTGAGTTGACTGTTACTCCTAGAAGGTGCATTGAGTCCTTGTGATGGATTGGATGGTCATCCATTTGGATCTGAGGAACTGTTGATGCATTTTTTCTGGTAAATGTTGTGAGCTGTTTCTTGTTTGCATTAAATACAACCAAGTTGTCCTTTCCCCACTTCAAGATTTTGTCCAGATCATCATTTAGAGAATTAATTTGTTCACATCTCTGATTGTGTGATGTAGCCGTATTCACAGGCCCACTGTTCGAGATGGAGGATATAAGAGTGCTGTCATCTGCAAAGCTGTAGATATTATTATTTGTCGATCCAAGCAGATCGTTGATGTGGAGAAGAAATAGAGTTGGAGAAAGAATAGATCCTTGGGGCACTCCTGCATTTATAGCAAACGAATTGGAAGATACACCATCTACAACAACTTGGATCGATCTTCCCAGAAGAAAATTTTGCATCCATCCGCAGAGTTGTTGTGGTAATCCGTAAGACGCTAACTTGCCTAATAGGGCTCTATGCCAGACTCGGTCAAATGCCTTTGATATGTCCAAGGCTACGGCTCTGGATTCGCCGTGTTGTTCCATTGATTGTGTCCATAAGTGCGTTACGTAGCTTAACAGGCCACCAGTGGAACGACGGCTCCGAAATCCGTATTGCCTGTCGCTTATTAATCGATGGCCTTCTAGATATTTGATTATTTCGACATTTATTGCCTTTTCCATTACTTTAGAGAGCATTGAAAGTAACGCTATTGGACGATAGTTTTGTGGCAGACATTTCTTCCCTTTCTTTGGAATAGGTTGAATGCGAGCGGTCTTCCAGCAAGAAGGAAACGTCTTCTGGGAGTACGACATGCTAAACAGCTTACAGAGTACAGGTGCAAGTTCTGGTGCACAGTTCTTGAGTACTATAGCCGGGATTCCATCGGGTCCCGTTGCCTTATTGCAATCTAGTTCTTTAAGGATGCGTTGAATTATTCGAGGCCGAAATTTCACTTCTGCCATCGATGATTGCATCCTCGGAATATTTGAGATTAAGATCTGCCTTTTCTTTAGGTGTTGTTGCTAGCGTGCCTTCTTCTTTTACTATAGAGTTGGAAAAGAAGAGCAACTAAAGTTATTACTGATTGCCTTTGCCATGGACCAGAATGCGCGTGAGCCGGTAGGACATCCAATCACTTTGTTAGTGACTCTTTCGCTGTAAGTTGTCTTCGCCGATTCAATAATTAGGTTGCATCTATTTCGAAGAATTGTAAATTCAGATCTTTTTAGTTCTGAAGGGTTTTGACCGCCATTCACGGAAAGCCTTGTTTTTCGCTGCGGTAGCTCCCTTGCATTCTTTGTTAAACCACGGTTTATTTGAAGTTAATTTTTTGATGCAATGTGGAATATAAAGTTCCATACCGAGTAAAATAATTTCGGTTACGGCTTCTACGCACATATTGACATCAGTTCTCTAAAGCACATATCAGCCCATGGCAACGAAGCGAAGAAATTACGCAGCTCGTCCCAGTTAGATTTACTATAATTCCAAATCGAACGATAACGATCCTTTTTCGCTCCTATTGGTATCGGTATAGAGAGGATAGCAGATATTAGAGCATGATCCGAATTCCCTAAGGGAGCAGACACTTTTATTTCATAATTATCTGGCTCTGATGTGAGAAACAGATCGAGAGTGTTTCCATAATTTGTTGGATTGTCTGGAATTCGCGTGGGCTCATCAACGAGCTGAGTGAAATTGCAGCAAATGGCGAAGTCTTCAGCTTGTTTCCCTGCCTCGTCCGTTCGGTTAGAATATCGTAGCCAATCCATGTTATGGGCATTGAAGTCACCAAGTATAATAACTTCAGCGGTTGGATGATGAATTTGTATCCAGTCTACCTTATCGGATAAATGACGAAATAATTTAGATGGTTCGTTATCGTTTGGTGAGCGATACAGGCAGCAAACGAATTTGGTACAACTTTGTAGAACGACCTTTAGCCATATTATGTCGAGATCCGTAGGTTCCATCTCTTCTTCTCTTACACACGCCAGATCTTCTCGGGCAAACACACATAGTCCCCCCTTATATCGAAAACGAGGATGTAGTTCGTATTCTGGACATTGAAGATATGTGTAATCAGTTGTTGAGTTTATTTGAGTCTCTGTTAAAACTAGCACGTCTGGCTTTTTTTCTTGCAGATGCTGGTGCACACAGCTGACGTTGACATTGTTGAGTCCTAGACCTCGAATGTTGCAGAAATCTGTTGCTAGCTTTCTTCTGTTAGTGTTTAGTCTCTTTTGTCTTTGTGTTCGTTGATGTCTGACGTCGTGCAAGTCTTGTGGGTGATTATTTGCATGTTGAACCCCCTGAGATAGTCCCCCCCCGGAGATCCGAATGGGAGACTAGTTTACCTCCGGAATTCTTTATCTCAGGAAGTTGCATCATTGCTTTTGTGTCCCATCCGTGTTGCACCGGTCCATCTGCCAAACTCCGAAACCTAGTCAAGACTACTTCACGGAGCCTATAGCATGATGTGGTGGTATCAAGTAGTTCAGATTTACCACTGCTACAGCATTATGACGAATTAGCCTGGGGGTAGTGTATTGGAGTACTTATTTAATCTTGTATACGATCAACTTGATATGACTTTACCTAGATATAAGTTTAAGGTATTCGTATTGTTAGCATTAAGATGATTACTGTTTATTTTTATACTTACATTTATTTTTCTTTCTTTCTCGATCTGTTGATGCATTTCTGTCGTAGATCTAAATAAATAAATACTAACACAAATAAATACTACGTGCTCGAGAAAGTTAAAAAGTGTTGTGCACTATGTTTACTACAGGAATGACCTGAATTTTGCTTCAATGCAGCATTCTCTTGTTAGGATTCGGGTGCCGATATTGAATTGCGCTAAGATCAGTTTATCAGCATCAGTATCATGAACATAAACATTTCACAAGGAGTTGGTTCAAAGAGTGCTATATACTTCTTCCATGAGCCCTCAGAATTAAGATGCTTCCAAGTCGGTTCCACTTGTCATATATATACCAATCACAGAAATTCAGTGTAAAAAGTTAAAGATTTTTTTAATAAGAAGAATGTTCTTCAAATCAGGCCATAAAAGTTTCGAGCACTTTAGCATCATTCGTGACATGCTGCATATACAAACGCCCAGCACCCTTCAAACCGAGAAAAAAACTAAAAAAAAAATTGCTTCACTTCTACCTATTTCATAAATGTGATATTTTTTTGTTTGTTTTTCTTTTTATCAACAACGGAAGACAACAGAGAAGACGACAAAGAAAACAAATTTAATTTTCCTCGGTATAACAATCGCCATACGATTGATATGTTGATATGTCCTGCTGTGTTAAAAGGTAAAAATTCCGTGGGTGGGTTGCTTGCCTTGGTTGACTAACTGCATATATGTGAGGCGGTGGTGATGTTGTTGTTATTTCGCTATACGATCTCCCATGGTGTATCCTGTTTGCACATTTATTCATTTCTATGTCCTGCGGGTTTGTGCCAAAAGGTATAGCCGCCCCAAACCTACAGTCCCAGGGACATGTTCACATACATGCGGCGTAAAAAAAAAAAAAAAACACAACAAGAACAAAAATTCGCGCGACTGTCTCTTGCACGTTATGAGAGAGCATGGTAGCCATTGTGTGTTTGGTAAAAGGTAGAGGTACCACCACCGTGCCAACAACGCTCGGAATTGAAGGGTACACGCTTCGATGATGATGGTGAATGGTGATGCTGTCGTGTGTTGCTACGAAGCCGCTATCACACTGTGCAGCAGCAGCAGCGGCAGCCACTACGGATGCGGGAGTAATTGAAATCCATTTTCATGAGGGTATGAGTTCCTTTCATTCACCATGCGGACATGATGGCCGACGAGGGATGCTGAAAGTTGCAATTGAATTCTATTACCGGAGGGGGTGAAATGACGTTGATGGTTGGCCTGATCTGATACAGCAGGATGCGAGTAAATGAGTACACATGCATAGCATGGAGGGATGATTTTCTATTTCAATTTTATAAATTTAGCGAGAACGATCAAAGATAATGGCCCAACTGCTTGTTATTGGCGCGCTACGGAATTTGATTTGATTTTCAAGTGAATTGTCAACTGAAGCAGAATAAATCCATTGAGGGGGTTTGCTATACAGTAGCGGTTGCCGGTATACAAATGTCCTTCAGGGTTGGGTGTGAATTGTTTGGTGATTTTGTAAGATTTGAATGGCAGCGAATTTTACAGGAGAATATGTCTGGAATTTTTCATTCAATAAATTTTCCTGCTGAGATGTCTCTTCGATCTGATTTGCGGCAGTTAATAAACGAAATTTGACAACAAATCGAAATCAGTTTTGGTATCAGTTGAATTCTTGTGGACTGGGCTTAAAATTCTGAGCGCGTTTTTTAGAAATATTGTTTTCCTAAACCGATTCAGGCCCACATGGCTGAGAAAAGTATCTAAACTCTTTCGTGATAGTACTTACTGTGATCTTGGATCAGTGTCAGACGTTCGTGATAGGGGGGACAGTGGATATACAAAATTCAATTGTATTTGTTGATTATTTAACCGAAGCTAAGTGGCGCCCAACGAAGGCTCGAATTTGAAAATTTGAAGGAAGGGTAGGAAGTGGTATTGGCATTAAATTGTTCTTGCAAGTAGTTTCGGGTCGATTCGAAAACCAGGCGTAAATATTTTTGAGCGCTTTTTAAAAAATTAGGGAATCACCCAAAGCTGCCGCCCAACGCCATGTTAATGGCCTTAGAAGATCAACTTAGAGCCCGCGTTAGCGCAACATAAAAATTGCATTAATCCGGTATTATCAACTTAAATTGGATGAAGACAAGTTCATTTGAGTCGCATCCACGTAGACTTTCCGGAAACATAACACCTCCTCATTAAAGATAGTGTGGATCACTGGGCTCTAAAACTTACACTGAGTGATATGAAAGTGGCGACTATCGAGGAATTTCCAGCTAAGGAAAAAAACCCGGAACACAAAATTCCTTTTATAATTGTCGATATACAACCACCAAAGTCGAAAGAGCACAAAGCTCTCGAAATTGATTTCATACATCTTTGCCTAAGTCCGCATCATGTTTGTGACTTGAAAGTAGCTCCAAACGGGTATCAAGCTTATGGATTAATTCCGCCATAGATGCTCAGCCAATATTTTGCAGTTTTTCCGAAAATGATTGAGGATTTTTTACGTTTTCTAAAACATTCACTTGAAGCTCAGAAGCTACCCGCAATTGATCCCTTTATATTTATTTATCTGTGATCTTACAACTGAAATGTATAGCTTTGTTATTAACAAACTACAAACCTTTTGTTATAAATTAAGTAGTACAAGAGGTACCTAGCAGCCATAAGCAGGTTTAAGGACTCGCTGAAGACCGAAATAGCATCGCGTAGTTTTAGACCGTTTACCATTACCCGAGAACTCATGACAGATTAATTTATTAAATAAAGTTCACAGCCTCTGTGAGTGTAGGGTAGAAAAGGTCCTCCTTAGCATCTGAGGTTTTCCGCGTGCTAGAACTAGAGCTCTAAAGCCACTTTAAAACTCACTTTGGGGCTGTACGAGGTGCTCTATTTGCTTAACAATCAGTTCCCGCTTTATTATTAAATCAACACTATCTGCTGTCAGGTGTCAGGTCATTAACGCGGTTGAAACTAAATTTCTATAAACGAAACATTTCTAGTCCCTTTGTCCAAGTACCTTCGCACAAAATGTCCTCCATCACTGCTCTGTTGAGCATCACAAAAATTAATATACATTAAGACCTGAAAGCACAAAAAAAAAAAAAAAAAAACCGAAAGGGTTGCTTTTAAACGGGATGATGGTAAATATTTAAAACGTCATGAATTATATGATTCCCTGTGGAAGGGTTGAACAGACAAACAAAAAATCATCTCGGCTAGACTATACCATGCCAAACAGCGGGTAGACTGTTGTAGACATCGCATAAGGACACCCCGATTGTTATAGGGATTAAAACGTGTTTTGCATCTAAAATGCGATAAATAACCATCCTCTGACAATGTGATGCGCTGCCTTTAAGTGATTTTGAAATATTAAAAAAAAAAAAATGAAACACCACACCACTTCAGCCCACAATTCACTTATACAATTAACTAAACTATATATACAAAGTCATAGACAGGGACCCCCCGTATGTGGAACATTCAAGATTACACCACTGTTAATATCCGCTCCGAAATTAGATCATCTTCCGAGGGAAATTGCCAGCGTTTCTTGCGCATGGATCTACATCTGAAAGGATTTCCGAAAGCCCCATTTATAAGCTAATTAAATGATTAGCTCAAATCCAAGCAGCGCGATGCTAGACTAACAATCTCGTCCGACAATTCGCGATGCAATCGATCAATGTCAGTATGGAGAATCAATCAAATTGGTTCTCGCCCAATGGCGGTTATATGATGGTGGCTTGCTATGGTCTGCTCAATTTAGCTATTAGTCCTAACAACAGCGCATTAACATGAGGAGATGTGCCCTCGAACGTGCTGTCGAATAATATCACGGTTACTCCATGTGATATGCCTCGCCGTCCCCACTCGTATGGACGTCGTCTCTCATTGAAAACATCGCCTCTCTCTCTCTCGCTGAAGTTGAATAGCGACAAGAGATTATGGTTGGATGTGCGATGTGCGATGACCGCGACAGGCTACAGATAGGATCATCCATCGCAGACCACAGGCGCAGCGCCATTTTCCCATCGAAAGGAAAAGCAACAACAACAAAAACAAAACTCCTAGTAAGAGGTGTTAGATATTAGGAATACTACTTTTATTGGGTCCTTTCCACATGGGTTTGTGTATGAAATCCTTCCCACAGACAGAGAATCAGGAACAAAAATAAATGTCTACAGGAAAAAAAAAAAAAAAAACGGAACAAAAACCCTATCAACCTATTATTACTGCTGTGAATGAAAGGTGTAATTTTGGTTGATTTATTGCCGTTATTAAGACGAGTACGAAAATGGTAATGGGGGCTATGTGTATCGCGTGTGGCTGTAGCCCCAGTCTTGTGCGGGGATATGTAAATGTATGTGTGAGGACATTCCTCTGTATTAATGCGGTCACCATAATTGCACCAAATAACTCTGTCGATAGAGGAAATTTACATGAGAGTGTGGTACGTCGATGGTGGAAGGATAATCAAGCATCTGGCCACTTTCTCATGGAATTTCTTGACGCCTTTCAATGTGCCGGAAATACACGAAGGCGTGCACTTAGCAAGTGAACAGGGAAATACATATTAAAAATATTTCCTTTTGTAAATAGGTGGGTATGGGTTTATGTACTTAGGTATACGAAGTCCATATCAAAGACTATCCAAACTAGACGGTCAACTTCCGTGCACCTACCCGATTTTCCCCGAAAATTTTGAATGATAGCCCTATCGCGTTGACGTTGAGTTTTTTTTTTTTTTTTAAATAACTTTAGTTGTTCTCTATTTATCTTCGGCGCCAAAAAATGTTCATCCAATCACAATTAATTTTTTTTTCTTAATTTGTTTTATATGAACTATATGTTCGAGAGCAGAATTCATGCAGCTACCTAAATGCAAACCTTGGGTGTTGTTCGAAAACTAGGCTATCAACATGCAAGTTAAACCCAAGTTTTCAGTAGGGCAAAAATAAATTTCAGAAAATACAAAATAATATGTTGCATAAATTTGTTTTAGGCCTGGTGGGTGTTTTCAAAATCGTTTTTTAGCACCATATTTGTACACAATCAAAGTATGATTGGAAATTCTGTAGTTGAATAACACTTAACAGTGTTTAGTGATGTTACTTAGGAACAGTACAAATGCAAATGCTATTCTGTAAAAATACGAGTACCTACCTTACTTACTTACTTAAGGTGGCGCTACAGTCCGGGGTGGACCTGGGCCTCAACCAATACTCCTCTCCAGTTAGCGCGATCTTTGGCTAACTGCCTCCAGTTGCGCACACCAAGTTGGTTGAGGTCCCCTTCCACTTGAGCGCGCCACCTAAGGCGAGGTCTTCCTCTACTGCGTTGTCCCTCCGGTTTGGAATCGAAGACTCTCCGGGCCGGAGCGTTGGTGTCCATTCGCTCTACATGTCCTAACCATCTTAGACGACTAATGCGTACTTTTCTGACCAGGTCGATGTCGCTGTACAGCTCGTAGACTTCGCCGTTAAATCTTCTCCTCCAAATCTCGTCAACGCAAACGGGACCAAAAATCACTCGAAGAATTTTCCGTTCGAAGCGACCAAGAATCCTCATCCGTTTTTGCTAGGGTCCATGCTTCTGCGCCATAGAGCAGGACAGGGATGATGAGAGTCTTATATAGAATCTCCTTAGTGCTTCTTGACAAGGCCTTACTAATCAATTGCCGTCTTAGGCCAAAGAAACAGCGGTTGGCAAGTGTGATTCTTCGCTTGATTTCTGATGTGATGCCATTTTCAGAGTTTATAGCGGAGCCGAGGTAGACAAAGTCCTTAACTACCTCAAAGTTATAGCTGTCTATCGTGAAGTTCTGTCCGATTCTTCGATGTTGTGTGTCCCTTCTTGTTGACAGCATATATTTAGTTTTACCCTCATTCACCACTAAACCCATTTTTGCCGCTTCTGTACTAATACTTGCAAACGCACTAGTGACAGCTCGCTGTGTTGTGCCAACAATGTCAATGTCATCAGCGTATGCAAGAAGTTGCACAGACTTATAGAAAATTGTGCCTCTGGTGTTGGCTTGTTAGCTTCGCACAATCTTCTCAAGAATGATGTTGAAGAAGTCACATGACAGCGCGTCACCTTGTCTAAATCCTTTTTTGACATCAAAGGTCTCGGTGAGATTGTTTCCGACCTTTACGGAGCAGCGAGCGTTCTCCATCGTCATTCTGCACAATCTGACAAGTTTGGCAGGGATGCCAAAACTAGACATGGGTCTGTATAGCTCGTCTCTATAAATGCTGTCATATGCGGGCTTAAAATCGATAAAAAGATGGTGAGTATCGATCTGGTATTCTTGGGTTTTTTCCAGGATCTGCCGTAGTGTGAATATTTGATCGGTCGTGGACTTACCGGGCCTAAAACCGCACTGATAGGGACCTATCAGATCGTTGACGAATGGTTTCAGGCGTTCACACAATACAGCAGACATGATCTTATACGCAGTGTTCAGGAGACTGATGCCTCTTTAGTTGGCGCAGTTTAGAGAGTCTCCCTTCTTGTGGATCGGGCAAACGATGCTGAGGTTCCATTCATCAGGCATACTTTCGTCTGACCAAATCTTGGAGACGAGTTAGTGTATATGCTCGGCAGTTAAGCCGTCCGGTCCAGCAGCCTTGTTGGACTTAAGCTTAGATATTGATATCCTCACTTTATTTTGGTCAGGTGGACGGAAATCTTGGCTTTCATCGTCAAGGTTGAATGGCTCGTTCTGCCTGACAGCGGAATTTGTGTCGTCTTCGCCGTTTAGCAGTCTGCAGAAATGGTGTTTCCATGTCCTCAGCACCGACTGTGACTCTACTACAAGGTTTCCTTGCTCGTCTCTACAGGTCTCCGTTCGGGTCTTGTTGCCATGACACGTTCTTTTTACCTTTTGGTAAAACTTCCGAACATTGTTCCTGGAGTAACACCTCTCTATATCCTCGATCGCGCGCTTCTCATGCTCTCTCTTTTTTCTCCGGAGAAGCCGATGTTCTTCCCTCCTTTTTTGCTCGTAGAGCTGACGAGCTGCTCTCGTCCTTCTATGCGAGTACCTACCTATATGATTGAAATTCTAACAAAAATACAATTTTGGAATAAATTGGATTGGATTGGATTAGATTGGAAACAAATTTCGCAATTGTGAGCTTCTGCAAACTTAAAGTCAAGACTAAAATTTGTTAAAAGTACTAGCTGACCCGGCGAAATTCGTTCCGCCCAAATCTATATATATAAAAATTGAGCCTTAAAATTGTGTTCGTTTGTCGCCAATACACGTCTTAACGCATTTACTCATTTTAACCAAACTTCAATACATCTTTGGTATTGGTCTTTATATGATTTTTGTGAAGTTTGGTTGCAAATGGTAAACGTAGGTATGTTTGTGTAATTTGCTTACAAAAAACGGTGCAAAAAAAAATATATTTGTGGCGCTGTTGTCGATCTCCTAAACCACTCAACCAATTTCAATGGAATTTTGTGGCTGTGTTTGGTTGGTTACAGTTTGAAAGATATGACTTTTTTGGGCACGATAGGTGGCGCTGTGTTCAATCTCCTAAGCTACTTAACCGAAATTTCGGGGTGTGTATGGTTGGTTACAGTTTGAAAAAGAGGATACTATTTTGGTATGGTGGGTACGGCTATATGTAAAAGAGACTGACGTCCGTATGTGCACTCATAACTCGGGAATGGATCGTGGTTCGGTGAAGATTTGGTGTTAAACATAATTTTTGATGCCAAATCTAAAAAACTAAAAAAAAAAATGTTTCGTCAAAAATAAAAAGCAAAAATGTTGTGGACAACTTAATCACTATTATTTTTATTTAAAGTATGTATTTTTTTAACTATCGCAGAGCCTTCTCATAAACTACATTTTATGTTTTGCCCTGAGTAGTAGGTAGTATAAATAAACAGAACTGATGGCTTTCCTACACGTGAACACTGAACATGATACATATAATTGTCCGTGGGAGAAGCATGGATACTCTAGGTTGATTCCACACAATTCCAACGATTGTCCTTGCGCCTTATTTACTGTCATAGCGAACGCAAGACGTGTCGGAAATTGCAATCTTTTGAATTCAAAAGTTAATTCTGGTGGAATCATTGGAATACGCGGAATCAATACATCTTCACCTTTAAATTTTCCTTTTAAATTCGTTGCTTCAATAAGATTGTTCATAACCTTTCTAACTGCTAATCTTGTTCCGTTGCACAATCGAGGCGGATTTATATTCCGAGGAAGAATAATTGGTGCACCAACTTTCAATTGTATACGATGAGGCGGCAATCCATGTAAATCCAACGAATTCAGAAGTTCCGTCGGATAATTGACAGCGTCATCTTGATTTGTGACCGTGTCTACTGATTGATACGTTACAATCTCACCAGGCACATCAGTTAAAATATCCGCATTCAATTGGCCGACGTCCTTATTTTTGGCAGCCAATATTTCTCTTTCAGCTAACCAATTGTGATTTTTATAATTTTGCGCAATGTTTGGAAAAACACTTGAAACCAATTGTTGTTTTGTTTGTGCGAAATTACAAAAATTATCTGACAAAGTGATTAAACCAGTGTTATCAATAGGAATTTGTCCATTTCCTATCGACAGTATTTGCCTAGAAAATTCTTCAGCCGATGAGTCATTTTGTTCTCTCACATTTGTTGTTAAAGTGAGTGTTTGTACATTTCTCCATAAATTTGATGACTTTAAACATGCCTTTAATTCATCTGCTGGAGTTGCACGGGGTATCACTGGCAGTGTTTGACGGAAATCACCAACCAATAATATTAAAGCGCCACCAAATATTTCTTGATTATTACTTAAATCTTTCAAAGTCCTATCCAAAGCTTCCACCGATCTCTTATGTGACATAGTACCTACATCCATCCCATACTATTAATTTGCACTGTTGCAAAACTCTTCCCATTCCAGAATTTTTAGAAATATTACACGTTGGATTTACATTAATTTGCATATTCAATGGTAGGTAATTTAAGTGCGGAGAGCGCTGTACGACCACCATCCAATGTAGCAGCTATTCCAGACGATGCAAGTGCTAATGCTATATTCTTCGGTGATCTTATAGTAGCTAGTAGCATGGAAATCAAAAACGTTTTTTCCGGTACCACCTGGCGCGTATAAAAAAAAACATTCCTCCGCTTTCGTTTTGTATAGCTTGAATTATTGTATCATATACATTTCAATTTATAAATGTGTTCAATTCATTTATATCGTATTGTTGTTCACGTTGCATTTCTTGATTAAATACGTCATGCAATGGTCAATTAGGAGCTGGCTAACCTAATTGTGACAATGTTTTATTTGCAATTGCTAAGCACATATCTTCAATTATAACTAATGCCTCATTATAAATTTCGAGTGTTGTTGTATTGTCAAAATCTTCCAACTCGTAGTTTTTAACTTCTCGAACGACATCTTGAGACGTCAAATCCCTATAAAAGGCCATATAATCTTGATGAAGGCCAAAACCATCTAGATTTCCTGAAAATATCTTTGTGTCATTATTTTAAACCAAAAATTGCCACTCATGAGCAGACACATATCCTCGATCAAAATCAAAGCTTTGTTGCGCTTTTCATCTCACATCAGATGATTATCCGATCCGATCAGTTCATTATCCGATGGCACAGTGCGAATTCGATGCAAAATATCGTCGCCCATAGCACACAACACACCGTCACCAGTCCGCAGCGCTTCGTACGAAGTAGGGCCACAAACATTGACCAAAAGCATTCTCAAATAGAAGCAAGAAAAGGGTGAACTGTGTATATTCTACCAATTGCATCACTTGCATAAACACCATGAAATGCGGGAACTACTTCACCTTATTGTTTCCGCCGCTTGAACTTCTTCGACGACGCATTCCAATACCGGGCATTTCGCAATAAGAAAGTGTTCGCGCAAACTCGTGGCTTCGGCAAGTGTCAAAAAATTGGTTAATGTTGTTGCAGGTGCCATAACACTACTCACGAATGAGCAGAGTACCAAGATTGCTACTCGCTCATTTTTCGTAATAAACCCTACGTGAAAACTCAAAACTCTGAACAACATCATTGTCCACGCATCTCAATCACCCCTACATTTTAACTTACTCACTCGTACTAATGAAAGGATCCTGAAAATAATGGATTCAAACACCATCAAACAAATATCAAAGTATCTACTCCCCTTTAAAATGTTACATAATGTAACATAGTAAACAAAATTTAAAAGAACAAACTTATTAGGTAGGTACCTATATTTAAAAAAAAATTTAAAAATTGTTCACAACAACAATTTGCTCGGAAAAGAATTGAAATAATTGACAACAACAATTGCTTTTAAAATTATTATTATTTTTTTTTTTTGTATTTGAAATGTCACTACTCGATTTCTATCCATTTTTTTGTTGTTTGAAAGTGCATTTCCCCATACAAACTTTCATAGCCTTTTTCATCCCCTCAAAGTTTTGTTTTCGCGACAAAACTTCACACAAATGATATACAGACCAATAGCAAATATGTGTGAAAGTTTGGTTCAAATCGGTAAATGCGTTAAGGCGTGAATCGACGACTAACGAACACAATTTTAAGGTTTTCTTTTTATATATATAGATGACGCTGTGTTTTTGGAGAACACAAAGTGATCAAAACGTTTTTCTTGAGAGCAATTGTATAAACGGGAAAAAATATTGAATTCGTTTTATGAATTTAAGAAATGCGTAGGTACTTGCATTTATATCTTGTGCAAGTATGCATTTCGCGTTCCAATTATTATAGATTAAAATTATTCTGAAACTGAAGTATCTTTTTCCACGACTTAAAAAAAAAAGTTTTTGGTAAACTGTGTTTTAAATATGACATCAAATATTTAAATATTTTCTTTAAAATATACAAATGATTATTAGATTAATGTATTCGGCATTGTGACGAAACTATATGAGAAATTCCATTTTGCAACAATTTCATTAACTTTAAAATCTTATTTAAACTGAACTGGGATGTGAATGCCGTGTAAATAATGCGAACCAAAAATTCCGAGCACAGTCCCACACAAAATGCGGCCAAGTGCGAGTCGAACTCGCCCATGAAGGGTTCCGTAGGAGCAAGTAACGTAACATGAAAGTTATTGTAGTTCGTTGTAACTTTGATCTACACCGAATGAACTGCAAAGTCACTAATTACAAAATTTTGAGTTGCAAATAACGAATTATATATTTTTCGCAAATCACAACGATTTTGTCTTAAATTGATACAAAAATTCGCAATTTGACATTGAAAACGGCGAAAAATATCAAAATCTGTTTTTAGAATATTGCGATTAGAAGTATTAATTCGAGCTTCATTTATTTGTAGTGATTTGCGACATTTTTGGCTGTTATAGAATTCGTGGAGACTGATTCCAGGCACTTGATAGCGGCTTGACTATCAGAGAAGATACGGATATCTTTAGCAGATATCACGTTTTCCCTTAGCCAATATAAGACCTCTTTTATCGCCATTATTTCCGCCTGAAAAACGCTACAGTGATCAGGAAGACGGAAGGAGAGACTAAGATTAAGTCTATTAGAGAAGACACCACCACCAACACCGTCCACAGTTTTCGAACCATCTGTGTAGAAATGGATCGATTCATCATCCCAGAATGATCTAGTAGGAATGGAGACCTGGAAGTTTTTATCAAATTGTAGTTCTGGTGTGGTGTAGTCGATGTTTTCTGGAAGGTTCCTAATGTTGTTGAGGATAGCGGCATGGCCAGTTGTTTTGCTTGTTCATTGTGAAATAGCTTTGAGGCGTACGGCTGCAGAAGCTGCCGTTTGCCTGCTGAAGATGTCAAGTGCAGCGGAGGGGGTGCTGCGAAGAGCTCCGCCGATGCACAAGCAAGCCGTTCTTCGGGCTTTGCTTAATTTATCGCGATTAATCGCTTTTTCTAAGGCAGTCCACCAGACAAGCACACCGTACGTGAGTATAGGTCTTATGACCGAGACATATAGCCAGTGAGTGACACGGGGCTGTAAACCCCATTTGTTCCCTATGGCTTTTTTGCATGAGAAAAGTGCTACACTGGCCTTCTTAACTCTTTCTTGGATGTAAGGCTTCCAGGTTAACTTTCTATCAAAAATAAGGCCTAAGTATTTCATTTGAGAACGTCAAGCTAGTGTCATTTATAGATGGAGGGTCAATGTGTGGAATCTTATATTTCCAGAGAAGAGGACAAGTTCAGTTTTGTGAGGGCTTACGCCCAACCCACAAATGTTTGCCCATCTTATTAGCTTGTTAAGAGCGTGTTGTTGAAGTTCTTTTAAAGTGTTAAGGTACCTTCCTGAGACGGCAATAGCAACGTCGTCCGCATAGGCAATCACATTGTAGCCTTCCGCTTCCAGGGATATCAGCAGACTTGAGTTGATAATTCGGCTATTAAGCATCAAATTGATCAGCTCGCCAAGTGAGACGTCAACGTTCAGAGCTGCCAAAGCACCAGCGATTGCAGATGAGTCGACATTGTTGAAGGCGCCCTCTATATCCAGGAATGCAACCATTGTATACTCCTTATGACGAAGGGAATCTTCTATGGATCGCGTTAGCGTGTGTAGTGCCGTTTCTACTGATTTGCCCTTAGAATAAGCATGTTGAGCTGTTGACAATCGATTTTTGTCAATGCTATTGCGTAAATGGATTTCAATCAGTCGCTCCAAAGTTTTTAGGAGAAATGATGAAAGACTAATAGGTCTGAGATCTTTCGGACTCACGTGAGAGCATAACGTATGGGTTTGATGAACAAAAAACTTTTTCTATTTTTGTGTAAAATTCTAATGCGGTTCACAGAATACATCTACTTACCAAAATTCAACAATATAGTTCTTAAGACTGCGGAAAAAAGTGGCTCTGACATACGGACGGACAGACAGACAGACAAACATGATGAATCTATAAGGGTTCCGTTTTTTGCCATTTGGCTACAATACCTAATACCTAAAAAGGGATAAATCCCACGATATAACAATACTGCTAGATTATAGGTTCTTTGGCGAAACTAGGGCTGCAAAGAGAGAATTAACTTGTGGTGAAGCTCAAGGACGGGTTGGACTCTTTATTTGTTATGAATATGATATAAACGTACAGAAGCACTTTATCACACTGTTCTTAGCCCTTCGCTCCATCAGTGCTGCTCAATGGCAACCTCTGGTACCTAATCTAATTTTCCCAAAAATCCACTTTAAAAATGAACAGTGTAAATTACTTTTCACAATGGGTTCGTGCCAGTTCAGTCAGCTCACGCTACAAGCACATTTCGGTTGCCATTGGCAATGTTGCGAGTTCCAGCCGAAACGGAAACACACAACGCGAGCAGTATAAGATCACCACTCTTAATGGATACTTAACAGTGTGTTTCCTGCTCCACTGAGATTTCCATTAGCAGATAGACAACAATACAGACTTTCTACTCGGCTACACAGTCGCATCACATCCATCTGATGACTTCATTTTGGCAAACGACCATCCACAAGTTGTACTTGTTTTGTTTTTTTATTTTTCTGAGACAGAAAAAACAGAACCCCCAAAATTAAATTCAAACGCAATCTTCCATTTGAGATCTTTAAATGCATCCATTGTTTTGTCACTTTTGCGACTACAAATGAGTTTTATTTTATATTCTCAAATAAATATGACAACTCCGTCTAATTAGGCAAACAGATAGAAATATGATTTTGAAACTGAACCTACCTTTGTGAGATTTTCTTTGTTGTTTTTGATTGTATGTGTCTCATTCGTATTCATGTGCGCCTATGGTCAGTCGCAAAGGAGGGAACAACTAAAAGTTGCCGACAAAGCGCCATATGCATACAACAGCTGAACTAAGATATAAAAAAAAAAACGTATAAAAATACAGAAAACGAGAATAAAAATTGAGCAACAACAGAGGGGAAGAATAATTTCCTGATTCTCCTCAATTTTCAGTCATAAATCAATCGGTGAGACCGTTCGATACCTATGCACTTAGCACAGAATAATAATTTTCTTAGAACCACCGGCGGAAGGTGTATGTATACCTATGCACTTTGCGTACGCTATTGTGGGTATGGAAACGTGTTTTAGTGTGTATCTATTTGGAATCCTTTTCTAAGAAGTTGTATGGATAAAGAGCAGGGCAACATATCGTCATATGGATGTACGAGAGGCTTCCCCATGATATTTTGTCAAAAGGCCAAAAATATAACTCTGCGAGAACATTTCTCATGTCACTCCAGCCTACTCAGGATCAAAGTCAAAACTGTTATGTGACAAATTAATTACCCAACACGACACAAGGCTTGTTTATTTGTTTTGGCTTTTTTGTGTCGCGTTTTGTCTTGGTGGCGTTTCGGTGGTGCCGGTGCGCATCCATTTTTTTTTTCTGTTTGTCATATTTACACAACACTTGTTTCTAAATTTGAAATGGGATTTGGTGAAATTCGTGGAGGACCTAGCCTATAGTTTAGATATCTGTCAGCGGTATTTTTTTTTTTTTTTTTCCACTTCCCGATTAGATGGAGCAGACAGTTGTTTATGGGGTTGTAAGATGACTGTCTCTTAAGGCCGCTTTTACTTAGCTAAGTGTATAAGGTACCGTGTTTGACTTGTTCGAAAGAAAGTAGATATGCCTGATGAGGGGAACCTCGGCATTGGTTGTTCGATCCACAGGGGAAGGGGGTTGTATAAACCAATCCAACTATAGGCGCCATCAGTCTGTTTACCACTGCTGACAAGATTGTGTCTCCCGTACAGTGTATACATCTGTTAGGAGTTGTCAACGAACAGGCTGTGCAAAATTAGTTCATGTTTACATCCGGAAGTACAAAACTGGCCAAGTGTAGTCAAGTTGGAGGAAACCCAAGATGACCAGATCGAGAGGTATTATCTGTTGTTTATTCAAAAATGTGTATAGTATCAAATTCACACTTTGTTAACCTTAATTTTAAGATGGGTTGACCGGGGCCGTCTTCTAATAGAACTCTGCTTCGTTAAACGATTTTTAAGCCCTTTAAGATGGCATTTATAGAGACAAGTTATACAGAGCGTTGTCTAGTTGTGACGCCAGAGCTTGCTCCTCCACTAAAATCGAAAGCAATCTCACCGAGGTCTTTGATATCCAAAAAATATTTAGCCAACGTATTGCGCGGTCACATTACTACGCATATCTCACATCATACTTGAAAAAAATCGCAATTCAACAAGAGTGCGATTTATCAAATGTTTCTAACTAAAGGCGCTGATAATATTGCTCTTTTGCACTTGTGGATGTGGAGATAGAGGCGGCAAAAATGGGTTTTTCTATAAATGAGGACAAACGTAAGTATTTATTATATTCTGTTACCAGCAAGGCATACGCAGCATTTTAGATTGGAAAATAACCTCATAAAATCCTCTTACAAATTCGAGTAAGATAGAAACTTTGGGCCTTATACTAATAATAATTTTTAACCTTCACACTTAATATTTTTGGTGCAGGGACATAGGTCCCAATTTTAAATTTTGTGGTCATCATAAGTGAGACATAAGTCCCGAATCGAATTTGGGATTTATGTCTCACTTAAGTGGGTTATAAGTAAAACTTTAAAATTGGGACATATGTCCCTGCGCCAACATTTTTTAGGTCACAATGATTGATTTTATATGGAAATTCATAAAATCTGGCCTGGATGCACTAAATATTATTATTATCGCGCTTTGACTTTGTCTACCTCGGCTCGGCTCTGCTATATGAACACTTATAACGCGTTCTCCACTTTCCAAATCAGGGGAAAATTTTAAATTAGCCAAACCCAACTTCTTCGGTATAAGAAGATTTTGTACAGAAATATCAGGGCGACACCCCAGTCCAGTTGGTCCAGAAATTTATCCATATTCATACATATTTTCATGGTAATTTTGAACGCACTTAGAGTGTTTGCTACCTTTATATTGGAGGATAGTATTTAATAGTCAGTTGTCTAAAACGGCGTGGATTGGATGACAAGTAGAGCGAATGGTGATAAACGAACCAAAAGTCGTGCACAAAGGACAAGCAGTGTAAAGTGAGGTCTATTGACAAGAACATAGGTTCAGTCGAACTTTAACTAAATTCCTGGAAAATTTACAAAATTTGTGCTGCAACTTAAAAACCATTTAGATTCTGAGCAAGGGACTCAGACTTTGAAGGAGACAGACTCCGTGTCAACTGGTTTTTTCTATATTGAATAGCTTCGTTGAAATTCGAATCTATACCGTCTATAGCAGCGACCCGAAGTACAATTTGATGTTAGCTCTGGCACATCTATATGCACATTTATTTTTGAAATGTTCCTTAAGATTTTGTGCAACACATAGGCTATTCCCTTCCATTGCCATGCATATTTTTTGGAGCGCTTTTGACCAAAATGTGTTTTTTTTTCCGACTTTACTGCCTTTAACTCGCCATTACTCAAATAATTCTTAATCAACGCAAACAAAACAAAATACACAGGAGAGCCAACACCTTTATAGTTATTTCAAGCCATCAATCAGCTTTCTATGTTCTCTAAAAGCTGAGCTAAAACCTAAAATCTAACATGAAAAAAACAAATTTATTTTCTCAAGTCGAACATTATCAGTAGTAGTGGTTCTTGATCGTTGTTCTGCTTTGGGGGTGGTTGGGTGGCGCACATCGCACAACGCACAAGCACGTTCATATGAAAAAAAAAAAAAAAACTGCCTGGTGTTTTCTCCAAATTAAGTGAAACGAAAGAAAAGTATGCGACGTGAATGTGTATGTAATCAACAGCGACAATGTGTTTCTGAGGAAATGCGCAGATGGCTGATGGACGTATGGTGGTTTATATAGAAATTGAGTTCAAGGTTTTTGTTTCAATGGTTGTTATAGTACCTATACGTTGATACCTACAGTAAAGAATTGAAAAATTCAAGAAGTAAAGACGATATGGGTGAATTATGTTGCTTGATTTATTTATTGTTGGTGTAGATACAAATTTCCGTTAAGGCTTTTGTTTCAGTGGTTGTTTTGATATTACCTACGTTGTACCTACGCTGTTGAATTTAATTTTCTTAAATTGGTGTTTTAGGTAAATAGATTTGTTTGATTTATTGTTTCACATTGACAATGTTCGCCGTTTTTTTTTTAGCTAGACTATTGATTTTATACAAATATGCCGTTGAGAAATCGGTCAAATCTCTTTTATTGGAAATTACGCAGTCTCACACCGCGTACGAAGTTGCGGGCACAGCTAGTCATTTAATAAGCACTTCTTCAGTTTTCTAAATAAACTACAGGACTGAAGCAACTTGTATAGTTTTCTTAAATCTAAGTGTACTAACCATTGCGCTAATTTTACAGCAGACGTGGTGGCGGCTGGCCCCTCAAATTCAACTTTCCAACGCTTGGTACATTTTTGTTCTAAATAGCTAACATAACTTCGAAGATGCTGTTCTTGCGATATTCCATATGTGATCCTGCCATGTTATTCGGCAACAGACATTAAAACAATGGATCAGCGTTGCCGTTTGGTCCCTTTTTGAACCTCAAGACCCTTGGCACCTACTTTCTTAGTTACCTACCCCATTTTCAGTTAAATTGAGACTTTATTCCTTATTGAACGAAAGAGAATGCAAACAAATGAAAGTAAGTGTTTCATAAATTCGTGTTTTTGTTATAAATAAAAAAAAAAAGTTTTTTGCTATAGGTACCTACATAAAAAAAAAAAAATAAATAGTTGGCGCAACAGGTCCGGAGACACACTAGGCCTAGCTTCTCACAACCATTCGTTTTGTGTGAGTTTCTCATTTTTGGAACGAATGGAAGGATCTACAATTTTATGCCGACTCCAAACGGCTAATTGAGAAGTTCTTTCAAGACATTTATACTCTCGGATGTTTGTCAGACGTTCGCGAGAGATAGCGCAGCGGAAAAAAACCCTAAGTCGGAATTGGGTTTTTGCGGGATTCGAACCTGGGACCCCCGCATAGCAGTCCAACACACTAACCACTAAGCTACTGCGACTACATACCTATTAGTATTTTATGTGAAGCATTTTTTTTTTTTTTTTTTGGTCCACTTTTAGTCCGCTTTTAGCAATTTTTCGGCGTCAACGCTGCTTTGGATGTGTGATTAATTTGACGGGTATTTTCTAAGAAAGTGTAGGAAGCTAGGTACCGGACCAACTTATCCTTTCCCTTATTAAGACTTTCAAAAACAAAAACATATACATAAAATCTTTAAAGGTGATCCTCTTCTATCGGATTGGATGGGATCAGCGTGACCGCTGCAGAATTCCGAAAAGTCGCAAAAACAAAAGCAAATGAGAAAAAACAGGGCCATTTCTAAAGCTATTCTGCACATTTAGTATTTTTGAACAATATTTAACAGGCATATATATTGGGTCGCTTAACACCATAATGTGATAGGCAACTGAGTTACATTTTCATAGTTTTTATTTGGAAATAACAGCATTGAAACAATTTTGAAGCACCTTCTTCAACTTAAAAAGGGCAATCATAGCAAACAATTATTGCAGGCTCTCAAAAAAAGTGCCAAATTGCAACTTTTGTTGCACAACGCTCACGCTGGGATACACCTTTTGCACCATATCTGACTAAATTTGAATTATAAATTCGCTCATCACCAAGTGGCAGGTGCTTCAAGTAATCCGAAAAGTTCTTGCTGGGAACCTTGTTTGCAATACAACCTGGAGAGTAGTCTATCTGTAGAGTCATATTATAGTTAACTGCGCCCTTTAATTGAAACAAGGAACAAGGCGAAGTCCCACAGTCCCACAAGTATATGCGCATCTGAATAAATTACTGATTCCTAACAGTAGATATCTAATTTTGTCGTACATGCCCGTGAGCTTAACCATAATTAGGCCCCTTCGAAATACATACCATCGCATAGCCAGGTCAATCACCGTCACTGTCATATAACCCACTATACGCTCGGCATCCGCGTACAATCGAATCCATCATAACCTTGTACGTTCGTGACTTTACTTTAAATATACGGACTAGTTGGTCGTTGGCAGTTGTTGTAGTTTCTTTTCATAAGTAATGCCATCTAATTAATATATGACAACATTGTGGTCACTGGGCAATGTTCAGCTTTATGACCATGTTAGTGTATACTCAACATCGTCAACCGCCGAGGGATTAGCGTGTCTTATTTTTTAGTACGCGCACTCTATTTTTTATTTAATTTTTTTTTTTAATTATTACCTACATATTTGCATTTCACCTTTTTCGCATTCTTCCATAATATGACAGAAATATTTAAAACCAGTCACAATAAACAAAAAAATAAAAATATATTTACGTACACCCAGTAATCCTTGAGCGGGAGAAATTCCACCCCCGCACACACAGTTTGTGCGCGCGGGCTTCAAGTTAATTGATTTATGAAGTCATGAAAGCACCTACTTATTTCCAAATAGATTTATGGTATTAGTTGGGTTAGTTTACATGTAGATTTCATGAAGTTTTGTGCGGTGGATTAAATCTAAACTATATAGACGATTTGATGATGTCATCAAGGATAATGATAGGCAGTGCGATGGTGAAAATGTAACACACAATAGGCTCAATGAAGTGACAATGGACAAAGGAATCTGGGAATACACGCCTTTTGTAGGCTATTCATATATTCAGATGTGAAAAAGGAGCTTTCGGAAAGAAATGAATTTCAAAATGAACAATGAGTCAACTTGCCAACTATATGGGGGTGACTTTACCTACCGCTCTGAATGGATATATCGTTGGCTGTGTGTTTTTTGTGGCGACATTCAATATGCCACCGAAAAAACAAAAATTCTCAACAATCGCACAGTGGGTGACTTTTATATATCACGCGCACACTTTGTGTAGAGGTTTTATGAAATTCTACACCAAAAATCTCAAAGGAAATGGGATCTCTCGCTTGCGTTGAATTTGCAATTGTGAAAGTATCCTGGGATTAGATTGAAATATGAATTTTTCAATTGCAGGGACGGATTTTTGAGTGAACCACGAATGGGGCGGCTAAGGTGAAAAATATTCATTTACAGACAGCAGCAGTTCAGTTACTATTGCAGCCCAGTTTTGAGAATCAGAACAAACAATACAAAGAGATCCATTTAAAATGTAACAACACTTTCCGAGGAACCAAGTTAACAGACATAACTGTGAATATTATCTTCTAGCTAACATTTTTTTAATTTTGTTAAGAGTTTCCATATATTTGCCTGAACATGAACACCTAAATTAGATATGCGTTTTTTATTATGCCCGCGTGATCCATACAGATTTTTGATTTTCATGGTTTATTCATTCAGCTTCTCAAACTTTAATTTCTTCGCCACCACTGTTTCTTAATCCCATGCGAAAGAGAAAAAGGAAACAAATGGAGTTGCATGAAGCAAACTTTCGCTTTTGCGTGATTGCTATCGTTTTTTAAAAAGCGAAAGCGTTTTTCGTTTCGTTTTTTTACAAAATCTCACCCCTGTCCTTAACACAAAAATTCTGCTTTACAAAACTTAATTAAATTCAATTAAAGCAATTCTGCTTATTCAGATATTTCCCAACTAAAAAATGTGAAAAAAGAATACCTAATTTAAAGTTATATAAATTTATATGGGAAATTTAATTTAAAAAAAAATTAGAGCGGAGCACAGCTAGTCAGGACAATTACACTCCTTTAAGTGTGTCATATATTTATGTTCAATTGCGAAGGCGCAGTAGAAAAATCTACTTGATTTTTTAGGTTAGGTTGAAATGACTTTCGGCTAACTGGTCACACACTTAGACTATTATAAGGTCCCTTGTGGTACCACATTCCTCCTACAGAGAAGATGGGGAATTGTTTCTTCCTCCTCCTCGTCAAGACAGCTTCTGCAGAAATCGTTAGAGAATACGCCAAGCCTTTTGGCATGCCTGCCTATGAGACAGTGTTCCGTAATGACACCTATTCTATCATTGATATGCTTCCTATCGAGGCAGATTAGATGTCAAGAACGTTTTAGTTTAGATCCAGCTTTGGCCAGATCTGTTTTGTCGCTAGACAAGTCGAGCCGGTTGTCCACATAAGATTTGTTCTTTCTATAGCGTCCAGCTTTATTTTGAGTTTGCAAGGAGCGATTGGAATACATAGAGAATCCTTCGGGAGGAACCCCTTACTCAGGTTGCTCATCCCATGCTCAGTAGTCAAATATATAGTATCCACTACGTTCACTACTGTTGTGTTTGGCAGCATCGCTCGACTTTCTCCAGTCGTCAACTTCTGATACCTATGTTGCCGGGTTTTTTTATGAGCTGTCAGTGAAGCGGCCTCGTGCACTCACTTAACCTCCCACTGCAGCTGAAGCAAGTCGAAGGTTTTGAAATAAGAATTTTAAGTTAATGTAGAATATAGTATGAACGAAATTGAATTGTTTAATTGAACGACCGAATTCCTTACTCATAATATTCAAGTTAATGTTCAAAAATTAACGGAGCTTGATTGGGCTATACCTGCGAACCTTCTTTATCATACCCCACAGGCGAAAGGAGCTCGACAGGGATGGCCAAATGATGTTGGGTGCGATGATGCGTTTGAATCCTATTATCGAATTCCATCCATATCGAATTTAAAATATATTCCAGGATCTCGAGTTTGTAACTTAGGTCTGTGGTGGCTTAAACCGTGCACTTCACTATTGTAATTTTATCAAGGTTCGAAGGATCATTTTGGCGGCTCCCATGTAATTTACCACGGATATTACATCGAAACAGATTTCGCCTCAAAATGCACGTTCACGTGGGTGCAGCGCTCAGTGTTTTTTTTATGTTGAAATACTCAGCGAGGGATTTCAGGTTCGATCCCTGGAAAAAACACAAATTTCATACAAAGGTTTTTTCAATGTGCCACCTCTTGCGAATGTCTGACAAACATCCGAACGGACAACTGTCATGACCAAGCCTCTGAACTACCCATCCGGCTATGGCATAAAATTGCGGGTCGCTTATATTCGGCCAAAAAAAATTAAAACTCTCACAAAACGAACATTACGTAGCTGTGAGAAGCTAGGCCTAGGGTACACGAACCTGTTGTGCCGCAACTGTTTATTTATTTTATTGCTCGTTTACGAATAAAGTATATTTGATAGAAGTTTGGAAAAAAAACTCTGTACTTTTCAAGAAGGGCACTAGTGGCGGCTAGCAGCAGTGCGAAATAAAAGGGCTTATTTTTTATAAAAGATTTTGTTCCCACAGTCAAGCCAGCGATGGAATTGACTTCTTTCACACAAAACTGACACAAATTTCGTCAATAGATAAGATATATAGCTCGTTCACCAATGCGTTCCTGATTTCCAGATTCCGCCGAGGTCGCGGCGGCTATTTGGCCGATATTTTGTTCCTTACATAATTGAACCATACCAATAATAAAAATGACAATAATTTCCTAAAAAATGTGTGTTTTATTCAAAATCAACATCGGCCCTTAAAACGTAACCACCCTTTAGAATGTGTTATAATGCCACTCGTTGCACCTACCATAGCTGCATCACTTTGAATAAGCCGGGCTATCCGATATCTATTAAGGGCGCGCAAGGTTAATGTATCCCTTTAAACAGTTGGTCATGTTCTAGCTTGATCGGCCGGTATATACCTTTCTTCCCTTCTTGATCTGTAAAAATTGCATTCAGGCTTGAGGTTGCTGACACAACAAAGGCAAAAGGATTGAGGCTTTCATTTCAAAAAAATGTTCATTAACGTGGACTGAACTTCAAGTTCGGCTAGGGTACATCATTTATTTAAACGAAGGCAATTAAATTTGCAGGACTAAATCTCGCATGCAGGCTCAAAACAACTGCCAAATGCGACCGTTGAAAATATTTCTGTATATAGATATCAACCCATCTCACCATACATCTCAGCATCCAGCCCTCAGTCTACTCCTGGTGTATAGTTATAGGTTTAGGTATATACCTTCAACTTCTCTGCATGACAAGCGCTAACGATGCGTAATAATGCCCAAAACTCCACTTTGCAAATACTATAAGTCAACATCATAATCTTTGTTGCGATTTTTCGGGGGCAGGGATATTTATATGAGATGAAAAATGAAATTCACCCCTTACACGAGAGGAAATCTCCGTAAAATGTTTCTGTTCACTGAATGGTTGCAGTTTGTGCGCGCTTTTCACTTGGCGCGTCGCGACAATGTAACTAAAGCGCCATGTACAAAAACTACGCGCGCCATCAAAAGGTGAGGGAGTAGCAAATTATAGGAAAAAAACTGAATACAGCTAGAAGCAGCAGAAGGTGGCTATATAGAGCGCACTGTGGAAGGGTGACAGGAAAAATGAACGGATCTACGCGCCGTTTCCTCAACCAAACCAGAGGGGGGGCTAAGTCTTTATAGAACCACAGGCTACCTCAGCTATTACGACGTCGACGACAGCGTGCACAAAAGAAGAAAACAATGATACTCTCCTCACAGTAATAATAAAAATGACTTCAAAAAAAAAAAAAAATGACCAAGAGTGAGCATTGTTTTATTTATTTTTTTTTTTTTTGTCTCCTATTATACCAGTCAAGCCAGAGCCACCCTTCGTTGCACCTCGACGCGATACAAACGGGCATAGATACGACTATACCAACAGGCACACTCGCATTTCCACCTTTCGTTTGGAATAATAAATTCAAAACAAATAAAGTTCTATTCGGTTGAATAATTTTCATGGGTTTCCTCTGGGCTCACTCACATGGTTTGTTGGGTTTTGCCTCGTTTCCAACGTCGTTCGTCGGCTTGGTTCGTTGCATTTATAGCAGTGAGCTTTAAAGAAGTTACGCTTTACTACGAGTATTCTGAGCATGGGTTGTCATCTCTGCCGCACGCTTTAAAAGACATAAAAATCCCATAAAAAGGCAGTTATCCAATTGATGCATTATGCTTGTGGTTGTGTCGTTTTCTGTGGTTAACACATTAACATGCTTTTTGCTTGTAGTGCCAGATTGGATGGTGCCATAAAAAATACATTGTTGAGACGATTTTGATTGTAATTAGGTATTAACTCTGGTAGCTACTTGAGATGGTAGTTTGTTCGCAGTTAAAAAGACCGAAATGGGAGCGGATTTTTCCTTGTGACAAATGACAATCAAATCACCCATAGAGCCGTTCATCAAGTTACGAGTCGCTATGGTGAACTATGCGGATTTTTCGAGCTACGGATCCATACTTCAAGTAATTTTCAACATATCTTAGACTTTAGGTAGCTAGATGTGTTGAATCATCGGGAGAAATAGTGTTGAGGATCTCTGGCGCACCGAGTTGCTTTAAATTTTCAAGAGGTTATTCAGATAATAGGTTGAAGGCATGTCATCCAGAAATTTCTTTAGAAATCAGACAGACCTACAACGGAGTCCAAGTTCAGATTTTTACAAAGGTTATCGATGTTACGATGTTACAGACTTTTTCCTAGAACATTTTTGCCAGACAACGTGATCTTCCAGCAGACCACCTTCAAAGTGGTATATATATGGTTTAAGAAGCTCTCCTATCCTTTTTTTTAGATCGGAAAAGAAGTAACAAGAGCATGAATTATATGAGCAGCATGGCTCAAGTAGTTGGCCAACTTTATATCAGTACTGCAAATATGCTCTCTCTTACCGCAGCAGATTCAGAGATTTTCAGTAAAATATAAAATATACTTAAGTTTTCATTAAAATAAAGCCTTTTTTGTGCAACCTCTTTTTTAAACCTCTTCTTTGAATAACACAAATATTAAATTTAATTTTTAACTATCTATATATATAATTCTTTCGGGGTGAAACTCGATGATGTTATAACTCGATAACCCCTGGGACGATTTTCATGATTCTTTTTTGGTTTTGTTCGTATTGTTGTATTTCAGGTTTAGGCAATCTTAAACGATAGGATGATTTTAGACACGATAGGTGGGGCTGTTGTCGATCTCCGAAACCAATCAAGCGATTTAAATGAAATTTTATGGATGGATATTGTTCGTTCCCGCTTGAAGGATAGTATACTTTTCGAACCGATAGGTGGCGCTGTCGCCAATTTCCGAAACAGCTCTACCGATTTCATTGAAGTTTTGTGCATGGGTATGGTTGGTTCCAGGTTGAAAGTTGGAATAGTTTGGACCCTATAGGCGGTACATTGAAAATCATAAGCGGGATAGAAAAACTGGTTGTGGCACCTCTCATTCAAAAATAAAATCAAACGCTATTTCTAAAGTTGTATAATTAAAATGTTTAATAGACAGACGTTGTCAAGAAAAGTAAATGTGAGCAGGACCTAATACAAAAGGTACGGGCAAAGCCGGGTGGGTGCATCTACATATAAAGACTGACGTCCGTATGTGCACTCAGACCTCAGGAACGGATCGCTCGATTTTTCTGATTTTGAATTCGCATTGGCCCAATTAAGGACATTTATGCTACTTTCTGTCGTGAAAACAAAACTTAATGGGTATTAGATTGGGGATAGAAGTTTGTATAGCATTTGCTCACTTTCAACACAACAAAAATTATTTAAAATTTAGATTTTCTTAATTCTTTGGCTGTTGCGGGCTTACCACTACACAGCTTGAAATTGAAAGTCGGCTCAGTTATAATTATGCTGCGCAACCTCAATGCACAGAAACTTTGTAACGGATCGAGTTTTATTTGAATGTGAAGAATCTCAAATGAGGATTCAGAACGATTTGCCATTGGTATTTCAATTTCCCGTGCGTCTCCCTTTCGGTATTCCAATCGCTGGAAATTGGTGGCATCAATCTTGAATTCCCATGTTTTTCACATCGTCAATTGTTGTGGCGTGGCAACGTCTTAGCAAACCTTCTGCTTTGTACATTGTGTACCATAAGGACCTTAGTCAAAAAGCGAAAGGTTGGTCGACACGTCAATCATTGCGGTTTTATTCAAACATACATCCACATTGCTATAGGTTCTTCAAATATTTCTATTGAAAAAGTGTTCTGTGAATAACGAATTTGAATTGACCGAATTACGTAAAGCAGCATGTGCATTTTGCATGCTTGAAATTATTATTTTCATTACATTAACGAATTTGAGCGGAACATAGTTCGCCGGGTCAGCTAGTAATTGTATAAAAAAGAATTGCGCTAACTTTTTTTGTCCACATTTCTTTTCATTTTGGTAAAATGTCTAGTCCGACAAACGACATAAAATATCATATCGATGTAAATTCAACACCGGGCCATTCGAGTGTCAGCTCTTCCCATATTGTGCAAGACTTACTTTCGCTGATGTAAGCAATATTTTCTGACCCGTTTCTGACCCCCGCCATATTCTCCTACCTTTAATCGGGATTTAAAAAGGCATAAAAGAGGCCATAATGCTTAAGATTTTACTTGGCATTTCACACAGTTATCAGTTGGATTGGCTGCACCTTGCCAATCATCACTGACAAGTTCACAACTTTTTTGCTAACCTTGCATTCACTTTCCCACCTGCTTCGCCCCTTCTGAATAAAAAGTATATATCAGCAGCGTCGCGTGAACTATTTAGATGGGTGTGCAAATTCTTTAAAATTATACCTACATTTTTTAGAAATATCAATTAATTGCCTGAAAACACGTCCCATTTATTGTTTTCTCAATCATTGTTTTGCTGTTTTTGATATCTTATTTTGTTTTCAAAATAAAATATAGAAAAATAAAACGTTCGCATACAAAATCAAAAGCACCGCACGAAACTGCAAGCAACCCCAATCCCCAACCACTTAAACGAAAAGCTAAGTTCAACCATTCATTCATCGGCTTTCGTGCACAGCTTTTATTTGCACGAGTATCGATGTAATACATTGTGTATTTGACTTATGACGCTTTACGGAAACAGAACAGAACAGATGCAAAAGAAGAGAAAATGAATACAGCCCGTGCACAGAAAACCTTCGCACGAGTTCACTACAAGTTCATCAAAGTAAAGCGATTTAAGTACGGCGGCGTGCGGCCGACGAATGACGATGGGGATGAATACTGGAGAAATCTTGTAGAGGGATATAGTTTGGAGTTGGATGAATTTATTTGATGAAATCAACAGAATGGTGCACAGCGAGTTTTTGTACGAGTTAATTTTTTTTTTCTCAGCGGTGAAGGAATTTTGAAAGAAGATTTATTATTTATAAAGGATGAATATGAATACTATGAATAGGTATGGTGTAGGCTGTAGCTGTTGGCTGTGTTATGGAGGTTTTATGGGTTATGGAATTGTGCATATCATTATTTGTGTGTTATTATTATTACACAGTGTTTGATGAGGGACTTATTTTCGTTAGATCAGGGTGTGCAATGCACACCTTGCACACCCTGACGAGACGCCACTGGTATATATGTACCTACCGTGCCAATAGGTGGCCATGATGTTTCAATTAGTTTCTACCGCACTCACCCTCAGTCACCTTTCCAAAGAAAAAGACTACCAACCGACTAAAAGAAAAAACCAAGACACAACCCAAGTAAAAAGAGCAATGCCGCCACTTGCTGACAGGACACATAACAAGCATTTATATTTATAACCTGCAAAAGTATCGTACAAAATTGTATCTAAAACTCACCGCACTGCCAATCAAACGACGAAAACTATCTCGCAAATGCCGCTTTCATCCTGGACGGTGATAGCCCATAGCCCTCCTCCTATCCAACTCTCACTCACCAGGTTATCGGTAGAACAGCAGTCGTCTATAAAAAAGAAAAAAAATATATATATACATCCCACCGCCGCCGCCATAATGTATCCGTACAGCCCAAAAAAGGGAGAGTTGGCTCAGTGTTCCTTTGACGACTCTACTGTGATGTGAAACGTCCGACGAAAAGAAAAAAAATATATAAGACACACAAAAATTGAGACATGTTCTACTCGGCACCGTGACAGGACTTGTGTAATAATAACTTTGATGACGATGCTACCTGCTGCTATACTTCTGCGAAGCATAGCCCGAGACATTGTCCATGTACGTATGTAGCTGGAAATCTGTTTAAATATAGATATTTCATATTCGAAATCAAATCACAAAAGTAGATGATAAAAAGATACATTATCTCGACTTGAAATGAGACAAGTGAATCGGACACATGAGAGATCATGTCCACATCACAAGAGCATACGGATGATGATGACGGCGAGGCTGATGGTTTATGAATAATGCGCATGTAGAATCCATTTGGCATCCGCATATCTAGAATGTGTATCTGTGTTGTATAAATTTATCCGTTGATTGTTAATTGTATTTTTATGAGCAGATTACGCGAGGATGAACAGAGCGAAGGGCGCCAATCTGCTTCCTTTGTGTGAAGAAAACTATCAGCGGTATTTTTTTGTACCCCCGGTCACACTCACACCAGCTGGAAGAGGAAAACCTGGCAGTGTCGGATAGGGCATAAGAACTTTGCACAATAGCCTGTGAGTTTAAGTGATGGTGCACTTGGTTGAATCAATAGAATACCACCCCCCTAGCCGCCAGGGCTGTGTTATTATCGAAATTATTTTTCCTCACATATACACACACATACCGGTGTACGGAACAGCAACCTCTTCCTACTCTACAGCCTATTACACTCCTTTTGCACATTAGTCTTCGGCTAGTAGCCATAGTCGTCGTCATCCTTGTCGGCATAGCCGTTGCCATTGTCGACGTTCTCGACATCGTATCGCCGTCGTCGCCGTCGTCGTCGTCCGAGTGAAATAATCGAATTACTTTCATCAGAGCGAGTTCTAATTGAAAAATATTGTAACTATGTTCATGGGGGCGAAACGACGAACGGATTTCTTTGCCACTGTGTAGCATTAGTATGCCATTGATATCACAGTGTATACCGGTGAGTCCTTGGTGTACATCTGTGTATGTGCGCTTGCGAAGTTCCTATACCAGACCGCCACAGACTCTTTGTGCGACTATGACTATGAATATGGGTGATGCTGATGGTCTGTGGTGGACATTTTCCCCTGTGAAACTATGATTTGGACTTTTAATTTCGAAAAATGATTTCTTGCTCTTTTCTCGACGGAACCAAAGGGTAGGACTGAGGA
Organism: Cheilosia urbana; assembly: GCA_946477585.1. Classification (NCBI taxonomy): domain Eukaryota; kingdom Metazoa; phylum Arthropoda; class Insecta; order Diptera; family Syrphidae; genus Cheilosia; species Cheilosia urbana. Next base: position 131,184,944 of record OX297853.1, on the reverse strand, counting down.
CTCTGCTTTGTACAAGGGATCGTTAGCAGTTTTCCGATGAAGCATTGGATTATTGCAATGACCGTGCGGTATTGAGTCAAGTTTTTGTTGGCGTTGGTTCTATCTTCAAGCCGTTCGGTATAGAGCACTGTATAAAGTGCACTATTAAGATGTGGAAATTGGTAATCTGTTGTTTTTTCACTCAAAATTGTTGGGTTCTTGCTTACAGACTTTAAAGGGCTGCTTATTTTCTGTAAGGAGATAAGTCGTTTTTCAAGGGAAAAATGTAGGTTCAGTTCTTTCATTGTGGTCTACTGCAATCGGTTCGTTAGGAATCTCGATGGGCTCTTATGGTGCCTAGTTTCTCATACCCATTTTTACCTAGTCTAACCAAACTTACTTCTTAGGAGCGGAGCTCGACTTGTCATCTTAGAGTCAATTTCACTCAGTCAAGTGAAAAAGAGGCAGAGTACCTAGTACGCGCCGTGATAGCAGTATGCATCGAAAAGACTCCTGCACAGGGTGGCAAGGAAAGACAGAACGATTCGAGTGCAGTGGGCATTTTGTTATCACGGGTGAGGTCCAATTGCATTTGCTTTCATTGAACTTTTTTCACATACATACAATTTGACTTGGCTAGGTAACGAATGGTGGTGAAGAGTTATAACGAATGGTGGTGAAGACTTATTATGTAAATGTGTGGGCTCAACAACAAGGGCCCAACGGTATGCAATGTGTCTTTTCTTAAATCTATTTTACATAAATTGCAGCTGTGTTCTCGGATTCATACTCGTAGTATGCATCGTTGTCTGGTTTATGTATTGGGGTCCAATAAGTTGTGCAGAATTATTATGGACTGGCGATCGATTGTTGTTCGAGAATTTTTTCTTTTCGTTAAGACGGCGATAAGCAGGAATTTTTATTCATTTTAGTAACAGAAATCTTTTCCTGATACAGGCTCAAATTTCTGCACGTTCATTATAATCCACCCCACTGCGCCAAGTGCATTGGGGGATTGATAGGTATCAAAAGTGCACGTAGAGCTAAGGAACGAGAATACTCCGGCAAGCAAAGTATCTGATTTTTATTGGATGTCAAGTCAATAAGGGACTTGACATCTTCTCAAAGAACATCAGCTTCCTGATGGACATAATATCGAAACGTTGGTTTGGCGATTTCCTTATACAAATTGGGTAATTGTTTTGCTTTCTATACTGTATGTAGCGTCGTTCCAAATTACTTTCAATCAATATGAGCGTACTTTCTTAGATGAAGATAACTATGCTAATTTGAACGACCGGACCTCCTATACACGGAGGTTCAAATTAAATTAAGCTCAGACGCACTCCTGCTTATTGTCCTATCAATTAAAAAACCCTCTTTGGAGTACCTATTCCTGGAGGTGCTCTGATGGTTTCAAGTTGTGTCGCCAAAAATTAATCTACTCCACTTCTTCTTTTTTTTTTTTTAAATCTCGAACCAAGCAATAGACAGAATTATAAAATAATCCAAAAAAAAAAACGCTGTTAAAATATACCTACCTGTTTCTTTTTTGAACGCAGCCATTTTTCTCTAAGTACACCCAACAGAACTGCAGTCTACTTATATTATAATACCTACTGCTTTTTTGTTAAAGAACAATGTACCAAAAGTCCAAACTACTGCCATTTTTTAAGGACCTGCAGAGCAGTTGTTTGTTGGGATGGCAGCACGGATAGCAAGTTCAGCAAAATTCGGAATTTTTCTTAATAGTGGCAAAGTACCACAACCTGTTTTGCAGAATCCCCTAAGAATTGTTGAAATGACAGTAGGGTAAAGTCGGGTGAAATGGCACCATGGGAGATATGGCACCCTATCAATACATTTTGCTTAACGATTTTATTTTAAAAACAAGGAAACCGAGATATCATTTAGTTTTTTGTAAGTGTGTATTCCGGACCTGATTTGCAAGTGAAAATTTCTAGTTACCAGACGAACAAAAAAAAACGTAGAACGTTTAGAAATGGCAACTATTTAGGCATTTAGACCTATGGACCAACTCAACCTCCAGTTTTTAGTGACCTTTTTTTGAACATTTACGTTTTTTTTTTTTTAATTTCAGTATGTCTCAAACTATGAACTATATTTACGTTCCATTTTTTTGTTTTTAAATTAAACAAATAGTTAGTATATTTATGTTTTAATTTAAAATGTGCTTTATTTTTCGAGTTATAACGAAAAGAAAAATATGTGCTTTATTGCCCGACTTTACCCTAGGTATAGTTGCAAATTTATTTGGACACCTGTTCTACATTTATGTTCTCAATAGCTCGGTGTGTACCATATAACGTGTCTTCTAAAAATAAAAAAATGTAGTGTGGTCTTAAACAGTGAAATATATCACATGTAAACAATGCAAATAAAATACATAACTTTCGTCGAAAAATGATAACTACCAACCTTTTAGGCTAGGCAGAGGATTTATTGCAATCCAATACGTCGAAAAAAATTGTAATATCAAGAATTTTTTACTTTGGCCCAACAATTTTCATACCTAAAAATGAACCCAAATACTTCAAATTCTTAATTTGAGAATGCAATTGTAAGTCGTGATCCAAAAACTTTTTTTCTTGACTTAAAGATACCTACCATATGTCAAAATTTAAAGAATGTAAACTGTTGTCTTTAGAACGAGTTGTTAAAAACGTTCAAAAATTTAAATCGTGTGGTCTAATACGAAAATATTTAAAATTTTAAGAGAGTTCAAGAACAAAAAATGTTCGGATAAAAACTTTTTTTGTTTTTCTGGCTTAATGTATTCACTTGACTTACTTCAATATAAAGGGAACTCCTTTAAAACGCAGAAAAAATGTTCATGTTTCCTTCATTTGTCAAAGCCCCGAAAATTCGTCATTTCAAACCATCTTCACTAAATATGGATACAGTTGAGGAACCTCTCAACGGATACCAACTTCGGCTACCTTCATACAATTGTACACTGCCGCTCATCTGAATAGGTTCAACTTTATCTTCACCTTACTGTTAGCCTCTCTTCATATATATTGCAATGACACATATGTGTTATATATGTAATGATAGAGCATCATTAGACGCTTAGTTTGAGAGAAAAAATGTTGTCTTTAAGCTTACCGTTATTCTCACATGCTAGCTTGACCAAATGCATTCGTAAAAACAAACACATTTTTTGGCTCATCTGAATAGGTTCAAGAGCAAAAACTTTAGTTAACGTGTAGTTGCGTCGGTCAATTGTACTCAGATTTTTTTCTGGTATTAAACATTATTAAGTTTACCTGTTAACGACGAAAATGGGTCGCGGAAAATCTTTAAGCGAGGAAGAAAAGGGCAAAATAAAAGCGTTTCGAGAATTAGGCCTAAGCCAACGATGCATCGCGAAAAAAATTGACAGAAGTCAAAATTTAGTAAGTGGTTATTTGCGGAATGTCGAACACTATGGAAAAAATATGAAAGGTGGAAGTTATAGGGCCACATCAAGAGCTGATAGACGAGCAATCATCAGAGCAGCTTCTAATTCTCATGATTCCGCGTCAAAAATTAAGATAAAAACAGGTGTAAAATGTAGTTTGGCGACAGTAAAACGGGTAATTAAAAGTGCTAAACACTTGAAAAGAAAAAAAATTCAGAAAAAACCACCGCTTAATGAATCAAGAAAAGAAATTCGTCTCCAATTCTGTAAAAAATACATGTCGTGGAAGTCAGAGTGGCAAAAAGTGATTTTTTCAGATGAAAAAAAGTTTAATTTAGAGGGCCCTGACGGCTATAATTATTATTTTCATGATCTTCGAAAAGAGGAACATTATTTAAGCCGTCTGCATAGCTGTGAAGGCAGTGTCATGGTGTGGGGAGCTATCTCCATGTACGGAACCTTCGAACTCCAATTTCTGACATCGAGAATGAATGCAAGTTCTTATAAAGGTGTGCTAGAAAAGGCCTTTTCAAAGATTTTTGAGCTGTTTGGACCAATATCGTGGACATTCCAACATGATAATGCCCCTATCCACACAGCGAGGACGGTAAAACAGTGGATTGAAGGCCAAAATGTTCAGATGCTGGAGTGGCCTCCATACTCTCCTGACCTGAATATTATAGAGAATGTGTGGGGACTTCTTTCACGTAAAGTATACGAGTCAGGGAGACAATTCGAAGACAAAAAGTCATTAATCGAAGCAATTAAAAAAGCCTGGACCGAAATTTCGCTTCAATATCTGGAAAAATTGTATGGTTCTATACCAAATAGAATTTACGAGACTCTATTAAAAAAAGGCGGCAATACTCATTATTAATTATTGTTGTTACAATCATATCTATACAAAAGTGCAAAATAAACCATAAAATTACAATTACTATTCTTATTTAATTCCATTTCATTCGTTGAACCTATTCAGATGAGCCAAAAAATGTGTTTGTTTTTACGAATGCATTTGGTCAAGCTAGAATGTGAGAATAACGGTAAGCTTAAAGACAACATTTTTTCTCTCAAACTAAGCGTCTAATGATGCTCTATCATTACATATATAACACATATGTGTCATTGCAATATATATGAAGAGAGGCTAACAGTAAGGTGAAGATAAAGTTGAACCTATTCAGATGAGCGGCAGACCCGAAGGAAAAATTGCCAAGCGTTGCTATTTATGAGATCGATCCATTGCAATAAATCGTTTTCTCATCTTTTTACACATAAAAATAAAAACTGGTTCACACGCTGATTTCAACAGTATTTTTTTTAAAAGAAAGATGTCAAAAATCTCAGCAAACTGATCGAACAATTTTTTTTTTTTTTTTTTTGTATGGTAATGGTGTAACATTTTTGGGGGAAGCCTATTATATTAGTGAAAGTTCACAGAAAAATAAGCGAACAGCTTGAAGTCATGCAAAGCCTGTTCTTCGGTTCATGTGGGTTTTTTTTATTTATTTATTGTAATTTATTTCATTTTAGTGAATGAATGAATGAGTAAGTATGTAAAAGGTGTCAGCCATATCTTTATTTTGAAATTTTGTAAGTGGATAAAATGTTTTCTCTTTCGAACACTCAACATTAACGCATTTAAATTATGTATATGATATTTTCAAATATATAAATACCCATATTCAACTATAGTTAGAAGTTCCAAGTAATAATTTTGTTTTCTCTTCTCTTTCTAGGTAAACACTTGTTCTCTGTTCACATCCGTAAGTAGTAAGTAGTCCGAAAAGTGTATAAAATTTCCCACTAAACATTTATATAAGAATAGCGGTTCATTAAAATAGGTAGAAATGTGTGTCTTGTTGGTTTCCAAAAACTCTCCATCAAATGCAAATGAAGCCAAAAACAACCGTTTGATAAATTAGTCTATTCACAAAATGATTCATATTCGTATTGTTTCGCGTTCGTAAATCTATCGCAACACATATTAATATGCAAATTTTTTAAAAGTTTAAAAGTTATCCATTTATCTTTACATCTCCACCTGTATCTATAAACCTACCTATAAAACAAAAGAATCGTTTTTTTTTTTTTGGTAATGATTTGACAGTAAAATTAAGTGTTTCCTGCTGTACAAAAAAAAAAAAAAAAAAATACATGCACATAATGAAAAGTATTTTATGTGAGTAGAAAATATTGTGGATGTGAAATATTATTGAAGGGAAAAATATAAGAAATGCTTGGTGGAAGCACCCTTAGCCCAATGAATGAATTTCAACAGCTAATTGCGAGTGAACTCGCTTCCGAAACGTACATATAAATTAACATGCGCTCTATTTCACAGCGGCTTTTGGTACTACTGGCGGTAGTCTGTGTGCCAACAATTATTATTCAGTGGTCCGGTTGAGTTAGTTCCCCCTTGAAGGTTCAGATACACATTTTTTACGTCTGGCTTTCTTTTTCCAAGCGCATGCTGTCACAGATTACCTGTGTTAGATATACAATTGCGGCGAACAAAAGATACCTTTCTTTTACCAAATGAATTTGTGTACCTAGTTCGTTTTCTTTGTTTTGTAATTTCACATCTTCATTTCTATTTTTTATATGGTCACACATCAAGTAGTTCTGGTTTTGTCGCTTCACGCTGTCATAGTAGCCCGATAGAGGGTAGCGGCGAACGTAACACATCTAATACCACTCCTCAGATGCGCCCATGAGAAGGGTAGGGATGATGATTAATGATCAATCAAGATTTTCCCGTTTTGAGCGATTTTGATTTGCTGCTGTCTGGCTGACAGCGCTCGTGGCCGTGCGATGTGTGCTATCACTTTATCCGTACACGACACATGCGGAAGGAAAATAATTCTCAAATTCCCAAGCCCAGCGATTTCTGACCTATGAGAGAGCGAGCTGTTAGGTATGCCTATTCCAGAGCCCGACAAGTCATCAGTCATTGTCAGCTGTCATTTCCAGAGTCGCACACACCTTCTATGTTTTTGTTGTTGTTTTCTCAGCATTTTTCAATTTTCCAGACACATTTTGAAAAGTGAATTGAAAACGGGATTAAAAAAAAGAAACGCAATATCCCATTAGACCACTGGTAGGTATAGCGGACTATCTCGCGCTGGTGCGTCGCACGGCGGTGGAGACATTCAATTCCGCTTCGATTGCATGTGCGGCGGGTTGTCGGAAACATTTCAATTTTCACTTCTTGCTCGACCTCCTCGAGCGGGTTTCTGCTGCTGCTGTCTTAAATATCAAACGCACACGACCAGACCGTATACACACAAAATCCATAGAGGACCAAAAATGTGTTCTCTCCTGCCTGATGATGAAGGATTTTTTGTTTTCTGTTGTCGTTTTTTTTTTGTGCGAAGCGTTTTTGTTTTTTTTTTTCGTTGCCTTTCGGCATTTGACAACGGTGGTCTTCTGCTCGTAGTTCGGCTTCGGTTTCATTTCACCCTTCACACACAATGGCTGAAATTCGGGGCCAGCACAGGGTGTGTGTGTGCGTGTATGTTTGTGAAAGTGTGTTCGCATGGTTCTGCCATGCCAACGAAACGAACAGTCGTCAGCCATCCCGTCAGTCAGGCCAGAGCCAGAGCCAGCCATTTTGATTTATATTCTCGGTCATATGGATATGGGTGTTTGATTCTTTTGTTTCCTTTGGTGAAATAGAGAGAGAACCATTAATGTATGGGAGGATCTAAATTTAGGACAACTCGCTACGCTACGGTGCGGCGGGATGAACGGCAGGCAAGGGTTTCTCATCAACCGACAATGATGGCTCGGTTTTGTGTTCTTATCGAGCTCTCTATTCAACAGAAATATTCAAATAATAACAGCGCTGTGAAATATACGCATGCTGAATGGAAATGGAAAATAATACCTAGTGTGAATGTGAGAGGAAATGATGTTCTGTCAGTCATGCTAGTCATAGAAAATATCTATCATAATGCCAGGTACGTATATACATTTAAGGAGGTGATGGCAGTGTAGGTGTGACTCGTCTTTGAGGGGTTGGTGCGGGGGATGTGCCTAATTGTCGATAAATCAACGAAGGATACCTATCTAAGTGCGGTTTTTTGATGTATTCATTTTATAAAGGTGCCCAAAGAATTATTATAGGAGCGCTCTGTCCAGACGTCTCACTCGAGGTTTGTCACAAAGTCTTAAGGACAGGGCTCTAAAATACGAGGGATTTGCTATACCTCGATTTTATTCTAGATAGATAGATAGATTGATAAAAAGAAGTTTTTCGTAGGTGTGAAATATATTTCATGCCTGTGAAATCATCTTAAATCGTATTTTCTGAAGCTGTAATTTTTTAAAGCGGTTCTCACAGCTAAACATTCTTACTAACCTATAGTTCAGGGGCTTGAATGTTTCTCAGGTCATTCTTATTATCTATAACCACATATTTCAATGCCTGTGAGAGAGGAAACCTAAAAGCATTTGATAATACCTACTCTACTATCCAAGGAATGAAATACTTAGCGCGACAGGTCCATGTAAGACTAACCCTAGTTTGTGGTATTCCCGAACTCTACCACATTTCCCCAAAGTTGGCCGAATTGATTTAATTTTTTTTTGTATGTCTTTGCATGTCACGCACAGATTTCGATGTCCAAAAAGCCTTTCGTGGGGTAAAGGGAAAAAGTATCAAATCGTGGGAATTTCAGGAACCTAACAAGAAACATTTAATCCATAATTTTTTGCTGAAATTTCATCAAAACTTCTACATTTCACCATGATTATCAACACACTGAATGTTCATAAGAAAACAGCTCATATAAGTCGTCTTTTATAAAAAAAAAATCTATTACCAAAAAATAATCGTAGTAATGTTACAAACTTTAGTTTTCATACTAAAGTTTAATTAACCGTGATTTTGTATTCGTGTAATACAAATTTTACTTAAAAAAAAACTGAATTTGAGGCAAAAAAGTATTCTGGGTAAAACCCCAGAATACTTTAAGCGAATAAAGCGAATTTAAATACCTACGGTGAAAATAGAGAGAAGGAGAAATGACCACGCTTCCTGGGATAAATATCGAGAGAGTCCTAACAACACTGGTTGGGCTTCTCAGTATTGTCTCTGCCACCGACAATGGTTTCACAAGAAATAGAATGAAAAACTGGGCTTACATTTCTGTTAAAATATTCTGGACTTCAGTCAATGCCTCGTCGAGAAATTCGTCTTTTTTCGATTCTTCAAAAGCCGGTGCATATTTATGACAAACGGACTTTCTTAATTGGCCCGTGTTTGGGAGGGAAATTATTCTAGTTTTGCCTACGGTTTTCTTACATACTATAGTTTGATTAATTAACGCAGTCAAAAACGGTACAACTGTGCATTTCACAGTCTTTTAAACCCCACGGTGCAAGGAATTGAGGTATTCTTAGAAGTGGCGCCCAACGGCAGCCCTTATGTTCTTATCGTTTATAGGCGGAACAAAATGTTTACTTCTTGGGTTCATTTCTTGAAAGGAATTCGACGCTGTAGGAGGTGTATGTTGGCGACATAACACACTGATTTGTAACGTGGCGCCCAACGGTAGCCGTTTTCATTTTAAATCATTTTTCTTATATCTTTAATTAAACTAACGTTCTAGCCAAAAACAATTAAAAGCCAATTTAAAGCTTACGTTTGTATTATTCTAGCTCACTGGCTCTTAGCAAGCGCTTAAAACCAAGGGTGGCCGTCTTTTCGGCAACGTGTCAAGCTTATAACCATTTCAGTACATATTTGTCAATATAAGGTTTGCTATTTTGATGTTCAAAGAAATCTATACTTGAAGTAGGTAAAGGTACCTACCTATAATAAGATCTTTTTTTTTTTTTTTGCGAACGAAGTATTTTACTCCCACCTAAAGCTAAAGCGTGATTCTGGCTGAAGAAGTCTTCCTTACCTGCCGCCTACATCAATTGTAATTCTGACCACAACCACGTTATGCTCTTACACAAATCAATTTCTCAAGGCGGACAATTTAGAGTTGAGAGGCTCTTCAAGCAAAATCAATATTGCCTTTTTTATTTCGAAACCAATCGACTCATATGTCCTCTCTCCAGATGGATACCTCTCGTTGTAGATTTTTTATAAGACCATCAACTAAAGAGTCACAGTCCAAGCTAACAAATTTTATTCATGCGTTAAACTCGCAGTTTAAATTAATATTCACATTAAAATCGGTTACGGTGGCTCTTCTTCCCACCTACCTAAACCCATAACTCTTTCCCCTCTCGTGCCAGATACCGTGTAGAACAAACAAGAAAATCAACATTTGTCCTCCATGCCTCTAAGCAACCCTTAGGCTGGTCGTGTCCCTATATCTAAATAAAGTACTAATATATTCATGAAACTACTCTGGCAAAACCCTTTGCCCGATTGAATTCTTTTCTTCCATCAAATGCATTCCCGTCCCGTCCACCTTCAACCCCCAAAAATTGCGCGCCATATAGTGGAAGCCGAATATACCATACCGTCAGCGAGTTGTTGTATCCTATCCCATGTACTTAGTCGTATATCATAACTCTCCTCGTACACGTGCTAATGGAACGACGACATTGAGCAAGAACAAACAACAAGCAAAAACGCTCTGCTCTGTTCAAAACGCAAACTCGATACAAGGTATAGCCGTACAGTGTATTGTTATTGTTATCCCCCAGAACAGAGTCAAGCATCAGCAGCTGGCTTTGGTTGCTTCGCCGTCTTGCTGGTTGCTGCTTGCTGGTTGCTGGTGTAGAATTGTTTACCAAACGCTCGCTGGACTCATTTTCCATGCAACCTTTCCAGTTGTTGGTACGTTCACTGAGCCACTGACACATACACAAATTCCCATTCGCTCCATACCAAACCAATCCGAATCCCTATTCCCAACTAGACTGCCGTGGCCGTCGTAGGCAGACAGCTTTTGGAAATTTTGTTATGTGTTGCCAGCCTCTTGGCAACATTTCGGGTAGATTTATTGGAATGTATCTGTCAGATAAATTCTGTTAGCCGGACTCTGTTAGTTGTTTTTGAATGAACGTGCAAAATAGACGTGTGGCACTACCACTCTCTTACACATTCACACCGTAACGCGCGACGAGTTGTTATAAGCTGGTGTGTAGTGTATTTTATTCGTTATTTCGTAGCGCGACCGCGACTATTAGAGCTAGATCGTACGTACATTTGCTATTGTGTCAGTGAATAGCTACGTATTAATCGTATCAACAAAAACCCAGTTTAGTGTTTGCATGACATTCGGTTAAAAGAGACATACGGACCAGCAGATACGAAGCCACGTCTATCTGCCCGCCTTTTTTTTGTACGTTTCTCGATTTTTACGCAGATTTTTCGGCTATTTTCCCTACGAATTTCGCGAGTGGTCTTGTTAGAAAATAAAAATGACTGTGCAATTTAACGGGACACTAACTCCTCAATAAGTTGATAATTTCCCCCAGAACAGGTTGTTTCATCGCGCGCCCCCAGCCATTAATCATGTGCGACAATCTAACAAGACAATTAATTACCATACCCATTCAGAGTGTCTAAAGAAATTATCTCGAATTGAAGCGACACTAGTTGTCCGCCGTCCACAACAATGGAAAAAAGTAGCTTATAATATACAATTCGACAATTTGCAAACGCAATCAGAAAGAATTATTTCCCTTCCCTTCGATTGTATGTCCAATTTAAAATCGAAATCTCGCTCGTGCGGTGAACTCATCCCAATGAAAATGTCATCAGAACTTTTGTTGGGATTGTGATAAGAAGTGATTAAAAAAAAATCTATAAAAAAAATATTCGGCAACAGCACAGCAAAACATATCACCCAAGTGTAAACAAAAATTTTGAAATACAAAAGTTTGCTTCGTAAAAATTCTCAGTTGATATTGAAATAATACCATCAACGGTGATCACGTTTATCGTTGTATCGATGCAAATTTTAATCAACAACGAGCGGCTGTTTATGGGTAGAAAAAGGAAAACACATCGTCGTCGCAATTATTTACGTTTTCGTGTAAATTTTTCATTTATGATAATTATTTTGCTATACCGTTCGCTAAGTGATTTAAATTTGAAAATATTCAAATTTTGCAATTTACATAGGCTTGTTGTTGTTGCAACTGGTGTACATGCAGTGCATTGTGTGTAGTGAAAAATAGTAATTCCAATATTTTTCTATATATAAATATTCAATCGGAAAGTGTGTATATAAATTTTAAGGTTTAGTGATTTTTTTTATTTTTTTTTGTGGAAAAAAAAAATCTTCATTGTGATATAAATTATAAAAAGAAAATAAGAATAGTAGATTAAGTGTAGTAATTACTAAAGATCCGCTTAGATAGTCGTGCTGTAAAACAAATTCGTTGTAAATTTTCTAAAGGTATGTACAATTTTGGTTAAGTGGATTTTGTTAAATAAAAATGGTTTCATATAAGTATTTTGAAATACAAAATAAACTGTCGTACAGGAGTAGCTCGAGTTAAATCATCAGATTGTATTTATTGATGGTGCTGTAACTATATCTACAATAACTTGTAACATATAAAGTCTTATTGGAGGTTGTGAACGGACCGCAAAACTTAGGCTTTTCAACTGTTCCAATCGTGGAATGTTGAGCATTTTTGAATTTACAAAAATTTACTGCTTCTCACATTGAAATATAATTTTTTTTCCATCACTTCTTTGTTGTAAAATTGTAGAGTCAACTGAGTCAATTGAGATGGTTAAAGATTATGACGAGATCAAAACGAAAAAACGAACTAGCTGAAATTAATGCAATATCGGAAGTAAGTTTATTGAAAAAATGGGAAAGGAAAAATGACATTTAGCTTGCCTTAGGGATGGGAATAATTTGGTACAAATATAGATATGAGCAAAGTCAACATTAAATGAATGTACCAAATTCTCAACATTAACACAGAACAGTCTCCTTTAAGTTTCTTCAGGCGAGTATACGAATTTAGTTTCTGAATTAAAAAAAAATGGAAATACAAAATTAAAGACAGTTACTACCAATATTATGCTACTATGCCCTCTTCATCATCAAGCAAGTTTAGTCCACATCAGTCAGCTAGCAAACGGCCAACAGCGTTAAGCTAAATCGTTAGTTAAAAATAATTTTAAACCGCAACCGAGCTATTACCTTCGCAAGTGGTGGAAATGAACATTTTAAGGAGAATTTGCATACACAGTACGTAAACTCATCGTTTTGGCTAAGTTCAACATTTCCGGCCAAATTTCCATGGACATTTGCAGCACATATTTTCCAACATTTCCAAATGTTGATTTTCAGCGAAATGTTGAATCTCGTCGATGAATTTGTAAGTTTGTCAAATCGAAGAACCTCCCTACAAATTCCGCACGTCATTTTAATGAGTTTTCAGCCTGCAGATAAAAAAAAACAGCTGTCAACAAATCAAAATGAAACAGAAATATATTTAGTATGTTTGAATCAGGGTTGCCGTTAACTTAAGAAAAAGTCCCTAACTCGAACCTAAAAATTAAAAAAAAATATCACTAGAAAAAAATGTTCACTACCTACAAATGAAAAAAAAAAATATTCAATTTTAACTACATGTTTGAACAATAAATCAAAGTCTCAAAGTTACAATAAAAAAACAATATAGTTCTTAAAATACTACAAATCAGAAATAATTCAATCGATTTCATCTTCATCACTTTCCTTTACCTCAATAAAGGAGGCATTTTTAAAATTATTTCTTAAAGAACATTTTTAGGAATTTCGTATTCATGACAACTTTTTATTATTATTAGTTGATTTCTGAGGAGCATTATTGAGTTCAAAGTTTTCGTATTTTTTACTATGGTCATCATACTAAAAATGCGTTCCACTTCGGCATTTGAATGTGGAAGCGGCATTACAGTTCGGGCATATCTAATCATCTGGAATATCTAATATTGCAGTTTGCAAGTGTCAAACTCGAATATAAAGGATGTAACATCACCAGGGGCGTAAAAATTTAGCAAAACATGTTTTTGCAAAAAGTCACTAGAAAAGTAACTTGGATTTTGTAGTGAAAAAAAATTAATTTTCGTCACTTAACTTTTGAAAATTCCACTAGATATAGCGACAAAGTCACTAAAACGGCAAACGTGGTCTGAATTAGCACTAGCATTAAATTAATATGGCTAAAAAAATAAATTCTTTGGGTTCAACCACTTCTGATTTCTAAACAGAAAAAAAAGATCAGTAATCAATTCTGACAGTAGCTGTCCTTGGAAATGTTGAAGTTTCAGTGGGAATGCAGAATCTGATTTCGAAATTTTTGCTTCCGAAATGTTGAATTTCGGTGCGGTGCAAATGTACTATTAACGTAAAGTAATAGCAATATCTGATTGAACCTCTCAGCGTCCCAATGGAGTCAGTCTGGTGTTCGACAAATCAGCATAAATAGTGATCAACTATAGGGATGTTCTGTAATTTTGTTTGTTCATTGTTAAATGAACCTTCTTTGTGTTAATGCTTTGAGTGACACTTAAACCTAGGTCAAAAACTGAATACTTAATGTCAAAAGTAGCTACTTCTTAGGCCGATGCGGTACAATGCATCGTTTGATAACATCCTGGGTCTATACCTAGAGTCACCAACTCTGTATGTCCTCAGCTCGGACTTCAAGACTATGGAGTTCGCGGCATTAGGAAAGCAGGCAGGAAGCCCCTAGGTAGGGATCGTTGGATCAATTCCAGCAGGAGGTATTAAGTCTAGGTAGCGGAAATCCAGAAAATTATAAAATCTATAAGAGCTTCAGTCCGACAGAAAGTACTTTGAACATATTGATGGAGGTTTTTTAATCTAGAAATGCATTTCACTCCGATTTTAAGGATTATTTGATCGTTGCCACCTCTGCATCTAGGCACACTTTTAATACCTATATTTGTTTCTGTTCCCTAAAAGCCTTTTTTTATTTATTTTTATAAGCCAAACTGATAGTCGTATAAAATACAAGCCGTACTAGCACTTATAGCTAGTAAAAAGCTGGTAATGATTGAATCAGTGTATTTCCAAAACATTATCCGACTTTGACCAAATGGAAGGAAAAGAATGATATCTACTGACTTATAGTTGTCCTTATTCCATTCTTGAATGGCGTCGATGCACTCGTAATGGTTTACGGTAGACAATCATCACTTTACAACCATTTGCGAATAATTTGTTTTTTTTTTTGTTTTTGTGTGAGTAGGTACTGACAATACATTAGTTTTTGACAACTTTGTGGTGGACCAGAATAGACGATTGTATATTTTTGTTGGTAAAGGCTAATTTATTTTCGTATTTTGGATATTTTACATATGAACAAATCCGTGTCAAGATCCAACAATCAGAACTCCTGTAGCAGCAAGCAGATTTTGCAGTCGGAGGCTACTCATATTTTTGTAAGGCTGTGTAGTTTCAATTTTATATTTAAAAAATCATTTTCTACAACTCTAACAACCATATTCACTTGCTACACAAATTGGCCAGAATGGAGAGAGAACTGAACAAAGATATGGCCAACCTTCTTTTGATATTTATTAGTTTTTCCATTGGGGATGGGGATTGTGGGACTCATTATAAAAACATAAAATTCATAAGCAATCAATTTGCACAACAAGCTACAAGCCTTTCGCAGAAGAAGGAATTTTTGTCGCTTTTATTTGAAGTTAGGTAGCTAATAATGCTAATCTGCCATCGTTGGTTTTTAACCAAAATTGATTGATTTTTGTGTTTTGCCTAATCTGGTCATTAATTTGTTTAGAATAAAATATAGCCAGTCATAACTGTCAGGTTCGGGTCATCAAGTGTGTGAAATTTGGAAATAGGGCCATCAAATACAGGTATTGTTCCTTGTGAGCGCTTATGAGTGGTTTTGTGACCTGCTCCATAGGAGATCACAATTTCGATTGGGAGCCTCACAAATTTTAATTTTGAGGCCAGAATATGAAAACCTTACAAAATCAATTCAAGCTTACCTTGTGAAAGGTTTGTGACTTATGAAGTTTTAGTGAGGCTTGCCAGAAGCTACTTTGAAATCTGTTATCCAGTAAGCTGAATTTTTAATCGTGTGCTATGCAGGTTTAGGGTCTCTATAGGTCTCACTTATTTCTAGGACCTAGTGAAAAATAGTAACGCGGGTGATATTAATAAATAATAAGGTCTGCTGCCTAACGATAATGCATTCAAACCAAATTCAAGTAGTAATTGCTGATTGTCAAATCGTTCAAATGCTAATTTTCAACTGACTTTTTATTTGATTTCATTTCATTTATATTAAATGCTTATATAGCATTAAAATAGATGTAAGAAGCAAACGAATTTAACTTTTTAATTTCTGCAATAAAAGCTCTCCTATGGAGCAGGTCACAAAATTCAAAATCATTTATAATGGCTCACAAATGACAATCATTATTTCATTTGATGGTACTGGTTCCCTATTTCCATACACTTTTTGACTTGACCATGGCATTTTCTGCTACATTTATAATCATTTTGGGAAAAATACATTTTATTCGTATAAGAAAATCTATAAGGAAGGTGGGGAATTTGATTTGTGAATAAAAAAATATAGTAAATATTTTTATCCTTCAGTTCTAAAACATTTCTTTGTCCATAAATTTCCCTTATTTTTCCTAAAAAAGTGTATTTTATATATTTTTACTTGGTTTCGAGTTCGGACTTTTATTGAATTTTTTTTTGCTAATTTGATAGTAGATAACCATGCTGAGGTGAATTTTTTGTGAGTTTTGTTGTGAGGATTATCGTATGATTGGGAAAATGTTATCGAATCTTGTGTAAGCTTGTGGCTTGTGATTGCAACGGCAGAATCGGGCTGTAAATCGAAGGAATGGTCCAATCGTACTCTTTATCATACTACAGCCCCAAATGCCAAATGAGACGACGTGAACACAATGCCGGCATCGATGTACTTAGTAATCAGCGAACATAACGCCCTCAATCTTATAGATTGAAATTTGGCCAACATCTACTTGAAAACACGGCATAAAATGCTATCCTACTCATTTTTTATAAGATTTTTTTATTTTGGACATTTTCTACGTTCCCTTCAGCTTATGGGGATTCACGTTGAGCCGGCTTCTGTTTTCTGGTGCATGAAACTATGGTTTCATTTTTATTGTCTTAATCTATCGGCTTATGCGGCTGAATTGCCGAATTCTGCTAAGTATCGAAACTAGCAGTCGCAGTAGCTTAGTGGTTAGTGTGTTGGACTGCTATGCGGGGGTTCAAGGTTCGAATCCCGCAAAAACCCAATTCCGCCTTTGTAGGGTTTTTTCCGCTGCGCTACCTCTCGCGAACGTCTGACAAACATCCGAGAGTATAAATGTCTTGTAAGAGCTTCTCAATTAGCCGTTTGGAGTCGGCATAAAACTGTAGATCCCTTCCATTCGTTCCAAAAATGAAAAACTCACACAAAACGAATGGTTGTGAGAAGCTAGGCCTAGGGTCTCTCCGGACCTGTTGCGCCAACTATTTATTTATTTTATTTTTTATCGAAACTAGCACTAAAGGGCCATTTTGAGACCACAAGCGAGAGCTATTCCTTAAATACAGATATATGCGAAAATGGTTCTGGAGTTCATTGGCCCCTACTTATGAACATCAATATAAATATAACTGCAGAAGGCCCTTTCTTTGCTCCTGGTTGAAGTATATCTTACTTCTTTTAGCACACACTTCGATCACTAACCTGTGACTGTAGAGGGGATGAGCACAAAGTTTCAGTGAAATCAAAGTTCCACTTGAACGCGGTATTAGCCAAGCGATCGTACTTAATTTTGTGACCAAGTCGAAGTGCTGTTGGCGACAGCGGACACACATTGAAAAGTTTTTTCGTTTTGTAAAACTCAAAATAAATGAAAGCGGGTCATCCGTGCATTAAGAGCAATTGTCATGGAATTTCTTCAAGACATCTTCTCCTTGAATTTATTTTTCTATTCCTTTTCGGTCGTTTTCCCAAGTCTCTAAAATAGCAAACCCGGCTTCAAACTAGTAGAAGACAGTTTTAGAAAATTGCGTAACCATTTTCACCTTCAAAACTTCTTCACATTCAAACCAAAGATTTTAAATATAGTCACTGCAACTGAATTCTATACATTCCTGTCTTAAATCATGTCATTCCTCCCAAGAGTGTGTAAAATATTTTCACTTTTGTTTACAAATAAACGTACCACGCAAAAATATTCTTCAAATGAATTTACTAAATAACTGTCGGATTGACCTGTGGTCATTTATTAAAGGCCTACGTTCCAATATGACACCTTAAACTAAAATAATATTCACCTCCTCATTAATTTAGCCCATAAATTTAATTTCAAAACACAACAGAAAATCAAAAAAATACAACAACGAACTCATTTATCTCCCCGGAAAAGTCTTCGGTTGTAGCAGGCTTCCGTTGGTGTTTTTTTTTTTTCTATATTTTTTATCTAGAACATTTATTTATAAAACGATTTCGTTTTGGAATCCATTCTCCTGCACACTTTAAAAGCAATTTATTAATAATTTCAGTTTCCCACCATCTTAATAGCCATCCGCCCAGTCAATTCGAAATGCATATACCTACACTCGCAATCCGAGGCCCATAAATAAAATTAGAGTCTATGAAAATTAACAGATACTAACAAATTAAATATGCATCTGTAGCTAATTATCCGCACACGTGATAAGTGGCGCTTAGCAAAGTATTGCCGCGAAATTTATTACTCTCGCACTGTGTCGGTCGAGTCGAGAGTATGTCTTATTAATTGTTCTTCTCTGCCAGTAGCGCTGTAGCACGATCAATGTGCACCACCGCATAGAACAAAGTCAAATGCATTAATTCCCAGGCAATTGTTAATAAATCTTGTGTGAAATCAACCACATCGTGTTGAACATATAGGAAAATCTCGGGCTAATCACTTTTCAATAAATAAAAAAAAATTCCATCTCACGAATGGGAAGTACAAATTGACATCTTGTTATCCTGCATGTGCATTTTCTTATTGTTTTCGGTGGTCCCATGGTTTCCGGGATGCATTTTTTGTTCCTCCTTAAGAAATTTGCTGCAAAAAAAAAAAAAAAAAAAAACCCTCGTAACATGCAACAGTTAAAAACACAAGGGGAGTTGAGTTCTTCAACGAAGAATTTTTTGGCAGCAAGGAATTCTTTTTATTTCGGGAAAGATTTACGACCGCGATACCAAGAAACCATGAGGAAGGTAAGAGCACACCTTTTTTTTTGCGGTAGGCTAGCGCAGTGGCGATTGGATTGGCAATCGGCGAAATGCGGCGAGGGCTAAATTTCAGCCGCACCACTGACAATTTAGACAAAACTTCGACCTTTTTAGTTGTTGTTTTGTTTCTTTTCAAGGTTCCCGTAAATCGATTCAAAATTCTTTTGGCTGGGTCTTTGGCATTTTATTTCTTAGAAAATATTCTCTCCACCTATTCGGGGACTTGGATCGATTCCTTTTTGGGTGCTAAGCCACAGAAATCGATTGCCAAAGGCATATACACAAAACGAGGAAACACTATCTATATCTGGATAATCCTTAGGGGTTAGTCCTTCATTTGTACTCAGCTCCACGTCTGAAATCGAAAAGATTAAATGAAAGTATATCTGTAACAAAAAGGAGGAAACAACAAAAATATTATATGAAGGGGGTGTCATCAAATATGATTGCAGAGTGATTTATGTGTTTCTGATGCATTTCTACTTTTTTTGTTTTTCCTGCCTCCGCAATACTTCAAACGTGTACTCCTATGATGGGAACAATTTAATCTGACCGCTTGTTTTATCCATTCAAATGTCATAATGGGGGAAAAATAATATCTTAATTTGGGTATGTAGGAACGTTTAACACTTTAGTTTGCCTTTGGTGAACGTGGATTAGATTTAATTAAAAAAGTTGTCACCGCGTAATTATTGCCTCTTATTCGTTTCTACACAGTCCGTTGCTTAGGTGTAGGTAAATTGGATATTTTTATGAGCTCATATATGCAATTAGCCTGGTGTATACTTGAGTAACGACCGACTCGACGGTTGGAAGTGAGCTGTTTGGTAGGTTAGCGACGAGATAGCGATCTCAAAGCTATTGTTAAAGTGAGTGTTGAGCACGGTGGCTTATACGACGCGAGTGTCAAATGGTTGCAAAGACAATTAGATCCCAATGAAATTAACACTTGATTTCGTCGCAACTGATATGAAACTAATTGCTTAATTATTTTTATTCCTTATATCTAAGGCAATCTGTGCGATGAAGAAATGTTTGCTGAAAAGAAGAACACAAATTCAGGAGCACAGTGCCTGCCCGTTTAAAAAAAAAATAGTTTTCATTGTTTTTAATCTATATATATAAAAATAACTTGATAAATGTGTGTGTGACAGCCTACCGACTGCCACACACATCCGAAATTGATTTAGTTTTTTTTGTTGGTTAATAGACCATGCAGAGAAGGTTAATATATTAGTATGATAAATTTTTGAAAGAAGGTGCAACCGCCATTCCAATAAATTCATTTTTGTTCACTTTGAAAAAAAATAAACTGGATAGAAATCGAGTAGTGACACTTCAAATACAAAAAAAAAATATTTTAAATTTTAAAAGCAATTGTTGTTGTCAATTACTTTAATTATTTTCCAACCAAATTGTTGTTGTCAACAATTTTGAAAGTTTTTTTTTTTAAATACCTATAGGTACCTAAAAAGTTTGTTCTAATAAATTATGTTTACTATGTTACATTAAGTAACTTTTTGAAATGAAGTAGATAGGTAGGTACTTTGATTATACAAAGATGATAATTATGGCCGACATTTGACGCATTTAATCGAGAATTGGAGCGAGAAATGGACTTCGAACGAATCGCATTGAGTCAAGCTGTTCGAACAAATGTGCAAATGTTGAATCAAGAATAAAAGAAAGTGTACGATGAATTGATGCAAGCAGTCGATAACGAAAATGGCGGAATTTTCTTCCTTGATGCGCCCGGTGGAACTGGAAATACATTCCTGATTTCACTGATTTACAATTCGTTCGAGATCTGAGATCGCTTTGGCCCTAGCCTCTTCTGGGATAGCGGCTACTTTGTTAGAAGGCGGTCAATCAGCATTGAAATTGTCATTGAATCTGCAAGTGGAAGAAGAACCTACATGCAACATTTCAAAGAACTCTGCGATGGCGAAGGAACTGCAGCAATGTAAGATTATCATATGAGACGAATGCACAATGGCTTACAAACGCGCATTGGAGGCCCTGAACCGTTTACGTAATGACAAGCGACCTTTCGGTCGAGCAATGATCTTGCTATCAGGCGATTTTCGTCAAACGCTGCCTGTCATTTCGAGATCAACTCCGGCAGATAAATTGAATGCTTGCCTAAAGGCGTCTGCTTTATGGCGATATGTTAAGAAATTGCATTTGACAACAAACATGCGAACATCAGAGTTCTCCAGGCAATTGTTGGCGATGGGCAATATTTATCACCGGCCTGATTGAGTTTCCACAAAATTGTTGCTGCTTTACAACGACACCGGAAGAACTAATCATGAATGTTTTCCCGAATATCGCTCATAATTATATTGACCATGGTTGGCTGAGTGTAAGAGCGATTTTGGCTGCGAAAAACAAGAACGTCGATCATTTGAATTTCGCCATTCAAAACCAAATCGCTGGTGAGTTGCATATTGCATTCATACAAATCAATCGACTCCGTGATGGATGAAAACGAAGCCACCAACTATCCCACGGAATTTTTAAATTCTTTGGATGTTTTGGGCTTGCCTCCACACAATTTGAAACTAAAAATCGTCTCAGTAATAATTTTGTTTGGGCGCAGTAGCTAAGTGGTTAGTGTGTTAGGCTACTATGCGAGGGGTCGAGGTTTGAATCCCGCAAAATCCAAAATTCCAACTTAGGGTTTTTTTCACTGCACCACCTCTCGCGAACGTCTGACAAACATCCGAGAGTATAAATGTCTTGAAAGAGCTTCTCAATTAGCCGTTTGGAGTCGGCATAAAATTGTAGATCCCTTCCATTCGTTTCAAAAATGAAAAACTCACACAAAAACGAATGGTTGTGAGAAGCCTAGGGTCCCTCCGGACCTGTTGCGCCAACTATTAATAATTTTGTTGCGCAACCTAAATGAACCAAAACCTTGTAGCGGTACGCGTTTGATTGTGAAGAATTTAATATCAAATATAATTCAAGCAACGATTTTTATTGGAAAATTCATAGGCGAAGGTGTTGTTATTTCGCGGATTCCACTTATTCAGAACGATTTGCCGTTCGTATTTAAACGTCTTCAATTTCCCGTACGTCTCGCTTTTGCTATGACAATTAATGAGTCGCAAGGACAATCGCTGGATGTGTGTGGCATAAATCTTGAATTTCACGTGTCGGCAAAGCTCTCACCTTGTACACCCGATAATAGAAATAGAACAAAAAATGTTGTGTACCATAAAGCATTTCAGTGAAAAAGCGGTAGGTTGGCCGACAAGTATTTGATTTTATTTATTTAATCTTAATATAGGTACTTTTTGAATAAAAAAATTGAATTGACCGAATTACATGAAGCAGAATGAAGCGAAAGCTCGGAATTATTAATTTCATTACCTACATTAATGAATTTGGGCGGAACGAAGTTCGCCGGGTCAGCTAGTTAGGTATATTATGAAATTTTCATTTCATTTTCTCTTTTGGAGCCTTATTTCCTACAACCTTTTTTAATCAATTGTAATCCATTAAAATGCGATCTTTTAACAAATTCCTTATAGGAAATAGGACTCATCCAAAGGTTTTGTAAAAGGACGTTTTTTTATTTGTTGCCCTCCCTAGAAAAGTTCGAACCACAAGTTTCAGCAAGACGGTAGAACCAAGAACTGAAATTATCACCCGATTTGA
Organism: Cheilosia urbana; assembly: GCA_946477585.1. Lineage (NCBI taxonomy): Eukaryota > Metazoa > Arthropoda > Insecta > Diptera > Syrphidae > Cheilosia > Cheilosia urbana. The sequence goes on along the minus strand of OX297853.1, from coordinate 131,162,656 downwards.
CTGATTTGGCCTCACTTGAGCTTAAGCGATTTATTTGCAGCATTTGAAGATTACGACCATCGAGTGATAATAGCTCTCATGGCCTTCTTACAGTCTGTGTTCATAAACCACATCACATAAATCTATCTTCCCATTCAATTCTCCAAACACTTTCTACTGTGTCAAGCCTATTTTCAAGCCTAGTGCTGTGGTACTCCTTCTGACACACCTAACAAGTTTATTTTCACCACATTCAGTTTTTCGACGTCTCACATTAACTATATAGGCTTGCATGTCAGTCTACAATTGATCCTCTCTCTATAGAGATACCCATGCGACTTTGGGCGAAGTTTTCAGTCTTCAAAGAATAATCAGCTCTAGCCCGTTGTTTTTTCTAGATGATCACGAGGTCGCTACCTTCCAATTACACATTTAGGATATTCAATTTTGATTCAGAAGTTGTTGCATCAGTTTTTTTACGGCAACGGCTTTAATTCTCGCATTCCATTTAATGGCACCCTCGAACCAGTTTTGCCATTACGACCGGATTCCGGTCATATCTATCCGAAATGTCTTCATCCTGACCGGAGAAAATTTTAAAATCCGGTCTAACCCATTTTCAACCGAAAGGAACATTTTTTTTTTTTTAACCGAAAAGGCCTTTTTTGACCGGAAAAATAATATTATTCTATGAAGATGAATTTCTATAATTTGAATGAAACTTAGCCATAGGTACTTACTTAACGAACACGCCCACGTTTGGTTTTTGTCACTAGGAATGTTGCGTTTGTGTTGTGAAATTTGTTTTATTAGGGAGCTTCCACACCGGATGGAACAAAACGCTTTATTTTGTTTTCTTGCTTAGTTTTGCCTTATTCAGTGTGGGCGCGCGTACTTAAATCTGTGTACTTAAATTTCAGAAACACACAGAAAAACAGTTTTGTTTGTCTAAGGCGTTTTGTTCCATCCGGTGTGGAAGCAGCCTTAGATTTAAGATTGGTTCCGAAACAAAGAAATAAAGAAAATACATAAGTAAAAAGTATATTACATAATATATTTTAACTTTTGACCGGACTCCTGGTCAAAAACTTTTATTTTAACTTTTGACCTGATTTTTTAACCGAATTAAGAAAAATAAAAACCGGTCATTCGGTCCGATTTAACCGGATTCGTTTTTTTTTCGTGGCAACACTGCCTCGAACATACCTACTACAGCCCGAGTTTTTTTTTCCTAAAATTCTGAGTCAGTTTAAAATGCATCCAATTCTCAATAAAATAAAATAAATAGTTGGCGCAACAGGTCCGGAGGGACTCTAGGCCTAGCTTCTCACAACCATTCATTTTGTGTGAGTTTTTTCTTTTTGGAACGAATGGAAGGGATCTACAGTTTTATGCCGACTCCAAACGGCTAATTGAGAAGCTCTTTCAAGAGAGTTATACTCTCGGATGCTTGTCAGACGTTCGCGAGAGGTGGCACAGTGAAAAAAACCCTAAGTTGGAATTTGGGTTCTTGCGGGATTCGAACATCGACCCCTCGCTTAGTAGTCCAACACACTAACCACTAAGCCACTGCGCCTACTACTTTCCAATTCTCAATACAAATAAGCATTTCTAGTGTCCAGGCTTAATTTTTCGAATTCAAAATTGCTAAATTTTTTACCATGAACCGTTATAAAGATATACCTAAGTACTCAAGTGGATGTCCGTCCACATATCTGCCAGAGATGCGTATTGCATATACGTATCAATGATACGGAAAATATATGGAATCCGATTACACAGTCATAAACATAGATAACCATGTTCTCGCATAAGAACGAAAAAGGAGAAAAAAAAAAAAAAAACATCGCCACGTAATATTGCCCACATTCGGATTCTTGGCAGAACGTGCACGCAATGTTAACGAAAGGATAGCCAAGCCGAATGGCGCTAAAATATCTAATTGAAACTTAAATTCTTGATAGCGAAAAAACAAACCCACCGAAGGCTGCTCTCCAAAAACTCTTAAACGCAAAGTGAATTCTTGATCCGTTTTAAAGAACCTACGATATGCACAAGTGTCAGTCAAACTGTCTCCCCATGTAAAGATACAGCGAGCGGGAAAAAAAAAGAAACGAAACACCCTGACAAAAGTAAAACCTGCACACATTTATGCAAAACACCAGAGATTGCCTTACTTCACATCACTTCACTCTCAATCTCCGATATTCGGTATGGAAATTTATTCATAGAACTACTATAGAGGAGACGACGACTACGAGTAGGTACGAGCTACGACGAACAATCACTTGCTGTTACATATAGTGTGTGTGCCCTTGTTGTGTTGCGGCAGTGTTTTTGTGCACTTTTGTTTCATCCGTTGTTTTCCAAGTGCATTACACTGTTTCACCAGCACTCACAACATGCAGTTGCTTGGTTGGTTGGTACCTGCACCTATATCAAGGATGCATCTAATAAAATCTAAAATGGAAAAAGAAAAATTGAACAATCTCGCTACATCCGTGTGGTGTGGGTAGATGTTATACAGTTGATTTGAACATGCCAGCTGATGGGCACATTTAAAGTGTTGATTTGCAAAAGCAAATTTAAACTGACAGCGGCAGGCACAACTATTCAATAGAGATACGAGTATCTATAGAGATTAGGTGTTTGACAGCCGATGGCTTATTAGGTCGGTATCTTCTAAACACGCAATTGGTTTATGGAAATTTAGATGCACTAACTATTTTAGATCACTTAGGAAGAGCTGAATTGAAAAACTTTCGACGGCTGTCGGACTTTTGTAAAGAAAGGGGACAGTAGAAAATAGTTTTTTCGTCTTCCCAGCGCACATGAAATTCTTCGCTCAGTAGCCACACAGATCATTAAGCCACTAGTATCAAACTTTTAAGCTGATGGGATGGAAATTTGAAGAAGTTGCAGTTCCATAATCAGTAGAAGCAAAAGTCGGTGGAATGCACTGGTGGTTGAAATCAAATCATGAGGTAAAAACCTTCGATTCTCACAACACTTAAAGGCTTTTCCAAAAGTCTAAAAAACCGTAAAAGTTTCACCAAGATGGTAAAACCCAGAACTAAAATTATTACCCGACTTGGCTTCACTTGGGTTTAAGGCGATTTATTTGCAGCAGTTTAAGAATGCGACCATTTTTGATAATAAAGGGTTAATTATTAAGAGGTGTTATTGTGAAAGGATTTGGTCCTGTATGCGTGCTCGTGGTGGCTTTTTGGCTGATGTTGTTCTTCATTATTAACGGCATACCTTCCTCTTTATTATGAAATAAACATCCGATCATTTATCTCAAAAAGTGACATTTTTCTTTGAATACCAAAACAACACCTCTTATTGGAAAACCCTTTGGATCTCATGACCTTCTTCGAGTCTGTGTTCATGAATCATATCACATAAATCTTCCATCCTATTCAATTCTCCAAACACTTTCTCCTGTGTCAAGCCTAGTAACCATTTTCTCAAACACCCCATATTATGATCATCGACTTGATCCACACATGCTGTTTTTGGTGCAGGGTCATAAGCCCACAGACCCAAAAGTCCACAATGGTCGATTTGAAGTTACATAGTTTCTCTATATCGATCGCCGTGGGTACCCTGGATTGAAGTTTTGATTTAAAGCTCCTCTGGAAAAAAGACCACCCAGACTTTGGATAAGATGAGGTCTTCTAGGGCAGAAGTTCGGATCAGAAGGTAGGACATGAAAATGTCTCCCCTGCGCATAGACTTTTAAGTAGCAAATATTTTCGAAGTATCATTCCTTCCCGTAGTAAGCCTGTCGAACATTTGACAGAGTGTTCTGCGCTGGATACTGATACCATAACTTGATTTTTTCGCAGGAGATAACCTGAAAATGTTTCATGATTTAAGTCGCCAAACATCGCCAACAATCGATGTCAAGAATTGCTATTCTGGTTTACAAAAGAATCCACTTCTGTTGCTGTTACACCAACGGTTAAAAACCAGATTATTTCCAAGTTTCTGTGTCTTGTTACATGGACCCATTAAATAAATTAAACGTTTTACAACAACTGTCGATCATAAACGTCGCAAATGATCTCTTTAGTTGGGTTCGGTTCCATTTCCTCACCTAAATCTATAGCTGCAACTTGCTGCAGTGCGAATTGCGTGTTCCGTTGCAATTTATGTTGTGCGTTTATGAAAAATGCAATTTCGAAATTACCTGTTATGTTAACAATAAAATTAATTACCATCTTCAAGATAGCCATCTGTATAAAAAATTATTGTTAACACATATACCAAGAGCTAATTCCCTAGACTTTTACTGCACCCATGTGCATCCGGATGTGTAACATTAATGGCCGCACAAAAATACTAAATTACGTTACTAATAAGTTGTCTCTACTGTGAAATGAATGGGTGCGATAAGCGATTTTTCCGCTTAGTTAACAAAAGTTTTTTTTTTCTTTTTCTTTTGTTTAGATGAGAATGAGTTCATAATTAATTAAGCAAACGAGAGAGGAGGGCGAATTGCGTTTGTTAAAATAGGTTTTTTTTTTATTTACTTTTTTTTTCCTTGTGTATAATTGTATTTGTCTGGTTAAGGAATGGAAATGTAACGCATGGATGGGTTGCGGATTCTTATTATTAAATTAAATGTCAGAAATGTTTAGGTCTTGAGTTTCGCCATTTATTTGGCTAGGCATATGGATTATTTGAGAAAAATAATGACCTATCTACGAATAATACGCATTTTGTCAGCCTTTGAATTGTTGTAGATGATGTCCTTCAAGTCTGATACAAATCTATAGAAGAGATTGATGTCCGAGTTTGTGTACTTAATCTAAGAAACTGGTTCGATTTTTGAGGCTTCGTACACGAGGGTGGCTTTTTACTGTGTGCCCTAAAGTAGTAACAAAAAAGGTCCAAAAAATTGAAAGCGGATTCAGTTTAAAATTTCAAAGAAGTGAGAGTACTTACACATAACCTTTACCATTACATAGTTCGAAGTATTTCAGCGGTAAAACTCTGCTGTCCGTGATATAGGAAGATCTTCATAAAATGGTGTATTCCATGACAAGGCAAATCAGTGCAAATTGCTGACTTAAAGACGTCCTTAAGCATTTTAAGCAACCTCATAATGAAGCCCCTGTTTCTCCTCTTTTCAGAAATGTGCAAATTTTGTCATAGGTCAAAAAGCTTGAGTCAAAGTGTGAAGGAGCCTTGCTGGACACCTATCTAGCTCTGTTCAACTTGAGGAGTTGACTTTAATGGCTTTACTATTTGGTCTGAATTCATGAATTGAATGAAGATCCAACAAGTCACTGAAACGATGGTACTTATTTAAATTTACACGGGCAATGGCAGAATGGACTAGCATCAACTTAGTAGTTTTTGGAGAAGCTATACAGTAGGTATAGGTACACCTAACACGGCAAAGTGTACTTTAGTCCCGGGCATAGGCAAACCAGTACTTAACTTATACCCTTTGGTGTTTGTAGTGATAGGTGGATTGGGTAAAGCTATATTTATCGCTGTCCTATCTGTAATGTCAGACAAAACTGTTTCTTAAAATAGTATAGTGAAATAAAATAAGAACTCCAATGAAGTTTATTTTGAATCTCATTCTCAATTTAATACACTTGGTGTCTTGAATTGAGAACTACCGCTTGACAAAAAAAAAAAATGAGCCTAATCCTTCTCCTAATTTGTGGTTCCCTAATGGTGTCATATCGCAACGCACCGCAGGTACAAATCTAACCACATTTGGAGGTCTAAACACGTCATATGGTCCTGTTCCTTTATTCGAAATCCCGCAAATGATCGATGAATTGTTCGGCGACGATTATGCGAAGTGGAACAACGAAACCCCTACCCAAAGCCCGACAGCACAATGGACGAAAGCGGAATCTTAGAAATGAAGCCAACTGGATGTGGCGCGCGCTCGACATCATTACCCATATATAAAAAAACACGAACCGAAAAAAGGGCTCCGCGCTGTCCAATCCCATGCCCATGTTATAATTCATTTTTATTCAAGGCAAAAAGGTTCAAACCGATCACGTTCCTCTCTCTATAGAATACCTGGCCAATTCGAGACCATTTCCGACTCAAATACGGTCAAGCTGTGTTGTGGCTATTCTGCGCAGGCGCACCACTACCGCACATGTAAATTTACTTGTTAAAAGGTATACAACAAACAGCAACTAAAAAAAAATTGGTGCTCGCCAAACATGTAGTGAACTTTAATGATGACACACGTGAGGTGGTTTTTTCTCTCGACTTTGGGTAGACCCAAAGAAAAACATAAGAACAAGTTAACATGAATTGTTTAACAAATAAGGATTAGGAGGTACATGCATGTAATTCTGATGCCATTAAATTCGCAATCGAACAAAGCCTGTTCGCCGTTGACTAACCCAGTTTATGGCTTAATTAACAAAAGTTTAACAATAAAAAAAATCGTTCGTACTTGTACAGCCTTGTTAAAGGATTCGGAATAATTTTATTTCTGTTTTGTTGCTTTTTTTTTGCTTGCTATTGCATCGGCAATAAAAATGATTTCATTTTGTCGCTTTAGACACGTCTCTTACAAAAGGAAAAGCACACGGGATTTTTGTTGGGTATTTTATTTCTTTTTGTTTAGTTGTTTTTGGGTAGGTTTACGACTGTAGATTGTCGGTAGAATTTCCTTTGAACTGAGTGCCTGTTCAATGGGGCTGCTGTTGTACTGTTGTACTCATTTATCTCATTTAATTAATTAAGAGACTGCACGATGATTAAGTTGAGATAACAAGACGTATGTGGAGAAAACCCCAAGAAAGAGATATACACATGAGTGTATATGTTCGAACACGGGAAGCCAACAGCTTGATTGACAAACTTGAGATGCATATCGGATAAACACGTTAAAAAACAGAAAACAAGGAAAAAATTTAACATTTTTGTTATTGCAAATTGCTGGTGCGTCATTGAAGTATTGTTATAATGAAGAGACTTGAATTTCTATTTTTGTCTTGCAATTTGAGGCGTTAGGTATATCTTTCTAAGCCACTTGATTAAATATATGGATGTAATTGCAGTGGGCTGCAACCTATTCACGATAGATCGGTAGGTGAACTGCTTAGCTAGTAAAATGTTAGATAAAGTTCGATTTTTCTACGCAATAGCTTGTTGTCAACCTTTTTCCGCCTCAAAATAGGGGTTTTCTTACACAACCTACTAACCTATAAGTCGTAAGGATTGCCCTTTAAATTCTAAGAAATGCGCTAGAATATTATTCGTAAGGCAACTGTTTTCGACACTTGGATGGTAATAATTACCCAATATTGCACATGCGCCAGAGGAAGGGTAACAGTGTGCCGTCTTTCCTCCGCAAGTAAAAATAGTTTCGTCAAATTCTATGTGATCGTACGTAAAATATGAAATTAAATTCCGGTGTCCCTCAAGGCAGCCACTTTGGTCCACTCTTGTTCCTGTTATTTATCAACGATCTATATCCGCTTATTATATATTCAAAGAGTTTGCTATTTGCAGATGACTGTAAGCTGATCTATTTATATAGTAGCCAACAAGGTTATTTATTTTTACAACTTGACATTGACAATATGCAGGAATGGTCTAAAAGAAACTATATGCAGCTTAATCTTAAGAATTGTTATAGTATGACCTTCACGAGAAGCCAAAATTCAACTGCGCCAATATATTTTATTAATGAGGAAGCTGTTGAAAGTGTTGATTGCTTTAATGATCCTGTTGGGGTCTTTGACAGAAAGCTCACCTTCAATCTCCATTTGGAATCCATTGTTAGTAAGGCAAGAAGCTGATTAGGACTGATAAAACGTTTCTCAAAGGAATTTAAGGATCCTTACGTATCCAAAATTCTATACTTTTCTCTCGTCCGACTTGTTTTGGAATACTGTAGGCCTTTTTGGTGTCCGTCTTACGAATCTGGAATCTCAAGAATTAAATGTATTCAAAAGTAGTTTCTTCTTTTCGCATTACGTGATTTGCCTTGGAACCCCGAAAGTCGTCTTCCACCCTACAAAAGTCGATTAAAGTTGTTGAATCTTCAGACTTTGGAAAAACGAAGAGAGACATCCAATGTTATGTTCCTGTTTTGCGTTCTGACTGGTAACGTCAACTCCACATATGTTTTCAATTCCGTAAACATCAATACCAGAGGAACCCAATTTTTCCATACCGACGTCTCGATGTATAAGTATCTTAAATCATGTGATTGGTTTCAACCTCTCAAAATTCAATTTAAAAAAAAAAATATTGAAAGAAATGTAAAACAGTATGCTCTAACAATAGACGTTTTAAAATCTGTTCATTATTGATTAACTGTGACATTTGTACATTTGTATTAGTTAAATAAAAAAAAAAAATTAAGTTTTGTGTATGAAAACCTTCTCGCTATTAGCTCTTGGTTCTCTCTTTTGCTATGTTCAGACGATTGCCAGATCTGACATTTTTGTCAGGTCTACAAATGATCTGACATGACAATGACCTGCAAATAATCGACAATAGCAATAGATAGTCCATCTTACTTACCAAATTGCCAATTCACAGGGTTGTCAGGTTTTGTCCCAAATTCTGACAATTTCATTTGCAGATGGACATAGCTCTTTCGTTGTTGTATTACCATTGGCTTCTTCATTGAGAATACATTCCAGAAAATGTTTCCCAGTTCCATGGCTTGTGTTCGGCTATATCATTTTTGGATATAAATTCTGTTGTTACTGCCTACAAAAAGCAGTTTCCCCTGTACCTTGCTCAAATTATACCAGTTTTCCGAGCACTTAGAGTGCCGTATCTCATTATTTTCTACTCATCGTGTAACGAAAAACCAAAATTAACCCAATCCAGCCAACAACTGTCAGGTTAGTGGCCGATTGAAAAAGTCTTTCCAATTCGAAAAACACACCTCTTGAAAAAAGTACACCCTTTTTGCAAAAACTCTCCCAGGTAGCCATTAATACCACACCGCACAACTGCTCACCATAATGGCGAAGTTATCCAACGAACTTCAAAAATCCAACATGGTTTCTGACAGATGTCAATCAGGGACTTCATTTACCTACGGTGTTGTCCCGCCTACTGTGTTAGGCTGGAATAATGGCAGAGATCAACAGGGATGATCGATGCAAATATGGAGGTACTTAGATTGAGTTCACAGGAAATCATTATCTGGAATTTGAGTTTATAATACATTCAGCATTTTGCTTCCGGAAGCAGGTTAAAAATGTTCTTTACTTGTGGGAGAATGGGGACGAAGGAAAAAAAAAATTGCAATTTCACTTCTCTTTTTAACTACAAATTGTCTTGATTTCTTTTAAACTTGTATTTATCTATTCTTGACCTGTCAATGGAAAGCACACAGGTCCGACGACGATTTTCGATTGAAAACACAGTATTAGGGAGAACTTTTATAGGAATGCAATGGCGGCAGTCAAAATTACGCCAAAGTGCGATTGTATTGAAATTGTTTGTCGGATGGGTGAACTATTTCAGGCGTTTAACTGAACATAGATAAGTGGATATTTTCTTCATTTTGAAAATAGGATTAGCCTATTCTTATCATGGTTGTCGACTTAGGTAATTTCCTCATCAGTTGCTTACTTCTACGTTCGGCCAACATTTGCCACAGCTCGCTTCTCGTCTGACAAACATCCGAGAGTATAACTGTCTTGAAAGAGCTTCTCAATTGGCCGTTTGGAGTCGGCATAAAATTGTAGATCCCTTTCATTCGTTCCAAAAATTAAAAACTCACACAAAATGATTGGTTTCGAGAAGCTAGGCCTAGGGTCCCTCCAGACCTGTTGCGCAAACTATATTTATTTATTTATTTAAAGACTACCTATAAGACATCCCCTGAGGAGGTTGGAATAAGCCAACGAAACGTAGGGAAAGGAATGAAATGTTTTTTTTTATTTTTATTCGGAAGCCACTGATTAGTAGGTATAAGCTCATTAAAACAATCTAAAATTAATTTTATACTGTTTTAAATAAAGGTCACTGTAAGTGACCTACAACCTTGCTTGCGACTGGCTCCACTCTCCGGTACAAAATTTCCATGTGAACGGGGCTATGACGATGTTAGAAAAGTACCATTGATGTACTTCATTACTGAAGGGGATTTTTTCAAGTGGTACTTTCAATGCTCAATCGGCGACGCTGCCGGATTAAGCTTAAGTATGAGTTGGATCTTATAAGGTCTTAGTTTAAAGTCGGCACTAAGAGCTGTTTAGCTACAGCGATCTCTTAAAGTCCTTGTGTCAGCTAAGTTTTTACATGACCAAGCTAGGTAAAGACACCATTATATGTCGCTTGTTTTAAAATTTAAAAAGTCTCTTCAAATTTTTAAACAGTTCCCAATCAGTTTTCAGTTAGACAACTATTCATAAGGAATCCTGGCTTAAGATGAGCTGTACGGCCGTCGGATGAATGTCATTTGTCTGATTCACTCTGATTGTCTCACATGTTCCTAGGTATACTCAGAAAAAAGTGACCCATTAAATCGTCAAATCTACGACCATTGGTTTAAGAAGACATATTTTAATAAGATTTTAGGTATTATTAAAACAATAGTTTCCTTATAAAATGTTCGCTTATTAATAGCAGAATCTATATAGAAATATATAGGGGAGACTGGGTACGGTTGAAACAATTTCGCTTATACCGTCCATACCATTGCCGTTTATAAGCTAAGCGGTGATCAAGTTATGTGAAATGAAGGAGCATGTTTCTATGTATAAATGGAAAGTGTTTTTTGAGTATTCGGTGTGATAGTTTGCGTAGTACATCACATTAAAACAAAAATGAAAATTTGTTTCAACCGTACCCATACCAGGGTCGGTTGAAACAGTTGTTGGGGTCAGTTGAAACATGAAAACAATCATCCATTGTTACATATTTAATTAACTATTATTTTAAATAATAGTTTTGTTTGACAATATTGATCATGTTATTGTTTTATATAGAATTTAAAAAAAGATAAACAGTATTTCTAAACAACAAAAAATTAAAGAAAACAAAAATCAAAAAAAAAGAAAAAGAAAAAAAAGTCTTAATTCAATAAATTAATTGAAACTTAACAAAAGGAACATTACTTTAATTTCGATAATACAATCGATAAAATTCAGTTGTCGGAATATTCCGAATCACAATTGTGGCAAACATAACATAACTATTGCAACCTTCTGTGCACTCTTTGTGAGCCCACATTTTACAACTGACACATTTGTGTCCAACTTTCACTAGATCTGCTCCCTGAATAAGTTGACAAGCAGAAAAGGCAATAAAATTCCTCTTCTTCTGAATAAAATAAAAATAATAGAGCACTGGAATGCTGCATTATTATTATTATTTTTTTTTTTTTAATTTCGTAACTTTAATTTTCTTTCTTACCACTTTCAAACAATTCTTAGCTTGCTTAGCTGGTTTGTTACAGTCTTGCTTCATGATCCTTTTTTATTTGTTCTTTCTCTGGTGTATCGGTGTATATTGTAGACTTTCTGGTTCTTCTAATTTCGTTAAAATAATATATAAGAATAAAAAAATAATTAAACATATTGTTTCAACCGTCCCCTGAAAAATTGTTTCAACCGTCCCCAACCCCCCCTTTAAGTGAAAAAAATTTATAAAGTAACGAAAACAACACTGACACGTTTAAACTAGTCATCATGATGTACTCTACACTCCTTACTGCATACAAAAAAAATACGCACAGCAATCTCGCATGGATAGAAACCCTAATAAAATGAAAAATAACCGAACAAAAATACTTACTTTTGATAGTCTAAATAGAACATAAGCTCTCACTTACAACTGAACCGCCGAACGAACGATGCATTACTGCTATTCGTCTACGGACTTGTTTTTGCTTCATTCACCCCTAATACTCATAGACGCTGCGCGTATGGCTCACGAGATATTCGTGTTGTTTCAACCGTCCTGTGTTTCAACCGTACCCAGTCTCCCCTACTCGTACCTTCGAAAGATGACTTTAAACGAAATACAGGGTGTCCGCCGGGAAGGTATACTACTTTGTTTTGCCGACATTTTGGTAAACATTAGTCTTGACAATTCATATTTGGCAGTCGTGAAGTAGACACGTGGCAAATTTATTATGGAAAAATGTTCGATAAACGAACGTGTTTTAATCGTTACTGTGACGATGAGAAAGTTACGTGCAATTTTTGGGAGAAACAACGTGCCAACAAAACGCACTATTTATCGGGTAGTTCTGGGTTCTGGGCAATGGAAAATCCTCAAATTATTCATCCGTCACCTTTGCATCCATTAAAAGTTACAGTCTGGTGTGCAATTTGGTCAGGAGGAATCATTGGACCTTACTTGTTTCAAAATGAAAACGGCGTAACGGTAACTGTGAATGGGGAGCGATATCGTGATATGATTGAAAACTTTTTAACGCCACAACTTCATGCCTTGGGCTTGATTAACATGTGGTATCAACAAGGCGGTGCCACATCAGATACAGCCAGGATTACAATGGAATTACTGCGAGACCTCTTTCCACAACAAGTTATTTCAAGAAATGGTGATGTTGATTGTCCTCCACGGTCGCCTGATTTGACTGCTCCGGACTTCTTTTGTGGGGATATCTGAATAGCAAGGTTTATGCAAACAAACCAGAAACGCTTGAGCAACTCAAACAAAATATTCGTGATGAAATTAATGAAATACCGGCGCGTGAAATGTGTGAGAATGTAATGAAAAATGTGCTCAAAAGGGCTCGCATTTGTGAGACTAACAGAGGCGGACATTTACCTGATATTGTATTCCATACATAATTTCCGGCGGACACCCTGTACTTGACATAAGGATTGTGGTTGGAAATTGAGACAGTTACCATACTGGATAATCCAATCCAAATGGTAAAACGAATTTCAAATAACCGATATTAAAGGCAGACATCAGCTACGTCAGCCCAGGATGTTATATTTGGATAACGTCGGTCGCCGAGATCTCATCCCCACTTGTATGTGGATTGCCCTGAAAGATTATGAGTGAGTGGCGGAAGATCTAAAGTTATATAGGGTCCTCTTAAGCTTTATTAACACGCAAACCTCGGAACTCATCGACGGTGGTTTAAAAAAAAAAAATACTGAATTATAATTACGTCACTTGTCAGGAGCAGTTATAATGGCAGAGTTTTGACAGTGACCCAAGCGGCGTAGGAAATAAATAAACAGCCGCAGTATTCAGTTTCCCCATACCTATCGAAAGAAATGTGTATAAAACGCGAATTGACCAAAACTCTATTCCAAACCATGGGAAATCTGATATTTTTTTTAAATTAAACTACATAATCTCTGCAAACACGTGTGGCTACCTTCGTAAGTTTAGCAAACCGTTTGTACCATCTCGACTACGTAGGAAGTTTCAAAGGTTAACCTAGCTTTGCAGGTATAGGTATCTCGCATATCTGCAACCATATATTCAGTTTATACATGCCCGCCAAAGAACACCTTAATTTTGAGCCGAAAACCAATCAAGAAACTTTTGGGTACATCCAACATGCAAACAATAAAAAAAAAAACAGCACCACTCCATGTGCAAATTGGAGAATTTTAACGAAATCCAAATAGAGCGCAGACACATACAGCTGGCATAGTTCTCCACATCATCCACCGCCTCCCTCTGTTGATTTTGTTTACCATGTCGAGGTGGAACAACACGACAGGCAACAAAAAAAAAAATCCACAACCCCATATGTTCATGATCCCCGCGCATCAAGTGATAAAAAAAAAAAACAGTAAAATTCTTTAAAAATATAAATAAATAAATACACACTCTCATCCGAGTATTGTACGTGTACCTACCTCTTACGGCCCAGAATGTAAATCCATCGAAAACAGTTCATACCCCATGCCTTGTAATAGCAGTCCAATCACTATATGCATCTGCGCCTGCTGGCTAATTCCCTGCAGTTTGTTAACAATAGAATAAACTAACAAAATAAAAATCTCCCCACAGAACTAAGCACCAGCAGTCGCCACCATTTATGCACATTTCACCCGAGTATTAGCAACATAACCCTACAACACTATACAGCTGGGGAAAAAATTGTGAACAAAAAAATAAAATAAAATCATCAACAACAACATCCACCCGCGCATATATAGACAGGGAGGGGGGTTCGGTTTTGGCTGTCTCATAGCTCTATATATTTGCATGGCGTTTTCTAGAGCTTGCTCTCCTTATTCCTATGCTTGTACGCTGTAGGGAGGGTGCGAAATCTTTGAAAAGACCTCCATAAATCTGTCAGTCTGTGTTTGGAGCCTTTCTCATGGTTCTAATTTCCTTATGTTTGGCTTGATATGCGCTACGCTCTATGCATGTACAATGTACATGTGCATTACTGACGAAAGGAAGGCTATTATGCCGCTAACTATATCAACCGCCCGCCCCCCGGCAGCTATGCCTAACCATGGTCTCGGTGCAGCGCTAAGTTGATTTGTTTATTGTAGTAGGGCATATAACTAGTATGAGAGCGAATTGTTTTCGTTGACGCTTGGTGCAATGCGGGACACTCCGAATATTTGAAAAATTCTATTTCTTGTTCTTCGAAATGATGTCTCCTACGACTGTTTCCTTTCTAACACTACCCGAGACTGTGCTGGTTTAATTGAATTTCCTTTGGATTTTTTTTTCTCTCTCTAGTAATGACCCAAAAAAAAAAAAAAAAAAAAATATGATGTCACGTAGGGGTACACAAATCTGACACACATGCTTGGTGTAATTTACATATGCCGGTGCGTCTAATCAGCTGTAGAATGCGTTGTGTTAATTAACAGCGATTTTGATTTATTGGATTTGATTTCGGTCCCAGCGGCAAATTAAAATTTTATTTTCCCACTATAGCCGGCGGCTATATAATGAGCCCAACTAGAATGGGGTCTGTCTAACTATGGATTTATATGGCGACCTAAAGGTAATACCGTATATCTATCGACTGACTAGTCGAAAATTTGCGCACACTGATGCCGGTCCTTGTGTATACGGAGTGTATATGGTAGACGACGTTACATTGAAATTGCATGATAGCACGCGATATTGTTTTCCATTTGGCTCTAGTTATTTTCCATTTGTACCTAGTCTTTGTTGAAAAATAAACACCAAAGGCGTGAATTGCAGTAAAGTTTTGTATCTCGCATGTTCAATTGAGCCCCCTTAGATACACATTTACCTCTAATTTAGATATAAAATGCAATTTATACAGGGAAAAAAATGAACGGAACCTAATACACGAGTGTGAACAAGCTGCTGGCCGTCGGTGATAACGCGACTTGGGCGCACATAAAAGTCGAGACGAAATATTTTCCCTCATTCAGATGTGAGTGGAGTACTCGTAGTTACAAGTGAAAGCGGCAAACAATGGAAGGTGAGTTGTTTTTAAACACATCTTTGGATGTCGAGGGGATGAACAGATGGGTGATGCAATTTTGCTGGCAGATCCTTAAGCAACGACGGCAATCGAACTGTTATAGTGTGTTTATCGGGACAGTAATTTCGACGCGACTTTAACTAACGTGATTTTTTAAGAGGTTTAGAAATTTTTTAAAAAAAAAACACAAAAAATTCGAAAAAATGAATGAAATATTTATTTGAATCGATAGTTTGAACCTTGCAATTTAATGTTTGAAGATAATTTCATGCAAATGTTGACCGCGGCTGCGTCTCAGGTAGTCCATCCGCTGAGTCCAATTTTGGCATACTCTTTCACATATATCGGCCGGTATCTCACGAATGAATGCATGGATGTTGGCTTCCAGTGCGCCAATCGAAGCGGGCTTGTCCCTATACACATTAGCCTTGACATACCCCCACAAAAAATAATCTAATGGTGTCAAATCGCACGATCTAGGCGGCCAATTGACCGGCCCGAAACGTGAAATTAACTGTTCACCAAACTCGCCTCGCAATTGCGCCATTGTTTCGCGTGCTGCGTGGTATGTGGCACCATCTTGTTGAAACCACATAATATCATGCAAGTCAAGAACTTCCATTTCGGGCAAAAAAAAAGTTTGTTATCATCGCTCGGTAGCGTTCACCATTGACAGTAACGCTGCGATTCGCATCATCTTTGAAGAAATATGGCCCAATAATGCCGCCGGCCCATAAACCGTACCAAACAGTGGCTTTTTCGGGATGCATTGGTAGCTGTTGCAATGCTTCTGGCTGATCTTCACTCCAAATGCGGCAATTTTGCTTATTTACGTACCCATTCTACCAAAAATGAGCCTCATCGCTGAACACAATTTTTCGATAAAAAAGCGGATCCTCGGCCAGCTTTCCAAGAGCCCATTCACCAAAAATTCGGCGTTGTGGTAGGTCGGCTGGCTTTAGTTCTTGCACAAGCTTTATCTTAAAAGGCTTTACGCACAAATCCTTCCGCAAAATTGTCCACGTAGTGCTGTAACAAAGGCCTAACTGCTGGGAACGGCGCCGAATCGACATTTCGCGGTCTTCTGTCACACTAGCTGATACGGCCGCAATATTTTCTTCACTACGCACAGTACGTAAACGTGTTGGTGGTTTAATGTCCAACAAAGTAAATTTGGTGCGAAATTTGGTCACAATCTTCCGAATAGACTGCTCAGAAGGTCGAGAATGCCGATCATAAAATGGAAGCAGCGCGCGATGAACATTTCGAACCGAGCACGAATTTTGATAGTAAAATTCAATAATTTGCAAGCGTTGTTCATTTGTAAGACGATCCATGGTTAAATTGCAAACCAAACTGAAGCTGTTTGACAGTGACACTAGGTACTAAACACACGTCAGCTGTCAAAACCAGTGTTGCCAAAACCAAACCAGCTAAAAAATCACCCGTTATAGGTATATGCAGAAGTGTCGACATTGAAACGGAAACGGTGAATGAAGCTAACAAAGAACCTGCATAACATTTCATGATGTCGAATTCGAATTGGGATTTTGTGGCAACTAGTTATATAAAAAGTAGGATTCAAATCATCATTAGAGGTAGGTAGTCTCCGTAGGTAATAGGGATTCACAAGCTGTTATTCTTAAATCAGCCCTAATAACAACGAAATAGGTCTTGGGCCTAAGTAGGAGTTAAACTCGATTAATACGTCGAAGCTTAGAGGTACTTTCTAGGCAGTACCCTTACGGTTAATATCACCCAGCCTTACTGGGGCCCCGAAAATAGCGTAGTTGCAAAAATATGTGGTTCGCTGCGAGGTCTTTCCACCAGTCGGTACTTCTTACCTGTAGAGGTTAAAACAAGGCTGGTAAAAGCATTAATTAAACAGGTTAGCTTAGGTAAACGGATAGGTAGAGCAGGGTGAGCCCTGCAATACCTCACTTAGGTCCTCGTGACCCATTGTGATGCCCTTTTTGGGGTTGACCATTGGTGTTACATCGATGGTCTCCATCCCTTCTCCTCTGGTGGTTACCTGACGCTGTCTAGCCATCCCGATGTCCTCAGGAACCTGTAAAGATCAGACAGTGAGACATCAGAAAGTTCATGTACGTCATGAAAGTAATAACTTCCAAGTGTTCTGTTCCTCAAGTGACAGAGACTCGGCCAATGACAAAGGAAGCGAGGTGTGTCCTCGTGGACCTCCTCGTCTCCGCAGCCTCTACATATATCGTCATCTTTGAGATTTAGTTTCATTGCGTGGTTTGTAAGGAAGTTATGACCATAGTTAGAGCCCCTACTAACTTAGATAAAGATGACCTGTCAAACTGTAGTAGTTTGTTGGCCCGGCTTCTGTTATATTCTGGTCAAAGCTTCCGTGATATTTTACAGGTAGTAAGTTCTTTCCACCTGTTAAAATTAATTAAACAAAAGCAAACTACAATTAGCTTTTAATTCCATTAAAAAATTGTCTTTGGCCTCCGCAGATTTGATCACATTTCCGGATACTCGCGAAAAATTCTTGGATGCAACTTCAGTATTTTCTTCGTTTCAAATGCATTGCTTTTCTCGTAAAAATCATAAAAAGAGAAATGCCAAATTACTTGTTTGACAAACTAGTTTTTTCACAGTCAGGGCGAGGTATTACCGTAAGACCTTTTATCTAGGTACACCTCATACGCGTCATCAGTTTTTCATTTACACTGTTAGCCTTAGGAATCATCTCCCCCTTTCTTTAAGGAAAAAAAATCTAACATAGCCAGTTTTTATCAGCCGTTTTTTCCTTTTTTTCTTTTAATTCAATTTTTGAAAATATATACATGTATACACTACCTGTACTATTATAAGAAACTATTCTCAATGTACAGCGATTAAATTAAATAAATAAATAAATTAAATAAATGGCTGATATATTCACTTACCTACACAATAATCTCTTTTCTATTTTGGTAGCTGGGTATATGTAGCTTGACAAACAAATTTGAGAGTAAATGAGGTCGATGTAAGCGACATAATGGCCACAGTGATAAGATTATTACATTGTTGACGCCGAGTTCAACAGAAAATGTGGCATTGCCAGGAAGGAGATTGAGACATTAAGAATTACTGCCAACATTTCTAAATTGAAATATCAATCAGGCACCCAAACTGTTTTGCTATTTTTTTTTCTCAAACATTTTTCTTCTTATAAAATACCAAAAGAAATAAAAATTAAAAATTGATAATTAACCCAGTTGAAATTTTAAAATTATTTTTAAATCTTGAAACTCTGATTCCTTTTGATGTTTTCGATAGCCGTAAGATATTATTTGTTTTATGCGTACTCTAAACCAGTATTTGAAGACCAAAAATGAAGTTTTAACATAAATTTCAATTTCTGAATCACTCAAGCGATCCAATAAGAGATCATAGAAGTAAAAATAAAAGTATATGTTTGACTCCCTATAGACGAAATAAAATTAGTGTTTTAAGGAAATTCAAAAAACACAATTAAACAGTCAGTCGAAAAATATTTTTGCCATTCCCTTTTTTTACTTTCCAATAGGGCCCAAAATTCCAATTTCCTGTGTGCGCAAGGGCCCCGGGATGGCCTAAGGCGGCCTTATTTCTAGAGGAGCTGTCACACCTTTTAATAAGATTTTGACTAGCAATTTTGGAAATTTCGAATTTTCACATAGAATTTGCAAACATGGGATGGATCCCTAATTTTCTTAGCATTGTTTTTCCCACACAGGGAAAGTGGGTTGAGGTGGATCTTTAATTGTGGCAGCCGTTTCTGTTAAGTAAATCCTACAAGTCTTTAATACTCATCGAATCCACTGGCGAATGGTTTTTGGAAACAAAATTGCTAACATCTCAAATTGTCATTATCACTTTGTTATCATGTGTCTCATATGAAATTTTATCATGAAGGTACCCTCTCATATTATTTGACTTCCCTATACAAAAGCTTCAGCTTCGATCAGACATCTAGATGAAACCAAGATCAGATACCTGCCAAGATCTATACCTAATTTATAAATACGCTCATTTACATTTCATTGTGTGGTTTCTTTTCTTCTTCTTTTTTTGTCGTGTCTCGATTACGTTACATATCCCGGTTGTGTTGCTGAAAGCACCTCTCCTCTATTTTTCTGTATCGACCATATGCTGATGTCTGCCGGTTGTAACAGCCGCTGATTGGAATTTAAAAAGGGGAGTGATGCAGATGAGTTTATTTACAACTCCAGCAAGCTGATGTGAAAGAGATAAGTAAATTTATTTTATGAACTCACCCATATAGGTACAACTTGAGAAACTCTTTTGCAACTCATAACACTGAATAAATGACGTGTGTGTCATGTGCCTGTAGATGTATGTGCGTGATTGTAGGACCCGCTCGGCATGTATATCTGCAGAACCTTGCGGTCAACGATCAGCGCATTAAAAAATTATGTAAATAATCGATTCGCCGTTGCATTAATCGATGCGAATGTACAGTCGTCCTTCTCTGAGGACAAACAAACCAAAAAAAAAACTAATGCGAGTCAAATTAAAAGCAAAGACAACGCGCGATATATAAACGTTCGGCTCGGACCCCGATCGCGTCCACCCAACATGATCACGATCACCACCATCAACATCAACTGATCGCCCGAGAATGTCCATCTTTTGAATGAGGTGCTGACGTTTCTTTGGACCACTGCGCCCGTCTACAGCGACCACGGATTCTTCTTTCGTCTCATTTCTTATTCTCATGGGAGGCTCAATGAAACCAAACAAAACGAAATAAAAAAACACACAAACCGTAAGAACAAAAAATTAAAATAAATCGCTGATGCAGCGGCCTAAGCGCGCGCGCTTCAAGGGAATTCACAGCATCTCGCATCGGACAGCCACCAGGTAGAGATTATACTTAAACCTCACCACCTCACCCACAAATAAACAGAACCGAACTGGACGGCCGGTTGGCCAACCGGGAGTCCTCCTCATTTGACATTATGCGGTGGGATAATGCCTCATATACATGTTTTATGTGAAGTTGTTGTGTGCAATAAAATAATGCGACATGAGGAATGAATTGCTCTCTGGCTCTGAATTAATGGCTTAATTGAAAAATTTGTTTCGCATGGGAATCGCTGCTGGCTCTCACTGGAGAAGTGGAGAGTAGTCGCTGATGGTGGTGGCTTTCGGTCTTTTTCTTATTATATACTTCTCCTTGGATGTGAGTAATGCGATTGCTGATTTTGTTGTGTTATTTGAAACCCAAAATTTGGACTCATAAAATTAAAATGACAAACTTTGAATAAATGTACACTTTGTCAATAAGGCCCGACATTTGGACAGTAACTAAATGTCAACAAGCGCTGACTTTCCCTGTCTGGTGGAACCAGTTTCTTGTATTTCTAATTTGATTGTTAATTAAATAAAAAATAAACTCCCAACATAAATAACGTGGCCCAAATCAACGCAGTATACCCATGTCAGATGTCACCTGAAAATATCAGTGAAATTCTTAGCAGAGCTTGTGTTTAACGCGCTTGAAATTTGTGGTACCTGGCGCTTCCGAAACACACAATTACCTGGCATTGTGTAGTTCATCAACGAAAAAATATTTAGAGGCTTAGAACTATTTTTAAAGGAATTTTTAAAGAGTTTATTCAGTACCTGCTTCAGAACTTTCACAAAACCTCTGGAAAAATATTTTTTGGCTAAATTTTCTCACTTGTCCCTTTGATTTTATTTTAGACTTAGGTTAGGTTAGGTTGAAATGGCTGTCGGCTAACTGGTTAGGTTAGTCAACACACTTAGACCATTATAAGGTCCCTTGTGATACCACGTGAATCTATAATTCATTCCTCCTACTCGTTGAACCAATCGGAGCTTCTGATGAAGCGAAGTAGATTTCGGATGTCTATGTTTTTTAGATCGTTCAGATCACTAAGGTAGAAAGCTCCAAAGTGGAGTTTTCGTCTCTGTGAGAGAGCCGGACAAGTACAGAGAAGATGGAGAACAGTCTCCTCCTCCTCCTCGTCAAAACAGCTTCTGCAAAAATCATTAGAGAATACGCCAAGCCTTTTTGCATGCCTGCCGATAAGACAGTGTCCCGTGATGACACCTATTGTAGCACTAATATGCTTCCTATCGAGGGAGATCAGATGCCTAGAACGCTTTAGATCCAGCTTTGGCCAGATCTGCTTTGTCACTAGACAAGTCGAGCCGGTTGACCACCTAAGATTTGTTCTTTCGATAGCGTCCAGCTTTATTTTGAGTTTGCAAGTAGCGAGTGGAATACCTAAGGAATCCTTAATTGGGAGCAGAGGTATCGTAGTTCCGTGTTTGGCGAGTTCATCAGCCCTGCAGTTACCTGGAATGTCCCTATGCCCCGGCACCCAACAAAGGTGAATGTTGAACTGCTCCGCCATCTCCATGAGAGACGAACGGCAGTCTTGGGCTGTTATGGAATTCAAGGAAACTGATTCCAGGCACTTGATAGCGGCTTGGCTATCAGAGAAGATACGGATATCTTTAGCAGATATCACGTTTTCCCTTAGCCAAGACAAGACCTCTTTTATCGCCATTATTTCCGCCTGAAAAACGCTACAGTGATCAGGAAGACGGAAGGAGAGACTAAGATTAAGTCTATTAGAGAAGACACCGCCACCAACACCGTCCACAGTTTTCGAACCATCTGTGTAGAAGTGGATCGATTCATCATCCATGGATGCTTCCTCCTCCCAGAATGATCTAGTAGGAATGGAGACCTGGAAGTTTTTATCAAATTGTAGTTCTGGTGTGGTGTAGTCGATGTTTACTGGAAGGTTCCTAATGTTGTTGAGGATAGCGGCATGGCCAGTTGTTTTGCTTGTCCATTGTGAAATAGCTTTGAGGCGTACGGCTGCCGAAGCTGCCGTTTGCCTGCTGAAGATGTCAATGGGTGTCAGATGAAACAGGATGTCAAGTGCAGCGGAGGGGGTGCTGCGAAGAGCTCCGCCGATGCACAAGCAAGCCGTTCTTTGGACTTTGCTTAATTTATCGCGATTAATCGCTTTTTCTAAGGCAGTCCACCAGACAACCACACCGTACGTGAGTATAGGTCTTATGACCGAGACATATAGCCAGTGAGTGACGCGGGGCTGTAAACCCCATTTGTTCCCTATGGCTTTTTTGCAAGAGAAAAGTGCCACAGTGGCCTTCTTAACTCTTTCTTGGATGTTAGGCTTCCAGGTTAACTTTCTATCAAAAATAAGGCCTAAGTATTTAGCTTCATTTGAGAACGTCAAGCTAGTGCCATTTATAGATGGAGGGTCAATGTGTGGAATCTTATATTTCCTAGAGAAGAGGACAAGTTCAGTTTTGTGAGGGTTTACACCTAACCCACAACTGTTTGTCCATTTTATTAGCTTGTTGAGAGCGTGTTGTAGAAGTTCTTTTAAAGTCAATAGTGCCAAAGACTTGGCTTTGGAAGAGTTCGTGTCATGAGATAGTGTTTTAGAGTGTAGCAGCGCTTCCCGGAACCAGCGTTGCCGTTTGGACCCTATTTGAGCCTCAGGACCCTTGGCCCCCCAAATTTTGAAAAATGATCAAAGTAGTTTTTTGTTAAAAAAGAAATTGTTTTGTTGCTCTGTTTTCTTTTGCCCTATCTATTAGTACTTATTCTATATGTGGAGGCTAATTTTTCGACTCGGGCCCCCTTAGTCCCCTTTTTGAAATTTTTCAGCGGCAGCGCTCCCCGGAACTCTAATAAGCACTCATAAAGTATAACACCCTTTTGCGACATCTTGAGAGAAATCACCAAACACGACTCCAATCCGAACCCTGGGAAACTCTGCGAAACAAAATCTTCGATCCTCATTTTGGTATAACTTTTTTTGGAATCGGAATATTGGTTAGCATAATTAGGGCTATAGGATAATCATACAAAAGTCTAGGCAGAAAATGTTTCCTTTAAAATACATTATAGAGCGGGAGGGCTTTCGGGCGGCTCTGGCACGGCGGTTTCTCAAAGGAGAAAACCTATTGTGCCTTTTTCTTAAATTTCTCGTCTATAATAATTTAGTTTCAAATTCATAGAGCAATTTTTATTACTCTTGTCAGAACTTCTGTGAATGCAAAACTTAAACATTTCCGCAAGTGGAAGTGGTGTTAGAAGGTAGTAATTTGTCACATTTTTTAGGAAATAGAAAAAGAAATACTTAATAGGTAAGCACAACTTCTTCAAACTTGTGGAAGTACCTCTAGACATATTGGCTCTTGTCCTGCTTTTCAAAACTCAGAAAAAATTTAATTTATTTAGCCAATTTCGCACTTCGGTATATGACTAACTTGTTGAAAGCATGATTGCTTACGGCTGTCGCTGTTTATGGGCCCAATTAAAATGTCAAACAATGGCAGCTGGAATTGAGATCGTATTCCGTCCTTGGTGCTAAAAAAAAATAAAGTGGCCGCCTAACTCCTAAGACAAAACGTTCGCAAAGCGATTTTCGCTATGAGTCCTCTTAAAAACATTTAAAATCTATGAGAATATGATATTTGGCGGGTGTAGTATAAAATACACAGGGGTAGCAAAACAAGGAAAACTTAAAGTTTGCTCTCAACGCAAAATCAAGTGATAGTCGGCCCATTAGTTCCAAAGACAACCATCCGCCTTGAGTGAGCCACTATATGTCTCAAAATTTCCTCATAATTATTCTTTGAAACGAACACAGCCCGAATCCCGAACCAAATCTAATGCAATACATCAACTTCCACCCGCTTCGGTAACTCGCCATGTTCCACAAGCCACAACTCTGAACTCTGAGAATTTTAACATGTGCCACCGTCAGTCTCGGTTAACATTGAATTTCAGGGGAATCCAAACAAATGTCGAACTGAAAGAACGAACAGCAAGCTCTACAGACGGGGAAAAAACAACGCTCGGAAAAATATAAGAAATTTTAACCTCTAGATATAGAGATATACCTAGCACGCTCCCCACAAACAACTACACACTACATATCCATCGGAGGGAAAACATGTCTTCTCTAGATTCTCTGTTTTCCTATCATTTATGTGGGTTCTAACTCCTGGTGTTACATTTCTCATATCATTCAAACTGCCAGCAATCAATATACACACACATACATGCCCCCGATGTAATGCAATTCCGTACATGAACCAAATCCGAAATGTATCAGTTACAGAGAACAAGATTTCCGATATTTCTCAGGGGAGTACACCAAAAATTCAAAAATCCTCAATTCATACGCTTTTCCCCGGTATAGTTTTGCCCGACTTCTCGAACACACTCACACAGATGTGCATCAACCAGTTCCGCACCTTCTCACATTTGGAAAAACTCCAAACAAAGCAAAAACAAAAAACTTACCATGGAAACTATTCAACCAGAGGTAAGGGTGAATCTACCCCCGTGATATCATACACATACACACGCTCGTGCTAACAGTAAAAGTTGTTTTCTCCCTTATTATGTGTGTTAATAATGAAATGAAATGGTGAGGCAGAGACAGAGCCACCCTTACAAAAAAAAAAGGAAACGAATCCAATATGGATTCCCATTCCAATCAATGTAATCGTAGATTCGTAGCGTTCCGCTCAAGTCCCCTATGGAAGGGGGATGTGTCATGTACCTAGATATATCGCAAATATCCATTTTTCCTGACCCTCTCTAATCACCCAGAATTGACACTAATATCCCAAAAAGTCATTTAACTTGTACCCCGCATCCCTTAGGCATTGCACCGACCGACGATTGAAAATAAATTTGGTTCGGTAATTTATTCTATGCCACCCTTAGCGCCGGCCGGCCAGCGCAAGTGTGCGGTGTGCGCGCCACAAGAAATCAAATTTAATTCAATTTCTGAATGCGATTTAATTACTGCCCAGCGAAGGGAGTCTGCTTCTGCTTAGTGCGCGACTTTTGTTTTATTTTTGCGTTCGCACCTCATACACCCGTGAGGAGCTAATAAAAACGTATTTAAGTGCCTGGCATACCTAATTATCACAATTATCGCACATTTACAAATTGATATAAAATTGATTAACCTGCAGCAGCAGCGGTATACTGGCGATGGCGGCTGAAGTGACTGTGCGATATAAGGCAAAAACCTGTTAATTAGCAATCGAATTGCAGCAATCTCTGGTGAGGTGGCTCTGTTGTGTGCGAGTTTTTCACGGACCAAAACATTGCACCACCACCGATCGTCAGTCGCAGTCGTTTAGTGCAAAAGGAAGACACTCGCACACGTTAAATGAATTCACTTTAATGTTAATTATGTGTATAAAAACGTCAGCCGATCAATTGAAGGAGGAAGGCACGAAGAACAAACCCAGAAGAAGAAAAAAAAAAAATTAACCGCATTCTGTATATGTGCAATGTGTATCTCTCTGGCGGACAGGTATGAAGGAGATACATTTTGCCATTCCAATCTCCAACTATGGCACTCGTGCAAAAGCAGTGCAAGTTCAAGCGTTGACGATGCGAGGCCCTGCTATGCTCGTGCAAAACGAAGCGCTCGCCACAAAATGCAAAAAAGGAATTTTCAAGTGACTTGAGTTGACGGTGGCCGCGACTACGCGTAAATTTAATTTTCACATCGTTTATTATCGTCATCAGATTTCATCATTAAATTGTAGACACAAACGCACTTTGGTACACTCGCATGTAGAGGAGACGAGTGCCTCTACCTACGTGTACATTTTAAAACTGTCGACCTACGGTGAAGTTGGACTTAAGGAAATTGTACAGAAAAAAAAAATAATAATAATAATGAATCCATGGAAAAGTCATTGAAGATGCGAATTTTAAATGCAGCGGAAGGGGATCACTGAACTGAGGGCAGAGGCGCCTTAAATGGCAAAATTTGCTGCGTGAGATTTAACTTGGCTTGTGAGTTCCTTTTTAATTGAAGATGTTGCTCGGACTGTTTCCAAGGTTTTGGGCAAATCTTGACATCAATTAAGCAAGAGGGGTGCCTCGGTATGAATGAGCAACAAAGATTGCCTTGGCAAACATGCCCCCGCAGAAATTCCTTCTGTTCCCAATCTTGTAACTCTTTCTTTTCACCAGTTTTGAGAAAGCTGCAGCTCGTGCCTCCAGTCTTCTACGGACTGTATCTTGTAAGCTGATTTTCGAGTTGATAGCCCACCTTTAAGTTCAGGTGGACGTGGTTGTAGGTATAGAATGGTCAGCGCAAGTATACTTTAGGTAATTTTTGAAATTTTGAAGCGACTTTCAAAGAGTCACCTTAATATTTGTTGACAAGAGGCCTTACCCTCTCAGACCAAAATACTAGTGATTGGCAAGTCTAGCTCTTTGCTGGCTGTAATTTCATATGGCGGCCTACAATTTCATGACTGAGCCTGCGTAATATCACCAAAAAGCTCATACAAGGTCAAGCTTAATTCCATACTCGGTTTTAGATGACTGACAGATGAATAGACGGAGGAAAAAAACTGTTTTGGAGAGGTTTGTTTTTGGGCTGCACATACTTTCGTTGAGATTTCTTTCTTGGTAGGTTTATGTCCTAAACACGTTTTGCTTACAAAATTTTACTGTAGGACGAATCAGCTAAGGCGACCTGTTGATAATAACATAATTCACCTATATCGTCTTTACTTCTTGAGTTCTTGAATTCTTTTACTGTAGGTATCAACGTAGGTACTATAACAACCATTAAAACAAAAACCTTGAACTCAATTTCTATATACACCACCATACGTCCATCAGCGCACGTGATCAGCCACCAGCGCATTTCCCCAGAAACACATTGTCGCTGTTGATTACATACACATTCACGTCGCATACTTCTCTTTCGTTTCACTTAATTTGGAGAAAAAACCACGCATTTTTTTTTTTCATATGAACGTGCTTGTGCGATGTGCGCCGCCCAACCACCCCAACCAAAGCAGAACAACGATCAAGAACCGCGGCTGCTTATAATGTTCGATTAGAGAAAATACATTTATTCTTTTTATGTTAGATTTTAGGTTGTAGCTCAGCTTCTAGAGGTCATAGAAAGCTGATTGATGGCTTGCAAAAACTATAGAAGTGTTGGCTCTCCTAAGTATATATTTTGTTTAGTTTGCATTGATTAAGAATTGTTTGAGTAATGGCGAGTAAAAGGCAGTAAAGTTAGAAAAAAAAAACACATTTTGGTCAAAAACGCTCCAAAAAATAGGCATGGCAATGAAAACAATAGCCTATGTGTTTCTCAGAATCTTAAGGAAAATTTAAAAAAATGTTCCATCGAAATCTGTCGAGTAGTTTTCACGCCATTAGGTAACAAAGAAAATGCCTACAGCTTTATTATATGTATAGATGAGGGCATAATAAAAAACGCCAAATGTAATAAACAACTGCCATGTTTGATGTCGAAACGCCCTTCGTAACGCATCAACGCGGACGCACATTTTGGGCTGTCGTATCTCTGATGGATATAATGTTTTTGGCCAGCACGTGAATCAGTCAATAACCGTTTGAAAACATCGGCGATGCGAGGTCATACAAAGGACATTTCAATGGAATTTTCGAGGCAGGCATCAAAATACTTTAAGACGCCAATAAAAGAGGCTGACTTTTTTATGGATGACCTTATTGGACATTTAGATATAAGCCACAGCCGTCTTCCATGACCAATATTTTAGTGTAGACTGACAGCTTCAGCTAAAAAAGAGAAATTGCCTACAAGCTGAATTTGGCCTTGAGTGTAGCCCAGTTTGAATTCATGTATTTGTGCCATGTTAATCAAAGGGGGCACACACATACTTGAGAAAAACCAGCCTACACTGCCGGTTTAACCAGATGTCAGGTAGCCTGATGTGGATTCTCATTTCTATATCGAGTGTGGGGCTGTTTTGCATTTTTACACGTATTCACAGACAGGCTCGCTCTCAGAGAGAGAAAGGGAGTATTATTGAAAAAATCTGCGGGTGAAATCGGGGAGACGTATGAAAGCTGACAGTCTATTTCATATTTAGTTTATGACCCTATCTAAGACTGTTTTTTTCAGTCAGTTGACTCGAACGAGAAGAGCTTCCCCTTGAACAATCGCGCACAACATACGCTTTTCGTAACCTGTCAAAAGCTTTAGATATTCGTGTCGTTTGAATTAGTTGCCCCGGTAGCAAGGTCTTTTAATTTCTCGCTATTGAGATAATTGAGGTCACTGAGGTTATAATTGACTTCCGAATAGTATTGGCTAGCCGTAGAAGACCTTGAACTTTCTATGAAAGTGTACCTTTCGTTCTCATCTGTTGTTTTTATTATCTCGTACAAGATTTTTTCCCACTGGCCTGAATTCACAGCAGTTAAGTTTAAAGATATGCCACAGTCAGCTGCAAGCTCAGCCCGCTCCTTGACAAAAAGGCACTTATATTGCAAAGCGTATTGCAGAATGTTTATGGATATGAATAAGTGTATCCGCCTTCTTGTGTGCGTCTGCAAAATTACTAGTTTAAGTTCACCTTGAATTAGCAACAAAAAAACTTCTCACTATATTCCTAGTCGAAATCGAAAGTGTTGCAACGTTCAGCATACATTTCTTTAAATTTAACAAGTAACCTTCGTCAGCAGTGTAATATTCCATTTCTTGTGTCGCAAGGGGCTTCCAACAGTCATATATTAATAATTCGCCTTCAACAACGTACTAAGATGTCGTGAAGGTGAACAGATAAGCACACCGAATACAGATAACGAAAAGCGCCGATTTCGTATACGAACCTCAATGTGAATGACCATCGCCAACCTTAACGCCGACGAAAAAAATCCACATTTAGCTGGTGATAGTGCGCCATATACCCATATTAACAACTTAGTCTACTTTCAAAAAAATTATTTCAAAAAGTCCAAAAAACCACACCAACACTTGCATTACCCGCTGATGATAAATGAAAACGCTACACATTATAGTACTTGACGGACAAATTATTTAAAATGTAATTAATCAAAATCCAAGATACAAGTAGAACAAGTCATACAATTTGCCTCTTCATTTCAAATATTAATTTTTAATGTCATCATTACACGTCTATGTGTAGGACTCGTTTGATCTTCCATTTCGTCTTTTTGTTTCGTTCTTCGTGTTTGTCACTCGGGCGATTATTTTTATTCGTCTTCACTTCTTCACTATCTCTGGCTAGAGATGTTGATGAGGCTAATAATTTATACGTGCGGATACATCACATCCAACATTGCCAGTCGGGTGCTGTTTTTGCCACTACAAGATACCTACTGCCTACTGAGTTGAAAAATGTTCTTCTTGATTTATGATATGAATATAGCCAGCATTATCAGTGTGATCATTAATTGGATTAAAAAATTGGAAAATAAAAATGAACAAATATTTGGCAGTGCTTTGTAATGGAAAGTCGTTTTGACAATGGGTGGGTGTTTAATGTTTATATAAATTTTATCAACAATCAAAAGCAATCCATTCGGATGCTTGTGTTGCGTACATTCATTGATTCATCTTTTTTTTTCTGACAGCAATGAAAAGACAGGTCTTTCATTTTTTTTTTGACCGATAAATGACTGCGAGCTCTTAAGCTATGATGGAATTTGTCATTTTCCATCGTAATTTTTGACATGCTGACGTCACAAAAATTCAGCCATGCGGTGGTCATTTGTGTGTCTTTCGTAAAAGTGGGCTGTAACAGGCCGCAGGACCAGACGCTTGACAGGCGATCACACGTAATAATGACGTAAAAATGTAAAAAAAAAGAATTCATGAAAAATGGCATGTGTATCGTGGCTTTACAACCATTTTTCTGTTTGAGTATTCTTGTCCTTCAGGATGGGACTTGTAACTGACTTAGAAAAAGCCGCGGTCAGCACTTTCAAGAAAGTGATCCGCGGACTGCAACTGCAATCATCCCCAGTTATTAGGTTAGGTTAGGTTTGACTTCAAAGCGCGTAAAGCAAAATATCCGTTGTTATGCCACTTGTAAAGGGATAACTGCATTAACTATGGGCTCCAGACTCTTCTCCCTATGGATACCCGAAGCTTTCCGTGACCAGCCACCGCGATGTCATCAGAAACCTTGTACAAATTGCACAGTGAGACATCAAAAAATTCTTTAATGTCTCTGTAAAAACTGTTCGTCAAGTGATATAGTGTGGGCAAAGGAAAAGAAAGTGAGGTGAACCCTTGCTTGGCATTGCATTACCGCAGCCACAAAGTAAAATTTCGTCGTCCTTGAGATTCAATTGCATTTCAATGTCCCTTTGGATAAGTTATGTCTTGCCCAAGCACCTAGACCACCTATGCAAATTATGTTTCTGGTAAACTTGCACGATATGTGAGGTTGTAAATGATTTCTACCTCTGGAAATGCTTTGTCAATCTTATAGGCGCTTGGCTATTGCAAACAAACTTATCTTGATCTGCTCTAAAGGCAGCAGATTGCTGGAAATGACTTTAGCTCCATATAGTTCATGAGTGGACAGTGCATGATGAATTGAATGGTGCCACTTAGTCTGAACCTTATCCAATTCAGGCGACAACTCCGCTTAAAAATTTCGTTTTATCAATCGGAGCCAAGTGCTGGCCAAACAGTTCATCTGGTACTGCCTTCGACCATTTGGTGGCTTCATCGACAATGGCTTCCCATCTGAGTCGCGCATTTTGAGGGTCATAGACTCTATGTCTTAATTGTCAACAGAGAACTGCAGTAGATGTGGATGGAGAAGAACTTACAGAAGTCGGTGTTCCTCTAAAAACGCAAGACGTTGTATAGCTTTGCTATATGTGACGGCAGCACCATTAGTGTGGTATGGTCCAATGATTGCATTCAAAGTTAACAGCATTGTAAGGAACTGCATTTAGTGGGTAGTGAGCCGAAGATATTGCTGGATGAGTGCTATTTTATAAGGCTTCTGTGCCACAGGTCCAGACTGTTCTGCAATTTCTAATAAGCAGTTTTCAGCGACTTCGAAGTTCTCCAATTAAGTTTTAAGTCGCACACGGGAGTACATTCCTATGTTCAGTTCAAACGAGAAACAGAAGAATCTCCTACATCCCTGAGATTCTCTGCACATTATGATCATTCAGTTGGTTTCCTTCAGTTACACGTAGACCGCGCCATCTCCTAACGAATACCCCGAAAAATCACTCTCAGCCAATTACAGATACACGGTCTAATTGTTAAAACCGAAATCCACCAGAGACCACACCGAATAATAATCATAAACATACAACCTAACCATAGAGCATTATAGCTCTGGCCATTATGTGTGGCAAGACACAACGCTACATTGTGGCATGCTCAACAGGGGAGCCAAAAAAAAAAGCAAACAATTCGAAGCCATCCGAAAGTATACATATGTTGCAAAAGCTTCTCTGTGGTACAACAGCTCTGACTCTGGTTTTTGTGGCTCTTCAGGGTGACATTAAACACACCAACTATTCGCACATTAGCCAATGTTTATCTCGTTTTTTTGTTAGTAAAAAAAAAAAAATTATCTAATTTTTCCTGTTTTCGAAACGGACATTTGCCAGGCTTTCGCCATAATTCCACATGTGTGACATGTCAAACACATTCGCTGGGACTGTTTTTTGTTTGCCTCCTTCCCTCACCATTCACCTCGCACCTCCATATGCGCGCTCTTCGGTGTTAATTAAAAATTTTCGTCAGAGAATGCTGTATAGAAATTAGCTACCGCAACGGAAATTATGATTTTTTGTTCTTCGTCAGAATGCGCCTCCCATGAGGACGGACTAAAAACACACACATGTGTATGTGTGTTTGAGAAAATCCATTAGAAACCCTCTGCAGAATGCCATTGAGCGTAACACAAAAAAATGTATTAGACAATGTACACTTTTACCTCTGTTTATGGAGTAGGTATGAAGAGACAGCTAACAAGGCTAATGTAGCATTGGCCTAATGGGTTAATGCAATTTTTGGAATGACACGCGGTAAGTGAAAACACATACCTACTTCACTGGCGGTAATTAGGTCGGTTCTGTCCAAAATATACACTCCTTCACTTACATGTGATGTACCCTCGCTGTTACTTAGTATAAATATTAATTAAAATGCTGTAAATATGTATAGAGGGTTTTGCTATTCTGGTTTGTTTCAAATTCATAAACAAGCTGTGAACAAGCGCATTGCCATAGGCTTTGTCTCTATATTGTGGGCTGGGAGAGGAGTTTCGCTTTAGAAAGCATGTATGACGGGCAGTGTGCTTTTAAATTGATTTTATTGTGCATGTAGGTACATCTATATGTGCCCACATATACGTGTAGTTTTAACGAGAAAATTTGTTGCTTAGAAAATGATAATAATTGGTTCCATTGACATTTAACAGAGGCTGCTTACGCAGTTGGAACGGCCGATATGATGCATTATGACTTGAAGTCAATTATTGTGCTCGGGCCTGGTGACTGTGAGAAATCAATTAAATTGATACTTTGACAAGTTTATTAATTCAACTGAATATTGGCAGTGCGGTAGAGCATGATCGGGTTTATGTATAGTTGTTTTTGAAATTAAAATTCCTTGCCAGGAATGAACGCTGGAAAATAATTGACAGGCTTTGCTGAAGTATGTTGAGCTGTGTCATAGATTGCTTCATTCAGCATAACAAGTAGTGTTGGTAACTCGTCGGAAATTTATCCTTTCGTGATAATTTCGATAGAAACCATTTCGTGGGAAAAAGGGAAAAACTCACTACAATTTTAAGGGAAATTCGGTTAACTTACAAAAAAAAAAATTGCATGTACTTTCATTTCAGCCTAAGATCATATTTCTAATATTTTATTCAGTGTTAACAAAACAAGTTGATTTAAATTGCTTATGTAATAAATCTTCTACAAAAAACACGTACGAGTAGTGCCACATTTTGATTTTCTACTTCTTACTTCAGCCGGTATTTTCATTGTTTTTTTTTTTTTGTCCTTAACATAATTTCTTGTTTATAAAAGTATTGAAAATAAAGCGTGTTTTTTTTTTTCAAAATTACCCAAGTGGGAAAATTGTGGGAGTTTTGATTAGACGCTGAAGTTTAGCATTTGAAAAAAAGTGAATTGTCCGAGGGAAAAATTATCCCAAGGACATACCAATACTGATTACAAGCATTAATAATGTTTGGATTATGAAAAGCCTACGCGAATATATACCACACCACTGCCTTCCTTAAAAAAAAAAAAAAATTATAACTAGCAACTACGGTGCGATTAACATCCGTCGTTTGAATAAAGTCGAAGGTATAGGCTCGTTATGCACGTTAATCGTAGATGGCTCGAAAAGATTGTAAATCGCATATTTCAAACGATTCAAACGTACAGAGGAAATCCCAGGAAAAGATCCACTAAAAACAGAGACAAGGGAGTGGTTGGTTTTTCTTTACTTAAATAAATAAATAAATTAATAGATGGCGCAACAAGTTCGGAGCGACCCCAGGCCTAGCTTCTCAGAACCATTCGTTTTTTGTGATTTTTTTTTTTTCATTTTTGGAACGAATGGAAGGGATATACAATTTTATACTGATTCTAAAGGCTGAAAGGCTCTTTCAAGATAACGGGTGATTTTTTAAGAGATTTAGAACTTTAAAAAAAAAAAAACACAAAAAATTCGAAAAAAATGAATGAAATATTTATTTGAATCGATAGTTTGAACCTTGCAATTTAATTTTTAAAGATAATTTCATGCAAATGTTGACCGCGGCTGCGTCTCAGGTAGTCCATCCGCTGAGTCCAATTTTGGCATACTCTTTCACACATATCGGCCGGTATCTCACGAATGAATGCATGGATGTTGGCTTCCAGTGCGTCAATCGAAGCGGGCTTGTCCCTATACACATTAGCCTTGACATACCCCCACAAAAAATAATCTAATGGTGTCAAATCGCACGATCTAGGCGGCCAATTGACCGGCCCGAAACGTGAAATTAACTGTTCACCAAACTCGCCTCGCAATTGCGCCATTGTTTCGCGTGCTGTGTGGCATGTGGCACCGTCTTGTTGAAACCACATATCATGCAAGTCAAGAACTTCCATTTCGGGCAAAAAAAAGTTTGTTATCATCGCTCGGTAGCGTTCACCATTGACAGTAACGCTGCGATTCGCATCATCTTTGAAGAAATATGGCCCAATAATGCCGCCGGCCCATTAACCGCACCAAACAGTGGCTTTTTCGGGATGCATTGGTAGCTGTTACAATGCTTCTGGCTGATCTTCACTCCAAATGCGGCAATTTTGCTTATTTACGTACCCATTCAACCAAAAATGAGCCTCATCGCTGAACACAATTTTTCGATAAAAAAAGCGGATCTTCGGCCAGCTTTCCAAGAGCCCATTCACCAAAAATTCGGCGTTGTGGTAGGTCGGCTGGCTTTAGTTCTTGCACAAGCTGTATCTTAAAGGCTTTACGCACAAATCCTTCCGCAAAATTTTCCACGTAGTGCTGTAACAAAGGCCTAACTGCTGGGAACGGCGCCGAATCGACATTTCGCGGTCTTCTGTCACACTAGCTGATACGGCCGCAATATTTTCTTCACTACGCACAGTACGTAAACGTGTTGGTGGTTTAATGTCCAACAAAGTAAATTTGGTGCGAAATTTGGTCACAATTTTCCGAATAGACTGCGCAGAAGGTCGAGAATGCCGATCATAAAATGGAAGCAGCGCGCGATGAACATTTCGAACCGAGCACGAATTTTTAAAAGTAAAATTCAATAATTTGCAAGCGTTGTTCATTTGTAAGACGATCCATGGTTAAATTGCAAACCAAACTGAAGCTGTTTGACAGTGACACAAGGTACTAAACACACGTCAACTGTCAAAACCAGTGTTGCCAAAACCAAACCAGCTAAAAAGTCACCCGTTAGTTATAGCCTCGGATATTTGTCAGACGTTCGCGAGAGGTGTCGCAGTGGAAAAAACCCGAAGTTGGAATTTGGGTTTTTGCGGAATTCTTACTTGAGACCCCTCGGTCTCAGCGGTTAGTGCAACACACTAACCACTAAGCCACTACGTCGTCACTTACAGCTGTCAAACAAATCAGTGTTAATGTAGTCCAATCATGGTTTGTGAGGTGTTTAACGCTTCTGGACTGACCAAATATTAAAAGAAAAAAAGACCTCAGTTATAAGTGCATCATCATCTTCATCAGTAACCTATACATCCGCTTAATGCCCCAAAGGACACCATATATCTCTTATCTATAAGTCCTCAATACTATGACCGTCATTTTAGATGTTGCTTAAGGCCCGCATGGAATACTACTTTCACTGCTACTACCAGCTTGAACCCTTGCTAGCTGCCTTCAAAACTCTACAAACGAATTGAGGTAGCTCTCCTATTATCCCAGCCACATTCCTAGGATCGCCAAATGGGATCGAATACCAGTCAGACGCCGTTGCTTGCCACTATAATATCACGGAATATAACGAAAAGTACCGTACCGGTCACTATTCACCAAAGTTCGGTTCCTTTGAAGGAAGACCAAAAGCTTCCCCATAAAGACCAAGGAAATGCGCTTAATAGTGCGGTTGTACCGGCGCCAACACAAGGCAGTTGTACCACCGAACTTTTATTCCTAATCACAGAACAGAATAGAGTAGCCACAGCCTTGGTCTCAGAAGTCAGAACCCTAACTGAAAGTTGAAGACAGTACATTCTCAAGTGAGTTTTGAGAAAAATATTGTGTACGCTTTCACATGAAGTGCAAAAAATCCAGTGGAATGAAAAGAATCAGATCCGGCGACAATATTGAAGAATTGTAGAGCTATAGGTTTTCAGACCTGAAAAAATGGCTTCTGCACCTCTAACCCAGGTTTGTCAATTTCCAGAAGTATTAAAATCTCTAGTCGAATGCCTGTCTATCTAGTGAATTTATTACAATTATATTTATTATTATTACAGTCCACGCAAGGTCCACAAATCTGCACGCAAGGTCCACATAAAATAAGACTGACTGATGGATGGATAATAATGGTTCTTTGAAATTTCCTCAGAGAGCTCTTCTAAAATGCGTTCTTAAACAAAAGCGACAGCCTGTTTAACTAGTACAGACGAAGAGCGACGGTTTCAAGACCGTGCACCATCACCCTTTCGATGAACAAACCTTAGAAACCGGAAACACGTTTCCATCAAAACAATTATGGAGAACTCCCACCAAAATTCACAGCATCTCAACAAATTCCCTTCACTCTTCACTCTTCGCTCTCCTCTCCGCAATCAACCGCCATCTGTTATTCAAAAGGGCGCGCGTAGAAAGGCACATATCAACAGGCCAAAATTAAATTTCCAAAAACGAAATATCATTTAACGATGCACAGACATGAACTCTTTTTCCTTGCTGAACTTGACTGATTCAAAAAAAAAAAAAAAAATTAATAAAAACAACGAACGAAAAATTTGCGGAGGAGACGACGACTTCAGTGTGTATGGATACAAAATGACAACTTAACATTGCACCTCCCGCTTTCTCGTTTCTCGTTTGATTGCATTTTTTTCCTTTCTGTTTATTTTTGTTTTCTTTCAACTGCGACACTCTTGACACATATAAAAACTCACGAGATTTTTCGTTTGAAGATGCGTACATCTGACAGACAGGCCAGGACAGACAGACACACACAACATGCTGTGTATGCCCACTGCCCGTATGCAGTATGCTATGCCGTATCTGTTGCATTTTGTGTTGGGTTCTTTTTTTTGGAATTCGAGTTGAGTCAATTCCAAAATTAAATCCCCGATGAAAATGCATTTAAGCGAATAAAAGATGAGATGAGACTACCAGACGCTTTAACATGATAAAAAAATAATAATAATAAAAACCCCCCAACGAGGGGAAGGGGGAGAGGTGAGGACAAACGCCAGAACCGTGCACTAACCAGCAGCGCTCATACATGCGGCACATGGTTCTCCACTTTGCATTTGCAATATTTTTCCAGTTTTGTTTTCATTAAACAAATCCGCCATCCACCGCTCACTTCTAAGCATAGAGATAGAGTCCCGCTGTATCTATGATTTAATTCGTGGGCAATCCAATTGAGTGTGCCGTATCTATAGGTAGCTAACGATTATGTGCGATAAAAATTCGATGAAAAATGATGAATAAAATGTTGCTCTCCCTTGGGCGAGCAGGCGAGCAGGCGAGCACTGGTAGAAGTAGTGTTATACGCAACAGCATTCCTAGACGAAATATTTTCGAGGAATTTGTCGGCTTTTTTCAGAATTTTGATGTCGCTGCTCGTTGCTGTGGGTTTTTCACGTTCTCTGTCGTTTCGATGTGACATGCATTTTTGTTGATACACACAAGCGCGCATACACCTATATTCATGTAGGAAGATGTGCTGTTGCTGTCTGTTCTAAAATGGCTAAAAGGAGCCACATTTTTGCCGTGCATTGTTTGAATAATTCAACACTAAACAGCGAGGAGAATTTTTTTCGGTTTTGGTGGCCATACCTATAGTGCCATTCATCAAGAATATGAAAATCAACATGCGTCCTTGATGGCATTCAATGTGTGTCCTCGAAAATATGAAATCCCACCAACTGGCGCGCAAAAAAATACAAATATCATTATTTCCAATTCCGATCCGATACCATGACTAACAGTTAAAGGCATAAATGGTACGTCCTTCTGTTTTTGTTTGGCACAGAGTTTTTATATAACCTGCTGAAGAAAATATTCTTCCTCGCAGCAGGATAATAAAAGAGAAAGTTTTCCCTGAACAAAAAAAAAAAGAAAAAGAAAAGAAAACGAAAATAGTAGGTATTCCCAATCCCTATACAACAAACAAGGATACGGCATCCTGTTTGAGCACAAAAACAATGAATCGGTAAAAATTATGACGCAACTACAGCCAAGTCAAGTCTGAAATTGGGTCAGGTAAAGTGTGTCGATTCGGAGTTGTTGCGTACCGAACGTTGAACGTGCCAATTTGAATTTTGTTGCATGACACAACGAGATATCAACCCACCTACCTGCGCAAAGAAAAACAACAAACCGTAGCACACGTATATTTTGGATTTGGATTTGGACTTGGGTAGACTACATACCTGTTTGGTTGGCATTACAACTTGGACTTAATTTTCATAATCTAACCTTCACCAGCTGTACGAACGAAAAGAGTGCGACACCAATAGCAGGAGAGGTAGTTTTTATTGCCAAATATAATGGCTTGGTACATTTTTGTGAAAGGTACTTAGGAACGCATTTTATGACCCCATACAACTGGGCGTTAATGAGGGGTAATATCAACTTGTCGCTGACATATATATAAACATACAAACATAAATCATCTCAGCAGCAGAATTGTTTACATCACTCTTGTTGGATGTGAACATTTTATTATTTGTTTGTACTCTAAGGAACTGTTGGCAGGAATCCACTTAGCTTGAACATAGTGATTAAGCAAATTAGATTTTATGGGCGACTGAATTATGGGGAATAGTGGCAAATAGACCTGGGCTAACTGGGAGAGGGAACGCCAAATTGCGTGATAAGACAGAGAATTGGTGTGAAAAAGTGTTAATCGAATTATTGCATACAAAACACTCGAGAGTCTGAACTGGTTTTAGACAAATGCTGGATTGATTATGGACAGAGAATGGATTTCTCCTTATATCAGTTAAACTCTAAGCTTGTGGGGTAAAAATTCAAAAGCCGCCTATGGACGGAAACGCGAAGCAGAAAACACCGCAGACCCGAACCATTCTACGATATGGCGTATTTTCTCTCTTCTCATATTTTACACTATAGGCAACTTGTTAGTATCCACTAAAGCATCGGTAAGAAGTCTTATAACTAAATGAGGGTGATCTCCCATAAACAATCATATTGACAGGGCCTCCATAAAAGAGGGGCCTCACAATAGAGACTTAAGAAAAAAATAATTCTCCAAATTTCAATGAGTAAACACTAGCAAACAACTTTTCCCTTGATAATTACTCCAGAAACTTGATTTCAACGAAATAGTCAACGATTTTTCATCTTAAAAAGATCGGAAGGATCCGTTCGTTAAAGCTAACATTTAATTTCGAATAATTTTTGTTTTTTAATTATATTTATCTACTAGCTGACCCGGCGAACTTCGTTCCGCCCAAATTCATTAATGTACGTAATGAAATTAATAATTCCGAACTTTCGCTTCATTCTGCTTCATGTAATTCGGTCAATTCAAATTTTTAAATCAAAAGGTATATTAAAATTAAATAAATAAATACAATCAAATACTTTTCGGCCAACCTACCGCTTTTTCACTGAAATGCTTTATGGTACACAACATTTTTTGTTCTATTTCTATTATGGGGTGCGTACACGTACAAAGCGAGAGCTTTGCCGACACGTGAAATTCAAGATTTATGCCATACACATCTAGCGATTGTCCTTGAGACTTATTAATTGTCATAGCAAATTCGAGACGTACGGGAAATTGAAGACGCTTAAATACGAACGGCAAATCGTTCTGAATAAGTGGATTCCGCAACATATAAGAACGCCTATGAATTTTCCAATAAAAATCGTTGCTTGAATTATATTTGATATTAAATTCTTCACAATCAAACGCGTACCGCTACAAAGTTTTGGTTCATTTAGGTTGCGCAACAAAATTATTACTGAGACGATTTTTAGTTTCAAATTGTGTGGAGGCAAGCCCGAAACATCCAAATAATTTTAAAATTCCGTGGGATAGTTGGTGGCTTTTTCATCCATCACGGAGTCGACTGATTTGTATGAATGCAACTCACCAGCGATTTGGTTTTGAATGGCGAAATTCAAATGTTCGACGTTCTTGTTTTTCGCAGCCAAAATCACTCTTCTCTTACACTCAGCCAATGGTCAATATTATTCTGAGCGATATTCGGGAAAACATTCAATATTAGTTCTTCCGGTGTCGTTGTAAGGTTGCAAAAATGTTGTGGAAACTCAATCAGGCCGGTGATCATTGCGCGTTTGTAAGCCATTGTGCATTCGTCCCATATGATAATCTTACATTGCTGCAGTACTTTCGCCATCGCAGTGTTCTTTGAAATGTTGCATGTAGGTTCTTCTTCCATTGCAGATTCAATGGCAATTTCTATGCAGGATGAACTGTTCGATCGCCTTCTAACAAAGTAGCCGCTATCCCAGAAGAGGCTAGGGCCAAATCGATCTCAGATCTCGAACGAATCGTAGCCAAAATAAGTGAAATCATGAATGTATTTCCAGTTCCGCAATTTTCGTTATCGACTGCTTGTATCGATTCATCGTACACTTTCTTTTATTCTTGATTCAACATTGGCACATTTGTTCGAATAGCTTGACTCAATGCGATTCGACCGAAGTCCATTTCTCGCTCCAATTCTGGATTAAATGCGTCTTGCATTGAACGATTTGGCTGTGGCATCCCCAATTTGCACAACAAATTGCCACTCATGAGCAGACACATATCCTCGATCAAAATCAAAGCTTTGTTGCGCATTCCATCTGACATCTCCAGTTCATTATCCGATATCACAGTACGAATTCGATGCAAAATATCGTCGGCCATATCATCTTTGTATAATCAAAGTATCTACTTCATTTCAAAAAGTTACTTAATGTAACATAGTAAACATAATTTATTAGAACAAACTTTTTAGGTACCTATAGGTATTTAAAAAAAAACTTTCAACATTGTTGACAACAACAATTTGGTTGGAAAATAATTAAAATAATTGACAACAACAATTGCTTTTAAAATTTAAAATATTTTTTTCTGTATTTGAAGTGTCACTACTCGATTTCTACCCAGTTTCTTTTTTTCCAAAGTGTACAAAAATGAATTTATTGGAATGGCGGTTGCGCCTTCTTTCAAAAATTTATCATACCAATATATTAACCTTCTCTGCATGGTCTATTAACCAACAAAAAAAACTAAATCAAAAGCGGATGTGTGTGGCAGTCGGTAGGCTGTCACACACACATTTATCAAGTTATTTTTATATATATAGATATTTTTGTTGAAAGAATATGTACTTCATTTCACAATAAATTTGGCATTTTATTTGAAAATTAAGTAAGGTGCAGGGGCCTCTAGTCCTTTGTTGCCATAGGGCCTCCAAACCCCTAAATACGGCCCATCGATATGTATATAGCTTCTCTCACCTAGTGTCTCCACGAGCAATATTTGATAGCTTGATATCTGTCAAATTTGATAGAAAGAAAGAACGATAGCATGCAATAAAAAGTAGGGTGCGCATTTTATAGCATACTATTTCATTCGTTCAAATGCCGCTGAGCAGAGCATGTCTTTGCATTCTCGTATTAGCTGCCTTAATACACCGTCGATTCGCCATTCAGCTATCTTAAAAAAAGGATAACTGCACAGAAATGACAGCCCATGTCATACTATCATGATATGAGCTGAGCAATATATCTCAAGAAATTTTTTATATCATACTATTTGTGGTCTCCACTGGCAATTTTCATAGTATGATATATTGCAAGATATAAAATATTGCTCGTGGAGACA
Source organism: Cheilosia urbana (assembly GCA_946477585.1). Taxonomy (NCBI): domain Eukaryota; kingdom Metazoa; phylum Arthropoda; class Insecta; order Diptera; family Syrphidae; genus Cheilosia; species Cheilosia urbana. The sequence goes on along the minus strand of OX297853.1, from coordinate 131,120,868 downwards.
CTAGGTCAAGGTAAAGGGATTCAAAGCTACTTTATCGTGTGGAAAATAAAGTTGCCTTTGGTTGGCTAAGTAGTCGCAGTGGATTAGTGATGGGATAGTTGAGGGGCCCCAGGTTCGATCACCGCAAACATAAATTACATCTCAAGGTCTTTTTCACTGCGCCATCAGTCGCGAACGTCGGGCAAACATCCGACAGTATATAACTGTCATGAAAGTGCTTTGAGAAGCTAGGCCTAGGGTCCTTAAGGACATGTTGCATTAACATACTTACTTACTTTGCACTTTGCGCACTTTCTTTGCCTATGTGAAAGAATTGAATGCTCCATATCCGTACACTTTTAGTCCCGGCAGTTATACAACTGACTAAAGGGCGCACAGACCCCACATTTTTCTAACCAAGCTTCTATGGTTTTGAGTCCAAACGCTTTACTCACGTTTCTTAATGTGGACACCTCCTTGATCGGACACATACAAGTTGTACTTGACTCAAAGTACGTTTTTCGATTTCCTAAGATAACAAATTTTGGTCCATTGCCTTACAGCCTGACACTTCACTATTTTGCCGGTTTGCAAAAACAAGATGAGGTTTCAACTGATGTTGCGCTACGAAAAGATTTTTTTCTTAGAAAACATGTGTTTTCCCCTTGGGCGGACAATTCCCTTAGGCGGAAAAACAAATTGTCACCGTCACTGTCCTCTTAAATGAGCTTTCACGGTATTCGCACTATACGGCGATCACTGATTCTATATACGACGCCTTAAGCAAGCGAGTTTCCTACTTTAATTCTTGAGTTACGGTTGAGACAGAAACTCATTTCCTTTTATCAATTTAAAGGCTTTATGAAAGCACTTTTACAGACAAGTGGTAGGTGTAGAAGAGACATGCCCATTGCCCAAACTCGCTTGTCAAACTCTTCTGGTTGTTCAGCATATCTCGCTAAGACTGGCTTGAAGCTTGTTGGCTTTTGACAAGATTTTTCATACATTCAAAACTTCGACAGTATCATCATCTGAAAGGGTGCCGTGACATAAGGCCAAGCGACCTAAGGCCATATTTCGAAATATGGCCTTATGACACTTTCACAACCGACATAAGGCCATGACGCCGCATGACACCTATGAAAAAAACTACATAATATATATAAAAGATTAAACCACTGCAACCACTTTTATAACATTAGGATAGATATGTCTTGATCTTCGTGTCTAACTTTCTTCGGTCTTTTTTCTACAGTCTACTCGTACCCATTTCATCATCAAGCCTGACGGACTAGTCCTATAGCGTCTAATATGCCACGCAAAAAATGTCTCCATCTTCAACATAAAGGCAAGTTAATCCCTGCATTTGTTTCGTTATAGAAACATTTTCAAATAATAACGCAACCATTGCGGTTAGTTACCTCGCAGCAATAAAAATATCTTCACCGCTCAAAAATAGTTATGACAACTAGTTGCTGCACAATTATGACAACAATCCCCAACAAAATATAGACAATCATTATTTCCACAGCGCCTTCGATGACAGTTGCAGTCAGAGAGGCAAATTCCATTTGTTGTCGACCCGCCACATTCCTCGTGATGGACATTTCACAAACATTTCACTTCACATTCGTCATGGCAATCGGGCATCACCGAAGACCGAACCCGACCTGCGCGCACTGTATCATTATGGTCAAATCCAGTTATTGGCACTCTCTTTGATTGCAATGCAGAATTTAATGACTCAATTGCCCCCGACTATCTATACAGATGCGAGTATAAACGAACGCGATCTTGCCAATAGCCATAACAATCTCGCACACGTCTCATAATTAGGATCACTTTTCTGCAACAAAATCAACTCAGCACGCCAGATCGCGCGCACAACTATCGTTGAATGACCATACAAAATGTAGACACCGTGTGTCCTTAATAAGGTGCACAGCACCATACGTTAATTGCATTATTGTGGCCCATACCCGAGGGTACCTCCTTGTATGCCTTGTGCTTTGGTAACATTTTCACACGCAATCATCTTCCCATTCTCCGCAAGAAGTAGTCCTCGCCTCGAGTACCTATGGAGTATGGATGCGCGACAAAAACGTTGCGCTCCTCTCAATTGTTCCTGTTACGAGTCGTATATGTGTTGTAATGATGGTATTTCACATGGAATGACGTATTACTCTAGGGAGAGGGATCCAGCTCCAGCGACTAGCAGTTGACTTCATCTTTATCGATGTGCGCTCGGCAAAAACATGATCTTCAACACCTTGTTGGACGACGACAACGAAGACGACGACAACGACGACGACAATCCCAGTAAATATCTCTGTGCGCGATTGACAGATGAGGGGATTTTATAATGCACTTGTTGCGACAACTGCAAAAAAATCTATATCGCATATAGATTTCTCTCCTAGAAGTGCATGACGTGTAAGAAGTCATACGCGCGTATACAATAATGCTTCGCATCTACAACCTTGTTTAGAGGAAGACCCTTGCGCAGCCCCATTTTGGGAACGCAAATAAACAAAAGTCCTCTCCTATATAATACCTACTGCAACTTTGATGGGAGCGTGTGTTGATTTTTTTTTGCCGCGTGCAAATGTGTCAATTAGATTTATTATCAGGCGATGGTCTTTAGGAGATTACGTGTCCAACTTTTATTTTTATTTGTCCGTCTAAGCTATTCCCAGATGTGAGATGAAGTGCAGTTGTATAGAGTACACGGACAGAGATGCAAAAGGGTATCGCAACAAAAATGCAGCAGGTGCAACAGGTGACGATGGATGTTGTCTGCCGAGTGAGGCCCAGTCGACTGGATAGGAGTTTCCTATTCCTAGAAACGGTGTTTTTGTCCCGATATTGTTATCATGTGTATTGTTTAATAAAATGCAATTAAGAAAATCTTTTTTTTTTTATCCTTATTTTATACAGCCTTCTAATGATTTTTTTTTTTCTCTTTTTGCAGGTATGTCCTGGAGTGTCGATACTTATTTAGTTATGTGAGTATGCTTTATGGGGACGTTGGTGTCAATTTATTATCATAAATCTTCGGATGGAAGTGTTCAGATTGACATTTTGTGAATAAGGCTCCTCCTGGGGGTCCATATGATGGTGGATTTCTTGCAACAATTTATTTTTCAAGAGGAAACAGATTTAAAAGTGCAAACTAACGTATAGTGAGTCTTCTCTGTAGAAAATTTCACAAAAAGTTGTCTTAAGGTTTGTGCCATCGGTGAGTTACTACATATGCATACATTCATGTCTGTTTGTTCTGACTTTTTAGAAAAATGTAAACTCTTGGGAAAAAGTTAGTTTTGTATATTTGTTGTACCCATGGTTGCAGCCGGAATTGCTTCTGTTCCGTCGCGATTAAAATAAAAGCAAGTACGTCTCTTTTACGTGGGGAAAATTATGCAAAAAAAAACCCACCTTTATTTCACCTCTTGTTTCATTGAGACTAGAACATGACTCTCTTGCTTCGCAAGCAACGTAAGACACTCTTTTTTATAATATTTGTATGGCACTCGAATGGTCGGTGTTGCCATTCGTAACAGCTTCAATTTTTCTGAGAGTTTGTTGGTTAGAATTATCTTATCTCTCAATAGGACTCAACTTAAGGGAGTCGTAAGATTGAGTATTTAGTTGCCCAAAGAAGAGTATTTATTCAAAAGTTCCTAATGTCGAATCAAAGGTGCAGCTTCCTTTTGGACAAATTGTGAAGTCAAGTAACTGTTACGACGTTGAAACGAATAATGTCTACCTTCAAACTTGTCAGCAGTAATAGTTGTTTGGTTCCCAAACAAATGATACGGAACGAACTCGCAGCTGTTATCAATGTCTGTACATTAGACCAGTTATTGGAATATGATCATTTAACTTCAAGAACGAAGTGTCAACAATATTCCCAATCACTGGCTACAAGGCACAGGACATTAGAAGCTATAGACCCATCGAAAACACTTTATATGACGACGGCGAAACCAAGACGAGACAATGAGGCCGAAACGTCAAGTGCTTGACTACCCACCATCGACGTATATTTGGTCTTCTCTCGCACCAGCCAAGGCAATGCATTCTGAACGTCATCATAGCGCCATCTCGCTCTCACTTACTGAGAGCATATAAATGGTATAATTTAAAAAGTGTTAGTGATTAGTTTGATTAGTAAGTATTGTTATGCTAAAAATGTAAAGTAAATTGTTTTATGTAAAACTAATACTAAGAAGCATATTTCACAGTCAAGGGCAATGACCACTTAAGCACACAGCTGATCTTGTACATAGGATTAAGAAACCGAGGTTTCTTTAAGAATTTGTAGAGCAGTTTGCGGTCATTCGAATGAAAGACTTTGCATTAAAAGCAATAAAGAAAAGTTTATAACGTTTACCGAACGTTCCGCGACTTTTATTTAACATTTTCCAAGTGAATATCCTATTCACTTTTCCTGCGAAACGCCTTTTCCAGCAACTTAAATTTTCTAATTGTCGCCTACGATTAGAACAATAGTCGTTCCTATTGCTTTAGAATTTATTTTAATATTCATACGAAATCATTAACAAAATATGGAACCAAGGTTATGTTAGTTTAGGTAGGGTGGCTGTCTAGAAAGAGGCACATAGACTAAATTCGTTTAGGTCTTTTGATACCACATGAAAATAAAAAAATAAAATAAAATAGGGAACCAAAAAAATATAGATTTCTTTTCGAATGATTCCCGCATGTATTTTACCAAAGCCTTTCACTACAATGCGGTTAAATTTCCAAAGCCTTATTTTACTAGTCACGTTTACATCAAGAAACTATTCTGCAAAATGTGATATCGTTTTAGATTTGCGTATAAACTGGCAGAGTGCATTTATGGAGATGTGGACATTAAATTACATGACCCAATGAAGCACACAAATCCTCAGTTAGTGTCTTAAAAATATTTGAAACAGATCACGCATAATTTCAACATGTACAATGCACATAAAAGCAGGGAGCCAAGGTTTGTGCTCTTATCGCATTTGCAGCTTCAATATATAAATACTAATACTAATGCACCACACTAGAGCTTATAATGTCTCTTGACAAGGACTCAACTCAGTCGCCTACTTAGGCCAAAGAAACAGCGATGGGTGCTTGAAATGTGACTTTATTTCTAGAGTTTATAACGCAGCCAAGACAGGTGAAGTTCCCAACTACCTCAGAGTTGTTCTACCTATTGTACCTAATGTTTTGGGAGCAGCATGTTTTGTGTGTTTCTGCTTGACTTTAACATCGAACCAAAAGTGTGTACCAATATATTTTGAACGAAGCAAATGTTTGGCGAAAGTTCCTATCCGTTCCGCAATTCTAACGCGGTTGATAATTATCGGGCTAGGACCGAAGGTTTAGTTCGTTGTAGATGCTGCAATAATTTTTTTTCATCGATAATTTCACGGACCGACCTATTAATGTGTCCTAATAATCGATTTCTATGCACATTTTCGTTTCATCCTTGACTGTGGGAATTCCGAGGTCTCTATGGTGATCTTCATTTATAATATACCACGGTGCACTGTTTGAAAAGTGTGTAGATTTGCTTCGCTGGTATAGCCCCAGAACTGTATACCATATTTCCATACAGGCTTTATAACTTGCTTAACGGGTGATTTTTTAAGAGGTTTAGAACTTCTTTTTAAAAAAAAGCACAAAAAATTCGAAAAAATGAATGAAATATTTATTTGAGTCGATAGTTTGAACCTTGCAATTTAATGTTTAAAGATAATTTCATGCAAATGTTGACCGCGGCTGCGACTCAGGTAGTCCATCCGCTGAGTCCAATTTTGGCATACTCTTTCACACATATCGGCCGGTATCTCACGAATGAATGCATGGATGTTGGCTTCCAGTGCGTCAATCGAAGCGGGCTTGTCCCTATACACATTAGCCTTGACATACCTCCACAAAAAATAATCTAATGGTGTCAAATCGCACGATCTAGGCGGCCAATTGACCGTCCCGAAACGTGAAATTAACTGTTCACCAAACCCGCCTCGCGATTGCGCCATTGTTTCGCGTGCTGTGTGGCATGTGGCACCGTCTTGTTGAAACCACATATCATGCAAGTCAAGAACTTCCATTTCGGGCAAAAAAAAGTTTGTTATCATCGCTCGGTAGCGTTCACCATTGACAGTAACGCTGCGATTCGCATCATCTTTGAAGAAATATGGCCCAATAATGCCGCCGGCCCATAAACCGCACCAAACAGTGGCTTTTTCGGGATGCATTGGTAGCTGTTGCAATGCTTCTGGCTGATCTTCACTCCAAATGCGGCAATTTTGCTTATTTACGTACCCATTCAACCAAAAATGAGCCTCATCGCTGAACACAATTTTTCGATAAAAAAGCGGATCCTCGGCCAGCTTTCCAAGAGCCCATTCACCAAAAATTCGGCGTTGTGGTAGGTCGGCTGGCTTTAGTTCTTGCACAAGCTGTATCTTAAAAGGCTTTACGCACAAATCCTTCCGCAAAATTTTCCACGTAGTGCTGTAACAAAGGCCTAACTGCTGGGAACGGCGCCGAATCGACATTTCGCGGTCTTCTGTCACACTAGCTGATACGGCCGCAATATTTTCTTCACTACGCACAGTACGTAAACGTGTTGGTGGTTTAATGTCCAACAAAGTAAATTTGGTGCGAAATTTGGTCACAATCTTCCGAATAGACTGCTCAGAAGGTCGAGAATGCCGATCATAAAATGGAAGCAGCGCGCGATGAACATTTCGAACCGAGCACGAATTTTGATAGTAAAATTCAATAATTTGCAAGCGTTGTTCATTTATAAGACGATCCATGGTTAAATTGCAAACCAAACTGAAGCTGTTTGACAGTGACACAAGGTACTAAACACACGTCAGCTGTCAAAACCAGTGTTGCCAAAACCAAACCAGCTAAAAAATCACCCGTTACAATGAAAGCTTGTTCTCGAGGGTAAGCTTCACTAAATTGCGTTCCTCGTTTAATTCATCCGAAAACTGAGCAAATAAAGCATTCCATAAGAAATGTACAGAATTTTTCCCCTTTAAAGAGTACCGCCTAAATGCGTAACCCGGTTATTTGCGCTACTAAAAGTAAAGCTTCTCATATAACTTCATACAAAATCTCCAGTTTATAAACACACATCTAACAAAAGCATTGAAATCTTTTTGAGCTTTGAAAAAATCAAAGACAGTTCTGAAGGCGATTGTCAAATTGAAATGACATTATGTTCAGAGTGCGCCAAAATAAACAAAGTTTCGTGATTGTGCCGCAAATATGAATAAGAACATGCTTAAAAAAAAAAATGATTCATTGCGGGGTTTTCCTTGTTGCGTCGACAACGCACTTAAGCAGGTTTCTCACAATTGAATTCCTCCTATAAATGCGCTGAAAATTGTACATTTTAAGTTCTTCGCAATTTTTTTTTTTTTCGTGTAACATGATTGTATGTCGGTGTATATTCGGGTAATATAAGCATTTTTTAGGAAATATCTTAAAAGTTTTTCAACATCTTCGAATACCCCCCAAACTTGTTCCGAATAGCACATGATTGACCTCATAGCCGTCTCGAAAATCCTAAATTTGCAGCTCGATGGAATAGTTTTCCTACAAAGGAAATTGCCAACTGCAATTTATTTCCGTTTTTAATTTTGTTGATGTTTGCGGATGTAGGTAAACTTCCGAGGTATTTATACTTGAGCACAATTTCAAGTTCAAGTTCCTGGTTGTCCCAAGTACATCTATATTGCCGTGAGTATCACCCATACCCATTTCTAAATATCAATACTTTGTACTTAACGGTGTTCACTTTCATAGATTCCAGTAATTGCAAAACTGTTGGAGCCTATTAATCCTGTGCCTAAGAGGCAAAACATCTTAAGTCGACATAAGTTGTTTTAGCTATTTAACGTTTTTTGAATTCTGTTACTATATTACTGCTCAAATATTGAGGAAGCTATAGCTGGTTTAAAACAGCTTAAGTCATATACTGTAGTGCAACACTTAAAGTTTAAGATGGCTCTCCTGAAAAGTATACAAAATTAACATAAGATGTTTTACCTTTTAGGCACAGATCATTATCTGTAACAGAGCACTGGAGTTTTTGATAGACTGACATGAGTCCACTTCTTTTCGAATATTTTTGGATGATCTCCTAACGTTCTTAACAGGGGGAATTATGTTCAGCGGCCAACAAATATCCCATTGCAAAATTAAAGTGGTACAGGTTCTGACCATCCCAAGCAACCGTTTCGTTGTCTTTATAAAGGACTTTTATGACTTTCAATACCTTTGAAGACAAGCCCAAGTTACTCAGCTTGTAGAACAACGCTTTTCTATTAATTGGGACTACTTATATGCATTTATTTTGGTTACTCTTTAGCCGATTAGTCTCTCAATAAGCGTATTTGAATTTCCAACGTGAGCCCCAAAACTCAAATATGACCCATGATAAAGCTAGGTATTTGAAGAAAAATCAATACAGTAGGTACCTACATTCTTACACGCAACCAAACAATATTACTCGTGGCTATGTGGCCAGTCCTTTATCTGAAAAGCATGTTGTGCGTAATGCCCTGAAATAACTCAACTGTCCAGGTTTATTTATCTAAATGAACTGTACATCGCATTGTCGTAGGTACATTAAACTGGTAATTATTCTGATTACGTAGAAAATTGTCACGAAATTTACCTACACTTTAAAGAAGAACAAATGGCGTGTAAAATATTTCACCCGCAGTCCTTTTCACCCTTTATCATGTTTTTTTCAGAAGTTCTAAAAAAATCAATGACAGAAATAGCTAGCTAGCTAGAATTGCAGCCGAAATCGATTATCGGGCATTACAGCCTATATTTGTTGAACACATATGAGACTACCATCGCACGACTACCATCAGCAGTTTCAAAAATAAATGACATATCAACTTACGTCGCCTCCCTAGATATGTATCGCGCTGACGGAAAAAAACAAATAACGGTCCAACAGAAGCTGGTGTTTATCTAATAACGGAACAGATTATGGCCACCTTTAGTACATAACTAACCCAATGTTCTTGTAAATTTGAATAATTCAATTTTGGCCGAGATTTGCATAGAACATAATATTTTCGTATATCTTCAATGATATATGAAACGGTAAATATGAAGACTTTAACCAAAATATTAATTTATTTCAATGACTAGAAGAAAATGTCAAACAAATTTAAAATTCAAATAAATCATTTACATCCTCAGTGAAAAACAAATAAGAAGTCGAAATAAAAACACTGTTTCATTATGTTAATATAGTTTTGATCAAGACGCTAATTGAAAAACAAACCATTTAAGTTAGACGACCTTCCGTTTCGATATACCGTTCTTTGGAGTTATCCAAACAAAACGAATCATTAGAATAAGAGCAGAGACAGAGAGCGAAAGAGATATGTCGAGATTATTTAAATATTTCTGCTGCGACCAATTCCTTCGTTTGATAGTTCGAATATACGTCAACATCAAGCTGATGGTTGAATTATGAATGCGACATTTTAACATACGGCACAACACACAAGGTTAGACATTGGATTTCTAGATTTCGGGTGATTTAGAGATGTGAGATGCGATTTGTTTGGCTAGTCTTTTAACAAGCTGCAAAGTATAGTAGTGTCAGATGATGTGGTGCTAAGGAACTTTGTATTTTACTCGTACATCGGCATAGCTGTGAATTTTAGAGCGGAATTTTAGTAAATAAGTCGAATCACATTCGGTTTTTCGTCTTGTTCATTAGGTCTTTCGTGTAGTTGGGACCTTACGCCGTTTAGCTATTTTATTTTGGGCCTCCGCTAAAGTCCAAAATTATGTTGACAACAGAGGAAAAACAAAGGAACTTAACCTTACGTTCATTTGGATCTTCACGCATGGCTCAAATCTAGCTAAACTTTCATTGCAGGTGTCCCTGTTTAAACCCCTGACAAACGAAGTGGAAGTTATGATATCGCTCAGGCTGTCGGCTGCATTATTAAAAAATAGTTCAGCGTATATGCCTCTGTAGCGAATTCAGTTAGGTGTCAACATTTGTTTTGTGGACTATACTTTGGTCAATGGCACCAACGCCTGCAATTTGGAAATAACATTCAACACTTGCACTCCCTGTAGGTATGTAGTTGGAAAAGTACAAACGAAGAGGAAATTTTACTTCGCTTTTAACGTATAACGGCCAGCCCCAGCACTACCAAAGACTACACTTGAATTTTCCATCTCCATATGAGGGACCTGAGTGCTCCAGTGGAACATACATCGCCAACCAGATCATGTTGCCAGCGGTATAAAACCGGAGCAGGTGATAATTAAGTGGGTCATAACCTACCCATCTCGGAACCTTAAACTGCTAGTGAATTCCCTAGGTTTGCCGAGTGTACTTCAGCACAAACTTAATCCCTTTGAACATACCGTAAATAAAGCTACCAGATATTTATGGATCTACTGTCGAGTCTGTGGTAAAAACTGGGGTCTTAGACCTCGGCTTTATTTGCTCGCGGTAAGACCAGCGGTTACCTATGCTGCCGTAGTCTGATGGGCGGAGATTAACGATGAAAAAGCTAGAAATGGTTCAACGTATAGCCGGAAACTGCATGACGGGCTGTTTACGCTCCACTCCGACTATATAGCACTAAATGTTATCCTAGGTATTATACCCCTTTAACACATAATCAAATGGAGGCTACACTTAGTATTCGCCGTCTGTTCCGTTCGAACAACTTTGACCCCTGTTCATATCAGGGAAGTCATCTGTCTTTACTCGGCACCATGGAAACTTCAGTATGCCTCTTGATGATGACATGCTACCGGAATATGGCTTCTATAAAAAATTTCTCCATAATCATCCCCCCTTTGGAAGACTGGGAAAAATATAAACCCAATCCATAACGACTTGACATCATCTGGTACACAGACGGTTCTAAGATGGAGTCAGGGACTGGCTCTGGAATCTATACGGTGAGTCGACCCAGGGGAACTTGTCAGTCAGCCTTGATATCTATAGCATATAGATCTAAGTTCTAACACACATGGAAAAATCATATTCATATTCTCATATAGCCGAGCAGCTCTCAAAGCTCTTGACTCATCTATCATAAAATCTAAACTTGTCTTAGAAACATTCATAACTCTCTATGGCTTAAATCGGAGCAACTACTCCAGTCATCGGACCTGAACCCTTCTACGGAGTCAGCAAAACCATTTCAGGAACTAAGTATGTATATCAACCTATCTCGCATCGAGTCGAACGAGATCTGGCACAATACAGCTGGGCAGAACTGCACCAGAAAAAATTTCTCCAAATTCTCCTCCAGAAAATCACTCTTCCTGTTTAATCTGAACAAAAGCAACCTGAGAATCCTAATAGGAATATTGAGCGGCCGCGGTCGCGTGAGAAAACATCTTCACCGCATTGGCGTCTTACCGGATCCTCTCTGCAGACTCTGTCTTGAGACTGAGGAATCCCCTCTTCACATAGGTACCTAATCACAGAATGTCCGGCTCTTTGCCGTCTCAGGAAAAATATCCTTGGTGATGAAATCGTAAACTCTTGCTGACATATACCCAATAAAGATCCTTGTCTTTTTGGCTGTCTCTGGAGTGAAAAGAAGTATCTAGGAATTTACCAGGGAAGGCACAATAGGCTCCTTTACGAAGCCGCAGTGCCAGAGCCCATCAAAGCTCTCCCGCCTCACATTCTACTCTAAACTAATCCCTTTATCATGCAAGAAGCTCCTCCTTTTATTGTATCGACAATCTCCATAGGTATATATCTACATATTCGGTCGAATCGTATGACCAATCGAGCCTCCTAAAATCATTGGTGACTGACTTTGTTCAGATGCGGTTGTACAAAATGCGACATCGCTGTTACAGACACAATAAAGTCGCCAGTACAGGAACCTACTAATTACTCAGTGAACAATTCAAATGCCTATAGGTCCGTGACAACAACAACACATGGATCTGGATTTAAATGCTGATGCAAGCTTAAACGTTCAATTATCTTACTATTAATCAGGGAAAGACCTTTTCTTCACATCCGCTTCATCGTTTAAGTAGCAACTGATAGAAAACGTAAGAGAAGCTTGTGTTCAAAATAGGTTTCACTCTGCACCACACACTAATCAAAAGGAACCTCAATACATGGCCGTCAAATTTTTGTAATCTCTCCATACATTTAAAGCTTACCTAACTACATAATTGCATTTATGTACATTCCATCCCCCCGCCTAATTCCAAACAACCCTTCTACAAATTTTCGCTGCCGTCGGTAAAACTCATCCGATTCTAACCTAAAGGAAACAAAAACGTCTCACTTTAATCACTTAGCGCGTATCCACACGAGTTTTTCATCCATCATCGTATGTGTCGCTCAGACTCACATTACACATCCCATCCAACAAGAAATGTATCTTCGAATGCACGTGCCAAAAGCACTGTATCAACGGCATAAATTTATTAACCGAATATCAGCAATGACAGTTTTATTATCGCAAGCACCACACCGACGACAACCGAATAAATAACAAAGAAAAAATAAAAAAAAACTCACACACCGTCAATGAAAAAGAAACCTGACCAACATAAGTCCTTGATGAAGTAGGTCCCACATAGCCTAAGCGCTCTACTTAAACCACACTGCGATACCAGGGAATCGTCGGAGTCCAACCGCTAACCGCATTCTCCAATCGCCTTAGAACTGGCTGTCAGTTCATTCAGAGACTCTCCAGGGCTGCGCTGCGACTGTGTGTATCCGTTTCAGTTGGTGGATTCATTTCAAACTGCACCACGAGAAATCGAACTTCGATTAATCCGCATATAGGGAAACTCTGGCTCTGTGATGTACCTACACAAGGAGCGACGAAAAATCCACAAAAAAGGAACGAGGACAACAAAATCCAAACCGCGCGCACTAATCTCTTGGAGAGAGTTCTGTGGGAACTATGACCACAACAGTAGGTACCTCTCCCCCGTTTGTATCGTGGCCGTGGGCGCTAAGACAATCCTGCCTTATCAACATGCCACCCCGCGAACGAATTCCTGTCGTTCACTTGCCGAGGGCGAAGTGTGACGCATGGGATCTCTGCTGTCATGTGAATCATTCTTGAAGGTGCCTTCGCTTAAAAAATAAACTGCCAAACAATACAAATACTGTGTGAGCTCCGCCAGCGAACAACGTCGCATCACAGCCGAATTATATCACACTGAGTCGAAGACCAAACCCACTGCTATAGATACAAGATACAACAAGCAACCAACAACAACAACAACGACAACCACACTAAACAGGGGCGAGAGCACTTTCGGTTGATGGTGATTGAAGTGGAATGAACGATTTCGCTCTCAACCATCAGCCATTTTGATTTACGACCTTCATGTTTGCCTGGCTGCTGAATATAATACACCCTCCTTCGGAGCAGTGGGACTGCGACTGAGTGCTGCGTACTGTGTTCACGCTGCCTGGTCGCGTGTGTGTGTGTGGGTTTGTTTGCTCTGCTACAAACACTAGTATGCTCTATGGTCTATGCAATGCGAATCGTTTTCGTTTCGCCTTCTTTCTGATGGAGAACTCAACGAAGCGAGTCTGTTGGATAGACCGGCTGGTTGGTCGACCACCGCATGGGCAATGCAAACTATAATACATCAGGTGGGGGTGGTTGCGATAAAGGTGGTGGCAGTAGTAGATTTTTGTTGTTGTTGTGTAGAGTGTAGCTCGTGTGTCGTGTGAATGTGAAACCGGACGACCTTTGCAGCTGGCCTGGCTGTCGCTGTAGCGGTAGGTAAGTTTGTTACTTTAATTCAATTACACTTGGAAGTTGGGACTGGAACGGAATGCGAATGGAGGGAATGCCCAAGTGTTGCCATGGCGGCTGGAAGGGATTGTTTTCGATAATCATTTGTGATGTGATGTACCTAGGTACTTACGCAAATAACGTAAATCGGATGGATATTTCGTTAGCAGTGTGAACTGAAAAGGGCGCGTAGGTAGTTGCCACAAGGTAGAGAAAGTAATTTTGCCGATTAAATCGCATAAATTTGGCAAACCTGATGAGGCGGGTGAAATCCGGCTAAAAAGCCTGGAGCCGGATTTTTTATTCTCTTCAAGTGAAGAGAATAAGCTAAGTCTACGTTTTGTTTTGTGGTGCGGTCATACACCAGGAAATTGGAAAACTAAGGTAGTTTCGCCCAGTGCTGGGATAGTTTGCGCTTGATCCAATTAAAGACAGGTACACCACGCATTAGTAAAGACTGGAAGTGAGATTTAAAATCTCCCATGGAAATCATAGCAAAGGTGGTAAAATGCGCTGCAAAGTTGTGATCGAGTTAAGCTTGGGTAGCTTTCAGGCATACACAGCTCATCTGATCAGCTACTGTCTTCAATTCAATTTCAATTTGAGTTCGGTGTAGGTATCGATATGAGACATCTGCATGCTACATAATTTTGCACATTTGCAGAAAGACTTTTACTTCCAACTAACATTAGGTTCTACTCCTAGACTTAAAATCCTCAAATTTATAAAAACCTCTCAGAAGATACTAATATTACTCGTGATGGACTCTCTTCAGCTGAACATCCCTCGAGGGAAACTCTAAAGTGTACTGACAGGTTTATTCTGAGGCTAATTCAATCTCCCTATACACAAATTTTACATTCGGTGTTGTGGTAAACAGCATTACCCACTAACTTACCCCAGGATCAAGTTCGCATTTCTGTAAAAAAATAAAATACTTCCTCTACGAAAGGTGTCACATTTTTTCAGCGGTATGTTTCAGCATAATGAACAAATAAAGTTCTGTAAGACCTTAGATTCAGTTAGATCCGTTAAGGGTTTTTAGCCTTCTTGTGAGTGAGTTTTTTAATCCTTGGGTAGGTTATATTTTTTTTTATATATTTCGAACAAAAAGAGACAATCTGCTAATGTGGTACAGCTGAGACCGGCTACCGATACTATTTTATTGGGAGATTTTTCGAAATTGGTATTCTTGCTAATCCTAAAGAAAACCATGCGACATGCCTAAAAAATTAGAAATCAGGAAATAATGTGACAATTGAAAAAGCTGATATGGAGAAGGCCATTACAGCAGTCAGAGTCGGACAAATGGGTAAATTGCTTGCACCTAAAACGTTTTTAGTCCGTTGATGCTGCAGGGAATGACAAGAAGAAGAAAGAAACCCATCGACCATCTGCTTTTAAACAAATTGGGTCGAAAGCCAGTATTTAAAGAAGCTTTTGGTAATATATATACCACATTTATCTAGTTAAATGTAAAGGGTATTAAGGGCCGATATTGATTTTGAATAAAACACAAATTGTTTAGGAAATTATTGTCATTTATTTTTATTATGTTAATATTGATATGGTTTAATTATGTGTGGAAGAAAATATCGGCCAAATGTTCGCCGCGGCCTCGGCGGCACACCTCCATCCGATGGTCCAAATTTTCGATGACGCTGAGGCATAATTGAGGTTCTATGCCGTTAATGTGCCGAACTATCTCATCCTTTAGCTCTTGAATTGTTGCTGGCTTATCGACGTACACCTTTTCTTTCGAATAACCCCAAAGAAAGAAGCCCAACGGTGTCAGATCACATGATATTGGCGGCCAATTGAATTGATCATCCACTGTTGCCATTTCTTGCCACCATTCTGACCATTGAAGACGCTTGCAATGGTCAAGAGGCTTTACTTCTTGAGTCAATTGCACCTTGTAAGTGCGTAAATGCAAGTCTTTATGCATAATGTTCATCAACTACGAGCGTGAGAGGTGCAATTGTTGGGCACGACGACGGGTTGACGCGGACGCCTCTTCAGCCACACTATCGCGAACAGCAGCAATATTTTCTGCATCACGAGCTGTACGAGCATGCACTGGTGTTTTCACATCTCCTACAGACCCGGTTTGCTCAAATGCAACAATTTGCACGATTTTTCCGATTGTACGCACATTTGGACGACTAAATTGACCGAAAAAATCACGAAGTGCACGATATGCATTTTGATTTGAACGCCCATTTTCATAATAAGCCTGAATAACTTTAACGCGTTGCTCGATTGTGTATCTTTTCATGGTTCAAATTGAGTTAGTCTGAAATTGAGAAATGTCAATTGAAACCGATTTCCCTCCATTAATATCCGCCGCCTATGAAAAACATCCGCTAAACAAGTACCTAGGCTGTGAAATAAAAATCACCGCGTACACTTAAGGACTATTCACACGAGAGCGAACTGCGAACTGCGAACACGCAAATATTCGTAGTTTCTGACACTTCATTTACATACATTTTTATTTTTGGTCGCAGATACGCGCGTATCAGTTTCATTTTTAAAGGTTAAGTTCGAACGAATTTTTCATTCGTGGGTTTGTGGTTCGCGACTGTTTTGTGTGGATTCGCGGGAAAATTGCTTCAATTGTTAATTTAGCTGTTTAAATCAATCGCGAGTCATGTTTTGTTTTAGACTAGATGTTAGATTAATTAAATATAATGGTTTGGCGATAGAACAAAGAGCAATTTCCAATACATAAATACAATTGATCTGTTCGCAATTCGCCTATTCGCAGTTCACTCTCATGTGAATAGTCCTTTAAAACCAAAACAAAAGCTTGATAAAAATTTACAATGTCCATATTAATTTGCCAATCCAGTGTACTCCCTTGTTAGACTTGTAATATCTACGAAATGAACTCCAAAATTTTGTTGTCTTCAACGAAGGTATTTTATAAAAGTTATTTTTAAATTCCTCATAAAGCCTACAAAACCTATTTTATTTCCGCTTCTTAGAATTCGTTTCCAATTTATTCTGCTCTCATTCAATAGCGCTAGCCCTAATGTTAAGACCAATGCAAAGTTGGCTACTAGCAGTCCACTTATAATAAGTCTATGGCACCACGTAGTTGCACAATTTTTTGACGTACTCCGCACAGCACATCTCTAGTGCTACACCAATTCATCCAAATCCAATCCACCTTTACTGACACCTCTGCCATCTGCTGACTGATAGCTCATACTGAATACTTAATTATGCACACAAACCGAAATAAGTGTCAACTTCACATTGATTGGTGTATTTGATTGAGTCATCGAGTTGGTAGCCCCAACGGTAGGTGTCGCTGATGCAAACTCTAGCCAAAAGGTATGCAATACTTTTTCACCCTCTTCATATAGACATTTTTCTAGTTGACTACTTAGGCGTTGGTAGAAAGTTAAATTTTTGTTCCGCCTAATACGAAGTTGAGTTTCATTTGAAATCGTGCCTCCAAATACACACAACTGCCAACAAATTCTCGCCAAAACTGAACTAACAATTTCCATATTGAATCCATTCAATTCAATTCCGAGGGCTTAAGCAAAAAACAAACACTACACGCTTACGCTTGAATAATCCACAGACATCGTAAATCATCGAATTCCCAAGAAGTCCACACAGTGAAACATTAAACATACCTACATATGTGCGCGCCTCGTCCGTTTATTTGTGTATTATTATCATCCTTCATGCTTGACTGATTTTTCCATACACACATGCAGATTATCGCGCCATGCAACTGTGCTGACTGATGAAATAATAATCAAAAGGACCAGGAGAACTAAACCGACAGTAAAAAATACAAAAACGAAAAGGACGAGCAATCTTTTGTTATTCAATTACTATCCAACAAAACTAACAAATGGAACACCCCCACCGTCATACCGCACCACCGTGCGTCCTCCTCCTCGTCGTCGGTGTCTGACGGAAGTGGAAGTTATGCGCGCCTATTCGACTGACTCACTGTGTGTACATTGATTCACAACAAAAGGATATCATTTCCCGTATCCTTATCATCATTGCATGTGAACGTTGGAAATGGCGAACGACGTCGACCGACTCACTCGCATGTGTG
This sequence comes from Cheilosia urbana, assembly GCA_946477585.1. Classification (NCBI taxonomy): domain Eukaryota; kingdom Metazoa; phylum Arthropoda; class Insecta; order Diptera; family Syrphidae; genus Cheilosia; species Cheilosia urbana. The sequence goes on along the minus strand of OX297853.1, from coordinate 131,102,985 downwards.
TAATAAATTATTCCGATTGTGCTTTGGAGCGGTGCGAGTGTGGGTGGTCCGTATACTGTACAGCTTTGGACGGTTGTTGTGGGCGGCGATATGACAGACGGAACTGTGGTATGATTTGATATAGGGGGCCGTAGGTATAATCTTGTTCTATCACCAAGAAAAGTCATTTTCCTGGATCCTGATTGAATCATACTATAGCAACCGGGTATTGATATGTCAATCCAATAAAGGGTTGGGTATAGGGCACCCGCCGATGGGAGCCACAAATATTTGTCCAAGGATGCAATTGCAATTTTGCATTGGGAAATTCCAATCGCAAGGCGCAATTTCAATTCACATCTAAGAATCTCAATAATGTGGTACATTGTGCAATCCCATTTCCTGGACCACCGCACATGGTATTGGTTTAGGTACCTACGTGGATATGGTATCCCTGGTTCAGGGTCTGAGCCATACCTTTGGAAGTGTGAAATTTAATTTTTGAGGTATTTCGGCAATTTCCTCCACCGCAGCAGCGTCATCTGCAGTTATATGGAGAATTTCATGTAAGATTTGCTGGAAGAGATTTTCTACACGAATAGGGACAAAATGGGTATAGCCACTCGTACTAAGGAGCGGTGGGGAAAGGCGTGTATACAAATTTAAATTGAAAAATACTAAAGTTACCCTGTGAATGCGATTGTATAGGAGGTTCTGTTTTACAGGTATTTATAGATTTCTTTTTGTTACAATGCTTGAATGGTATTTTGTTCAAACAAGGTGAACATAATTTTCCTTCGTATAAATAGTTGTAATATCTTGTATGGGACAGCTTAAGCTTAAAATTACGAAGGTTGGGCTTCTTGTGTGCTACGTAGTTTCAATGAAATGGGCCCGGCGGGGCTAGCTTTTACGGGTAGATATAGATGCTTCAAATTGAGTATGCTTGCAGTCACTCAATAAATCAATTCGATTTGATTTGCCTGATCCCAATTTAGATCAAATTCTGCAGACAACGTCGGGATTGATGTGGCAGACGAGGTATACATACGGGTATATTATTTACAGCTTCTATAACCCTTGTGAGTACAGGCAACGTCAAGTTGAGGGAAATGTTAAATACCCGTCCCTGATTTTGAAGTCGTGTACCTAAGCACTTTGGGGCAAATGTTGATCCAATATAATTTTAATTTAAAAAGATGCTACGTACCTACATATTTATATTCGAAAAACGACACCTCCATCTTATACATCAGGAGATATCTTATACGCACTGGAAGACGTCAACAAAACACCGACAAGCCGAACAAACATACAACGGAGTCCCAAAGTCAGTTATTTTTAATCAAATTGCTGGTAGGAAAAATTCAATACTCCTGTCATTGTATCACCAGGAAGAAAGCCTGCTCTATCGTCAGACGTGGAAGACACCATCGCAAGGTGGCAAATTTCAAAATATCGGGCTACTCTTGCGGTAAGGAGGAAAACAAAGAACTTGGCTATCCCTCTTAATAGTGGGAAGCCATCAGATGACTGGTACCGTAGTTTTATGTCAAGACATCCGAACTTCCACTGAAAAAACCAGAACGCTTGCAAAAAGCGCGTCAAGATTCTCGAAAATCTGACATAATTTTTGACTTTTATGAAAAACTTAGCAAAGATTACGATGATGATGACGACAGCTGAAAAGCTGTCAGAAAGGCGGCCTTAGAAAGAAAAGCCTGCGCTTCGGGAAAAAATAAAAGGGTGGAAATCAAAAAAAGGAAGGACTAGGAAAATTAATTTGAACTCAATTTCAGATACCTATAGATGTTTCTATTTCAGTATCTGTACCAAGCATTAAATCCGTGTGAAATGAAGGGATAAAAGAAGCAGAAGAGTTAGAATGTCTGGCCATTGAAGGAACAAACAACTTAGGGCCAGGCCAGTTTGTCGTTGTCAATTTTAAGGTTAAACGGAAAACCACTTGCTACTACGTATAAGTACGTTTTTGAGATTTGAAGGGTCCTGGAGGAAGAAGAAGAGGTCAAAGTAGTTGGCACTATAAGTAATGGTTCTTCAAAAACAATGTTTCAAGTTGTCGAAAGCGATAAAAGTTTTCTTTCCATTAACCAAGTTCTTGGATTGTTGCCAAAACCAATAAAAACTGTTGTCGAGGGAAAGATTACTGTAGATTATACTGCAAAAGTTCCAGGTTTTGAATTGTAATAATTTATAATAATTTAAACTTAAAGTTACAAGAATTTTCTTTTAAATTTCATTATTAAAAATCTTTCTGTCGGTTATTTTCAGGTAAACGTTAAAATAAATATTTTTGTAATCAACTAACTCTAATCAATTTGCTTTGGGGTAGTTGTTAATATTGCATTTTCGATTTATTTTCTTCATCAAATGTTTTAATTTTGACTTAGTTCACTTTTACCCCAAATGTTTTTATTCCACAGCCTAAAGAGGCCGAGTTCCTTGTTTTTATTCACCCAATTTTTCTCTTTTTTCTACCTAAAACACGAATTTTTACAAAAGCTTATAAACCTACACACTTACAATTATTTTTTTTTCGTAAAGATGAAAGAATTTAAATGTAAGTTTAACCAACGCTAGTTAGACTAAATGGCTTAACTGCAGACATAGCGTCACATATAACAAGAAACATGTCGTCAACCAAATTACTCAGGACACTCATTCCGTAACTTTTTGGTGAGATTCTAAAACGCTAGAGGTCAAAAAGTTGCAAGAGCTAATATTACAAGTTTTTGAGACTAATCAAGTTCATCTTCCACAAGGAGTGGATCTTTATGGTGGTAAAAGTTTCAAAAACTATATCGTTCAGACGTTCGTTGATATACGGAATCTGCCCTCCCTTAGTATCCTGCCAATATTGGCCCGTACCAATCTCTAGTTCCAGCGACTGTACGGCTACAGATGTCTAAAGTGGAACAGAAATGAGGATCTACTCATGCAAGGCTGTAATCTTAAACGATCCCTCATCCTATTGGGAAGTCCTGTGACAAATGCCATCGAGAACACCAGAGGTATTTTGACCGATGTACCTTACCCATAAAACTCCTTGTTTGCTGAAGAGTGCTGGCAAGAATATGAAGCAAAAGAGCTCGCCTACAAAGCGATCGATTCCCAAACTCTACCAGCACAAGAGCATAGGGAAGAGCATCAGCTTTACCGGAGAACAAAGAAAGAGCACGAGTAAATAGAGATGTCCAACTCCAGGTGCAATATTTGCAAGTTGTACCGATAGAAAAAAAAATGCTTGTCAAGGCAACAAAAACCCAAGCGAGAACTGTAAAGATGAACGGGAAACCTTGTAGAAGACCGACAGTTGGTGATGGTTAAATTGCTAAGACGATAGACTTTCCACTATCAGTGTCAGGTACCTAGAATGGAAATTCAAACTGGCCTATGAAAGCAAATACTTTAACCCGAATCCGTCCTTAAAATTTGATAAGATGGGAACATTCCAAGTTCGAAAGTTTGTGCAGATTGACGACGGACACCGCTGCCTGCACCACTAATATGGAGACAATTACCTATTTCATCGAAACGTTTGATATACAAAAAAAAAAAAAAAAAAGTAGACGAGGCGATGGCTGTTACTTGAAGAAAATTCATGTGAAAGTCAACACCAAGTGGACAATTTTTTAAAAGCCTCTTAACATATACTGATGCCTGATGGCACTGACGTCTTTGCCAGGGAATAGATTAAAAAATCTGGTATAGTTGTGAATGGTTGCTGACACTTGAAACTTGAATATGCTGAGCCTTACCAATAAACATTTTTACTGGCTATATTTTCCATACAAATTTCGCAGTTGCGAGTGAAAAAAAATTGCATTTGCTTTGAGCAAAAGGTTTCAGCAACGTAAAATCCTTTGGTAAGTTCGAAAATTCAAGCACTTAATTCGCTGTAAGTGTACTTGCCTGGCTGGTATCCGTTTCCTGTTAAACCTGAGCAGTAAATTTTTGAATTTTCCTTGAGATTCTAACGATTTTGTTGGAAATTAAAATTACAAAAGTTAAATTCAAAAATATTAATGCAATCTATAGCTCCAATTGCACCTGGAAATATGATTTTTGCTGTGCATTTTTTATTGATTCATAACTTGACATAACTCGACTTATGATGCTCTACATTTCTGGCATAGATTTATAAAAAAGTTATCGAAAATTCACAATGCTTATGAATTGTTTTATGTTACAAATGTGCATACAAAATATATAGCAAAAGGCCTGGGTCAGTTAAATAGCAGAATTGGACTTGCTACGTTTTATTCATACGGATCTGGGTAAAAGGTAAGAGGCGCCACTTTTCGAACATGTCAAAAGATATGGCGTTTTCGATTAAAGAAAGAATTTGCCCTTTCTATCAAAAGATCAACTCTAGAGGTTCTCTTTCTATTTTTTCTATGTTTTATAGAAGAAAAACAGGTCACTTCCAAGTCAATTCTTAACACGTTTATAGTCCGGGTGATTTTTAAAGAATTTCCCTGAACTCACCAACACACGGTAGCAAAATGTCAGATTCAAATGTTTGTTGTGTTGCTGCAAACAAACATTGCGCTATATGATCCGAAAATATGCAATTAAGCGTGCAATATAAACTTGAATTGAAATGAATTGTTTTGGCCTATTTAAACATTCATATTTTTTGTGAAGAAAAGTAGTAACAGAATATCAAATCTCACATATGGTGTCTGTCACTATTGCAAAATTGCTCCAACGAATTTCATTGAATAAAGCAATTGCTACGTTTTATTCATACCAACCAATATCTGCCTACGAAGCGCCGCTGCATAGAAGGACGAGAGCAGCTCGTCAGCTCTACGAGCAAAAAAGGAGGGAAGTACATCGGCTTCTACGGAGAAAAAAGAGAGAGCATGAGAAGCGCGCGATCGAGGATATAGAGAGGTGTTACTCCAGGAACAATGTTCGGAAGTTTTACCAAAAGGTAAAAAGAACGTGTCATGCCAACAAGAACCGAACGGAGACCCGTAGAGACGAACAAGGAAACCTTGTAGTAGAGTCACAGTCGGTGCTGAGGATGAAAGCCAAGACTTCCGTCCACCTGACCAAAATGAACTGAGGATAGCAATATCCAAGCTGAAGTTCAACAAGGCTGCTGGACCAGACGGCTTACCTGCCGAGCTCTTCAAGGCAGCTGAAGATGACTTGGTAGAGTGCATACACCAACTCGTCTCCAAAATTTGGTTAGAGGAAAGTATGCCTGATGAATGGAACCTCAGCATCGTTTGCCCGATCCACAAGAAAGGAGACTCTCTAAACTGCGCCTACTATAGAGGCATCAGTCTCCTTAACACTGCGTATAAGATCATGTCTGCTGTACTGTGTGAACGCCTGAAACCTTTCGTCAACGATCTGATAGGTCCCTATCAGTGCGGTTTTAGGCCCGGTAAGTCCACGACCGATCAAATATTCACACTACGGCAGATCCTGGAAAAAACCCAAGAAGTTCAGATCGATACTCACCATCTTTTTATCGATTTTAAGGCCGCATATGACAGCATTTATAGAGACGAGCTATACAGACCCATGTCTAGTTTTGACATCCCTGCCAAACTTGTCAGATTGTGCAGAATGACGATGGAGAACGCTCGCTGCTCCGTAAAGGTCGGAAACAATCTCACCGAGACCTTTGATGTCAAAAAAGGATTTAGACAAGGTGACGCGCTGTCATGTAACTTTTTCAACATCATTCTTGAGAAGATTGTGCGAAACTCACAAGCCAACACCAGAGGCACAATTTTCTACAAGTCTGTGCAACTACTTGCATATGCTGACGACATCGACATCATTGGCAGAACACAGCGAGCTGTCACTGGTGCGTTTGCAAGTATCAGTACAGAAGCGGCAAAAATGGGTTTGATGGTGAATGAGGGCAAAACAAAATATATGCTGTCAACAAGAAGGGACACACAACATCGACGAATCGGGCAGAACGACACGATAGACAGCTATAACTTTGAGGTAGTTAGGGACTTTGTCTACCTCGCATCCGCTATTAACTCTGAAAATGACATCACCTCAGAAATCAAGCGAAGAATCACTCTTGCCAACCGCTGTTTCTTTGGCCTAAGACGGCAATTGATTAGTAAGGCCTTGTCAAGAAGCACTAAGGAGATCCTTTATAAGACTCTCATCATCCCTGTCCTGCTCTATGGCGCAGAAGCATGGACCCTAGCAAAAACGGATGAGGATCTTCTTGGTCGCTTCAAACGCAAAATTCTTCGAGTGATTTTTGGTCCCGTTTGCGTTGACGGGATTTGGAGGAGAAGATTTAACAGCGAACTCTACGAGCTGTACAGCGACATCGACCTGGTCAGAAAAGTACGCATTAGTCGTTTAAGATGGTTAGGACATGTAGAGCGAATGGACACCAACGCTCCGGCCCGGAGAGTCTTCGATTCCAACCCGGAGGGACAACGCAGTAGAGGAAGACCTCGCCTTAGGTGGCGCGCGCAAGTGGAAGGGGACCTCAACCAACTTGGAGTGCGCAACTGGAGGCAGTTAGCCAAAGATCGCGCTATCAGGAGAGGCGTATTGGTTGAGGCCCAGGTCCACCCCGGACTGTATCGCCACCTTAAGTAAGTAAGTAACCAATATCTTCAATAGGAGCGAAAGTAATAATAAACAGGAAAGTAGAGGATTTCTGCCACAGTTAAACTACCTATACAGAGGTCATTATTTCTCATGTAAAGGGGCGCTGTAAATTCCACTTTCTATTATTCTAAAAAACTCGTACATTTTTTTAATTGTTGGTCTAAAAATCTGCTCCCAATATGCAGCACCCCCACCCATGTTTTCTATACTGCCGCACTAAGATGTTCCCTTGAAAACATGTCCACATAATTAGGTACCTAGTTCCAAACAATTGTCTAGATTTTTTTTAAAACATTCTTCTCAACTCAGCGCCTTCGCATCCATTACTCATAAAAGCTTGTTCAAAAGGGTCGCCCCGCGTCCAATAGATCAAAAACAGAACATCCACCACCATCCACCAAGTGGACCATAGCAAAGTGATTTTTCATTCGAAATTTTATATATCTACGAAAAAAACTGTCAACCCGACCACTTGGATATTTGTTCGTTTCAAAACGTATCTCTGCCTTCTCAGATTTTGATGTGAATCATTAAAATTTTGTCATTTTGTTTGATTTCGAAAAAGAAAAACGTGGAGAGCCCGTCACGGAGATACATCAGATCTTTTGCAAAACATGTGATTGTCTCGAGGAAGACAAAAAAAAAAAAAAAAAAAAAAAAAAAAATGAAAATTCCGTGAAAGACACATGGATCTACAGATGATTTCTGAATAAAGTGTATGAACGACTTCAGTTAGTTAGTGTCAAGAGACGGACAAAGTTTAGAATCAAAAAAATGAGTATATATTGTAAATAAAATGTTTAAACATACATCAGCAGTCTAATTTGTTTATACTCATTTTTGCATTTTTTGTTTTTGTTTTTCTCTTTGCAGATTTTCAATTTAATTTTGGATATAGCAACAAAAACCATTCGAAGACTTTACGCAGCTAGGGTATTTGTATTTATTATCAGAAACAACAACAAAGGGCTCCACCGAGTCTTTTTTTTAAGGACACCGATATACAGAACGGGCAAAGGCAAAAAGAAAACAATTTAAAACGGATCACTGTGAAAATCATTTTATACCTCATTACTCTGTAACAAAAATTGTATAAAGCAGATTATTAAATAGACAGTACTTAAGTGTTCAAATTTAAGTAAGTACTACTTAGGGATACGTATATGCACATATATAGCTAATGGATTTTTTTTTTTTTGTTGTCTCTTTGCAGTTTATTTAGTGTAGATCGCATTTTATCTGTGTGTGGTGTGTTTGTGTGGGTGATCAACTAAAACTTAGCTTCAAGCAGCATCAGCGCAACGCAACACATAAACCAAAACAATAGTCAGCAGAAGGAAAAAGAAACAAAAACAAAAAACCATACACAATGACGATGAGTACAAATAATTGCGAAAGTATGACATCATACTTTACCAACTCTTACATGGGAGCCGAAATGCACAGCCATTATCCCAGTAATGGAGTAACCGATCTCGATGGCCAACAAATGCATCACTATAGTCAGAATCCGAACCATCAGGGTAATTTGCCATATCCAAGGTTTCCACCGTACGATCGAATGGCATACTATAATGGTGGTGGTCAAGGGATGGAACATCAGGGTTATTCACGGCCAGACAGTCCATCGAGTCAGGTTAGTGGTGGTTTGACACAAACGCAAACGAATGGTGGACAAATCGTACCACAGAATCAACCGCATACGCAATCACAGCCCCCGCAGCATGCACAACAGCAACAACCGGTCGTCTATGCGAGTTGTAAATTGCAAGCGGCCGTTGGTGGTGGTTTGGCGATGGGACCGGAGGGTGGTTCGCCACCATTGGATATGCCAGGACATCATATGAATACACAAATGACAATACCTCATCATATGGGTCATCCGCAAGCGCAGGTGAGTGTTTGAAATTTTTGATAATTTTTTTTTTATATGGGGCTGTACCTTTCACTTTGAAATTTGCCAAGTTCGATAATTCTTTTTGTGTTGATTGTCGCTCATAGTTATGACAAAAATTCCCTACTCCTCATCTTGACATATATGTCATAGGACTTAAAAGAGTTAGAACCTCACATGACAGATCAATCACTCACATACACCACCACCAGGCAAACTGGGAAAGTGACGATTTTTTTCCACATCTACAGCTTCAAACTCTAGTAGTTAAATCATTTTCAAACATCTTCTCTACAACGATCCGACGAGGATAGAACTTTTTCATAATGACGTACCCCTGTACGAACATATTAAAATTGATGAAATAGCCGTGGCTGACTTTCCTATGGATAAGCTGCGACGACTCTCGAGGAGTTGGGTTAGCTACCCTGAAAGCCATAGACAATCCGTTTTTTACCCATATGTGACTTATCTACAAAGGACATCTATACTAAGATCGCAACTTTGCATAAACTTATCCATTGGTATTGCTTTGTTTTTTAATGGTTGCATAGGGGTATACCCTTTTAACACTGAGGCCCGTTTGTTGATACTTCTCATAGCGATTTAAGTTATACTTAAATACCTTATGGGCTATTTTTTCTATGTCATAAATACTGTCACATAAATTTTTAAGTGGAACTTAAAGCGCTCTGAGTAGTATCAGCAAACGGACCTGAATGACGCCCAAAAATAAAATAGGTATGGAAGATGATAGATGACAGTAAAGAAAATATGACGATAAGGAGCACCAGGCCAGCTCTAAGCATCGAGGCAGCTTATTAAAGTGCCAAAGTCTCGAAGCAGTAACACACAATACAACTGCATAAAGAATTTTGTAGCCAAGGCATCTGTGCAGTACCAACTGGCCATAGAGGTAACCTGCGTCACTCGATGTATACACTCGATAAAATTTAGAGGTGGATATACTTCTAAGGAGATTTGTGATACCTAAAGTTGATAGAAAATTGTTTCTTCTACGAAGTTAAAGCAAATATTACTAAAATTGTCGGCGACAGTTTTTGACAAGTTTCTAGTTGCCTTGCGATAATCTTACATTTAGAGTAAGGACAAAGTGCCAATTCTAAGACCTCCCACTTGGTGACGACTTTTAGGAGCCTTCAGTTACAAACTAAACATAGATCAAAAGAAAGCCGTCAAATACAGTACAACAGTCCCTGAATCTCTATGACAATCAGCGTTGCCATATGGTCAAAATATTTCCCCCCAGATAATCTAGAAAACCCCCAGATTTGGCTATTTTTGCCAAAAAAAAAAAAAAAAAAACACCCAACTCTTTGTCAATATTTGTTTAACATGTTTTATGTAGGGGAGAGGTGGCTAGTTTAGGACGGGGCAGTTTAGGACAACTTAAGAAAAAGTACTACAAAAAAAACTTTTTAATGCTTTAATAACATTTTACAGTGGCAACTCCACTTCAAACAAACATCTGATGGATATTGAAACGATACCAACTTTAAAAAATAAAATAAAAAGAAAAGTGTGTTTCCAGACGACGGTTGTAATTTTTGTTAGTCCTAGACGTAAGCATATTATTCTAACATTATGCTCAATTTACAAATTAAAAGTGTTCAATTATAATGTTTATATGTGTAGCGATGTTATTCAACCAAAATATTAGCAATTTACATTGTTTCTAAAAAAAAAAATATGAAGTTTCTAGTTTTTTATCCCTCTCGGGGCACTTTTGAATAATGCGCGAGGGGAACTTTTGGGCATGTCCTTATCTGCCCCCTTTTATCACTTTGAACAATCTATTTCAGTGTGATTGTTTTTGGTTTTATTTGTTTAGGTTTATCTCTGCACTAATGGTCAGAAATTAGAAGAAAAAGAAGGAAACCGCTCCTTATGAGCGTTTTTTTAGACATGTCCAAAACTGACCCATGGTTGTCCTAAGGTGCCCCCCCAGAGGAGCAGAATGGGACACTTTAAGAGATTTTTAAAATAAATAAAAAATATATAAATCATAACTATACATATAAGTTTGGATATAAGAGTCAAACATAAAACAACATGTAATAATAATTTGCAAGATCCGAAGGGATACTCCGCATTTTAATGGATCTAGAGCGATTTTTGTAAAAAGTGTCCTAAGGTGACCACCTCTCCCCTACGAATTAAAAATAAATAAATAGTTGGCGCAACAGTTCCGTTGGGACCCTAGGCCTAGCTCCTCGCAACCATTCGTTTTTTGTAAGTCTTTCATTTTCGGAACGAATGGAAGGGATCTACAATTTTATGCCGAGTCCGAACAGTCAATTGAGAAGCTGTTTCATGACCAGTTATACTCTCGGACGTACGCAAGAGGTGACGCAGTGGAAAAAAAAAAAAAAAACAGTAGTCCAACACGCTAACCACTTAGCCACTGCGCCTACGGCTTAAAAGTATGAATTTCGCATTTGAAACAAGAACATGTACATAAATTTGGGTCTCGGAATGCTAAAGTGTGCTGCAAATAAATACACAGCCCTTACGCAACTTTGAAAAATTCGTGTTTATAAAATTAACAGATTAGATTGGTGCCTAAGTCCTGAAAAATATTATAAAGAAATTTTACAAAAACATTTTCTTAGGTGGAAATGGCTGTCGGCTAACTGGTTAGGTTAGGTGATACACTTAGACCATTATAAGGTCCCTTGCGATAATCTCTTCTTAAGTAAAATGACATAACATTCTTTTGAAAGACGTATTTTGTAAATGAAAATAGTCCAAAGATATTAGCTTTGGAGGACCGATCGATTATTCAACAGCATTTTAAAATAATACACACATTTATTTAATCCTGGATGTCATTCTCAATTTTGAATCATTTAGTTGTGAACAGAACGAACAATCTCTACGTACCTCATTCTTAGGCCCCAGTTACAGCCATACGTAAAACGAAACCATACACATTTTCTTTTGCTTTTTTTGACCACTTAAACTTGATGGTTGAACTAGATCTTGCTCTTAAAATATCGCGTATGAATTATAAAGTTAGTTTATCAAAAAAAATTTACAAATGATCTTTACATTTTTTAGAAAAAGAATTTATTAATTTTCTCGTGATCGGAAAAAGTTTTTCGTACGGAAAAATATATAAATTCTTATTTTAGAAAATTTAATGATAATTTGTATTTTAAAGGGTGTCCGCCAAAGAATTTTCGACTTTGAATTTGAATAAACGGCGAGCGGGGTATCGGCGGAGGGGGGAGGCGTATTCATTACACTTATGCGTCGTGCGGATTTTAGTAGCCATGGATCGTTGGTCGGCGGAGCATCGTGCGTTTGCTGTAGAGGCATATTTTAAAAATAACGATTCTCCCGTGGCTATTCGCAAGACATTTCAATATTCGGCGTATACGGGATTGTCCTAGTACGCAACTTATTGGCAAGTGGGTGCGAAGTTTTCGTGAACAAGGACCTGTAGTGGGACACGGGCCAGGTGTATCGCGAACTGTGAGAACTGACGAAACAATTGAAGCAGTTCGTCGTGATGTTATTGCAAATCCACGTCTTTCACTAAGAAAAAAAATTCCCAAACCTATTCGTCTATGTTGGAAAACTTTTTGGAACCTGAGTTGGAGAACAATGAATGGGTAAACGGATCGACATGGTTTCAACAGGATGGAGGCATCAATGAACATTGTAAGGCGCATTTTCCCCGAAAAAGTCATAAGTCGTTATGGTGATATCCCATGGCCCCCCAGATCGCCAGACTTAACACCTGCGGACTTTTTTTTTATGGGGATTTCTTAAATCTAAAGTCTACGTTAACAAACCGCGAAATTTATTGCAACTGAAAAGATATTCGCAACGAAATCAGAGGAATTTCGCAAGAAACTTGCAAAAAAGTTTTCACAAAAAATATGGTGTTTCGTTTAAATGAGTGTGTTCGTCTCCGTGGTAAACATTTAACTTCAATTATTTTCAAAACATAGATCCGCATTTGTATGTTTTATTTTAAAATAAAAACGATTATATAAAAACCTGTGAATCTTTTATTATTTAATTTTAAATTCGAAAATTGTTTCGCGAACACCCTTTATTTGTTTGATAAAGAAACTTTACAAGTAATAAGCTACGTTTTATGAGAAATATTGAGTTCAACCGTCAAATTTAGGAATAAGCTACTCGGCGTTTCTTACGTACACAGAATGCCTATAAACTTATTTTTAAACAAAATAAAATAGAATTTTGAAAAATCACAGATTTCCCCCTAAACAATATCCCCCAGATTTCTCCCCGTAGATCAAAAAAAAAAACTAAATCTGGGAAGAAAACCCCCAAACTGGCAACGCTGATGACAATCTACTGCCATTTTTCGGAATATTCGCCCAAGCGTAAAATATAAAAAGATTGCCGTAAAATTTGAAAATATTTCCCTTCTTGATCTGTCCCTATTGTGATGAACACACCTTATTTTTGGTGACTCTAGCCCAGAATCTAGATAGATTTTTAAAGTAATTTGGCTATGGGGTTCTAAGGTTTCAGTTCATTTTGGAAAAGGGGTCTCTTGCCCAAAATAGTTTGGGAATCCCTGCTTTAGATAGATGCACCTTCACCATGAGTAATGTTGTGTTATTAACCAGTGCACCAATTGTCCTTTGTCCAATTGTTTAGTGTTTACTCGATTCAAGCTGAAAGACTACCCCAACCAATTGTCTTTTGTGACGCAAGCACAACTTTGACAAACTTCTTTCTTCCTTTCTTCCACCGGTTAAATATACCTTAACCAAACTACAAAGAAAGTAAAATATTTCCGATTCTCTTATCTTATGTATCCAAAAGCCATGGTTGCGATTAGTGAATCTTCATAGATATCTATGCAGATTATGAAAAACATTTAAGACTGGTTTGATCTAGCCATTACAAAATATATGCAAATTTGCTAAAACTACTTAACCAATACCTTTTACAATATACCTATGTCAGCTTTAAAACTTAAAATTGTCGCTCTCATACCAAACGATGTTTTCATAAATCCTTTAGTATTTTGTCCCCACGGATGAAATTTGAAACCTACTTTACCCCAAATACGCCTCCCTTAGAACTGTATCCTCGTCAAACTTGTCACTTATCTTTTCTAAACCTTTTAAAAAAATATATACAATTCGACTCGATACAAAAAAAAAAAAAAAAAAAATGTTCCCCATCTTATCTTATTTTATAGTTGGGTTACAATGAGGTCGGCGTTCCTGATGTTGTTCCTGAGGTAAGACTTCATAACTCTTTAAATGTTGTTAGTAACTAATTTTATTTTCCAATACAAAGATTCTGTTTCGCTCTGTGGGGAATCTTTTTTATTCTTTCGTTTCGTTAATGATTTTTCGTTTGTCCAAAAATGCAATCTTTATTATTGTTATACTGTTACTGTGTTACTTCTATTCCCGTTGTCTAATTAGAATCTAAAGGATTTAAGATACTGGGTTCTCACTTCGAATGCTGCATGTAGCTAATATCTCCAAACTAATTATATACCTCGAATGAGAGCCATGCAAAAGTTCTCTGCGAAATTAAATCTTTATGTAATTTGTTTGATTATATTTTTTCCACTATTTGGGACTGTAATTTCAAACTATGGTCAAACAATTACCCTCAAATAAGACACACTCAGTTCAGTCTAACAAACGACAACGGGAATAGAGCCGATTAGATAGCTTTTTGTAGACTTAAAATTTGACCCAACATTTATATCAATAGGTTCATCAAAATCACCATAACATGGGTATGTACCAGCAAACAACCGGAGTACCACCAGTGGGTGCACCACCACAACAAATGATGCATCAGCAACCGCCACAAATGCATCAGGGTGGTCAGGGACAACAACCACCAGCGCAAAATCCAAATACACAATCGTCAATGCCTTCACCTTTGTATCCATGGATGAGAAGTCAATTTGGTAAGTTTGATATAACAAGAGACTTGAAAGTTGTAGCTTCTAGTTTGAATTTTTCATTTATTTTTTCATTCGTAATAGAGTAGTTTTTATTTTAATTTTTTGTTTTTTTGTTAAAGAATTATAAAAAATAAACACACAATTTGGGGGACCTAATTTTGTGGGCTTTACTGTTGAAATACGAAGTGGTTTTGGCATTGGGTGAATTTAGCGAGAATTTCTTTCTAGTTAGATTTATTTGTTTTTGTTGTTTTTTTTTTTTTTTTTTGTTTTCCTATTTTGCTGTGTGAATCTTATTTGATAATTTTATTACGCTCTCTCTTATTATTTTCGGTATAATAGCACTGTTTAGAATCTGCGATACTAACAATCGTTTTTAGTGTCCTGGCTATATTTTTGCACTCACAATTGTGAAATTTACCATGTAAAACTGCCCATTGTGACCTACAAAATATTGAGTGTTATGGTTAAGACTGATTATTGTAAGGCCCAGTGTTAATAGTGCTCTGTTTTTAAACAGGGATCTAATTAATCACTGTTATGAGAGATTAAAGTTACCATCGTCGCTTTCACGTGACATAGGTCATAAGTTCAAAGTGTATGATTTTCAGAAGCGATGGTTAAAGTTTTTGCGTCACACTAAAAAGTTGTTTTCTAGGTAGGTAATTAAGAACAAAATACCTACAAAGTGCGTTTACATACAATCGAAGTATTGTTCTCAGTCTTTGAGATAGTACCTATGTATATACATTTTTATAAAAAAGCCAAAAAAAAAACGTAGCTTTGCGAAAAACCTGATAGTTGTTTAAGTTTGTTCTTGTGTTGCTTTACATTTTTTGCAATACGCGGTTTTGACGAAACAAACTCAACCACTCGTACGCACAACTAATGTGGTATTCGAATGGGCGTTTTCAGAGCAATTTTTATGTTCGTTTGGTACAAAAAAAAATTGGTGCGACTGTATCCAACAGTCCCGAAATATGTGTAAACACCGTGCGTGCGGTACCTATGTGTGTGGCTTGATACACGTCATTGAGAAAAGAGGGAATTGTAATAACCGCATTCGTGATATATTATGAAATAATAATGCCCCAGCTCATAAATGTATGCAATCCATCCCCGCAAGTTAAATGACATCAACTGTTATACAGTAAATGAAAGTGTCATTGGAATTTCATTCGACTTGCATGCATATTTTAGAGGTGCTGGTCAGAGACATTTTTATTAGTTGTTGTCCTGCTGTGATTACTGCGTGCCTGGTAATTCACGAAAGATTTGGCATCGAATTTCCTCGAGATGTCCGTCACAGGGAAGAAATGTGAGACCAATCATATATGAAAAACATGCTTTATTTCACATCAACAAAAAGCTGAAATTAATATGCCCCAGCTCATAAATGTATGCAATAATAAAAACGTATGCAATGATAAAATGTATGCAATGATAAAACGCAGTGATGTATTTGCGTCCCCGCAAGTTAAATGTGTGGAATAACTCCACCAGATTCCAACAACGCGCGCTTAGATGTTTACACATCAATACACATAAAAAAAAAACACTCCTTTTCAGATTTCAGAGCAGTTTTGCGAATCTGAATTTTTTCTCAGATTTACCAATCCAAGTGAGTTTGACAAAATTTGGAGTTTGTTTGCGTTTTCGTGAAGATTTTCTACAGCCAAGAAAGGCATTGCATCGGGTGAATCTATTTTTCAAAATTATTTATGAATAAATATTTATAAATCAATCGGAATGCAAATTTCTAATGTTTTAATATAAAATTTAACCATTGAATGGAAAACGCTTTGAAAAGTGATGAAAGCTACACATATTCGAATCGCACGAACATCAACACCAAAAAAAAAAGCAAGTGACGTTTTTATGTTCGGTTAGATACACGAAATTTGAGAGCGAATCTGAAGAAGCCCAATCGAATACCAAATAAAAAACCGCATTGAGGTTGGTAGTGGGATATCGAAACGACGCTTTTTGCAACGTGGAAAGTGGAAGAAATAGAACTATGCCGTTTAGGCAGAAAAAATAAATATTTTTCGTGGTCATTTCTGTATATATACGTAACTCGAAAATTACAAAATTCGAATGGGTAAAGTCGGGAGATATGGCACCCATTTTTTGTTTTCGTCACAACTCAAAAAATTAAGCATAGGTACCTATTTTAAATTAAAACATAAGTATATTAACTCTTTGTTTAATTTATAAACAAAGAATAGGAACATAAATATAATTCATAGTTTGAAACATACTAAAATTTTTAAAAACGTAAAAGTTCATTAAAAAACTGTGGTGATATGGTAGGTACTTTAAGTTCGCTTGGGGTTGTATTTAGAAAAGGTGTAGGCACACGAGTACGCAATATATAAAAAGTCGCCATTTCTAAAAAAAAAACATACAAAACAAAGTTCTGAAATTTACAATATAAAACTAATAGCGGAAGAAATGGCACCGGTGCCACATATGTCGAAACAGGGTTGCCATATCTCCCAAGTGATGAATAAGAACACACGAGAGGCTTTTAATTTGGTTGTTGCAATGAATACTGGGTGGGTACCGAATACTTTTCTATATACCTACACTTCCTTCACTCATACACAAAAAAATGTTTATTCGAATTTACTCTTGAAATTTTCTTCACGAATTTACGTAAAACTAAATGATATTTTGATGTCCTTGTTTTAAAATAAAATCGTTAAGTAAGGAATATTGAGAGGGTGGGGGAGAGGGTGGCATATTTTCCATGGTGCTATATCACCCGACTTTACCCTATGTCACTTTTCCGTTAAAGCGATGACATGTATAGCTGACTTTCATTTAGAAGCTTCATTGGTTTTTTATTTTTGTTTCTAACTGTTTTACAAATAGAGAACTTTTGTTCAACACCGAGTTGTATTCTCATATAAAATGGTCCGCGACCTTCAAATCAGTTAAGGCGACGGTTAAAAATGATTTATTGGATAGTATCGCCCAAAATATATTCCAGTTTTCTATAGCGCTTGTAAGGCGCCTTGTTGATTTAGCAGGCCCATTTAAATACGTGAAATCCAGGGTCGGGAATAGCGCACCTTAATATATTGCCTATGGGCACTTCGGCATGTCTTGTATAGGTACTCGAAAAAAAAAATAACATTTACAAAAGATTTGAACCACAAGCCGAATTATGTCTCAGACATTTTATCCAACGTAGGTGGCTCGTGTCAAAGAAGTTAAAATCTGGGAGATATGTAACATTATTTCAGAAACGGCCGTAGATAACTTGGATGTGGATCAGTTGCATACATCAGTCACCGACCCATCGTTGACCAGATGGATTCTGTCGGAAATTACTCCGAAGATATAATTTAATGCTACACAGTTCTAGGCGCAGGTCTTTTTTGTTTTGTTTGGAAGCCTGCGCCCCAATGTCATTGGTTCCGAATAAAAATGTGCACCCAGAACTATGCAGAGAAAGACTTGCACTTTTCGAAGTTACTTTTAATGGGGTTCATGTCGGTGAATACACGATTATTCCTATGAGGTTGAATTACCGCATCCGTGATCGCGTACCTACTGGGTGACTGAATTTTTTACTGTTTTGCATGTAAAATTCACAAAATTAAGTGATGTATTTGCTCACTCATGGATGCGGTAGTTCGACCCCTGGTTACACGTTTGATCCGCTTTCATCCGTTTCTTACAACTCGGAGAATAAACTTGGGCCGGACACAATTCCATCTTTATATGTATTAGGTGTGAGCAATCAACTCTATTATGGATTTATATCTGATACCTCTGTGTAAGAAACCAGCGATCTAATTCTCATTGCAATCTCATTTCGATAGTAAGCTCCCAAAATGTCATTCAAACAAATAAAACTCAGTATAGGAAACCGAAGGATGAAACATTTTCATTCGACAAATATCCACAGTCCTTTTCTTTTCTACATCGATAATATCCATCGGCAGTGCCAAAAGAGCTATCTACAACCAACAACAACTCTGATGATGATGATGATGATGATGATAATGCTTGCGGTAACTGTAGTTACAAACACTCCGCTTTTCCTACTGGTGGGTCATAAATTTTAGCGACGTTCAACAAATTTCCCAGCAACAAGTGGCTCATTTTGTGGATATCTTTATAAAATATCCTCGCCACTTGAAATACCCTGGCAGAAAAAAAAGGGACAAGCCGGGAAAAAAAAAGAGTTAACACAGACAGAGAGCGTACTAAACAAGAGAGGAGAACAACAACTGCCGCATTGCTGCTCCTGTTGTTTTCAATTTAATCTTCAATATTTATTTATATATTCTCGCTGCAAGCTTCTTTTGCCGCCCCGTTATAAAATCCCATTATTCTCTACTTACCAGAGAAGACCTTCCTCCCAAATGGTATGAATAAAATCAATACGAGTTCAAATTGAAAGGGATTCTAAAAGTTCAAAGCATCATCACCTTGGTAGTTTTTCATCTTCTCTCCCGCATAGTGCAACATAATCTACCACGCTATACTGATGTATGTAAGGGTGTTTTTTTTTTTCTTTTCTTTTCGAGTAACCCAACCCCATACAATGCACTCATCAACTTTTATATTTCACTTTAACTTTGTGCTGTTTTATCCCCTAGTGCAGAGACGACTACAAGTAGGTGGCTCAAAATCCCAACATCCTTTACCCTTTAGAACATGGCGGGCTACTATTGTATAGAGATTTCTTTGTGGAATACGTCGTGCTAGGGTTTGTTATCCCCCCGGGA
This sequence comes from Cheilosia urbana, assembly GCA_946477585.1. NCBI lineage: Eukaryota > Metazoa > Arthropoda > Insecta > Diptera > Syrphidae > Cheilosia > Cheilosia urbana. Next base: position 131,083,796 of record OX297853.1, on the reverse strand, counting down.
TACTTCATTGCATTTTTATTTCGTGAAATAAAAGCTTAAGTAAGGACTTACTTTTAAGAAAACTTGTAGTACATCTAAGTCCAACCGTTGATCCCGTATTTTCTTTCGTTCACAGTTTCAGTTCTTCAACTTCAAGATCCTTTCATAGATTTACGAGTTTACATGAGTACAGATATAGATGTGGATGTGGATATATATATACGTGTGTAGATAGATTACTCTGGTGGTGTGTGCTTACCAGCAGCGGATGAAGGGGAGGGAATGAGTGTTTTTGAAAAATCTTTTCTTAACTTTAAGGCACCCGAAGAGGTGCAACGAAAGCGGAGTGTGTATCTATATGAAAATCTATTCATTTAGAGGAAAGGGTGAGAAAAATACGCTCGTGCTTTCATGATACGCCAATCCAATTCAGAAAATGGTAGTAGATGTAAAGTCCGGATAGGTGTGTGTAGTTTTTCAGCTTGCACGGGAATAAGAAAACAATTCACAAAAATCGAAAGGGGTTTTGTGGAGGTAATTGACGTTTTCAAGTTCGATTAGAAGTACCTATGGTAACTCATAAGGAAGTTTCTGATTCTTGCAAAGGTTTTGTACACTGTGGTCTACACAAGCAAGGCAGACATCGACCAGTCAAACTTATTGGGAATTGAGTGCTTTTTAAAAACATACATCTAGTGTCATCGAGCAACCAAATTTTTCGATGTCGATTAAAGGTGCTTCCCTATCTCATACCCCTTTGTAAATAACCTAGTTCAAAGGAGCTTATCGTCTTCTTTGATGCAATTCTACTTTATGATTGTGTATTTTAGACGGCTCTTTCATGAGTTCAAAGAAGGCAGTCATAGTCCAATGTATGTAAATTCACAGGATGCCTTGTGAACGATATCACCTCTCGACTCTCTAGATTTTCAAATCAAGCACAAAGTAAAGGTGAAAAGCACTTTAAAGAAATGGAAAACCTTTTCGAGGAACAACCGTTTTTTAAAGAAGTTATAGAGAATAAAATATTTAGCTTTATGTGTCTAAAGTATTTCCCAACCTATATTTGGAAAAATATATTTTTTAGGTGGACGTGGATACTGACGCAAAGGGGAGCATCATTCAATTGGGATTGTAGAAAAATCGTCATCATTTACTTCCTGATTTTTGAGCATAGTTGATCCCTAAAAAGCTGTATATCGCTTTCTTGTATTAAAAACAGACAGTTTGATTGTGACCACACAACAGGGGGTCAATTCTCATTCTGTGAAAGAGTGAATCGAATAAATAAATTTTTTCGATTCACTTTGTACTAAAATGCGATTCTCGTTCAATACCGCACACGGTGTTGTATGTCAAATTCACTTGCAAATGGGGCCGTAAAAAGAAATTATTCATATGAAAAATGTTTACGTTTGCTTTCACCGTTTCATAGAACGAGAATTGACCCTCAGATGTGAAACTTCTCTCGCTAAATGGGGATGTTAAATTGTATTGTATTGTAGTTGAATTCTATTAAGAAATTAAATATTAATTAATAATTACCTACATTTAAAAACCAAATCTTTATAATATCATAATCTCAATATATTGCAGTAAATAATATTCATTCATTTAGAAAGTTTTCATAACGTAATCCAATCCAAATCTTTCTATTTTAAGAGTTCTTGTTTGCATTTGGATTTAATTTATTCACCTGATTCAGTAGTATAGTCTCTGTGTAAGACCAAACTTTATCAGTTCACTCCCCAGGTCCGGCGTACCCATATAAGTCTTCACTTTAAGAATTAAGTTGAATGATTTGGATTTTTAAATTGTTTATATCCTATCTATCTGCAACCAACCATAGGTACACACCCACAAAATTCCATTGAAATCGGTTGAGTGGTTTAGGAGATCAACAACAGCGCCACCTATCGGGCTTAAATCGATACTATCTTGCAAGCTGCAACCAACCATGCACCCCCACAAAATTTCGTTGAAAATCGGTTGAGTATGGTTTATTTATTTTTTTATTTTTTTTAAACTTCTGACTTATCGCCAGGGCGATAAAGAGGCACTTTGACCTAAAATATTTATTGTGCCGAAGGTTGCCAGAAAATAAACTTTAGGCTATCGGAGTTTCCACTTCCCTAATGTAGCTGATAATATTTTCAGCAGAGGACTTCTTCAGTTCTTCAGGACTTAGTAATTCACAGAAGAAGAATTTCCTTCTAATACTGTATAGAGCTGGGCATTCGCACAAGATGTGTTCAGCTGTTTCGTCTTCTTCTAGACATAGCCGGCACTCCGGGGAGTTGACTATATGCATTTTGTTTAAATGATATCGCAGACCGTGGTGACCAGTAAGGTAGCCTACAAGGTTTTTGATATCGTGCCTTCTAAGGTTTAGAATTTGTTTGGCATTTCTTTTAAATGGTTAGATTCCCCTTTTGGCTTGTCTGAGGCCTGGGATTTCTTCCCACTGTTTGATACACATTTTGTGTTCCCAGCTTTTTATGATAGAGTTAATTGCTGATTTGGTGACGGCACAGAAAGGTTCTGGTCCTATGAAAGGGGTCTCCGACCCTTTCCTAGCAAGCTCGTCAGCTTTTTCGTTTCCTTCAATACCCTCGTGTCCGGGAACCCACCATATTTTGGTTTTGTTTCTGGAGCCGAGAGATTGGAGAGCATTTAGGCAGTGCATGACTGATTTTGAGACAATGATTGGTGAGCTAAGGGCATTTATAGCTGCTTGACTGTCTGTGAATATATGGATGTTTGCACCTTTTATACCTGAAGAATAGATGAGGTTTGCACATTCCTTAATGGCATGGAGCTCCGCCTGAAATACACTGGGGCTTTTCCCCATAGGTATTGATACATTGCGGTTAGGCCCATGTATGCCAGCTCCCACACCCGATTCCATTTTGGAACCATCCGTATACCACTTTAGGCCGTTTTGGCAGTTAGGTGGGTTATTGCTAACCCATGCTTCTCTTTTAGTGATCTCCGTGGAGGAGAATTTCCTGTCGAAGCATAAAGTTTTTGGTAGTCGGTCAGTTACCGCGCAGGTCATGTCAAGTTCCGGAAGTTCCGAGATAAGGGTCAATAGCTCCGGATGGTCACTAAAGTTTATCTCTTCCCCTTGTGCCAGGCTTGCTGAGCTGCGTATAGCCACTTTTTTAATATGTATGTGGAGGGGTGTTAATCCTATTAAAGCTTCTATAGCAGCTGTAGGACAAGTTCGCATTGCGCCGGAAAGACCCAGGCATGCAAGGCGTTGCAACTTGTTCAGCTTTAAAATGGTGTTCTTTTGGATCACTTTGTTCCACCATACTATGGAAGCATATGTTATAATGGCTCTGGTTTAAGAGTCGAGAGCTGCTACGTATAGTGATAAGGATGGCGGCAGGCGAATTTCCGGCTCGGTCGAGACGATTATACTCCCAAGTCGCTTCCAAGTCCGAGTTCTTCAGTAACGAGGCGCATTTCTAGCATAGCTATGTTTAAATAAAATTTTTATCGTGCAGTTAGAAGTGAAGCCAATCCACAATATTTTAAGCAAATTCGATTAATCGAAATGTCTTGTTTGGGGTGCATTCTCGCAAAATCGGAAATATTAAAAAAAAAAATACTAAAGCTCGCGTTATTGCAAATTTAATTCTTCAGCGAATATTTGTTAACAATTCTACATGCTGCCCAACTGAAAGACTAGTGGTCTCGACAGAAAGCCGTTGTTGGAAAAATGATTCAACAGAACATAAGACTAAATGGACGAATAAAGTGGTAACCAAAATAGGAGACTTAGCGCGGCTGAATTATTCGTTTTTTTTTTGACATTCTACGTTGCTGATCTATAAGATCTTATACAAAAATTGATACTTGGGACATGGAGCCCATTACCATTCGTGATAAAAGGCTCCATATAGCCGACCTCGGAAATTCCAGATAAAGTATAGCCGCGGTACACAAAATTGAACGAAACCTTCGTCTGGCATCGACACTAAATGGCAGAAGCTAAGCTCTCAGAGAGCCTCTCATATACCTAACAGTGTTTGCCTAAAACTGGGTTTTATTACTCGAAATTGATGTACCCTTTCTGGGACTTAGTTCACCCAACATATATATATTTTTATGAAGCAAGACTTATTTTTGAGACATGGGGAAGGACTAAAATCCATATCTTTATGTGGACGTGGCTTGGCCTATATCATGAAGTTTGGATTAGGTACGTATATAAGATCATTGTACTGTACATAGCTCCTAAGTAAATCATGGGTTGAGGACGATTTTATCCCTACTGACTTCAGCGTGTACTAGAAACTAGTTGATTCCACGATTCTGGTACGACCAGCATTCCTTTGTATATTTTGTTTCTAAGGAATTCGCGATCGCTGTAGACTTCAATGAATTAGCTAAGAAAATTAGCTGATAACACGTTTGTTGACAGAGCACAGTGTTAACAGATAGAAATATTTATTTTGAAGATAGGGACTCGCAACTCTTAAACATTTTCGTTTTACAAACCTATTTTAATTTACAAACTCCCCTTGTCACATACGGTTAACAACTAAATGTAACCGACACCAGTCCAATATAAACTTGTAGGTAACCGAAAACTTAAAAATCCGACTGCCTTCAAAAATCGGTTAACAGTAATTTGTTATACGCTTGCGCCACTGATGCCGCACAATGTTGTTGAATCATTTAAAGATTACCCCGCCCAAAACGACTAATGACACATTCTTTTGAACCAAAAATAATAAAGTATCAACAAGCCAGCAAAGAAAACCTTCTAACGCCGAATTCATGTTACAACTTAATTGAAACGTGGAGGCCGGTATAAAACACACAATCGTTGTACAAATAAAAAAAAAAGAAAAAATTCCTCCCGAAGACTTCTTTTGTCCTCCGACTTACATACAATCGAATAAAAGTAAAAAATTATATTAAGATAAAAACCCAACAACACAAGAAATGTGAACAAACCATAAGAGTTGTAGGAAAAAAAAAACGTCACCGTCACGATATAACTCCCTCACCTCAGTCCCTATCCCTCTGCAACGATATCACATGAAGTTGTTCCACGGCTGCTGCCTCTGCAACAACACCTCGAAAGCGAAAACACTAGGATTTCTGTCCCGTCCATTCGCACACAATCAAAGCGTCTGTCCCCGAAAAAAAGGGCTAAAGGATAAGAGCCATACCATGGTCAGCGCTCAAGAGTGTAAATGAAAACCTCTTTTGATATCAGAATTTCTGCGTGTATCTAAAAATCGTTTCTTTTATTTGTTGTGTTCCTTTGCCTGGTATATTCACGGAGGCATTTAAACCCGCTGGATAAGGCAAAAGGCTTTGAGCGAGATGGACAACAAAAAAAAAAAAAACGTGTACCAGAGATTAATAAATTGATGGCATCCATTGCATATAACATGTAACTAATGGCGGTAATCAATTTTGCTTTACATCTCAATCTGCTTTAAGCTCCGCTGTTCACTCTATACACCGTCGAAATAAAACCAAAACAATTCTCACTATACCCACTAAGAGAGAACAAAAAAAAAAGGGAAAAGATGGAAAATGGAAAAAGGAATCATACATCCAACAGTGTTTGGTAGGGGGACAAGACGAAGAAATAAAAATGTTATAAAGCAACGCTACAAAACGGGGAAACGATGTTATTATAAAAAGCCCAAGAGCCCAGTCCGAACACCCCACCTCCCCCACGTTTCTGATACTCTAAGGTAGTTGTGTCAAAACCCCCCTCTTCGATATCAGTTTTATTATTTCTACCACTTCATTATACTCTACGGTGTAGGGTAAGCTAGCCGTGTTCCAAAGCTGGCAGCGATGAGAATTTATTCTTTTACTGCTGTCGTGAAGTGAAAATCTGCCAGACGGACACGAGTTCGGGCGAATTCAGGCTACAATACTGTCTAAGAGATGGCAGAATTATTGAACTACCTCCTTCCTGTAGTTCAGAAGGGTTCTAATTTAAGACATAGTCACCGATGCGATTTGGCTATTAAATATATCTGAGCTGCCTTGCATACGCTTTTAAAGGTTCCGTACCAAAATGAAAAAAAGGAACTTTATTAGTTTCCTTACGATCTCTATTTGTCCGACTGTCCGTCTGTCTGTTCCTAGGTCTATCTCAGAAACTTGTTGATGATGAAATTTGCACACAACATCCGGTATAACATCTAGCTGAACGACAAAAATGGTAGCGATATATCGACTGGTTTTTGACAAGCTACTTATTCATTCGCACAAAGGACTGTTTATTTTTTGACTTACAATAAAATATTATGTACCTACACCTTTTTTGTAGATCATGTTCTAGCCATATATACAGGGTGAGCCACAAACAAGTTTCTTTCTTAAAAATGCAATAAAATGAACAAAATTAAAATTTGTTCGTGTATTCCATGTTTTTTTTAAAAAATGAATTTTTATTACATTTTTTTTTTTATGTATTACGGCTTTATTAGCAGGAGCAAACATTCCCATTGCTTATGGAACACAACGTCGTTCAAATGGCTGCTTTGGCTGGCTTCGCAGTAGCGCATTCTGTCACTCCAATTTTCCAAAACCTTGTTGATGGTTTCGGCCTATAGCTCACGGATGGGTTGGATGATTTTGGCCCTAAGTGCTTGAGTCGTTTCCGGATTGTTGGCATAACATTGGTCCTTCACGGTTCCCAATAAAAAAAAAAAATCGCAAAATCGGCTCAAATCGCAGCTCCGAGGCGCCCAATTGACATCGCTTAGCAGGCTGATATCACGATTTGGGAATTCGGTGCGCAAAAGATCGATTGTTTCATGGGCTGTGTGTCATGTCACGCATTCATGCATAAACCAGAGGTCGTCCAAATCCATCGCTTCAATTTCAGTATAGAAAAAAGTCGGTTAAAATGGCTCTGTAACGCCCACCGTTGACCGAAACGTTGTTCCCATTCTCATTTTCAAAGAAGAAATTGAGTCTCACACTCTCGGCTACAGCAGTCACTTTCTCGTCTGTACGCACCGTACGACGACTGGGACCATGATTGTTATCCTCATACCAGTCTCACGACTTTTTGCACAAACTTGCCTACAGCAGGAGGGTGCTTCATTTGGGCCAAAACTTATTTTCAAAAAACACACTGTTTGGGCTACACAGCACTCACTTTGGAAATAAGTTTTCAGTATTCCCCAACGTTGTTCAAGCGTAAAGCGACTCATTTCGTTCCGCGGAGGTATGCTACTGACTTTCTGTCAAGATTTAGAGTGGAAAACAGCTGTCAGTGTCAAAATAACCTATGGCTTAAAAAGAAACCACTAGTTGGCCCACTCTTTTATATTAGCTGAAGACTGTTTTGTCGAAAAGTTAATCTTTTACAAGATATTTAATATACGCTCATTTCAACTATTTTCATTCTTTAAACCTAGTTCTCTTAGTAGTTTTCAATTGGAACTTTTCCAAACATGGATACTCATTCTCATGCTCCCATATCCTTGTCCACAAACATGCTATCTGTAATTTCATTTCATTCATTAAAGCGTGTTCCCTTCTCTTACGCTTACACTTACATTCATTTTGTACGCAAAATGAACTACTGAAATAAGTTGATGAGTGGTTTACCTAAAAATGTCAAAGACTGTTTTTGAAAAAAAGTTGGTGTTATCGCCAGAACTTACAGGATCGCCTTCGAACACAGCTCTTAGACTTTCAACTCACAGCACAGACGTTGAAGCATTAATCTTCAAAGGGAACCCCCATCTGAATGTTATTGGGACGAAATGAACTACTGAACTAATTGAACTTAAGTTCCATTGAATATGTACCCCATCTAGTCCATTCGTCAGAGTCCATTTTATGAAGGAGTTCAGTCGCGAACTACACATAACCTATTTCCACATTACAGCTGCGCTTAGCTACCTAGCTAATATCAAGTACGGTACCACTTTTAGAATTTCGATTCTCTTTCGAACTCGTCCACTTTTTAGCTCAGAAGTGGATGTATAAATCTTCAACGTGGTACCGTAAATTTTGATACGAACTACTGGAACTAGAAGAATAATCTGCATTGAACTAGCTCGTTGACCTTGGAGCTATAGTAAAACTAGCGCCCTGTCAAACTGCTGTTCTGCCACTTTGAACCAAAAATGGCTTGCACTATTGGCACTACCAAAACGTATACCTAACCTCTTTAATTGAGAAGGGGTTACCGCAGGACATGATGAAATATCCAGTCTTGTATGACATCCCGGGTAGAAGCTCCAAAAAGAGAAAAGAAGATAGGGTACACCACTATGCCAGTGCGACGTTTTCTATATTCTTTTAGTATATTTCCATTTTTGGTGTTATCAATTTTTTTCCTGCCACTTTGTTGGTATAAAACATAAAACCTCCCATGAAACCCCACCGTACTCGTTCGCGTTTTATACTCGTCCTGGCAAGATGGCAAATAAATGTTAAGTTGTATAAACTATCACGTCTTTAGGCACACGAGCTCAACGGACATCGGTCATCCGGTGCCCGTTGGTATACGAGTAGGTACTTGTGGTTCGCATTTTTGCACAGAGCTCGAGGTGTGGGTATTAAAAGATTCAATGCAGGGATTTTTCGGTGCACGAAAACAACATTAAGTGGTTCATTGTTGGTTGCTTCCTGTTGCACTGTGTTGCCAGCGCAACCAGCCATAGAATATAAGAGATTTCAATTTAACCATTTGTTTGGGGCGAGATTTGTCTTAATTTCTATACCCACGAAGCGACAGATGAAATCTTATGTAATTCCGTGAATTGGAGGAAAATCCACAGTCAACGAAACACTTAACACAGATCCATGGTATGGCTGCGTGCAGGAAGTCGCAAATGGGAAACGAAAACAAGGACTCAAATTTCAGTATGTATACACATGAATGTGTCAACTGCACGAAGAGCATTGCTAACAGCGGCTATTTTGAGTCACGGTCCTGGGACATATACAATTAGAATTGTCTTCGATTTGATACGGTCATAAATTTCCTTTCACAGAGTTACACAAAAATTGGCGACAGTTGCTCAGACTGAGGCCTCTCCTGAGGATAATGTGCTCTGAATTTGTTCCGAGAATTGAATTGCGAATCGACTGACAACAATTGGGATGGGTGTTGTGTTTGGTATCCTTTCTGTGAAAGGTTTGCTGAGATTGGCAAAATTCAAATTGTCTACGAGACTGATTGCATATAGGGGTACGTAATAGGGGTTAAGAATGGCAAAGCAGCATGAATCGTGCAATTGTCACAGTCATAAATCTTGGTCAATCAATGTCCAACACGCAGCGGGGTGCACAGCGAACGTGGGGTTCTTTGTGTCTTTTCCGATGTTTGCAAGACAGGGATAGGTATGTTGCTAAATGTCTTACCTAAGTAGCAATAATTGCACTGGCTGTGGAAAGCCCCAAAATTGCCAACGACACGCATGCTATATTGCTATAGTGGAAGAGCGAATTTTAAAATAAGATGCGTTCTAGAAAGAAGGAAAGAAGACTTATGTCATAGATATATTCATGGCACAGATATATTTAATATCAACAGATGCTGGTTCACTAGGACTTGGGGTGTTTTCATAGGTTCAAAAGTGGTTTAAATTTGTTAACATGTGGAGAACGTTGCCCGAACGGCAGGGTTTAGGGTAGGCAACTAGAACATAGACGTCGATAAGATATAAGTACTTGAAGATATTTCCTGTATCTACATAAATATTAAGATGTAACATGGCCACCAGAGTATTAGGTGCTTGGCGGAAGGACTCCCGCCGTGGGTGAAATCCAAATATTCATTTGAAATCTTTTCAGACGTTTAATGTCGTAGGCTTTTCTACGGACCGCCCGCCATACAAGTGCGGCCCATATGAGCGATGTTCATACGGATGGATACATTCGCCAGGTTCTTTTATCTACGTGTAAGGTTTTTTCACTGTGCCACCTCTCGCGAACGTCTGACAAACATCCGAGAGTATGACTGTCTTGAAAGAGCTTCTCAATTAGCCGTTTGGACTTTGGAGTCGGCATAAAATTGTAGATCCCTTCCATTCGTTCCAAAAATGAAAAACTCACACAAAACGAATGGTTGTGAGAAGCTAGGCCTAGGGTCTCTCCAGACCTGTTGCGCCAACTATTTATTTATTTATTTAACACTTATTTAGTACATCATTTTTTCTATCGTTTGTGGTACCTCGCGAAGTGCTGCCCCCATAGGCATGCCGGGGCATCTTAAGAGTATATCTCTCTTAAGTATCGCGAAGCCTGTTCAATTGGGATTTTGTGAGTTTAAAAGTTTTGTAAGTACTTTTGCGGACTCATGGCTGACTTCCCCAGGGTTTTAGGGTGTATACAACTCCCTCTCTTCTCCAAGTCTGGAGGATGTAGCTACCCATGAGCGAAGTAAAAGCATTTTGATTGCATTTTCGGTGTTATCCTATCAATGGCCCTCAAGGTCCTTTCTTCGGTTGTAAATTTGATATCATTCCCTGTTGCCAGTTTTATTTCCCGTATAGGCTGTACATTGGCATAACATCAGTTGACACTCAAAAGGAGTTCAAACGATTCTTCTTCTTTGACAAGAACTCCTCAGCCCATCAGCAGCCTCCTTATCGATGTCAATAGATTTACATTACTCTGCCCAGTAGCTACTTTTTCTGATGGGCATTTTTCATATCATTGTCTTAATGGAGTCCTAAGCAGCTAGCAACCCCCATCTCATCTCGCGGACAACTCTTGAACGTTTTAGTTTGCACGCCATTCATTGAGGGTTTCACGTCTCTCATGTGGCAACGCAAACCCCTAATGAAAATATCAAATCCTTCTGCTGCGGGTGCATGCGGATTATTTTCGAGTCTCCTGCTGTTTGTTTGATATAATGCTTTTTCTGTCTGTCTGCGACAAAGGAACCAAAGTCATCCGTAAAAAAATAAAGTCATCGCAGCTTGTCGCTGTCCTTCCTTTCATAAATGTGTTTCGGAGGGGCAACCGTATTTAGCCGGTGGTGGAGTCGAATGTAAATAACTGAGAAATGATTTTTTTTGTTCGCTTTCTAACACTCATATATGAAAGTCTGAGTGGTAGAGGTCAAAATGAGGGGATGAACTGAACAGTACCTATAACAAAACAGAAGAAGTTTTTTTTTTTGTGGGTTTCATTTTCAGTTTTTGTTTTTTCTTGAGAACTTTTCATCATTTCCGGTTGTATTTTGTCCCCAACTTTCTCCCGCCCATTTCCATGCGATATGTTCTGTTTTCATTTGCCACACTCATGTCCCTAAGGAGTAGAAGGTTTGATGGTGTCTTACTTTATTACTATTTTTTTTTTCTTCTCACTTTCCTGTATATTTTTTGATTCTGTTGAGTAATATTCTTTCTGTTATACTTTGTGTTTTTTTTTTAAGTTCAATTTTGGTGCTTGGTATTTGTCTATTATGTTATGTGTGTGAATGAATTCCATTCTCGTTGTGTCGTTTGCTAAAATAGAAAAATAGAAAAAAAAAAAAACAAATTCATACCATATTCCCATAACAATATCTACATATACATTTTTACATTATTTTTCATGTCCATGTCCACTCTCTCAACTCAAATTTGGCACTGGGGCGAATATTCAGGCGGTGGCGCATGTGGAGGTAGGATTTCCTTAAACCATTTCCATTAAAAAACAAAACGTAGATATTTGCAGTGTGTATTTAAAAAAAAAAAAAAACATTCTTTTATTTCTTTAAATTGTTTGAAAAGTTTTAAATTTAAGAAGCTTCCCCTGTAGAACAGTGGTAGGTGGCAGAGGGTATATACGAATTAACGCACATCAAGTGCTGCTGTTTTTTTTTTTTTTTTTTTTTCTCGTTTTGTGTTGGCCAATCTTTCATGACAACAGCTGAATTTTGATTCGGACCCAAGCATCCATCGCATATGTAAAGAGGCGGACAAGGGTTTGTGTGACTGCTGCCCTCTGGCTAGATTCGTCTGTTGTAGTAGTGAGTTTTCTTTTTTTCTTTTTCATTTGCCTTCTTCCCACAGAAATATTCGTTTAGAAATTACATTTGGGATGGATATGTATATACATACCAACACATGAACAACACCCAGTGTTTAAATCCCCGAAAAACTAAAACCATTGGGAGAAGTATGGGACCCATGTCAAAATATTTGACAGCTGACTAAAACATGCCATGCGATACTCGCCGATGAGTTTTTCTATGTTTTTTGCTCCTCTCTCTCTCTCTCTCTCTTTCACTCGGCTTGGGAGTGCTTGTTGGAAACCAGATCCTGAATAGAGAAAAAAAAATATGAAACCCTTAGGAAAAAAAAAGTATTTGAAGGTTGGCCACTTCTCTAGCAGAGAAAACCAGCATCAGGCGGACATATTTCTCATTTTGAAATTTCCGTTTTTGATGAGCGTGTTGCCTGTGCCTCGGTTGACGGTTGTCGGTTGTCGGTTGTCGGTTGTCCCCCCGCCCAAAAATGATATCTACTTCTTTTCACTTGTTCTCGTTCTTGTTATCCTGGATCAAGATTCGGGTTCGAGCGACAGCTCCTTTGTTGTTTGGAGTTTTTTTCTTTTATTTTGTTTAAAAATAGATTTTTAAATTAGTTGCGAGAATTTTATTTCTAAATCCTTGACCTTAGTAGGTTTTTCGTACCTAGGTATGTTAAATGGTTTTTATTTTTTGTTGTACATTAGTGATGATGGCCATTGAGAACTTGTACTTAATTTATTTGGTTAAATGAGATGACTTCTCCTATTTAGTTGAAATAGTAAGGTTAAAGCAGGCTTTATTATTGAGCGTCAGAAAAATCATTGTATTTTTGAGGCACTGAAATCGCACAATTCTAGAAAAAGCTTTAGCTCCAGTCGTAGCTTATATTTCAGACAACGAATAGCTATATCGAAAAAACTACACTTCCAACATAATATTAGTAGAAACATGATTTTCCTTGTCTCCGACAGACCTGGAAAATTCGTTCATTTCATTGGCACCATTTTGTATCCATCTGGACACAGGGAGGGTTAGGTGTTTCTTGCGTATCCTATATCTACGTTCCTACTGTAACCCAAACGGCTTGACCGATTTTGAAGAGTGAGGTGTCATTAAATTGGCATTCTTTCCCGGAGTGTCATGGGCTGAACAAATAAATATAGAAATATAACTTAAACAAAACAAAGACACAAAGTAAAAAAGTTAATTTAAAAACCAAAATACTCGACTGACTTTCAAGTATAACTAATTGACAATCGAAGACTACCTACAAATCTGACAAAAGTATGCGCAGCTTCCGACTTCCAATTAGTTATACTTAAAAGTGTCTTGTTTTAATCTTTTAAAAAAAATGTTTACAGTCGGTTTAACTTAACTTTTTTATTAGATGAAGTATTTTTATTTTCCCAATTCGCAATAAAAATCACTATTTTCGTAATCCAACTTGAAATGCATCTGAAACTTAATTTGAAACCAATTACTAAAAAAATACGTTTTCTGCGTTCTTTGGTAATGAGTTGTTGTATTCGTCAAAGTCGTCAATTTTATATGAGAAACTTGTAATCCTTTCTCCGAATTTCCAAAATCATGATCATCATGCAAATGTCACAAATTCGCATTTTCATTTAATTTACCACCCTGAGTTATACATCTTTAGGAGAAGGAGAATGCATTCCTACCCTTCAAAGGGTCCTTGCCAAAAGGTCTATGACATTAGCTTTCTTTTGAGAGAGCAATGTAAGTACCCTCCTTCTTTATAAAGGGTGGTTAAGTTATAAGGGCCGATGTTGATTTTGAATAAAACACAAATTATTTAGGAAATTATTGTCATTTCTTTTTATTATGATAATATTGGTACGGTTCAATTATGTGTGGAACAAAATATCGGCCAAATGGCCGCCGCGACCTCGGCGGCACACCTCCATGCGATGGTCCAAATTTTCGATGACGCTGAGGCATTATTTTTTTTTTTTTTTTATATATACTTCTCCCGGGAAAGGCGAACCTATAACGCTTCAACAGCGCCCCGAGATGCCTGCAGATGTATGTTTGTTCTGCACTTAAATTGCTGCAAATTGTAGTCTTCCGGAAATATATCCCCAGGAAGCGAGTTCCAAAGTTTGCTTGTCCTGTAACAGAAGGAGTTTTTGAAAGTTGATGTCCTCGCGGTTGTCAAGTGTACTGTATGGTCATGAGCATTAGCAGCCTGTCTTGTTGGGCGCCCAAAAGTTGCATTTCGAGGGATAATGTCTTTGAGAGCCTCAGAACATCTACCATGGAAGTACTTATAGAACAAGCATAGGTCAGCGACTTGTCTTCTATGCACCAACGGTTGTAGATTCGATGTGAGTGTAGGGTCTCCAATGAGTCGAACTGCTCGTCTCTGTATGCTATCAAGCAGGTTAAGTGAATGTTTTGGGGCCGAGCTCCATATATGGGAACAATATTCCAAGCCTGGTCTTACCTGTGCTTTGTAGAGAAGGAGAAGTTGCTTGGGGCTAAAGTACCTCTTTGCTCTAAATAGGTAGCTCAACTTTGCGGACGCCGGTTTTGCGATATAGGATATGTGGTTCTGGCATGTGATTCCTGAATTGACTGTGACTCCTAGAAGGTGCATTGAGTCCTTGTGATGGATTGGATGGTCATCCATTTGGATCTGAGGAACTGTTGATGCATTTTTTCTGGAAAATGTTGTGAAAAATGTTGAGGTTCTATGCCGTTAATGTGCGGACTTATCTCATCCTTTAGCTCTTGAATTGTTGCTGGCTTATCGACGTACACCTTTTCTTTCAAATAACCCCAAAGAAAGATATCCAATGGTGTCAAAGCAAATGATCTTGGCGGCCAATTGACATCGCCACCACGTGAGATAACACAGCCATTGAATTCGTCGCGCAAAAGAGCCATTGTTTCGTTAGCTGTGTTGCAAGTGGCACCGTCCTGTTGAAACCACATATCGTCCACATCCATAGCTTCCAATTCGGGCAGTAAAAAGTTCTTTATCATCTCACGATAGCGAACACCATTCACAGTGACTACCTGACCGGCCAAATTTTGGAAAAAAATACGGCCCGATGATGCCGCCAGCCCATAAACCGCACCAAACAGTCACTCTTTGTGGGTGTATTGGTTTTTCGACAATCACTCTTGGATTATCATTCGCCCTAATGCGGCAATTCTGCTTATTGACGTATCCAGGTGAAAATGGACGATTAAATTGACCGAAAAAATCACGAAGTGCACGATATGCATTTTGATTTGAACGCCCATTTTCATAATAAGACTGAATAACTTTAACGCGTTGCTCTATTGTGTATCTTTCCATGGTTCAAATTGAGTTAGTCTGAAATTGAGAAATATCAAATGAAATGCAGAAAAAAACTAGACGTTTAGGTGCGGTTCACATTCAACATTGGTCCTTAAAATTTAACCACCCTTTACATAAAAAAAAACTCCCAGAAGTAAGCGGTTGATGTGTGAAGCCGTCTTCATATGTAAAGAAATTCTGGGTCCACCATTTATTTTACATGAGTCTTGTAACTAAAACATATTTGGGACAATCAGATCTTCTGCATCGACGTTATACTCTACCCCGCTATTAAGAGTCAGAAGCTTAAAAACAAACTCAAGCATCTAAGTCGCAGAGGCTCTGATCAATAGGAATCTGGTTAGTCTGAGTACCTAGAGAATGGACACCAATTTCGGATGAAAAAATATGCTCGCCGCTCACACAAATTCCTCTTTCTTGACCGAGTCAGTCCAAAAATTCCCGTCAATGCCACCAGAACTGCTTAGGTACTATCCGCAAGTGAATACTTGCCAACCAAAGGCAATTAATTTTTTGACAAACACCCGACGCAAAGCCCTCTCATTTTTTTGCAACGTCACTCATCAATAGAGAACTAACAGCTCCTATAATGGCTTTTAATCTGACTTGAAACAAATCTACACTTTTTCAATCCCAGGTATATACGAGGTACCTAACCTATTCAATGCGATTCTGCGTTTTTGTTTAAGCATTTCTTGAGCGCACATGATCGCGCCTCAAGGCAATCCTTAATCTTCCCGGTAGAACTGATATAAATTATCAAAACATTTACCACGATTATTTATGCTGAGCCATTCGATGATGAATAAGCATTAAAAGAAATCCCGCGCCACACACATAATCACATTAGGTATGTGCTCGCGCCGCACACGCTTAATTTCCGCAATTAAAAAATCATTTTCTTCGCCAAAAGCTACCTTCTATATGTGCCATCGTCTTATGGCATTTTTTTGTTTTAGATATATATAGGTATATTTTTTTTTTGCGATTTATTTCAACATCTGTGCGGAGTCCCTTTTTGCATTAAAACATACGCAAGTGATATTTATTTGTGCCCCCCTGTCCCTCCCGTAGGGAACACCCCTATACAGTTGCAAGCATTTAATTAATGCGAATCGAAAGCTTCAAAATGTAAATTAATAAAAATTACAACAGCTCAGTTGTCATGTGGCAACAAAACAGGTCAAATTTTCTGCAGTGATATGAGCACAACATTACGTACAACGTACCTACAAGTGTATGGTATATCCTGACCAATAATCTGACGACGATGAAGGGGTGGAGGACGGTGCCTGCTATTATTTGCTCTACGACCCACCATAGTGGGGATAATGGTATAATCGTTTATAGTATCTTGTAGATACATCATGTAGATACTTTACTATTTCATACGTTTGTACAGAAAAATGCTGCTCAATTAAAAACGAATCAAAGATCAATTTGGATTTGTGAATGTTAACACGTGAAATGTCAATAAATTAAAAGCATGTTCTCCGGCATATTTTCATCGCACACATTTATGTGGTAAGAGCGACCAGCGACCACCGAATGATGTTGCGCGAAAAACGTTCAAATTAAAAAATACACACACAAACTTATAATATCCATTAGATATATTTATTACGTATATATCTATATATTTCTCGTCTTAGAAAAAAAAAAAGGGAAAAACGCACGCACGCAATTTAATTACAGTCTGACCTCATTGAGAGTGTACGAGTCTACGAGTATATGGGCATTCCCACAAAATGTGATTATTTTAATGATTTGCCCTTAAGTGAGACGAAAAAAAAAAAAAAAACAACAAATAGAAAAAATAACCAAACGTAGTGTGTACAAATATATATATGATAGAAATTGTAAGAAAAATGGTGGCCTAATCACTATTTAATTACAATTCTCGTATTTGGGTGGGTACTATGCCTACATACACTCATGGTTTTGTTAATTCCGATTGACCCCTAAGTGCTGCCGGTTTCGATGTGAACTTTTAGATGGTTGAAGGTACCTCTACCTATATCTACATATTTATACGGTCGGTGGCAATGGACGCAATTAATATCAGTATTTCCATATGAAATGGTATTGTTCTTGTAATTTGTAATTCTGTATAATGAAATAGCTTGTTTTGGAACTAGAAATGGAGCGCCAATTAATATGGCTTTCTTTCAAATTACTTCCTTCAATTAGCAAGAAAATATTAATTTCATTTCGTAATGATCAAGTCCACGCTATGTTGTGTATGGATTTCCGTCTCTACGAAGCTCGGAGTCGATTTTAAGGTTTAAAGTTTTGTTTCAAGAGATTCATAGAATATTTATGCACATATATAGGGTATCTTTATCAAAATTGTTTATTCCTTAATTAAAAATATACAAATGTGCATAAACATATATCTACCTAGAAAAAATAATTTCGGATCCATGAATGGTTTCATTCGCTCATTCATTGCCAAGCTGAGAATAAGACTGAATTACCGCGCGATAGGTTGTGCAGAAGTAAGCCTCCTAGCAACGCATGACGGACTTTAGCTATCAAGTAAACAAGGGCGCAAAAGTTCCACGTAGGACAACAAAAGGTGTAGCCAATCACAACCGTTTGTGCAGTGTAAGTGCGCCTTCATTAGGAATCCTCTTTCTATTATTTTATGGTAAACTTGTAAGGATCGCTTTTAATTCCAAGAACTTTCGCAGCGAGAGCATTACTACTTAAGTGGTAGCTTCTGCTGGTATTTTCATTTATTCTGCTCATAGGACTTTTGCTTCGTTGTGCTGACCTTGAATTTAAGACTGAACCTTTCAGCCGCCTCTATTGGTGAAAATTCGCTTCAGTCTGCCGCTTACATTATATTCGAAAACGTATGCGTACTTAGCCAAATCAGCAGCACCCTTAAAATAAAAAAATCTCAGCAGCGGTCATTTTGGCATTAAAGCAGAGCAGAGCTTCGTAATGAGTCGTCTGTTCTTACGTTGAGCTCGTTTTACCTCGGTTATAATCCAGCCTGCTAGGTGCATATTCAAAATATAGTTGGAAAAAAGGAGAAATGCTTAATATTTGCTAAAAATAAGTTTTGCGTTGCTGTTATTGTATTTTTAATGGCTGTTGTAGTCTTAATTTTAAAGTGCGGTATTGAGTTTTCAAAACATATATAAATACAGATCGGCTTTGTGTAGTCATTTCTGAGAAATAATTAAAAAACTGATTTATTCGAATTTTTTGAGTAAAACTAAGTACGGGATCTTATTTAGAATACTTTAGTATGTATTTTGATTAAAATCGCTAGAGCGGTTTTTGTAAAAGTTGGGAGATAAAACAGTATACCAAATATTGCAGTGTTAAGTTTAAAAAATATTATTCGTTACCTATATAGCTAAAAACCGAGTATAAGCTATTGTTCGGGATGTAGTCATTAAATGTTTTTTTTTAAGATTTATCAAAATCGAAATCGGTTTTCGAGATATGAGGGGTTTTTAAAAAAGCTTTTTCGGTGATTCGAATTGAAAATTAAGGACGCAATAATTTTAAAAACATCAATTATTTTACTCTAAGTTTGCATTTTGGTCAAAATGGTTAATGCCGTTTTCAGGTAAATTAAAGAAAACTAAATTTAAAAAATGACTTTTTTCAAAAACCCATTATACGATAATATAGAGAAAATCTGAGTTTGCTATTGAGTTAGAAATGACCACATTATCTTAGAATGAAATGAGATGTGTCAAAATTTCAAAAATACCTACCGTTATTCGAATTTTTAGCCAAAAACTGTATCTGGTCATGCAGTCATGCTAACCTCACCCACTTAAGCTTAAATATCAATTTTGGTTGACATCGTTACAGCCGTTTTAGAACAAATCAAACTGGTATGAACATTTTATATGGGAAGTACCATAAAAATTAAAGTTACCTTGCAAAAAAAAAAAAAAAAAACGGCACCGAACGGTAGACCCACAAACTCCAAATCCGAAATTTGAACAAAATTCGGGCAGCCATTTGGGCTGTAGAGACATACCTCGGGACATATGGTCAGACAGATAGACGGACAAACTATTGCGACCCACTTTTTTGAGTTCCTCTATCATCGTAATGGCAGAATTGAATAACATCTCGAGTTCGAAATTTTGTACGAATAGGTACAATTTCTTTCTCTTACTGCGTAATCGAGAGGGTTAAAAATTGAGAAGAAGAGTGTATTTTCTCGGTGGCGCTGGCGCGTGTTATTCAAGGAGTGCTCAAAAGTGCAATGAAAAAATTATGAGAAGCTCCATTGAACATTGATAACCAAGTTGGTTTCCATGTTCTCGATTTGACAGCATAAACAAAACTAGCAGAAGCAGATTTTCATAGCTCACACTTTTGCGAGCCTATTATATTCGGAACTGTAGTCGCAGGAGCTTAGTGGTTAGTGTGTTGGACTGCTATGCGGTGGTCCCAGGTTCGAATCCCGCAAAAACCCAATTCCGACTTAGGGTTTTAGCCGTTTGAAGTCGGCATACAATTTTAGATCCCTTCCATTCGTTCCAAAAATGAGAAACTCACACAAAACGAATGGTTGTGAGAAGCTAGGCCTAGGGTCTCTCCGGACCTGTTGCGCCAACTATTTATTTTTTATTTATTTATTATATTCGGAACTACTTATCGCATATGAAACGTCAGTAAGGAGTCCAAGTTTTCGTTTTTTATTTAATTTTACTTCTTTCTGCCTTAGTTTGAAGCTCCGACTATATTTACTAGCCACCCAATTGCTTCGGAAATCTACTCGTAGCTAGCTGTAAGTTTGCTTCAACATTTCGTACCTTTAACCATTGAGTATGTTTGCCGAATTTCGTAGAGGAGTAGAAGCTGCGCGATTAAAGAATACCTTCTTGGATATCTTAGAGAAGGTATGAATCAATCTCTCCATCCACACGAACAACCAATTGAAATCAAAACTAATTTCCACCACTCGCCAGCATGTCATACCATTTTTTTCGTAATCCACCTCATCCTGTATGACTGCAGGCTCTATATAGCGACCTTATTCTAAACAAGATTGATGAGGTGTCTGCCCGCATTGAGTTAGTATCTTTTTCCTTCAGTTTTTGTCTTTCCAAAGATATCGCAATAATTACACAAGGTAGACAGATACAATTTCAAGACAACAAGAAAAAAGAAAAATCTCCCTAGAAGAAAAGTCGCGGTTTCTTTTGTGCGAACAAAAAAAAAAAAACAACTATCTGAACGAACTGAGAAAAAGATACACTTGTAACATTCACTTATAATTGTACCAGCACGGATTAAAACACATGTTGCGATTTTGACAAGAACTAATATATTCGGTAAGGTCGCCTTTTGATCTTTTCTCTTTATGTTGGTACACCGATCGGTGTGCGCTGTGCGCGTGTGTGTGGCTGTGACTGAATAATGCTCATTTCTCTTGTATCTTTTAGTCGGCAGCGTATAAGACAGTTTATTTCTTGCGGTTTGTTTTGTTTTATAGTTCAACCTATGAAATCGAGAAGCTCAATAAGACTGTCTGCCTTGGGATGTGCTTTCAAATAAATATGATGCATTGGAAATGCTGAAGGATGTTTTGATAGTGTGTACCCGCAATTGTGGAATGTGCAATACGTGTGATGCTGATTTACTCGTATCTTACTTAGTATTTTGTAGTCGGAAGAAATAGTTCTGCATTTTAATTTGTAACTATCTTTCTTTTGAAGTTGATTTTTCTAAATGTAGCACATAATTACTTGCGAAATGACTACGAGTGGGATATGGAATGTTAATAGAGCACATTTTGCATCACTGAATGATTTTTGTAACTCCCGGGTCTCCTTTCCTCTCTCTGAAGGATTAGGAAATGCTATGCCAGTGTTGCTATGATTTCAAAAAAGAAAATTCTAGACTGCAAAAAGAAATGCTAGAATGTATGAAGCCAACAATTAAAAATGCTAGACTTAGCAAAATGTGTTTCACCAGCTTTTAAAAAAAATATATATATATAATTTTGTCCTTTATACTACAAATTCATCTGCATATATTTTGCTTGCCTTTCTATATAGTAATATAAAATGGAGTTCTCTCTTTAGTAAGGAAATTCGACCCTAAAACCAAAAAAATATCAACAGTAGGTAACTGCAGTGGGTGAATTTTGTTCACGTTTGAGGTCCACCATAGATAAGACATAAATCCTTCACCACACGTCTGAATTAATTAGCCCATGCATCAAAAGGCATGTAGTGCCCAGCCAAGTTCTGGCATTACACCCTTTTTACAGGAACAAACTCAGGCGATTTTCTACTCCCCTCTATCTTCAGTACCAGTGAAGTGAGAAACTTCAAATTCGGAATATTTGCTAAACTGATCAAGCACAAGCGCCTCAGTAAACTTTTTAGCATTAATGGTTCCTGAAAGCATAGGGCTTCAAAAATCACAAAAACCTCATCTGACTGATTGACAGATCATCAAAATTATGGAGTACTCCCCGACATAATGGAATCTTGTAATTTTGCTTGTGGTGCAAGCAAAGGAATAAATCAAAAATTTTAGGTTTCTCTATAAGGTGACGTGGTATCCACCCAGTTTTTCGAAATTATTGTCAATTATAAGGAGGATTTACGATTGCTGTAGAATAATGAAATTTGGTTGATCGGTAGAGCTCGAAATTCTAAGATCTTTCATTCGAAGTGTCTGCCTATTGTCAATTTGAAAATATAGATGCAACGTAAAAGTTCATGACTTTTCTAAGAAATTATTACTGACTAAAATTTGGTGGGCTTACTTGGTGAGTTTTCTTTTTATTACGCCAAATTCGAAAGGTTTTAAAAACTTGATCAGTGAACCCACCAAATTTTAGTCAGTAAAGATAAAATAATTAAATTTCTCTCTTAATTTGTAGTTATTTCCGTATTGTTCTACTTTAAATATTTCGTATTAAACCTTAACAACGAGAGAACTTGGTGTAATTTTAGATTTCGGTACTTTTCACGGTTGACTGTTACATAGGAATTGTTTTGGTTTTTTAAAGAAGAACTCTCTGGCTCTTTTTTATCATTTATGTTTTTGCTCTGATCTACTTATCTCCACGTTCCCAATAGACATGATTCATCACACTCACAAGTTATCCGCTCCATTTCACATTTCATGCGCGGGAAAGTGGTGGAAAACATCTCAAACTTCGGTGCACTGTATCTGCTTAATTTACACGAATGACTAAAATTCCTGAGCAAAAATCGAAAAATACATCTGGCATTTTTCTTTAAAAAAAATGCCTTCAAGTCTTCGAAAATGCTAGATCTAGCATTAAAAATGCCAGAATGGCATCACTGACGCTATCTACTGTACGCAAAATGTAACAGATAATAATTGGCGTTACCATAGCAACCCCTATGAGAGTACTTCTTCGAGGAACTTGCTGTTGCTGTATCGATGTCAGAAAAATGTATATGTAGGTAAATTGTTCCATTATTGGCGGATATGTCCGACTCTGTGTGGACATGATTCGGTCGAAGAGAAGGCAATTGACACCTATTACCTAATGAAGAGTATATGAAATTAATTTAAAGGGTACCCACTACCGGGTTTTCAACTAGAGATTTGTAGAAAACGCAAGCAAAAGTACTGACAGTGGCGACAAGTTTGCCCTCATCAAAAACTTATCTCTTTTTAATTTTATTTATTTATATGGCAGTAATCTGCCACTTAAAAATTCAAAACAAATTCTTTAAACAACTCATTTAATAAATCTATTCTCTCGAACAAAACTGCAGAGTCTAGCAACATTTCCGTGCTGGCACTTCTGCAGAATCATCAAGGCTTGCGAATGAACCATAGTTTCTCTGTAGGTATGTGCATAATTTCAAGTTCAGTTTGCAATAGAGAGTTTTTTTTATTCGATAGAACATATTCGAATGGTCTCAGGTTCGAATCCCGCAAAAACCCAAATTCCCACTTATGGTTTTTTTCTACTGCGCTACCTCTCGCGAACGTCTGACAAACATCCGAGAGTATAAATGTCTTGAAAGAGCTTCTCAATTAGCCGTTTGGAGTCGCCATAAAATTGTAGATCCCTTCCATTCGTTCCAAAAATGAAAAACTCACACAAAACGAATGGTTGTGAGAAGCTAGGACTAGGGTCCCTCCGGGCCTGTTGCGCCAACTAATTTTGTTTTTTTTAGAACATATTCCGCCATACTAATAACAATTTTTAGTCTCGACTTTAAATTTACAAATGCTCAAAATTGTGAAATTTTTATGGAAAACATGGCCACTGTGAATTGCTAAATTTAGAGTCTAAACTAAAACCGTTTATTGGTAAGGCCCATTGAATATGATGTTAGATTGTTAAATCTTAAGCGGAAGTGTTGGATCTAAAAATAAAATCCTGGGGCTGCGCCTGATTTGCATCATTTGCTTGTCGCTTATATACTTCGATATATCGGTACCCCTTCTAAAATCTTTCTTCTCACTGAAACTCAGCAAACGGCGCTTCAATTAAGCCACCGAGGTATACCTATGACTGCTTCAATTTTTTTTTTTTGCGACTGCAGTGACACTGAAACACCTCAATCGATCTGCTAAATTGTTCTCCTAAAATGGCAAATGCACTCGCAGCTAATCCTACTGACGAAGTCGCATTAGAAAAATGTATGCCACTTCATAATTTGAAGCCGACATCCATCATGTTCCCTAAATAATCCAATTCAGGATAGAATTAAAATGATATGCGCTTACCAAACATACAATGTGCCTGTACATACCTATAGGACTTAGAGGGAAAGATGCTACGCGCAGTAATTAATCGACTATGAGACGAAGGTTTGTCTTTCTCCGCTTCTTAGATCACATGGATTTTCTAATCCCAGCCCTGCCTAGGTATACACAAATACATGTGCCCCTGGCTGGGCTACTCATTTTACCTGTCTCTCTTTCAAAAACTACTGCTTCACCCTAATCCATTTGATATTAAAGCGCATTTAAATTGGGGCCATTTTTGACGCAGATTAAATATGGCGGCAGTCTGACGGCGCGGCGGCGCGCATGGGCGATATAGTTGTATTACCGACGAACCCTCATCAACTCAGTGCAGACATGCACATACACTCAGCATCGCATTGCACAATCAAATTGCTGTTATTAAAAAGAGATTTTCCTTCAATGTAAATCCGTTGATGGTTTCCGCTCAATTGCATATATTTTCAAATGGGTGAGGTTTCAGGTATACCTATACCTAAGTTCGCCTTTTCCATGAAGAGATATACTGAGAAATACTTCGACTTCCGACTTTGCTTCCCCGTGAAACTTTAACTCTTTCTTGCGTGAAACCAAGTTTTCGGTTGACACTTCTCCGGATATGGTTGCATGACTTTCTTAAATGCAGAGAAATGAAAAAAGGAAAACCTCGCAGAGACAATTGTTTTTTTTTTTTTCTTCATTTTTTTTTTTTTGTTTTTTTTGTTTGAGAGTACAGTTTTTCCTGCTTCGCACATAAATTAGAATGTATAGGTACATGTATTCAAATGTCCTATTTTCGGTAATTACTTGTACTCACTCTTTTGTATGTTGGACTTTGTTTTGGTGGGTATTCAGTGTTTCCACTTGCCATGGGTCTACGTATAGGTACTTAGTCATTTCCATTTTTTTTTTTTTTTTGGGAAACGCAAAATAATTACAATAATTGTGTCGTGTCTATCTGCCAATCAAAAATGTTTGAGTTTGTGGAACGACATTATTACAATCATTTTTATTTTTTGGTGGTTACTTATCGTTGCCGAAAAATCACTCAGATTGGTAATGACATTTTTTTTGGTTCAAATTTCTATACCAGTGTATTCGTAATTAGTGTGCCAAGGCTCTGGATGTAGATGGCTTACATAAATAGCAAAACGATACAGTGGCGGATGTCAACGACAAACAGAAATTAGGTACACATGTCTTGATTTTTATCGGCTAAGCAGTAAAGTAACCTCCTGGGGAATTAGAAATTGATGTTTTGCTTCAACCCTTGGTGGAGCATTTAGGGCGTCGGTGAAATCTCATCGCTCTATACATACCAAGGACTGCACACAACCATGATAGCCATTTACGGCTTGCATTCGGAACTCGAGGAACTCGAGTCTCGAGTCATTCCCTGTGCTATGTTTCCTAGTTTGATGGCTTTGCGGTTGTTCCCACATAAAATGCCAATATGTACAATAAAACGGCACCACTTCATGCCTTCATCTAAGAGATCTCATTGTGAAATGGGGACGCTGGACAGGATATCGAGCAACGAAACAATGAAATTAGATTAAAGGTTATCTTTAGTATATGAAAATATTCACAGGCTTTAGGAAGGGGAGCTCTCCAGGCTGTCCCATCAAAGTTTGTGAAGACTGATTTGGGGTTTTTGTAGCCTGATGTGGAATGAACATAACACCTTAGGAACATCTCTGCGTATATCACATTAAATAAAATAATGTCGTACTAAACAGCTGGCGAAAGTATGTGTACCACTTTCGTAGTCAACCGTCTTTAGGTAGTGGAAGTTAGCGCAATGATTAACAACTTTGCAACTCTGTTTTCTGTATCTACGCTCTTAATGCACTAATTGTACTAAGTCGATACCACGGGAACAGCAAATTCATTTCGAATGTCATTCATAAAGCTGTAGTCAGCTCTGCAAGTAAGTGACCAACCAAAGCTTTGGCTTGGATATCGTTGCTCACTGTATTGCTTAGCAAGTGTACTGTGTACCCTGTGCCGGCAGTGTAGGGGCGAGTTTTACTTGAAAGTTGAACGTATACATAGTTGCCACGATCTCTTGCAACTTTTTCAAAACATTGACCGACTTATTTTATTTTTCGTTGCGTGAGTTTTGTGGACTGTGATGCAATGTACGTTCTGGATCATCTCACACTGGTTACCTCGCTGATCGTATGAAGTAAATCTCGCTAATTCCAGCTACCAGTCATACCCAAGATGTTCTTGAGCGGTCTAATGCTGTGTGGGTTAAATGTGTTGCTAGCTTTCTGACAATAGGACCAGTTTCCGGAGAATTTCAACGCGCTCATCACCTCTTAGCTCAACTTGACGAAGTTTAACTATTTTCACAATAGTTTTGCTTTCAAAAATTCCTCAAGTTTCTCCATTAGCACTGGGTATGGTGAAAGAGCGCCTAAAAATTGAACTATTTGATCGACCATCTGCCCAGTTAAACCCAAAAACAGAAACCACGGAATGTGATACTGATAACAGATTGTTTTTAAACTGACTGATTGAAAAAAAGGCCAATCATTACTGAACCAACACTGAAGAAACAGAGAAGTCCATAAATGTTCATGCCACCTACCTCCCTCACAAGAATAAAACAACTCCAAAGCCTAACTAGGAGTGATCGAGTAATACGTGAATGAAGTTGTTATTGTTTTGCTTGTAAAATCCACAAAATTCAGTGTCGTATGACTGGCTCACGGATGCGGTAATTCGGACCCAGATTCGTATAGTCACAGGATTCCTCTCTTGACATTGTCAAGCCAAAAAACACCTCAAGACTTTGGGAATAACACGAAATAACACTTACCTACAGACTATGCAACGAGGACGAAGAATCAGCAGAACATAAGGTACTATGTGTCACTGTGAATGTCTAGTCAGACTACATTGACACCATCTAGGAAAACTTTACCTTGAGGCAGAGGACATATCTGATAGCACACTCAGAGATCTACTAGGATTCATCACCAGGTCCGGTATCATGAGGGAGCTCTAAATGGAGGAAATCACAATAAGCCCACTTGTGGCCGCAGTGATATGACAACTTGTTTCCACCTCCGCCAAGCAATCTAATCTAGTCTAACCGTAATCTCCAGTCGCAAGAACATGAAACTAGTGTACGAGTCCTTTCATTTATTAAATCAGTTTAAGGGTTAAATGGAAAATTAAAGTTGGCAGTTGGCTAGCTATTGTAGTACTACTGGCAACCTTCCCAACCATTACCTAAGAATATTGTAACAACATCTAACAAATTGAATTCCTTTCTATTTCATAACATCCCTTGTAAAACTTATCATTTTATTTACTGCTTAATTATTTTTTATATTTATATTTATATTTATATTTTTTTTAAATTTAATATTTATGGGCCATTTCCTTTTTGCTTTTAGAACGAAAACGCGGCCGACAAACCTACACCCGATACCAAACTCTCGAATTGGAAAAAGAATTCCATTTCAATCGCTATCTAACACGAAGAAGAAGAATTGAAATCGCTCATGCCTTATGCTTAACGGAAAGACAAATAAAAATCTGGTTCCAAAATCGTCGAATGAAATGGAAAAAGGAAAACAAAACAAAAGGTGAACCCGGTTCTGGTGACAACGCCGATGATATTACACCGCCACAAAGTCCACAATAAAGCAAAAATGTTATCAACATATACTATATGTATGTGCTTACTTAAAACACAAATGCATACATGTATTTATATAATTAAATTCATTTTTAGTATGTTTCTAAGAAAAAAAAAACTTGTTGTTTTATTCACATAACTACACACACATTCGTTTATGTACTTCATTAGAAAATACAAAAAAAAGCAACTTAATTCAACGCCTCACAAATTTTCCTAAAAGAAAAATGTTTGTTTTGAAATAAATTTACATAAAAACTAAATAAATATAATAGGTACGTTTCTTTTGTTTTTAATTGTTTGGAAAAATTTGTCAAAAAGTAATATATAACAAAAAAGATAAAACAACACTCAACAACAAAACCAACTCATGTGACCTCAAATTAAATAAGTTAATAATAATAAATATTTAAATGTAATTGTAATAAAAAATTGATAAATAAAATTAAATAAAAGTATATATATTATATATTACAATTTATAAATTGTATCCATAAGTGTAAAAGTAAAAGAAAAACAAAAATTAGTTAAAATATAAATTAGATCTAATAAGACATAAAACTACTAATGAATATATATATATATACATCTATTTAAAATACAATAAGAAAAAGAATATGTAAAAAGGTTGATATTGGAAAAAAAAAAATAATAATATGTGTGATTTTTTTTTTTTCGTTGTAATTTTATGTACAGACAATGCAAAAACCAAAATATATATTTTTTGTCATTTTTTTTATTGCTAACAAGTTGAAATTTTAATTGGAAAGTAAATTCAGAAAAACAAGGAAAATAGTGTCGAAACTTGAGTTGACAGCAGTTTTTTTTTTAAGTACAGACGGAGGTCGATTTTGTTTAAAGCTTTTCTGGGGAGGGGTCTTAGTTGAAAAATAAGTGTAGGTACTTTTTGAAAGTATCTTCCATAATGGGGTAAGATGAAAGCGAGAAATACTCAACAACTCAGGGCAGAAAGAGGGACCTACAAAATTTAAAATAGGTATTTATGTAGGTGTGTAAACTTGAAAGCGGTTATGGTTAAAAGGTCTTTGGTTTTAAGACTTCCACTAAATACCAGAAGTCTTACAGAAAATGTACAGTAATATAATGTGGTCTTAAGACCTCCTGGACTTATGACTACATTTTTAGGGGTCTCCACTCTCCATAGTAGACGTTTTCAAATATTTGAATAGACACCCTCTGCTATCTCTTAAAGCTAAATTGTTTCGAAAACGTTTCAATTCGGAAGCTCAGAATTTTTATTTTGCAACGACAGTGCTGACTTATAAGGACTTAATTTGTTTTGTGTTTAAATGCTTAAGGCACCTTAAATTGGAGAAGTAGCATTAATGTGCCTTCTGAATTTTGTAGGCTACCTGTTTGCTCGTTTTTTTGGCACATTTGCGTTACAAAATGTCAAAAAACTCTCGAAACAGTTGTTCCGAAGGATAGCTGGCAGCGCAAATCGTCCGAGTCGTATATCGTATTAAATCGGAGAATTTTCCGTTCCGATGGATACCTCGCCATTATTGAACATCTAAGCTCGTCATCACTCAAGCTCCTTCTCATATTTCTTCGAAAGACGGGAAAACTAAGTACATAAATGTAAGGTGTCTGTTTGGCAGTACAATGGACCAGTAGTTGTGTCTGAGTGCTCCATCGGATAGTAACAACCTCCGACAGAAAAAAAAAAAATACCTCGCCAGATCCGAATTTGTTGGTACGATTTTAGGTTGTCGAATAGCCCGAAAAGATGTATTTGAACAATAAATGATTCGTCTTCTCTTTATCTTTAATGTTTGTGAACTAGAAAAGTTAAGGGACACTTTTAGTTAACATTTTGACAGGAATTGACTATCGAAGGCTTTAAAATTACTAATATCTTGAATTTGAATTCACTATTAAATATTAATCTCTGTAAATCAGCAAAAGGAAATATTTAAGAACAACTTTCACGGCCTTAGACACAACATATTCACTCTATAATTCAATAAAACTTGATAATGTGTCTTTTTATTGGTGCTCGTCACTTTAGGCGAAGATTTCCTCAACAGCGTTTACCCTCTGGAAAAGAATAGAAGACTCTGAGGGACGAGGCGTTCATTGCCATTTCGACTTTAGGTCCTAATTATATCCAATGTCTAAAATGTAGTTTTCCGACTAGGTCGATGTTGCAGTACAGTGCATGTAGATCGTCAATTGTTCGTCTTAAGGACTTTTTTATTTCTCAACGACTACGGCTATTATTGTCCTCCTTTTGGTACAATAGATCCACTGCTTCACAACTAGGTTAGGTCACAAAATATCAGGCACCATAGCGGGCCCATCTCCATCGCCAGTACTTCACAACTAACTTAGCAAACATATTTTTTGGTAACAATGCGAACTGAAATTTTATTTTAATTTTTTAAAAGTTGTCCGAAGAACCTACATGCAAAACTAGGCTAAATAAGATCATACTTAAGATTGGGTAACCTACAATTATCCAATAATAACTAAATTTTCAACGACGCTAATAGCTCACCATAGGATTAAAGTAACCTCTTCTAAAAATGGTATTCACTACAATGTGTGGATTAGGTTACCACCGAAGCCTGTTCCAAATTAACTTTTTACGGTCGTATGGATCAAAAGAGCTACCAGAACAATATTGATATTTAGAATTGATTCTCGTATTTGAATGTCATCTGACCTAACTTAAACACAGAGTCTTACTTTTGATCAGTAATATTATTGCACAAACATTTCTAGACATTGGAAATTCTGTTTTACAATTCAGATTGCTTTTCAAAATATTCACAAATTGACTATGCTAACAGAGTAGATAATAGGTTACATTTTTGTTTTTATACGTTTTTTCTTTCCTCTGTTGAAAGCGCATCTACTCGTTTCTCGATGAATCTTGATCAATATTGATATATATAATATATTGAGTCGATATTAAGTCTAGAAATCGAATGTAAAATATATGAAAGTTTGGGTCTTCCTATACCTATAATAAATAAGCGAAGCGAAATATTTTAGAACCATTTTCACGGCCTTAAACATAACATATTCGCTCGATTTTTTTGCAGAAATGCAATTCTGCAATTCATTTTCCAATATGATGTATATAAGTCAAGTCAATATAATGGTAGAATTTTTACCACTGGGCGAACTCTATATTCACCCATCTACAATATTTTTTTCCAAAAAGAGTCAACTTTTCGACACTGTGTTAGATCTACCACTATTTTGACAAATTCAGGCCCAGTTCACCAGTTAGTTCACCTTTTTGTGGTTTGATTCTCGAATACATCGCACTAGATATTTGTGAAGTGCGGTAGAGCTTACAACTCTAGACTTATAAGGCTACAGACACAGCTTAGCTTTTATTCGCAATAAAGAATCTATGCTTGTTCATATGATGTCTTAGACAAGACAAACAAAATTAACTAAGACCCGTCCTCTAGATTAAAAACAGATTAAACTAAAACTCCATCTTCCCAAATAAAAAGTTCTGTTCTCACTTCCATCGTCTGTCCACAAAGTGACTCTTAGTTTTGTTCTTCAAACGATATGTCACATAAATACACACATAACAAAGGCCAGTGATGATTTTGTTATAATAATTTTTTCATTCTTTTTAACAAATCAGTGCAATTTGTAAAAACAGTAATAAGGAAAATATGTTAAAATGCAAAAAGATATAAGCTTAACATAAAAGAACGTTTTATTTTCGTAATTAAAAAATAAAACAAAAAACTTAGATAATTGTATATTTCTGTTCATATTTATTCGGTGGTAGATTCAAAACCCAAAATAAAAAAAAAATCCCAAATCCCAGCTATTTATTAAAAAAACCTTTTAATTTTTGTTTAAACATTTTTCAAAAGAAAAAAACAAGTAAAGTGGACAAAAAAAACATTATTTTTGTTTGCGCAAGGATAACATGTATACAGAGAAAAAAACAAAATTTAAAAATTGGCTAAATTAATAATATAATAAGAGAAATACTTAAATATATACCAAAAAATATTTATAAAAATGTAAAATGAAAAAAAAAAACATCAAAAGTTATTTTTAAAAACATACACAAAACTTTTAGGCTTAAAACAATTTGTATAGTTTCTCTTTCTTTTTCCGATTTCATTCGAGCCACCTTTTTGTTTGTTCCTTTCCTTTTGGCATGGAAAAACAGAAAATAAAAACGCAATAGAAAAATAACTCAAAGGTAACAATAAATTAAATAAAATGTAAAAATAACTATAAAAGTTGAAAAACTTATAGCGAATACCTAGTGTAAACCAATCAAAGTCCGTGTGTTTTTGTACATAGACATGAACCACAATAAACAATATACCAAAGCCATACAATAATTAAAAGAGGAAATCAAGCTTAATTTAAGTAAAAAGGAAAACTGTAAAATAAATACTTGTAGTAAAAACGAAAACTTAGACAGACAAGAAAAAAAAAAAAAAAAAAAAAACAATCGCCCATTGGTTTCCTAAAAAAATTCTGCTTTTCGGCAAGTTCCAACAAAAACAAAACCACGTGGGCACGTATTTTGCAAACTGTAAATTTTGTATAGACCAGCAAATGATAATTTAAACAAAAACAAAAATTGTGTAATAAAAATTCACCCTCACAAAAAAACTAAAAAAAAAAAACAATACTGTAAGATATTTAGATTTGATATAAAAAAAAAATACAAGAAAATTTTACGATAACGGTAAAGTGGAAAACATACAGTTAAAATGTGATTAAATTTGTTGAAATATTATTTATGATATTAGTATCATAACTTTAGTAAATAACAAATTGAACCTAAAATACGTAAATAAAACAAAATTATACTGTTAAGTGGTGAAGAATTTTTGCAACCAAAAATCTATAAAACAAAATAAGAGAACTACTAAATTTAAACACACTTTAAGAATATGTCCCCATTATTTTCGACGATTTGGCGAAATTAGACAAAAACAAAAAACAAAAAAACAAAAACACGAAAAACTTAAACAAAAAAAAATATTTTAAAAAATTTAATAGTTTTACTTATACTGTATACAGCAAAGGAAACATAAAAAATAAAACAAAACTTATTATGATGAAGAAAATCCAAATACGTAAGCCTAGGCCTCATTCTGTAAGAAAATACTATTATATATATATACAATATTATATATATTATATATGAACAAAAATGAAAAGGAAACATTTTGTTGTAAATAAACCCTACTTTTTAGAGTAAAGAAAAATAACAGCTATTTTGTTTCATTTGTTGGGGTTGAGACTTCTCCACAGCCCTGTGGCTTGGGGCCGCACGAGAATACATCCACAGCTGATCCCTAGCTTGTCGTAAGAGGCGACTAAAACGGTGTGCAAGGGACTTAAAATCTGTATGGCATTTGTTTTGATGCAAACGACTCGCGTGTTCCGCTTCTGTAAATATATTTTTGTCTTCGGAATATTAGTTCCTTTTTACGAGCGATGGTCTTTTGTGTGGAGTGCATATTTTTTCTTAAGTTAGTACCATGCCTCGTTGGATTACACTGCGACTTGAAAGAAGGAAAGATCTATTGTATCAAACGGAGTGCATTTGTGGGAGGTGGTTTTAGTGAGTAAAAATCTCATATTACTATGAGCACGCGCCGACTGTCCTCATAGTGTCTCTTAGAAGATTTCCACCTACCTCGGAGAAAAAATAAAAAAGGTTTGATAATTATGCTCACAATTTACTTTGGTCAGATTTTGATCTTTTGGTTATAGAAAATAGGAAATAAGACCCCAAAGAGAAAATTAAATAAGGCCCCAAATTTGGGGTTTATTTCATAATGAAATTAAAAATAATAAAAACTACTTTTGATTTAAATGTTGTTGATATTGGATAAACTAATTTAGATTAAAGGAACTTTTTATACACTCAACATCGCACCCACCCCGTAATTTAACAGTAAACCCAAGCAGGGAGTTTGCAGGGGGGCAGCATGCCCCTCCATACGCATTCCATATCGTAAGGGTAACAATTAATAATAAGAAAATAATTATGGGGACTTTTTCATTTCTTCTTTTTTCCCAATTTTCATTACGAAATAAGGCCCCAAAAAACGAAATAACACCCCCAAAATCTATTTAAAATCGTTGTTGTTGTTTCCTGTACAATTTTTTGGGGCCTTATTTTGCAGAGCCAACCGGAACACCTACCTTGATGGCGGCACTAATTCACGGTGGACATACGCACATTAGAAACCTTGGTAAAAACGTTGACCAAATGCCCCCGGGGCCAATAAAAGTAGTGACTCTGGTGGAATTACCGAGGCTGTTCTGTTGGCAACAGTCCGACCCATTGGTAAGGGCGAGGCCTATCAAGGCCTCTTTGTTCTGAAAGAACGCTGATAGTCACCGCATTCGGAATAAATAACAGCCCCCACGAATCCAACCTCAAACGATGGGGCTGCACCAGGTTTGGCGCAAGTGCTGTCCCCATCTCCGTGGTACCATTATATAGCTAACGATGGAGCTTTCATAACCCGAGAGTAACTACCAATTTGGACTGCCAATCCAATACGAGGAAAGGTGAACCTCAAAAAACGCCGCATCTTCAATCCCATAATACTAGAGATAGCAAAAAAACTCACACCTATTTGTTTAATTTGATGATGCCGCCCACGATAAAGCCATCACTAAAAATTGGGTAGTGGCCCGGCATTTATGGACAAATGGAGTGAAAACCACTCGCCATTGACGCATGACTCTGGCTACACATGATTTCTCATAAGATAAAGGAATACACGATAGGTAAAGCATTATTACCTCATATTTTCGGTCATTTTCGGTTTCATTTTCTTAATCAAAACCCAATTTTGGTACATTCATGATATGGACCAGATTACACTACGTCCGCTTGCACTCTGGATGAAGGGTTCCTTGAAAGTTTCAACGTTGTGCTTTGGGCAATGCCAACAATAACCGTTTGGAAAAGTTTCTGTACAATTTGGAATAATTATCGGTCTTCGGCTTTTACTATTTTTGGAAGAGACCCCTTTTGATTTATATACGCTGTAAGGTTGCGCACTCCCCAGTCTCGGATCTCATTGAAATTTACTAGCAGTCCATCGGCAATATGGCCCCCTAATAAGTCTCTTAAGTTTACTTCAACCAGAGCAACACGTTTATACTGTCTGGCTTCGCATTAAATTAGTGTCTACTCCCTTGCATCCTGCCTTCTAAATGCTTGGTTACAACTTTCAAGCTGGGTGATTCTATAAACAACTTTTCACACCGGCGATAGCAGGAAGCTGATAATGGAGCAAGTACATATAGTGCGCGATCGCTGTAAAATATGTTTGAAAAGAAGCCCCACGGCGGGTCATCTGTGTTTATTGTCTAATTTTGCATGCTTCTCGCATGCAAATACTCCTGCGTGGTCGTCTTCCCCAGTCCAACAAATCTTCCAAATAACATCCAAATTATATTTCCAAAATTCGAGCTAGCTCTTTTAATACTGCTCAGTCGCAAAAAAAAAAGAAAGTAGTCCCAATTTCGTCGCGACATTCGTCTGGCATCTTTCTTTAATGTACCGAATAATCATAACTCTACCGCACACTCAGTGCACCACCAAGATGGAGAAACCCTCTTCAAACTACTTGAGTGAATGCAATTAATTAATTTTACAAAAATAGCAAAAGATTAAAAAAAGAAGAAAAAGTCCACTCTCCAGAGAATGCAATCAATTTGATCCAGACCACACTAACAAATGAGATTAGTTGGCTTTAATTCAACCGTAGAACAAATAACAAATCGACAATTGTTCCGGGCGGATAGTAATTAATCATAAATTCCTCGAATTCCCTGTATACGAACCTGCTTGCGCCAACCCATCGCATATACCTACCTTTATTCAATACAATGATATACTTTAACTTACCTTTGTATCCTTTTGTTTGCCGGCTGGGTGAAAGACTGAAAGCTTGCTATACACTAACACAAGCACTGAGTCGGGGATGAGTATCCTTCATGGTTAAATTTATGGCCATCGATCAAAATCATTATGAAAGTGTCATCTATTGTTTCATCGTTCAATGCCAGAGGAAGCGGTGTAGTTTCGCGAGGGTGTCCTTAGCCGCTTCCCTTGTGAAACATTCGCAATATAGAAAGGGATTTTGAACCATCCCTTACGAGTATACATACCTTGGTGGATGGATTTTAGTTGAATTGTTTTGTTTCCAACTCCAAGGCCGCATCGGTGAGAAAAGGTGGGACGACACGATGCGGGAGTAATTGTTTTTCATGGCAGATTTCAATAAGCTTTCTTGTCTGATTAAAGGAAGTTCCATTTCGAAAGGGGTAAAGGACTCTGATGGGATTGATAATGAAAAACATTTAAAACAATTATCTATATGTATGACAGTTAGTCGGTTGCCATTGTTGGTGTGGCTATAATTAATGGCGGGATTATGCCGCGGAATAGAAATACTCGTACATATCGCGTGGGAGGAACAAGAACACCGGAGCACAGAGGCATTCTGAGATTTGAATAATGTCAATGGCAGGTAAGTGAAATTAACGATGTTAATGTTTTAAATAAGGGTGTGAGGGATTTTTATAATTAATTTAATTTAATTGCTTAATACAAGCGTGTACAATAAATAATATAGAAACTTAAGACTAAAATACAAATAGGTACAGATATTGAAAGTGAAATCGCAAGCATAACACAAGCGCATAATTATATTATTAAATGGGTATAAAAAAAATATATATATATACATTAGATAGAAGGAAATGAGATGTTAATGGTTAGGTAATTTGTGAAGCGCATTTTTTAGAGTTGCTTTGGTGAAATTTACGTCAAATAAATTTGATAACATGTTAGCTTTGCAAAGCAGTCTTGTTAAAGGCTCCTGTTGGCCATAGTCAGTACGGTGATGGGGAAGGCAGAAAAATGGAATTGACCGTAGGCGTCGAGGATATTGTTCAATGAGATTTTATGCAGAAGATGTGGGCGATCGATGTTACCAGATAGTAACTGATGAACAATATTGTTTATTATCCGTCAGCGCGTTCCGCTTACGCCTTCAAATGAACGTACATTTTTGTTCATGTTTCTTACTAATGATAGTTGTATTGTTTCAAAAAAGAGTTATGTGTAGGTATACTCGTTTAGTAGGTACCAAAAGTTTGTCCATCAAACCACCAGCTGCTTCGCGAATGAAAGTGTCATTTTATTTGACTGAACAAAAATATCATAGATACCTACCTACCAAGATTCTTCATCTAAATAAGAATCATATCACGTCAAGTCAATTATTTGTTTTATTTAAAAGTTTGCCAGAAATATAAAGTGGATTTGAAAATTAAATAACTTTCATTTGTTGAATGGATAAGCTAAGAAGAATAGCCGCCTGGAATCATGACAAGGTATTTATAATGAGTTTTTAAATCTCTGACTGAATTGAATTGTCCTAAACAAATTTTTGTGCTCCACTATCGCACGAGCGATGTCTTAGATAAGCACTGCCTGATCAGGTCAGTGTTGAAGTGTATATTCCTGTTTCTATGTCGCGAAAATTCGCTCTTAGATCTTTCAGTTTGTCTACAATTGATTCCAATTTAGTCTTGTCCTGCACTAAGAAAATTTGAACAAAGTGGCAATTAATTTATTTTGCTTTCTATGATAATGAAAGGTCACTTTTAAAACGAGTTACTTTCCAATATTTAATTCATAGAGTAGGAAAAGATTTAGGGACTGTAGCATGTGTCTAAATACAGAATTCAGAATTCAGAACCTTCTAATCAGCATTTAGAAACAGATAATATTCCCAATTGCTTCCCTTCTGCTTTGCTTCAGTCTTTTGCACGGTAAGAAGTTTAAGATCAAATCAAGAAAAATAAGCGCCGAATCACGGAAAGTTTGTTTGTAATTCACGACTTTTTATTCGCAATTCTAGAAATTGTACAAAGTGAAGATATTGACCCTCAAAATTCGTGAATCAACACTCCTCAGTTTCAATAATGCGATCGGGCATGAAGTACATATTGCCATAAGCGATTGCAATTTGACACAAATAGTTATCAATTGTGGTTGTGAATTGCAAGAAAAAAATCGTAAGTTACCTACCACTTTTCTGTTGCAATTACGATTTCATCCCTTAGTAAATTGCAACAGGGGTTGATTTACTACTTCAGAAGTTGCAATTTACAAATTCCTAATCGTAAATTGCAACTTATTTTAATCAACTTGCAATAAATATTTTGCAATTTACGACTTCTCTACGTCAATTTACGTTTTCAATTTACATGTGCGAAATTATTATAAGATTTTATTGATTCATCATTCAGTGGTGGTAATTACGAAATATTTTTTGCAATTTGAGATTTTAAAGTGGTGTTTGAGGAACTGACCTATTGAAGTATTGAATTGCGCCAAAAATGTCGCAAATCACTACAAATAAATGAAGCTCGAATTACTACTTCTAATCGTAGTATTCAATAAACAAAATTTGATATTCTTCGCCGTTTTCAATGTCGAATTACGAATTTTTGTATCAATTCAAGACAAAATCGTTGTGATTTGCGAAAAATATATAATTCGTGATTTGCAACTCAAAATTTTACAATTGGTGACTATGCAGTTCTTTCCGTGTGGTGATGAAAACTAATTTTTTTATTCGTATGTATGATGTTAAAATAACTTGTAATGAAGGAGATATTTAGTAGCAGTTTTCAAGAGGCTTTGTCTATTTTTTATTTTTTTTTGTCTTAGAAGTGATTTCTTAAAAGTGGGATTGGGATCCGGTCGAAATCCATGCTTTGCAAAATTTTGTCTCCACACACAAAAATGCTACTTTACGAAATTCTGCCTTTAAAATTTTAAGCAATAAAGTTCTGCTTATTCTGCTTAAAAAAAAAAAACAATAATATACTATGCATTTCAGGTTTTAATAGTATATTACAGGTAAGTAAATTGCAAGAAAAAAAATCTAAAAGAAGCAAATTATTCATATCACATTTTAAATTACCAAAAAATTAAGAAACCAAACAAAGCTAAAGGGAGCTATATTTTTTGATATTAGTTTAAGATCTGCTCTCTTTTTTTAAAATTCTTCTTTTTTGTTTATTGTTTTTAAAATGAATTTTCCTTTTCTTTTCCAATTTCTTCCCATCCCCATCCATCCTCGCACAACTTATCTTTGGTTTTATTGGACTTACCGATTGAAACATTCATTTCTGAGTATAACACTATCAGCCTACCTAGAAAAGTAATAATCTAAAACGACACTGCAATCTTAAAAAAATTCTCTACACTTAATGCATAAATAAGTGAGAGGATTGGCGCGCACTTTTTAATATTTCCAAACCTTTTTTTATTATTTGACGAATTTTGTAAAGCAGAATTTTGACCCATCCAGACCCCAGCCCAGTGGGGTTATTATAGACAATTCAGTTTTTGGCATATTTGTGCATTTCTGAGTATAGGTACACCAAAATTAACACTAAGATTTCTAACTTTTTTTACTAAAGTAGAGTAACTTCGGGTAATGTGATATAGGTAGGTATTTGTTTTCTAACAATTATTCCTAATTTGTATTTTTTTTTTTTTTTTTTTTTTTACCGAGGGTAGGTGAAAATCTTCCAAAGACACTATGAGAATAGCAAGCGCGTGCCCATAGTAGTGTCAGATTTTTACTGACTAAAAACACCACCCTTCGAAAGATTGTTAGATACTGCAACTAAGATATAACTTATCAAGCAATTTTTCTATAACGAAATAACAACTTTTGACAGGCTACTTTCCAATGAAAGATCCTGCATGCTCCGCAATTTAGACGCGGTGAATTTTATCTTGCCAAGTCGAACGGTTTCGTTCTTTGTAGCCGGCGCAATAAATTGTTCTCGTCCAAAATTTGTCGGACCGTATTGTTGACATGTCCGATTAGTCGGTTTCTATGCTTTCTCGCGAAGCTTCTAGTTTCAGCTTCAATTGTTGGAATTCCGAGATCTCTGTGGATATCGTCGTTTCTAATATACCATGGTGCTTGTACAATTTCTCTAAGCACTTTATTTTGAAAAGTTTGTAGAATATTGGCATTTGTTTTCTTGGTACAACCCCAGAGTTGTATACTGTAGGTCCACACCGGCTTTAGCACTTGCTTGTATAGAAGCAGTTTGTTTTCGGTACTGAGCTGGGAATATTTTCCCAGGAGCCAGTACATTTCTCTATATTTGATATCGAGTTCTTTACGTTTCATTTTCACGTGCGAATTCCATTTCAGCTTTGCGTCGAGTGTCATTCCCAGGTATTTGGCCTCGTTTGCAAAGGGTATTCGGGCCAAGTTTAGGAAAATTGGCAAGTCATTAGTTTTCTTATACGTGAAATTCACGTGAACAGATTTAGTTTCGTTGAGGGCGATCCGCCAATCCCTCGTCCATTCATTTACCTTATTCAGTGCGATTTGCAGTTTTGCAGTCGTTTCTTCAATTGTATTACCTACTGCTAGGATAGCGGTGTCGTCGGCGAACGTAGCGAGAGTAGTGCCATCTTCTCTTGGTATATCGCGAGTATTATAACAGATAGAGAAGGGGCCCAAGGACACTTCCTTGCGGCACGCCAGCCGAAATTTCCTTAAGCTCAGAGTATTCGTTTCCATGTCTAACACGGAAGAGTCTATTCCCGAGATATGATTCTAAAATATCATATAGGCGTACGGGAAGAACTTGTCGTATTTTCAATTTTAAGCCGTCATGCCACACCTTATCAAAGGCTTGTGAGACGTCAAGGAATACGCTTGAGCATATCTTTTTTTCTTCAAATGCTTTCTCAATTACGTCAGTAATTCTATGCACTTGGTCAATCATGGAATGCTTGGTTCTGAACCCAAACTGGTGGTCAGGGATAAGATTATTATATTCTATAACCGGTTGTAGGTGCGTTAGTAAAATTCTCTCGAAAACTTTGGATATAACTGGAAGAAGGGAAATCGGTCTATATGACTTTACTTCATTTGGTGGTTTTCCTGGTTTTAAAACCATTATGACCTCCGCAACTTTCCATTGGCTCGGCACGTGTTTAAGTCTGAGCGCGGCATTTATAATATGAAGAAGCTTAATTAATGCTTTTCTTGGTAGAACTTTGAGAACTTCTCCCGTGATCAAATCGTAACCAGGAGCTTTCTTAGGTTTTAGGGATTCAATTTCACGTTTTAGTTCCCTTAGCGTTGCACTTGTGAGTACTAAATCGTCGGATAGTAATTCCGCCGCAATAACATTGTCGTGAACCGCCCGACCATCGTACGGTTTAAAGGTTTCTTCTAAATGGGCGGCAAAAACGTCCGCTTTTTCCTTATCTTCCCTTGCCCATTCATTTTGATTTATTTTAAAAGCTATTGTCATATTTATGTATGACATAGCTTTTGCCGCACTATTGATTAGAGCTCTTTGATACATTGTGCATTATATGTCGTCTTCAGAACTCTGTAGCGTAAGCCAAGCTGCAGCTATTTACAAAGAAAAAAAAAACTCTCTGTAACTGCCCTTAATTAAATTGGCGGGTAATGTGATGCACTACCTTCGGATAATGTGATATACCTACCATATAACATTACCCGAATAGTTTCCAACCGAATAAAAACACTTGTAATCCGATAGATTATGAATTTATTTATTATTTTAACGTTTATTTACGAATCTCTCCTTTTTTTTGGCATGATCCGAAATGAGTTATAATCATATTTACTAAATACTAATTTGGCGGGTAATGTGATATAGTATGTCACTTTACCCTATTTTAACTATCACATTAGCCGCATTTGACTTTTGAAAAAATCGAGCGATTTTTTTAAAAATGCACTTCATCGAATAAAAAACTCACCCAATATACTGTCAGCTCTATTCACACACAAACAAAAGTTATTGCTTCAGTTTTTAATTCTGCACATGTTCTTCCCCATTGCCGTCATGTTGACAGGAAAATTCTTGTCGAGAATTGATTGTTTTGGAAAATAAGCTAGCATATCACATTTCCCGACCATATCACAATACCCGAAGTTATTCTAGTGTCTCAAGCTAACACATTTTTTAATTATGTACTATTTAACTTAAATATGATTTTATATTGGAAAATCGTTCTCACTCATAAAAAAAAGACGAATCA
This sequence comes from Cheilosia urbana, assembly GCA_946477585.1. Lineage (NCBI taxonomy): Eukaryota > Metazoa > Arthropoda > Insecta > Diptera > Syrphidae > Cheilosia > Cheilosia urbana. The sequence continues at coordinate 131,042,020 of OX297853.1, read as the reverse complement.
GCATAGCCCATCGTTCAATAAACTTGAAATTGATTAATTTAAAATCAATCCAGTAGGTTATGATCTTGTTACAGACTAATATTTTTAATTTAAAGTCTTTAATATGAGATATAATTTTTTTTTTCCTAGAAACAAATAGAGCATTTTTTATATACAATTGAACTGTTATGTCATTAAATGGCCGTATCCCATCCCTCGTATGAATCTCGCTCATACTTATGCAATTTTAAAAGTGCTTCAAGATATAATAGAAAATATAATTATTTGAAATAGCTTTAGGATGGTTATGATCGGTACCAAAAAATAATGAATTGAACTGAAAACTGTAAATACGCCCCTTATTGTTTAAAATGATTGCTATCACACATAACAATAAAGAAAATGTTCATATTATATTTGCTATATGTTTGCTTTTACTATACACAAATTTGTTTAATATCTATAATTAATTAATAAATTTATGTAGTCATATTTCTCCGTCTACATACAGCATACTGCATATACCTAAAAGATTATTCGATTATTGTCTGCGTCATTTAAATTAATCGTATAACTTCTTGTTACCTTCACGGAAAAAATTCTTAGATCAAATCAAGAAAAATAAGCGCCGAATCACGAAAAGTTTATCTCATTTTAGAGCTTAGCTCAGGATTTACTAATTCACGACTTTTTATTCGCAATTCTAGAAATTGTACGAGGTGATGATATTGACCCTCAAAAGTCGTGAATCAATACTTCTCAGTGTCAATAATGCGATCGGACGTGAAATATTAATTGCCATAACCGATCGCAATTTGACACGAATAGTTATCAATTTGATAATCCTGTGGTCGTGAATTGCAAAAAACAAATCGTAAATTACCGCTTTTCTGTGGCAAATTCCGATTTCATCCCTTAGTGAACTTACCTGCTTTAGATGTAAATTGCAACAAATAAGTCGTAAATTGCAACTTATTGGTGCTGATTTGCAATAAACATGGACTGATTCACTACTTCAGTCGTTGCAAATTACAATTTTTTTTTCGTAAATTGCCACTTGCAGGTGTTGATTTGCGAATAAACATGGACTGATTCACTACTTCAGTCGTTGCAAATTACAATTTTTTTTTCGTAAATTGCCACTTGCAGGTGTTGATTTGCGAATAAACATGGACTGATTCACTACTTCAGTCGTTGCAAATTACAATTTTTTTTTCGTAAATTGCCACTTGCAGGTGTTGATTTGCGAATAAACATGGACTGATTCACTACTTCAGTCGTTGCAAATTACAATTTTTTTTTCGTAAATTGCCACTTGCAGGTGTTGATTTGCAAATAAAAATGGTTTGATTTACCTACTACTTCAGTCGTTGCTTATTACAATATTTTTTGTAACTTGAGGAGCGATTTGCACGCTACTTTGAGCACTAAGGTATCATTATTCTTTAGACAACAAGTTTTTTCCAGAGTGATTTTCCTGTCTACGCTGAAATTTAAAATACACATAAATTCTTTTCGATTTGCATATCTTACAATCCATTCAATAAAAACACATTGGTTTATTTATATGTTTAATGAGTTTATTTTAAGTTTTAATATTTTTACATTTATTACTTATTTATATAGTAATTTGATTTACATATTTGTTAGCTTAAATACATCCCGCCCGTCACCTAATTTATATGGAAGAAATGGCTTGTTTACAAAAATATCAAACAAAAATATTTGGTACTCGTCGTTTGTGTGTGATATTACATAACATTCAAAATGTTTATCAATATTTTTTATTATAATCTCCTTAACTATTTTATATATGTTTTGTTAAACAAGGTTATGTCAATAATTTAAAAAAAAACATATTATTCCTAAAAACAAAATAGTTTACTTTATATATAAATACTTACAGAGAAAATGGTGGTACAAATCTACCATATTCCATTCCAGCAAAAGGTCGTACATTTCCTTTGTTTTTCTGCTGAAATCCAACTCCTTTGAAGAACCGTCAGCTGATTCCATTTCCCAAAACACTTTCACTTTTTATTTCCTTATTGCACAGAACAACTAAATAATTGTTTCAAAAACTTTAAGCCGATGCGAAATTTCGTAAAGCGAACTATGCTTACCAAATGCTAAATACCGACTGCGATCTGCGACTAGCTTGCTGATCTTAAAAAAAAAACACAGCAATATCCCATCCGTTCATCCGCAAGCAACCGCATCCATACCAAAGATGCGCTTTCTCGCTCTCGGTCCTCGTATAAAATAGGTAGAAGGGAAGGATGTTATTTCGTTTATTGTCGGTGATGCCACTTTGCAAATCTTTCATATTACCGATATGCATTTATTTTAGGCAAATACATTCGTTGTTACAACAGAACCCAAACACGAACTTTATTTTTGATTGGATATTTTTGGTAAAATACTAGCATGACTCTTCCTTTGCATTAGACATCCGTATTCAATATTATATTTTCTTATTTTTCATATTATATTCTATCTTTTTTAACGAAGAAAAAAAATTGTGCGGAATTTGTATTTTTGATGGAATATTATTTTTCAGAGCAAATATAAAATTACGAATCCTTATTTAAAATGGCTATGCTACAGTTGGAGAGATAGACTCCAACTAAATGTTTGATATCTATATCATAATTATTTTTTTCTGCGCTGGAAAAATCATGCTATGCCACTTCATTTCTTATCACAAATCGCAACGACAAGAGAGATTTTAGGTGACTTTTTGTGTTGGGGACGAATAAAATAGTCGGCTGTTCGTTTTTAAGTGCGTATAAAATTACACTTTCAGCCGAAAAGGACGAAACAAATTTTTTTGTCAAATCCATGTCAAGATGTAATTGCAATTCTTAAAAGTGAAAGTACCTACCTAATCGGTGACTTGTTTTGTTATTTGGCTTGATTCAAGCGACATAAAACCGTATGGAATCTTCATTTTTATATTTTTGTGCAACGGAAAATAATTCCGTCGCAAATAAATAAAAGAAGAGGAATACCAACTTTCTATTGTTTATTCCAACTTCCTTAATTGCATTTACTTTTGACTAAAGTTCGTGGGTTCCAAAACAAAACTAGAAATACCTACATTTTATTTCGGGTGCATACCTACCTTTACCTATTAAATTGTTTCTATTACCATGGGTGCTCAAATCTACCAATAGCAAAATTTTCCTCGGTCCGCAAGTTTACAATTTAAAATAGGTAGTAATAAGTAGAGAACGCATTTAAGTTATCAAATAATGCTTACTATTATTAATTGTAAATCGATATTTGTTCCAAAGTTAAGTAAAAGAATTTAAAGAATAAGCAACACATTGGAATAAGATGTAAAACAAAGTGGCAACATTGACACACACGCAGCCGGCGGCCCGACGCCGACGCCAATAGCTGATGACTTGGCACTTGGCGCACCGTTAGTTTTCACGAAACGAAAACACAAAAAAAAAATTGGTGTACGAAAGGGTAGTATTTTCAGGGTTCGACCGCAAAAAAAATGTAAGGCACTGTTATTTTTTGTCCTGAAAATGCTTGAATTCCGCACGTTAATATTATTTTTGTTCATATCTTACGAAACAATTTTGTTTGTAGGTACCTGCGCAAAGGGACTATGGAAATGCTATGTCGTGTTGTTATCGTCGGATGTCTTTTTTTCTCGATGTACGAAAGCAGAAAGGACCGACAGAAAAAAGTTTTTGGTATTATTTTTTTAAAGGATACAAGTATCAATAGGATTTAAGTGGATCCCTGAAAATGCTTGGATTCCGCACGTTAATGTTATTTTGTTCATATCTTACGAAAAGCTTGTGTACACCTCAGGTAGCTGCGCACATGGTCTACGGACATGCTTACCCATGTCGTTACCGTCGGCTGCCTGTGGATATAGCAAGTTTCTTAGTTTCTTGGCATTTTCGATAGGTAATCCATGGTGAAAATACCGAAACAATTTTTACTTTACGTCAATTTACTTGTGTGAAATTGTTAAAAAAATGAATTGATTATCACTCAGTGGGAGTAAATCCTCAAATACTTTTTGCAATTCAAGATTTGTGAAATGGTGTTTGATAAATTGATATAGGTAGTAAAATGCTTCAAACTAACTCACAGCCCCATACGAAGAAAGGATTTAAAAGGATTTCGATAGATGAACATGCTGTGACGTGTCGTTATTCTCGCCTACCTGTGCATTATAAAAATTCCACACGATAGGTACCAAGGTACCTACCTGTTAGTTTCATGGAAATTGCAAAAAATATTTTGCAATTTACAACTTCTCTACGTCAATTTACGTTTTCAATTTACATGTGCTTAATTATTATAAGATTTTGTTGATTTATCATTCAGTGGTGGTAAATCACGAACTATTTTTTGCAATTTGAGATTGTAAAGTGGTGTTTGAGAAATTGACCCATTGAAGTGGTGAATTGCGCCAAAAATGTCGCAAATCACTACAAATAAAAGAAGCTCGAATTAATACTTCCAGTCGTAATATTCAAAAAACAGAATTTGATATTCTTCGCCGTTTTCAATGTCGAATTACGAATTTTTGTATCAATTCAAGACAAAATCGTTGTGATTTGCAAAAAATATAAAGTTCGTGAATTGCAACTAAAAATTTTGCAATTGGTGATTTTCAGTTCTTTCCGTGTTCTTATATAAATACATTATTATTACGTATTATGTTCATTAGTTCATAATTCTTTACAATTAGCAAAAAGACAACACTAATCTAATGTGAATTTACACAGTGTCACCAATAGCAATGGATGCATGTCCTCATTAAACAAAACTGCCTCAAACGGACTGCAATAGTAATAATGTTCGATTCAATTAAATGTAAATAATGCTATCAATTCTACTAGCTCTATTTATGAGGGAAAAAAGTGCAAAACGCTATAGATTTTTTTTTTTTATATCTATTAACATTATTTTACAGTGAGCTATTTTTGTGACAATGGAAATATAATCGCAAATTAGTTACAAACAAAACCAACATTTTGTTTAAACATCTTTTCAAGAAAATGATTTTCATAGTTGTTGTGCTCCATCGTATATTTTCCGCTGTCTGACTTCTCATAATCGCTATGTGATTCTTTCAATAACTTTTGTTATCATAAAATGTATTTATTGCATTATTTAATGATTGCATGGAATTCGAAAGTTCGTACAAATCATCAGGGTATGTCACAATCACAAGTTCAATAGTGCTTCAGGTCTTCCTTGGGACCTCTGGCGGTCGAAAGGAATCCATTGCATTATTCTCCACAACAGACCAATTAACATTCTATGTATTTATAAAAAACACTGTTCAATTTTCCATTGCCGACATCTTTCTTAGGCGGATATTTCACTTTATAAAAAGATATATTTTTAAAAAATAACAATTTCTTCTTTTAGCTCTTATCCAAACTGTATTTCAAAGTGGACATCTAAGCGTAGGCAATGAATACGAAAACCTTAAGTCGTAGTTGTTCGTTGTGCTATCGTTATGTCATGTCCTATACTAAGCTGTACCTACCTCTCTTCTACATATGTACTTAAGATTTGATCTTCATTGTTTTTCTTTTCTAAAATGTGGACATAACTATACAATTTTTACTGGCAGTACTTTAAGAAATATAATGCCGATTATAATAATAATCCAATTAATTTTTATTTTATTTTTAATTGTTAATGCAGTAAAAGTTGAAATACCTACCTATGTAACAATACCGTTTTAAATATAAATAGATATTTCAATTTCTATTGCAGTAACAATACAAAATTATAAAAAAATTAATGTTGCTAAACATAAAAAAATGGTAAAGACCCATTCCTGTATAAATAATAAAAGTTAAATAACAAAATAAAATGACAAATAGGTTAAGAATATTTTTTGATCTTAGAATAATGATGAACCAGAAAACTATTAATTTTAAAATTTCTAGCAAGTGGCCTGGAGCCTGGAGATGCAAAATATTAAAAATATCGTTCCCAGTCACTAGTGCGGTTTGCATTAAAATAAAACATAAAAATGAAAGGCACCGGTTATGGTAACTATTCGATTGTTATTAAATATTTGGGATGTTAAATAAATAAATAGTTGGCGCAACAGGTCCGGAGAGACCCTAGGCCTAGCTTCTCACAACCATTCGTTTTGTGTGAGTTTTTCATTTTTGGAACGAATGGAAGGGATCTACAGTTTTATGCCGACTCCAAACGGCTAATTGAGAAGCTCTTACAAGACATTTATACTCTCGGATGTTTGTCAGACGTTCGCGAGAGGTAGCGCAGCGGAAAAAACCCTACAAAGGCGGAATTGGGTTTTTTGCGGGATTCGAACCTTGAACCCCCGCATAGGAGTCCAACACACTAACCACTAAGCTACTGCGACTATTTGGGATGTTAATTAGGTAAATTCAAATCTAGCCGAGGCACGAAATCTGCATACCAACAATTTTTTTGCCCGCAACGCGTAGTTATCAATGCAGCCGCCACTGTTGAAACAGTCAACCCATTGCACCTTTACGCGAACTATAACTCAAAAAATGTGTCTACATCAGGATCAATTTCCAATGGCCACTAAAGTACTATTTTAGGGATATGGAACTATCCGCCGATGACTGCTGAGTCTGAGGAGAGCAGGAAATGACAGAAGACAGAATATGTAACAAAAGGCAGATCAATTCGTATAGAAGAAGAAGGTTGCACCTCCCTGTGGAAAGAAAACGAATGGGTGAACTTCTTACGAGGTCACAAGCTGCACCTATACAGTAAAGAAGGACTGGGTTCCTACAGAAGGGCTCACAGCTGAATCGAACCAAGTCATGAAAAATAGAAAATTTCAAAACTTGTGCGTAATTCTCCATAAAGTTGAACTCTATTCAGTTCTGTTACGAGCTAAGTCAAAAAGTGTTCCGTTCCTATGGTAACGGTAAAAAAGCTAAGTCAGTGGCTCTAATTTTGCGGCAGGTCATTTACTCTAACTCAAAATATCTTCGATTTGTCTTTTTCTGACTTGGTTCGCTTCAGCTGTGAGCCCTCCAATTCATCAAGTTCATCGAATACCCAAAGATGTGGTGGATCATTTGGTTTTAAATACCAACAAACACAAAAATTGTAATCCCCCTTTTTCACCAGACCGCAGCTGACAAGCATAAAGTGCACTTTTATCCTGTGATCGACAAATATATAGACAGGCGTCGCCTCTAGATTGCAATTTGCTGTTATTACACTAACCATTTCTGTTGAATGTGCAACCTATTGGGCTCTTAGCAATCAAACTGTGTTCCAACTATGCTTCCTATCGAGGGAGATCACTAGAACGTTTAAGATCCAGCTTTGGTCAGATCTGTTTTGTCGCTAAACATGTCGAGCCGGTTGTCCACTTAAGATTCGTTTTTTCGATAGCATCCAGCTTTATTGTAAGTTTGCAGGTAGCAATGGGAATACCTAAGGAATCCTTAATTGGAAGCATACGTAGTGTAGTTCCGTGTTCGGCGAGTTCGTCAGCCTTGGAAATGACCTGGGATGTCTCTATGCCCCTATGAAAAGTTGGTAATGCTTTCGCTTCATTTTCGATGCAGACCTGACCTCCAAGCCTCTCCAGATAGCTCGATCCATAGCTACCAGCCTGTGGGTTATATCACTACGTATCTACTTTCTCAATTTGAATGCCGAAGTTAGATTAATTTACAGGAACCTAGTGATGATCGCCAACAAACCGCAAGCATGGAGAATCCGAAGAGTCAAATTCGTGTCTTCTGTGCAGGACATACATGTTTGTAGCTTATACCTGAGTATAGGTAAATAGTTTTCTTGTTTGTTCAATAATATAAGCCCACCTATTTTAAATTTGAGCTGGTGGATCACATACTATCCCGCCGTCTACCTAATTGTTCCTGGCAATGTCAACCACAGCTCCATTTATAAATCAAATGTTTACCTCTAAAAAATAAATAAGTACCTATTTAAGAAAAACCTTTGCTGAATTTTTATTTAGCATTCAACGACGACAATCATTCAACAAAAACCCGTTTGCCAAACCTGATCAACTGAACTCCCATCGTCCCCGTCATCATCATAATCATAACACTGAGTACCTATATAAATATTTGCACATTAGGTAGGCACAAGGCAACTCACAAAAAACAGATGATTGTGATCGATTGTCCATAAACAAATGATGCGCTCCTACACTATCCTTTACCAATAAGTTAACTCAGTTGCGCCACTTGGTATAATGATCCTCAAAGTGTTTCGGCGGCAGATGAAGACATCTCTCCGCATCGACAACATCATCACAATGCATTTGCAAGTCACAGGAGGTAGGTACCCTTCCATAACCACCTGCAACCATCTTGCAGGACACACCATCTCATCCAGAGAGCGAGAGAGTCATCGAGCCAGCAGTGTAGTTGTAGATACTCTAATCAACAGGCGCTAGTTTTGCAGGTACCTCTACCTAACTGCGACAGCAGTTAATCGCAGTAATTTCCATTTCGAAAACAACTCTCAAAAAACAGGTAGATTTCCTGTAGTGAAATTTCGAAAAACAAAAAACACAAGGAAAATCAACACAGCCCTAAACAGCAACAAAACGAAACAATTTTCCAATCTATTTACTACCCGCAGGAAGAAAATGGAAGCGATGTCGACCTCCTCAAACAGAACACAATACTACTGCGCTCACAAAGTGTACCTACTCACACCTTCGCACGCTTAAGGTGCAAACACGCAGGTCATATGGAAGCCCAGGGAAAAATATACAGCAAAAGTAAATCCAACCGACCGACCGGTGTGCGTATGGCGATGTTCGAAAAGTGTCTGGCGACAACTAGACGCGAGCGCGCATAGAGTCGTGCTCGTTCCACAGAACGATGGCATTTCGGGTGCCATTACGAAATGGGCACCAGCTACAGTTGGCCACACCCCCGTTTTTCGAAATACTTGAATGATTTCAATATGGCTGAGCATCATGGACATGGTGGTGTTTGCGTGTGTGTGTGCGCTGTACGACAGAAAGTTCGCTTGAATGGTGTTGGCTGCGGAGGGTTGAAGGGCCATGGATTGCCGCTGGAATGTCTCAAGCGGAATTTTTGATTGTGAAATTGGATTTTAAGATATTTTCGGTTATTTCCGGGATAGTTTTGCTCATTTCATTTTGTATCATATATTTTGTTTGTGTGTTTTATTCGAGTTTTGGGAATTTCCGTGGTCGACAAAATTCCGCTTCAGCAGGAAATGACATCTGGAATGAGATTTATTCTCATCCGCGATAATGTACCTACCTATTTTGTTTTTTTATTTTTATTTTTCGAATATCTACCGTTACCGGCTATCGAATTGAACGGAATTTATTTTTTTTATTTATTTTAAATTTTTCGTCTTAGTTACGGGAATGAAGACAGTTCTTTATTCGGAGGCAAAATGTTGTGACTTCCGACGGATGACAGTGAAGTTGTTGTCGGTTGAGTTTTCAAATTACCGCTGGAGAATCAGCATACGTATGGTGAAATCGCTTTGAAACTGCTGTTCTGAATATTTATTTTTGTTTGATGTACCATGCTAAAACCAACTTTATTCTAATGAATTCATTTTCATGGGAACTTTATCAGATTTACAGATGTCTCTGGAGTTGCAGTATTAAGTGTTTGAAGTTTAGGTATACTACCTATTGCGATTCGTGAGTGTAAATATTTGCTTCCCTCCATTATCGTTGGTTAAAAAATAAATAAATAAATAAATTGCCGCAACAGGTCCGTAGGGACCCTAGGCCTAGCTTCTCACATTCGTTTTGTGTGAGTTTTTCATTTTTGGAACGAATGGAAGGGATCTATAATTTTATGCTGATTCCAAACGGCTAATTGAGGAGCTCTTTCAAGACAGTTATACTCTCGGGTGTTTGTCAGACTTTCGCGCTATGTGGCGCAGTGGAAAAACCATAAATTGGAATTTGGGTTTTTGAGAGATTCGAATCTGAAACCCCTCGCTTAGTAGTCCAACACACTAACCACTAAGCCAATGCGCCGCCTTATCTTAGGTTAGTCGATATAAATCAGCAACTTAAAGCTTTTCAATCCACTACATAAATGAGGTAGAAATAATATTTGACGTAAAAAGTAAGCTTCAAGTCGAAGTAGGTAAGGTTAGAGAAGGATGTGTGGTGCGGAAGGATTGTAAAAGGCACCCAAACAAAAACAATAATGTGGACCTATCATCTTGGTCGTTGCTTTAGCTAGTTTGTGCTCCTGGGAAATTCAAGCGGAACCGATATTTTTGTTTCAGCCAGTTGCACAGAGTTTTTGAAGAACCTAGACTCCAGTGATCGGAGTTTGGAGTTCTTAAATACTGGCATAAAATAAGTTAAATCGTTTCTGTTCCCTTTTTATCTGTGCAGCCTCTGCAGCGATTGTTGGTTTTTAGATTCAATTTGGGGAGCATTGTCCTGTATTCCTGTATATATGGTGGGCATGCGGGTAGAGTTGTAGTGTCTTTCTCGATTTGCTGCCAAGAGGGGAAAGTCAGATAATATAATGCATCTGCGATGGATAGGTCTTGGAAGCTAAGGTTCGGGCTACCATTTCACCACGAATCTTGGAGGTAAGCTTTGAATATCCGACTGACTAGAGCATGGTCGTCTATTCGTAATGCAATTGGAATCTAACAGCTAATATTAGAGGTACCTTGTGTTCCAAAACTGAGTTCAAGTTTGCAGAGCGAGCCCTACCGCACCACACTTAAGTCCATGTGGATCCATTGTGATGCCCTTGAGGGGGGTTAGCCGATGCTGTTGGCGGTGATGTGTGTTCCGATGTCCTCAGGAACCTGCAAAGATCAGACAATGAGACATCAGAAAGTTCATGTACGTCATGGAAGTAATAGCTTCCAAGTGTTCTGTTCCTCAAGTGACAGAGACTCGGGCAGTGACAAAGGAAGTGAGGTGTGTCCTCGTGTACCTCTTCGTCTCCGCAACCCCTGCATATATCGTCATTCTTGAGTTTCAATTTCATTGTGTGGTTTCTTAGGAAGTTGTGACCTGTTAGGGCCCCTACCAGTTTATAGATCGACGTTCTATCAAACCGCATGAGCTTGCTAGTCCAACTAGGATTATCATCCGGCCATAGCTTCCGTGATATTTAACAAGTGGTTAAATCTTTCCACCTGTTATTGGCTTTCATGCGGATCTTATTTTTCACTCCTGGCTAAGAAGGCATCTTAAAAAGCAATACCCTCTATCATGGAACCAATGGGATAGTATGTAAGGGTCATCCCGGTTCTTCTGCATGGTGCGAGGTATGGATAACCCATTCAAAGTAGATGGATACCTCTTGAGACCGATGGAGTATGAAGGAAGAGATTCAACAAAGAAATTTAAAAGCTACAGATTGAAGTCAACCTGATTAAAGAGCTTATACAACGACTGGGGTGGCTATGGCTATTTCACGTGAAGCGTCTGTACAACAACACATCTGCCTGACGAGTCTTTAAATGCAATCCTCAGTGGAAACAAAGCAGAGTAGGATCCCATCTGAGGTGGCGCGTCCATTAGAGAGCGGTATCAATCGACTTAGGTGTGCGTAACTGGAGAGCAGTTAGCCAGGAAATGGCTGTAGGGACTTGTTGATGGTTGAGGCCTTGGTCCACCCTGGAGTGGAAGCTCCATTTAAAGTAAGTAACTGGTTTATTGACAGAATTTATTTGGCTTTATCTTCGTTTCCTTCAACATGAACGAACTCCGCCTACCCTTCAATCGCCGTGAAGGCCTCTGTCACGGCCCGCTTGGATCAGTCGATGATGTCAGTACCATCATTATGACAATAATACAAAAAAAATTGGTAGGTAGGTACAATGCGTTTTCAATCCCTATGTGTATTTGGGAAACTTAGAGGTACCAACAAAAACCAGTTCATATCATAGGTACCCTACAACTCAAGAACTATGGCTTTCGAAGAGGAAATATGCGCGGAAAATTTATATCGGCTTGATGAGAAGCTCTAGTAAAGCTATAGAGGCTGTGGTTCAGTGGGTAATGTGCTAGATTATTGCGCGAAAGCGGTCTGCAATTCAACCACCTGATAAACACAAACTACAAGTTGAAGTTCTTCCACTGCAAAACCTCTTGGGAACTTCAAACAAGGTTCCGTAAGTGTACCACTCTTTCTGCTTCACAATTTACTTTCTAAGCTATCTGAAGTAAGATAAGGACTCAGTTTGGCGCGATCTGTAACGCAATAACAGCACAAAGTAAATGCAGCTTTGTTTTTGGTATTATTGTAGGTAATTATTTGGAGGAAACCATTTTACAACACCTGGTTGAAACGGATTTTAAAATACTTTAAAGAACTCCGCCATGGCTGGTAATAGTTCCCGTCTACTAGATTTCGAATTACTGCACCCATGAGCAAGCAAAACGCCATGGAATTTAATTGATCGTACATTGATCTTACTTCCGTAGCTTAACACTGCTTTTGAAGGCGCAACTTTATCTGCAGCTTCAAACACTCTTACTTCGGCAGATCTTGGAGCAGACCTAAAGAATCCCTAATCGAGAAGACACACCTAGATCTATGATAACTAGAGTTCGCCCGTCAGGGGTAGAAACTCTACCATAATAATAACCTGGCTTATGCACAATATATCGGGAAACAAACTACAGACAACATTGCTATTCTGAATCCCATTGTAATAAAATATATGTTATGCGATATGTTCCGTTTAAGTCAGTAAAGTTTCTTTAGCCAGGGTATCTTCCATAACAGACGTATCCGCAGTCCTTCAAATTCTGTGCAATTAAGAAACCATAATTCGCACCAACATATTTTATATTATGGTGAACCCAAGCAATGCGATCCCCTCGAAATCAGTTTGAATTGCTAAGTAGCAAAGCCTCTCCGGAGCACTTGATGTTATAGAAAAAGACTGATTATCCCCTGACTGATTTGCATTGCAGAAGCACTTGGATTTTGTCAGAGATGAAAAAAAAAACTTTCCGATAAAAAATACCCCAGATCTTGATCCGAATTTGTTTCGAATGGTCTTCTAAAGCTGCGTATATTGTAAAGCGCTGCTTGAATAATATCATGCATAGAAAAATGATTGACCGGACCAGTATTCACTCATTAAGGGACCGACCATGTATAAATGTTGGTGGAATCCCTGGAAGGACTTCTGCGTACATATATCTATGCTCCAACATCAACATTGGTACAAAATTATAATCAGGTTACCAACGTGCATATTCTGCAAAGTAGAGGCAGCCTTCAGGCGAAAAAATATTAAAAGATTACTAGGACGATTACAAAGACCTCAGATGGCAGACGAACTCGCGAATCTTGGGTTGGATAAAATCCTCACTCCGTCTATTAACAAGGTAACCAAAAATCTGAAGATTCGTGCGTAAGCTGGAAATGGCTCATGATTGTAAGCTGATTACACATGTGAATGCCTTCGCGATTGTTGCTTTAGGTTTTTTAGAGAATGCAGTTTTTTTAAGGACTATAACCGTTCAAAAAAATAGTTTGCTTCTATACATTTTTATAGACAAGAAAATCTTTTCGGGCTTATTTGAAACTTATATAGTATCCGAACAGAGCAGCATTTAAAAACTGACAGTGAGCCTTATTTGTTTTCCAAAGTACCCTTATGAGAGATTGCAAGATCGCTTTTGCCGCTTACGGCACCTTTTTGATGAATTTGACAAGCTATATTGATTTTAAATTGTTTCTGTTTTTAGAAAAGTACGTACCTATACACAGATGGGGAGAAAATTTCTATTTATATTTTATATTCTGGTTTGAAATTTAAATATAGGTAGGTATACTAATGAGGATGATTGGTGTATTTTAAATTGTATGACAAGTCGATGTTCTAGCTCTGCTTTACGGCGCCAAGCACTGAAAAGGAGAGTGTGTACATTGTCATACAGTGTCCTTTATAAATCCATTCTTCAATGGATTTATGTTCCCTATTTTAGCGAGGAGGCAAAAGGTGATTATGATACTACTGAGTTGTTCCAAAACGAAGATGCGTCAAAAAGGTAACTTCATTGCCAATCCTCTTAAATAGGGTCTATGCAATTATTTTGCCGATGCAGCCTCACTCAATGCGGTCACCATCAGCTTCCCTTTGTTGACAAAGCTAAATATTCCAGTCTTATACTAGAAAGCGTGCGAGTAAATTAATTAATGTGCTGTGCTAGTGAGGGAAAGACATTGAAAATACAAATATCTCCAACCTATTTTTTTCCACAGCGCACCACTTTTAGGGAGCCAAGCACACGAGAGTCATGAAAAAGCTTGAATTCGTCAAAAAAGAATTCCTGTTTTTTCTGAAATAAGAAATCTTTTTTTTTTCAATATTTTTTTTTAAATATAAAAAGAGGAAAATATAAAATACAATTTGGAACCACTTTTATTTCTTTTTTCATAGTATCAATACCTAGTATCCAATTATACCTACATAGGTACATAAATCACATGAATATCGAACAAAAAGTTGGTAATAAATAAATGTTATTGTTGTTTGAAATTTTGGAACATAATATTTATACTTATTTGAATAAAAATGTCTTATAGTTTCAAAAAGAAAGGGTTGTTTTAATTTGTTAGATTTAAAAAATTCTTGATACACAAAATCTTGAAATTTGATGAATTTGAGGTAGTAAATGTTGAAAAAAGATATATCTTGTAATTTGGCATCACTGACAATAACCAAGAATTCGCCGACAGCGAATTTGAAGCGAGAATGCAAAATCATCATTTGGGATGAATGCACGATGACGCATAAACGAACTTTGGAGGCAGTTTACCGAACGATGAAGGACTTACGAGGTGATTCAAGACGACTTGGTGTGGCTATGATATTGCTCTCCGGAGATTTTCGTCAAACGCTTCCAGTCATCCCGAAATCAATTGCTGCCGATGAACTTAATGCAAGCTTGAAATCGTCAACTTTGTGGCGGTATGTGAAGAAGTTGAAATTGACCACGGGCATGAGAGTCGCATTGCAGAACGACAAATCGGCTGCTGAATTCTCGAGACCACTGCTGGCGCTTGGTAATGGCCAAATTCCTGTTGATGTTTCGACTGGATTGGTATCGTTCTCGGCAAATTTTTGCGAGTTAACATCCTCGAAGGAGGAACTCATCACCAAAGTGTTCCCCGGAATTGCAGAGAATTATTATGTGAAGAAGTTGAAATTGACCACGGGCATGAGAGTCGCATTGCAGAACGACAAATCGGCTGCTGAATTCTCGAGACCACTGCTGGCGCTTGGTAATGGCCAAATTCCTGTTGATGTTTCGACTGGATTGGTATCGTTCTCGGCAAATTTTTGCGAGTTAACATCCTCGAAGGAGTAACTCATAACCAAAATGTTCCCCGGCATTGCAGAAAATTATTAAAAACTTGATTGGACTAGTGAACAGGCAATACCAGCAGCGAATAATAAGGAAGTCGATAGCTTGAATCTTATTATTCAAATATTTATAGAAATTAATAGATTGGCCAGTTTTTCGCACGGTCAGCTGTACCCTGCCTGTTCGCCTTTTGGAAACCCGTCTTCGTTGTTTGCTTTTGCGCCGGAAAACAAATCGAAAAGCATTGTTTAGCTTGAGCCTATAGAGTTAGGTTTAATTCTCTTGTGCTGTTATAGCTCTGTAAAAACTATTTAGCATCAGAAGATGTAATCCCCTTTTAACCAGTTTATGGATAAAGTTAGTGCAGAGGTTGTAGTGGGTATTTGTGTCCAGAAAGTTAGAGGAAATTTTAATTGGCTTATAATGCGAAGAATTTGTTGTTATCATAGCCAGCCCCAAGCTTCCACTTGAGTTTTATTTCAATTTTGTTCATTAGAATCGTTCGGATATGAACGATCGTTATGCGGAACAGCACGAACTTTTTCGACTATTAGGAGGTTATAACACTGGCCGACATATATTTACGTTCGGGTCTGCGCTGAAAACGTGACCTTAACTTTCTTAATTGAATATATATGTCCAATTGGCTGCTATTTCAGACGGCCTTTCGCTGACACATCTTACATGGAACTTCCAAGCTATCGCCTTCCACACATTTTCGTACAGCGGAAGCTGCAGTTTCTTAACGAACAGTCAAGGCTAAGCAGCGAACACAATATCCAGTTAAAGGACTATAATGCCGAATATTGGCGCCGATCTCTGAACGAACTGTTATCCGCTATTGTAGAGTCTACCTGACCGGAGTTTAGACTGAAATCTCAACAAAGGGAAGCCTGCTGTACTTACCCCTTACTCAACTATGACCTTCAAGGCCAGAGACGAACTACTTCAGACCACATATAGGTAAGCGACGGGAATGAGGAATGCAGCTTATATGCAACCTACGACAAAATAAGACGTCTCCTATTTTATTGGAACCTGTCCTATATATCGAAGGAGATCAGACGAGCTCATTGGAATAAGAAGACGTTGTCAATCGCTGACTTTATCAAAAGTCTAAATGGTGAGGACTGGAGCGTGCTGGCTAGCTGCCTAAAAACTGTATTCAAATACTGGCAGCACATAGTTAGCGAAGGTTTTTAAATAACAACAAATTACACTTTAGTTTAATTCTCTTTTTCTTCGGCTGACGTCAATGGACAAAGTCTTTGGTGGTAAATTATTGTAAAAAAAAAAAAAAAAATATGAATGAAGTTGATGTTTTTGAATTAATTACTATAAGTACTTCCTACTATATACCACTACATATCTTATAGGGTTTCGGTGGCAAATGTATCCGTATTTTTTGGTTCAATTTCCTTGGCTTTTGAGTTAGCATATGGGCTCTACAGGACCTCAGACTTTTCTAACATAATGTTTGCATCATAGTATGCTGCAAAGACTTATTGAAGTTTGTAAAAAACTATATTGTACATTTAGAGTGTGTTATGAGCGCTTAAAAATCCGGCGAAAATTGTGACCTCTAATGATCGAAAGTTTAACCCGCCATTAGAGTATCTCTCATGACTTTTATCCTGGTAAGGTGGTTCCACCGACGGCAAATGTATTTCGAAGCCCATTTCGACAACCCAACTGTCTGTAAACCCCTTCCAACTGCGACATGTGTGCTACCCAAATTTGTCAACCAATTGTCTACTCTTTCACTATAGATACCTTACATAGAGCCAAGAAATATTGGTCTCAGCATTACCCTAATTAAGATCGAACATGACCTTGAAATTGCCTTCAATTACCACATATCTCACCAGAAAATGAACTCCATCGCTCACCACAGCGCATCACACTTTACACAGCGCTTGACGAACACGTACCTACTCGCACTCGTATATCTACTCGTTTCTTGTTTGTGTATATACGGAACCAAAATTCTAAATTACTTTCAATTGCGTTTCATTATAACATCACATCGCACGCTTTAGTCAAAAACTATACCGTCGTCGGACGATTTTTCTCTCACATCATTCGACCGGCAGTCAGACACTCATGACACGTATCTACAGAGCAGAGTGTACTCTGGGGGTCGTCATCGTCATCGTCATCGTCATCTTCCTTTCCATCGTCGCTATCGCTGTCGTCGTCACTATCATGAGCGCAATGTTTCAATTTCAAAACTAAGCTAAGTAAATCAGTCGAAATTTGATGTCATTTATTAGATACGCACGCAGACCACCACAGCGATCAGTTGTTGTTACAGTCACGAAGGTAGAGTTGTCACAGGTCAGGAACAGTACCAGTATAGGTAGAGGTACACTTCGGGTTATTAGTCGACACCGATATGTGCAGGATGTACCTTGTATCTGATATGGCACTCCATCATGGAAGGTGCACCTTATTTTTGAAATGTGCTTGTTATTGCAAGCGTTTTGCTTTTACTTTCGCTTTCTGTTGCCCTCCTGGAGGTGATTTTACAGTAGTTTTTTGTTTCTTCTCCTTCGTTTGTTGTTGTTTTATTTATCTGCTGCAATAAATATTCGAAACAAATCGACACCAATTCGCCTAAATGAGTATCATATTAAATTTAATGATGCAGCAGTATTTCAGTTTTCAGTCAGAAAATTCAGTAGTTGCGCCGTTCCGTTGCGGTGGTGGTGGCGTTAGTAGTAGTAGTAGTAGACGAAATGGCAGACATGATGGATTTTTGCGTTTTTCCCTCTTTTGGTTCCGTTCCGTTTGAAGGTGCCTAAAACACTTAACATTAACATTCATATAGGAAGGGGTGCAATGAGTGAAGAAAGCGCCCATCAAATGATCACCGCAATTTTATTAATGCCCTCCTGTTGTTGAATGGAATTGCGATGGCGATGGCGATGGCTATGGTAAGAATGGCGGTGGTTAAGGATAGTCACCATGTCTCTTTTTTTTATAATTGCCACTTCATTTTGTGTGCCTGGTGTAAGTTTTAGCAAGTGATGCATGTGTAATTAACTGGCCATTGAATTAATTGCCCTCTGCCAAAAGGGATGCGCGGTTTTAGGCAGGCATACTCGTATGTGTACCATGGAGCAGGGGAGATATCGCTTTAAATAACAATGATTACGATTATTATGCATACGGCCATAGATATTCCTACCTAATTATTGAGCACTTAGTTCGAGTAGATTTTTAATAATTTTTTAAGTGCAGCGAAATTAATTTAATTGCCAGCTAGTCACTTCGAAAGAAAATCGAAACAAAAACGGCACTCATTAGAATGATTGCGATCGAACAATAGTTATTGATGGCCGGGCAATTTAACGCAGTGTTTTGCGGTTGAAACAAACAAATTAATGCGCCATGAAATATCTTCTGATGATAGCAGCGATTTTTATTTTTACATAACTACCTAACCTATACTGCTCTGGTGGTAGTGATGTTTTGATAATTGTTTGGATACACAGACGAGTATTTGAGATATAGAAAGTTGCTGGGCCATTGCAAACTTTCACAGTTCCGTTGCTTGGAAAAATCGTTGCGATCTGGACTGATTGGCAATATTTGCCAAATGTAAGGTCGATGTTGCAGGACAGCTTGTCGAGGAATCTTCTTCTCTATTATAGTTCGTAACAAATGAGACCGAAGATTTTACGAGGTATTTTTCTGAAAAGCAGAAAGGATATTTTTTTTTTAACTTTTGCCTCGCCAATGCAATGAAGAGGCAAGTCGAACTATAAGATATATGGCGCCGAGACAAAGGATCTTTATCTGTGGAATACGAAGTTCAAGGACGATTTTAAGGTCCTATAGAAAGTCTACTAAGGGTAAAGTCGAGGGTATGCGACCCATTTTTTTGTTTTCGTTACAACTCCAAAAATAAAGCGTATTTTAAATTACTTACCTACTTACTTACTTTCTTTTGTTGGCTCAACTAGTGCGTGTTGCTCCTAGGCCTTGCTCAATGTACCCCTCCAGCCGGCTCGTTCGCACTCCAAGTTATCGGAGGTCTACCTTGGCTTCTGAGTCCCTCTGGTTTGGCGTTGAAGACTTTTCACGCTGGAGCATTGATGTCCATTCGCTCTACATGACCCAGCCATCTTAGTTGTTGAATTCGATTTTTCTGGCTAAGCTTATGTCGCTGTACAGCACTTATAGTTCGTCGTTGTCTTCTTGGTTTACGCAGACAGGACCATAAATCGTACGCAGAACTTTTCTCTCGAAGATTCCAAGTGACTTTTCATCCGATTGGGAGAGGGTCCATGCTTCTGCACCATATAGCAAGACCGGGATGATGAGTGTTCTATACAACGTCTCCTTGGTTCTTCTCGATAGGGCTCTATTCCTTAGTTGCTTATTCAGTCCAAAGAAACAGCGATTTGCAAGAGTTAGTCTGTGTTTGATTTCAGCGCTGATGTTGTTGCCTGAGTTTACCGCAGTGCCTAGATAGACAAATTCACTGACTACCTCGAAGCTATACCTATCAATGGTCACATTTTGACCAAGGCGGTGGTGGAATTGGACTTTTGTTGATGAAAGCATATATACTTCGTCTTGTTCTTGTTTATTTTCAGCCCCATTCTGCTTGCTGCTGACTCCATAGTAGTGAATACATCGGTTACTGCTCGCTTCGTTCTTCCTATCACGTCAATGTCGTCTGCAAACCCAAGTAATTGTGTCGATTTATTGAAAATGGTGCCCGATGTACTGGCATGGTCGCTCCGTATTACATTTTCAAGCACAATGTTAAAACAACTGCATGACAGTGCGTCGCCTTGTCTAAGCCCTCTGTTGGTTTCGAGGGTTTCAGTAGAGTCTCTATCAACTTTGACGGAACATCGAGCACTCTCCAACGTCATTCTGATAAGGCGTATCAGTTTAGCGGGGATTCTAAAGCTAGACATAGCACGATACAGTTCAACTCTATTGACACTGTCATAGGCTGCTTTAAAATCGACGAACAGGTGGTGGGTTTTCTCCAGGAACTGGCGCAATGTGAAAATTAGGTCGGTAGTAGATTTTCCAGGTCTGAAGCCGCATTGGTAAGGACCTATTAGATCATCAGCAAACGGCTTGAGACGTTCACATAAAACGCTGGAAAGGATTTTATAGGCGATGTTTAAAAGACTTATGCCTCTATAGTTGGCGCAGAGTAGGCGGTCTCCTTTTTTGTGGATCGGGCAGATGGTACTGAAGTTCCACTCATCGGGCATACTTTCCTCCGATCACACTTTGGAGATGAGTTGGTGTATTCTCCTGACTAGGTCATCTCCAGCGTGCTTAAAAAGTTCTGCTTGTAGACCATCGCACCCTGCTTGTAGTCCGGTGATGGCTACTTTGATTTCATTTTGGTCGGGCGGTTGTAGATCGTGGTAGTCATCTAAATTAACTGAGACAAGTTGATCTTGGGCGGATTCTCCTTAACAACTGGTTAAAGTAGTCTCTCCAGATATCTTAAATTAAAACATAAATATAATAAGTCTTTGTTTAATTTAAGAATAAAAAATAGGAACATAAATATAATTCATAGCTTGAAACATACTAATTTTTTTGAAAGCACAAAAGTTAAAAAAAGTTAATTAAAAAACTTACTTACTTACTTAAGGTGGCGCTACAGTCCGGGGGGGACCTGGGCCTCAACCAACAAGCATCTCCAGCCAGCGCGATCTTTTGCACGCTAAGTTGGTTAAGATCCCCTTCCACTTGAGTGCGCCACCTGCAACTCAGGCCTTCCTCTACTGCGCCTTCCCTCGGGTGTGGATTCGAAGATCTTCCGGGCTGGAGCGTTCGTTTCCATATGCTCTACATGACCCAGCCACCTCAGTCGTTGGACCTTCACTCTTCTGACTAGGTCGATGTCGCTGTACAGCCCGTACAGTTCGTCGTTGAATCTTCTCCTCCATTCACCGTCAATGCACGGGACCAAAAATCACTCGAAGAATTTTCCTCTCGAAACAACCTAAAGTTACCTCATCCGCTTTTGATAGAGTCCATACCTCTGCGCCATATAGCAGGACTGGGACGATTAGGGTCTTATAAAGGGTCACTTTAGTTGTTCGAGAGAGGGCTTTGCTACTCAATTACTTTCTAAGCCCAAAGAAACAGCGGTTGGCAAGAGTTTTTCTTCGTTTAATCTCAGCGCTGGTGTCATTGTCTGAGTTCATAGCGGAGCCTAGGTACACAAAGTCCTTTACCACCTCAAAGCTATATCTGTCTATTGTGACGTTTTGTCTGAGCCGCCGGTGTTGGGTGTCCTTTTTAGCTGACAGCATATACTTCGTCTTGCCTTCATTAACCGCCAAACCCATCTTCGCCCCCTTAGTTTACTTAATACAAAACTATACTTAAAAACGACCACCAAAGTCTAACAACAGAATTAATTTAGTCTTAAATGAATCCCTAGATGAAAATCGAATATACTACAATGTTTATTGGATTCCCCAAGGCAGGCATCTAGAAATTGGTTCATTGTATCCATAATTAACTCTATGATAAGGTACATAAAATAAAAGATGATTTCTAAGAGCTCTCGAAGGAGCATAAAATCCAATTAATGATAATAGGAAAGGGCAATCGATATGACCATTTATCAAATCACGAATAAACATAATTGAAAAATATTGCCTACGTTTAAAATTTGCCACCCATAGGTGGGTGATTTATGGTTCTTTAAGTTCGCTTGGGGTTTGTCTTCCCACGCTCGCTACAAGTATTTAAAAAAGATGTACACGAGTACTCAATGTATAAATAGTCGCCATTTCTAAAAAAAATCATATACAAAAAAAAAGTTCTAAAATTTGCAATATAAAACTAAGCGGGAGAAATGGCACCGGTGTCACGTTTATGTCAAACTTGAGGGTGCCATCTTTCTCAAATGGTGTATGGAAATAGGCACACACAATAGGATTTTAGTTTTTTTGTAACAATGAATAGTGGGCAGCGAATACTTTTCTATCTACACTTCTTGGACAGATACACACAACAAATTTTTGTTCGAATTTACTTTTTTTTTGTTCGTCTGTAACTAGAAATTTTCACCTGCAAATCAGGTCGCGAATACACACTTCAGGAACTTGCGTACAACTAAATAATATGTTTTTGTCCTTGTTTTAAAATAAAATCGTTAAGTAAGAAATATTGAGAGGGTGCCATATCTCCCATGGTGCCATATCACCCGACTTTACTCTAGATGTGCGTTGTACCTACACCTCAATTGCGTTCTTAGTGCCGGAAAACAGCGTTCGAATTTGGTGTTTCCTTTCTTGTGGACTTATCAACCGATGGTGAGATTTTTTGAGCAACCTAAGCCAGTAAATACTTGAACGATTGCAGCTATTGCATTTCTGAATTCACACCTTTTCGCTATGAGTTTTTGGGAACCATTCCTTTTTTCGGTATCCTGAAAGAATTCATAGCTAAGTGACTTGCTTACTTTGTCGAGCACTTTTATCAAAGTCCTTTAAACAACCTGTTCTGTACTTGCCTCGCTTTGGGTCATACTCCGCATTGCCGAATTTAAGTCATTTTTCCTATACGGGTAGTGCAGAACTGCCCTTTCTACAAACCTTTAGCAAACCCTAATTATTTAGTTTGACATATTTGTTTTCCAAAATCGCCTAAGGGACTTACCGCAATTTTTTCCATAACATTTTTCAACTATGGGCGTAGTCTGAGTTTGACTATTTTTTATTGGAGGTAATACCATGTTTCCACCAACGTGATTTAGTTAAATCATCTCATAAATTACTTGATTTATCATACATTTTCTTATACGTGTTTAAATTTTAATTACGTATCTGTCATCGCCAATCCACACAAAATAAAATCGAACATACCCAAATAAAATCAAACATAACTGTTTTTGTGTTCAGCACTTCATTCAGCAAACGAAAAAAAAAATACACAAAACAAACGTCAAAGTTAAATTTTCTTCGTGATTCAGTGAGTTCTGGTATTTTTATTATTAAGTATATTTTATTTAAATTGTTTTATTTCTGGCAGGTATGGCAACAAAACTAAAAAAAAAAGGATGTTAGGATAGGTGCTGAAAGTTGAACACCTAATGTCAAATTTGACGTAAATGTCACACTAAAACACTTATTAAAGATCGGTGGAGACGCGTTTCGTGATTTATAAATCACTTTGGCTAAATCACGTTGGTGGGAACATGGTATAAACGGGGACTCTCGATTTCTGGCCAGTACCTACTCACTTTTGTGCTCAAAACACTGATGCAAAGAGATGTACCTACATTATTCAGAAAAATTGTGTTGCGACAATATAGGAACATCTTTTCGTAGAGGGCTCTCAAATCTTTTGCATCACTTCGGGATATGCTGCAGTCTGTGTATGTTTATGTGTATATGAACTGAAGTTTTATGAAGTCAATTCTTGAGGTTTTAAAAACCATCGTTGTCAATTAGCAGACCGGTTTTATTATAATATAATTGCCATGTAATTCTGATTTGTTAGTATTTGAATCTTGGATTGGAGTAGAAGTGAAATAATCTGGATATAAGAATGCAAATCGCATATATGCATATCCATTCAGTGGTCTTGGGATTACCGCAGTTATCCCTATTCAGAATGTCACAAGAACTGCAAAAGTAATGCTCAACCTAGTTTTGGTATTTCTGCCAAGCATTGGCAACGTGAAAAGTGGTCGAATTCAGCGAGTTTTCATCAGAGGAGGAAATACTGAGACACCAACTTCGGCCGATTTCTTGTTACTTTCCCTACAAGCTATACTTTTATGGAGTGGCCACGATTTGGTGCGCTAGTACATACTGTTGCATAGAAATTGTTATTGACAAATGTCATGAAACTTTAAAAATTCCGGCTCACCAACGCATTCGCAAAAAATATGAGCAACTTCGCTGTATAGGCAAAGTTGCTGTCAGCGTTCATAGAATTTTATCCGTTAAATTTGAAATTATTCGTTACGTGTGGATAGTATTTTTATTTTTGTTTTTTTTTTTTTTTTTTTTTTTTTGAAATAACTTTACATTTGCTTAAAATATTTATAAAATACGAACAATGTGGATCGGCTGAGGGAAAATAAAAACATTTTGAGCACATTTGCTTCAGTTATTTACGAAAAATTTACAAATGAAATCGAAGGACTACCAATTTTGTCCTAATATATGTTTCTAGTATATGAAACATCTCATCTAGATAGTTTTTTAAACCAAGCAAATCAATTTATTCGCTTTTTAACAATAAATAAAACCTTAATGGCATCCAGTAATGTAAAAATGTAGTATTCTCGAACTCTACCACATTTCCCCATGATTGGCAGCGGTTGGCAGCATTGATTTTATATTTTTTGTATGTTTTTGCATGTTACACGGACTCTAAATTCTAAATTAACATAGCACTGCACCGATAGGAAAACAAAATGGCGAATTGAAAAAAAAAGTTAGGGGGCTAGCGGCAAGAGGATTACGAGTTGAGGCTTGAGGGTCTCAGTATTGTCTCTGCTTCCAGTGTCACGAAAAAAGTCTCTACATCAACAGCTTGGGGAGAATGTAACAATGGACTGAGGGAAAGTTGAAGATTTAAAGGGATTTGTTTGTATTTGGCTCTCCGATCAACTGAAACTGTTACCTTCTAGAAGATACCGAGCTATAACTCCTACATAGCTTTCGACACAATGGAGTCTTTCGATCATATTTACTGACCCAGGTTGGGTAGTATTTAGTAAGGAATGGTTCGCCAGCCAGCTTATGACTTCGAGTACGGTCGGAGCAGTTAAACTTATATATGGGCCACTTCCATATAATTTTTCTCTTCAACTTGAAAATCGGTCTAATCGATGGGCTATCCAATCTCAAAAGGAGTTGAAAAATCGCAGATTTTAACCTACTTAATGCTGCGGTGAACTACTAAGAGAGGGTTCTCAGGTTTGATTCCCGCAAAAAAAAAAAAAACTAAATTTAATCTTTAGGGTTTTTTCTACTGCGCGACCTATCGCGAACGACTGACAAACATCTGAGAGTATGACTGTCATGAGCCGTTTGGATTCGACATAAAATTGTGATCCTTTCGTCCTAAAAATGAAAAATCAACACAAAATGAATGGTTGTGAGAGGCAAAGCCTAGGGTGAGGATCCCTACGGACCTGTTGCTCCAAACTATTTATTTATTTATTTATTTATAACGTAAACGTAAAGTGAGGGGATTTATTTTTAATTTTCTCCGTAGGAGTTTTAAAATGGATGTTTTTACGTACCTATAAAATTCAAACAGAGTAGATTTCTGTTGATCTTTCTCCAACCTCGATCGTATACTATAAGTAAATCGTTCAGCAGATAGGTTATAGGTAAAATTACGCTCATACTTTCAGGATGTAGTTAGAACTGTGATGAACTCATGCACTCAACTCTTTAATTGAAATATGTTCCAAGTATATATTCATCTAAGGCACAATATAAGATAGTTGAATTTCGAATCCATGGCGAACTCCCATCAGGTCTCATATGATACTTAATGTGCTCTGGAGCACCCAGAGATATTATCGAGGAAGCGAAAAGCTGCTCCTGTCCCCGCACATATATGACGTCGGGGAAAAAGTTTTCCAACTTTGTCCCAGTGGCACCGATTGTCCTTTAGTCGACTACCAGCATTCTGTACAATGTACATGTAGGTATAGGTCTCATCCTTTGCAACAAGCGATGACAGCGCGCCATAAGAGAATTACATGTCGGGATACATATTGTGCAGTTTCCTTTTCGTCGGTTTTATTTAATATTTGCCGGCAACGAGAGTAGCCCCGAACAACAGAACAACAGACTACCACCAAAGGCACTCAGCGGCAGCACAGGAAATTAAAACTCATAAATCATGGTTGCCTTCATATGATGATAGTCAAGAAGTATGGATTTTTGTTGTCCCTCTTATTTTTGCATACCTATACACCACCTACTACTGCATGGCAATATTGTGCACATATTGATTGCACAGCTAAAAGGGATGCATGGTTGGGCGGCAGGAAATCAGACTTTGATTCCGTTTCCACACTGGAAGAACAGCTCCGAATATTTTTCACAAAATAATCCATTTTCTTCCACCGCCACCACCACCAACTCCGTCGAACGAAGAAGAAAGAAAAACTCAGTCACTCAAATCAATCCACCCTCACAGAGAGAGTGAGCAAAAAAAAAAAAAAAACACCCCCACCCATTGCCACTTATCAAGTGGCTCACTGAAAAATACAGACCCCAATGACTGAGCCACGGCGAGAGGCGAGGGAGCGACTGTATCATGGCGATATCTATCTGGCAAACTTAAGTATATATAGAATCCATGGAACACGCTTCTGACGTTGATGGATTGGAAGAACGGAAAGCGAAAAACTGAAAATGTCACCCGGATTAATGCACGGATATAAAGTATACACTTACACCACCAAACCTCTCGCCCACCCGTCGCACCAACAAAAACACATTCTCTAATGTAGGTATATCCGAAGGACACCCGAAAAATTGCTTTTTCATCCGATCCAACCCAGCTCTGGCTGATCCATTTCAAAATCGTCAGTCAATAGCGCAAGTATCTGCAGTTGTAGCCGCGGAAACCTCTTCCAGTCAGTTTCAATAACCAAAAAAAAAAGAAGAGAAAAATTGCACGCAATGCAAACGCATTTCAAACCCCTACCCTCACCCTCGTCAGCACTTGTACTTGTATACTGATGGGGGGACTGGCAAAAGTGAATTAATAAGCCGAGTCCATTACCAGGCATCGATTGATGGGCGCCCCAACAATGGCGGGGGAAATTAACCAATTTATCTTTGTTCTGTTCCTCAAAAGAAAAACACCATAGTACGGAACAGAAAAACGAAAATCACCAAAACAATAGTAGAGCGCGCCGGCCGAGCCACACACAAAGAGCAAGACCAAGAAATGAATAGCTAGCAGCACCATACCAAATCTGGGAATGAACAAAAGAATTTGGCATAGCAACAAAAAAGTAGAAAACAAAAAAAAAAAATGGAGAAGCCAACGAAATACTAAAAAGGACCTCGAATCAAGGAGATGAAGTGTCCCATTCTGGAAAATAGGAAGAAACGAGTAGAATATGTTTTTTTGTTTTTCTATTTCTCGTGCTCGTGCGACACAATTCTGCTTTTGAAGGATTCCCCGTTTTTTTTTTTTTTTTTTTTGCCTTTTCGCTCGTTTTGTTCTGGTATAGATATTTTTGTTTGGTTCGGGTTCGCCTCCAATCCATTTGCGCTGGTTGTATATATACAGGTTGGAGGTGGGGCACCCGGTTGGAACATTTTCGAAAATTGAGACATTAATATGAGAAGCATCCCGGTGGCATTGTGTCGGAATATGGATGATGTAGCCATTAAGGATTAACGCGATTTCTTTTGTGACGCAGTCAAAACAGGTGGATACTAAGCACTATATTGAGGGAAGTGAAAAGTCCCTATATCGGCGGTTCCTTTGTGTTATAGACGGTTTTGGCTAGAGTGGAGGTTTGAGGCTCTTGTACACATAGGAAAAATGTGAACTTACCAAATGATGGACACAAAAAGGTGACCCAAAATAATTGTGGAGAAGAAAATAAGCCCCATCTTTCTATGGGAATGCATACCATTAGTGTGTTGGAGGTGCATCAGCCATTCGCAGGTTCGTGGTTGCATACACATTCTGAAAAAAATACATTCATCACTTAGGCGGAATGCTCCGTGGACAGCTATTATTAAATTGAACTAAGCATAAACGTGTATACTGAGTTTGACCACATATGAGCACTCGGATCAGCGCAAGTTCTGCTGTCATATCTTCACAATGCAATTCAAAAATGGAACATGGTATAAGTCCGCACTAGCTTGTCCATTAGGACTCGGCATGAAATTGAATGCCCCCATCCATTCTTCAAAAAAAAAAAAAAAAATAATAATAAAACTGACACAAAACGAATGATTGCCCTAGGGTATCTCTACGGACCGGTTGCACTAACTATTTATTTATTTATTTTATTTTTAACTGACTGAAAAAATACTTTTACAAAATTTGTAAGGCAGCTAGGAGTGGTTTTCAAGAAGGAGCAAGTTTTAAAATTATTCTTGAACAATGGTGAAAACAAGATCAAGATAAAGACAGCAGATAAGGAGCCTCGTTCAAGTTCATCGGCTTTCTTATTTCTCTCAATTTAAATATGACCGGGAACCCAGACGAGAGTGATATCAAACCGATGACGAGCCCTGATGGTCAGTGTCTCCCTGTATTCCAAAATAAGCTTGGACTTAGTTGAGCCGACAACCTTAATCGCCGCCTGTACTGTCGAAGAAGATGCCTTTTTTTTCTGGGTGTCGATAAGTTAAGAAGCAGTCTACACGCCTCCTTGATTGCCAGTACATCAGCTTGAAAGACGCTGTCTGCGTTGGGAAGGCGAAGAGCTTTAGAGATGTCTAATTCCGTTGAGAAAATTCCCGCTCCCACTTCACAAGACAGAATACAGTTTTTTTTTCCGTCGGAACCTACATAAAACAATTCGCCTGTTAGATTTGATCTCGCTAAAAAAAACCTGAATCACGTTCAAAATTTCGCTGGAGAAAACAACCTTTTAATTTTCAAAAGGAGTCTCCTTCCAAAGAGCTTGGTTCTACCTCTAGCAATGGCTTCACATTTACAGAGAATGTGGGTGATAATGTAATGTAATGTAATGTAATGGGTGATGATCTGTGATTGGTCATCGCCTTACCTATCTGCATTTATCCCTACTCTATTCTTCTGAGTCTCATCAATTCTATAGAATTTTTCCGGTCTAAATCTAGATTTAACGTTTCAAATCTGTCCTTCCAGGTGTGTCCATAGTCTGCCGTATTGATAGTTTTGTCGATGTCGGGTGGTTTTATGAGCTTAGTTATTGAATTTAGTGGGCGCTCGATTCCTTTTTTGATCAGAATGTGGGCCTTTTCGTTACCCTTAAAATCACAGAGGGTATGGAGGTATCCAATACACTCTTACATGTTTCCGCAATCATAGTCCTTTGAGCGTTGTGTGGCAGACTATTGGCATAAGGAGAGCTTGTTTTGTTTTGGCGACCGGCAGTCTCATAAAAACAAATCCCGAACAAGTTATCGTAGAATCTTTTTAGATCCTACCTGACTGTATGTTTGTTACTGTTTGGCGTGCAAACTACTGAGCAGGTTTGAGTGAAACATTTTTTCAACTGTTTCCTTAGATTCCGAGAAAGTTATAGACTATGTTGTTCATTGCCACGCCTAAATTTCAGTTCTGTCTCACTGCCTTAACCTTAAACAAATAATTCCAAAACAGTATATACAGAAAAGTAAAAGATTACATTTCTCTCAATATTTTAAGCTATCAGCTTCGTTCAGAAGCTGCTATCTACAGACGAGAGACTGTCATATGTTGGCCCACATCTAAAGCTCTCCGTGCCATTTTATCTATTGAAGCGGAACGAATGAAAAGTGTGCGATGTGGAGGTACATGCAATCAGCACCGACTTTGTTTTTCTAAAGAAATTCATAGATAGACGATGACCGATGAGACCCCTGGACATGCGGTGATGTAAATATGATTGAAAGTTTTTCTTAAGGTTCTCCGGAGAAACTCTTGATTTAGTGTGACCGAAATTAGCTTTCGTCAAGTTAATTTTTAAACTCAATACTCCTACCCAAACAAATATATTCCAGATAAAATAACGCTACGAAAATGAAAGTCTAGTGTCTGCTATCGATTTAAACGAAGAATTCAGCACCGAACAGCATTACCTTCGGGACGCTTTAGAGTAATTTTGACTGATTTTTGACAGCCCGGACTCCGGACTTATCTTCAAATTGGACTCTTTTTTTCCAATGTAAAACGCTTTTGCTGTGATTTAATCATAAGCTTGTGAACTTGTAAACATAATTTATCTCTTCCCATTTATGCGTTCTATCGGTATATTTTTGAAAACAAAAAAAAAAACGTACATTCTGCGGTGTGAGTTGAATTCTAATTAATTGAGTTCACACACTGGTTACGTTTAATAAAAAAAAAAATATTTTTCTTTAATCGGTACAATGGTATAACAAATT
This sequence comes from Cheilosia urbana, assembly GCA_946477585.1. Taxonomy (NCBI): domain Eukaryota; kingdom Metazoa; phylum Arthropoda; class Insecta; order Diptera; family Syrphidae; genus Cheilosia; species Cheilosia urbana. The sequence continues at coordinate 131,011,609 of OX297853.1, read as the reverse complement.
AAGCGCGATTTAAGTCTTTTTTTTTATTTTCCTTTTTTCAAGCAGGGCTCTGTTTTTGGACTCTTCCTGAAAATGTTCAAAAGTAACACTACACCGAACCGTTGACTTGTTTAGTATCATGGATAAGTGTTCTGCAAGGTCATCGAGACTCAAGTGCTAATGATACCTACCAAAAGCCACCCTGGTTCAGATGGTAGTTAAGAGTACAGCTCGTGAAAGCAGTATCAAAGACAGGTAAATCGAGCTGGCCATCTAGAGAAATCAAGAGAATCTACTTGGATTGATGCAGATTTTTTCACGCTACCACCACAATTTTTCATTTAAGAAGGAACAGATTCAACTATAGTAACTTACTGTTTTATAGAATAAGCAATTTCTTCTTTTTGCATTTCGTCGTGTAGGTACCTTGGGACCCTGAAAGACGTCTTCCCTCCTACATAAGTCGACTAAGGTTGCTGAATAAGCAGACTTTGGAAAAACGAAGAGAAAAATCAAATGTTTTATTTTTGTTTTGGGTCCTGACTGACAACATTAACTCCGACAATATTCTTAGTTCTTTAAACATCAATACTAGAACGAGGGCAACAAGGAATCCATTTTATTTTTATTTCAAACGACGTCTCTATGGAAGCAATGGCGCCATCAAAAACTTGATTAATAATGTGATTAATTTCAAACTAACAAAATTAAATTTAAAACAAATATTAAAAGAAATGTAACATGTTCATGTTAAAATACCTAACTTTTTTTTAATAATAAATTAATGTATGATTAACTGTAGCTTAAATGCTTAGTAGGTAAATAAATACAAAAAAAACAATCAATTTGTTCAGGGAAGTTTGATTTTATACTACGTATATAGGTATCTCTCTTTCATATACGCGCTTGGGGATTGCGCCTGATTCTTTAAAGTCATTGACAAAAGTTCCAGAGCTGAATTGTTTACTTGAAACCCTACACCCGGGTCCCTTGTAATGTTTAAATGGGACATCCAAAATATTGAGAAAGAACTGACAAACAAATGGAACTTTTGAGTGCCGCAATTTGAATTTCTCGAGTCCTTCTTCATACCCTGGCTTGGATACATAATCCAACTGGGTTTAGTATAGCATTGAAAAAGACTTCTATATGATGCTGATTTTCCAAGGCCTACACAGTACCTAATCTAAACAGCCTGATGGCAATGATAGCACTTTAGCACCCTGCCAATGGACTTTGATGCTTTTTTTCTCTGGAAAAGTTGCTCCTTTCCTTGCCAATGGGCTTTACCAACGGAAATCATTGTTAAACACACCTATGTCGATATGATTATGACATTAGTCCACTACACCTATACGTAAGTGCGAGCTGAAGTTAAAGACAGTTCTGTTACGTGCATATGCTGCTCGTCATCGTAACATGTAATTGGAGTCCATCATTTATCTCCGCAATTACCCAAATCTTTGGACGCCTGCCTTTCCATTACGCAAAATATAGTTTGCCCAGAAAAAAAAAAAAAATCACAGTTTCAGCTGAACGAATGATGTAAGATGAAAGATGCTCGTGCGTATACGCTGCGTCTTGCGAGTAAACACAGAAAATTATCCCAAATTACACGTATTCACAAAAACAAAGGAAAAAATCCGAAACTTTACATTCTTTTCCATGAATAACTTAAATAGAGTTATTAAGTTGAGGTGACCAATTCAAGTCTAAGATCAGCCAGCACCACCGTCCATCAAGATGTGAGTAGATATACTGTATGACTTGCTGAAAGGATGTTGTGTTCCGCGCGCATAAACGCTTATTAAATATTTCAGTGCGCACTGACTTCATCATTACGACGACGACGGCGCGTTTCCTTCAATGATGGGCATCTTGTTTAGTCTAAGTGGCGGTATTATTATTACCGCAAGTAAGTTTGCAATTATGTGTAATCGCTTCCTTGCACCTTGCACCCAATTTAATAAGCGGTATAGTGGCATTTTGCCTGTTCCAGCCCAGTTGCTCTTTTGTTACACCAGCAATAAGTGAGACGTTTTAATGACTTAATTTAGCGGCGCAAGTAGGCAGGCATCAGCATACGTTTCACTTGTTAGTATTATGCTGATGAGGATGCGTTTAACAAGTTTATGAATGGCTTATGTTGTGACACCAAAGACGCATTCTCGTGTAATTTCGAATGCTAACATTTTACCAAGCGCATCCGAATGGGCACTGATCGAAACTCCATTTTGGTTTCAGCGCAGTGATAGGTTTTACCCCTCCCAGCGCGGCCATCCTTCATCTGTACGCAGGGGTTATTACTAAATTATTGGGATAGCAAATGACAAATGGGTTTGGTCATTAGCTCCGACAGGTTTCATTTGCATAATTCGAATGGAACTGTGGATGGAACCGGTTGTTGGACTCAAAACAAAGAGGAGAATCAATTGGCCAAAGAGAAAGACGAAACTTTGGTGCTTAATAATCGGTTTACGATTGACAGATGAATTTTGTTTAATTATAAGCGAAAAATCTTCGAAAATAACAAACAATGGCCTCAAATGACTCTTACTTTCTGAATCACGCATAGTTCTGAGTATATGGACGGAGATTGACAAGAAAGCGAAAGTGCGCAGGTACCTACCTATGTGGAATGGCTACCTATAGGAGTCGCTGCCATTATGCAATTTGAAATGCTTCCTTTTAAAAATGGCACACTTTGGCGTTTTGTGTATGGAAAGGTATTACTGTACCGCTGCGGGAGTTATGCAACAATGCAGGCTTTAGTTTTTGAAGTCGAATGGAGGAATGTATTTGTATATAGGTCGCTGTCAGTAACTCAACGGAATTTATGGTGACAATGCAGCGTATTATGTTTTCGTAAAAAGACCATTGTGAATTCTTGCAGCTACCGATTATCGGCCGCATCGAAATCAACTTGTATTTGGAGTTATTTCACTCAGAAGAAGCGAGCTTATATCAAGAATCCGTTGTTTAATAAGCTGTTAAATTCTTATTCCGAGCACTTTTCTTATTTTGTGTCTTCTTTTACGACGGTTTCATGACAGTTTTAATAATTTGCATCGTAAATCCAGTCCCGAAATGATTTCATTCTAAGAATTCAGCATCTTAATTTCAGAAAACTTGGATTCAGCTTATGTACCTGTCCTTAAACATATTAGAATAGAGAAGGTATGCCAGCTTAATTTAAAATCAAAATTATCTCATTTAGTCTTAATTTTAGACCACAGTAAATTTAATTTCTGCTTTAGGCGATCTATATAGATAATTGATTTCCACGGTCTATAACAATAGTACGAGATCCAACTGTTGTTGTAAACCATGAAAATTAATGATTTATATAGATCATGCGGGCATAATAAAAACCGCCTTTTGTGTTCTTTAAAATGTTAGAATGAAGAATATGAGAGCTTATACGTTTAAATCAAAATCATCTTGTTTTTAGTATTCAGCATCTTACTTTCAGACCGTCATAGTCTTAAGATAGGTTAGCTAATGTAGTATTATATATACATATATATCAGAGTGAGGAATAAAACTACCTATAGTCAATCTATATACCTACAGGGTGGCGAAAAATGAATCACCCTATCGGAAGATGTTAAAATGTTTGTAAATGGCGACGTACGTCAATCATATTTGACATTTGTTAACTAGACAGCTGTAGTATATAACAGACGAGGAAAGAAGCGCTAGAATAACGTGTGTGAATTACTGACAAACCATCCTCAATCTCGAAGAGGACCATTTTGTGTCGAAAATAATTATCACGCGATCTGAGGTGCATTCCACTTAATAGGGGCCATACACGACCCAGACATGTCGTTGCAAATTAATATATTTGTCTCTATCAGTATCGTGTGTAGGTGTGTACCTATCCGTCTGCGTGAATTAAAAACTTTTTAAATTTTCCTTAGTCTGCAATGACATGTCTGTGTCGTGTATGGCCCCTATAAGAGATTACGTGAAATCAGAAAGAAAGTTGCAATTTTGCACTTGTTTTTGAGAGCCTGTCACAATTTGTTGCTATTTGGGTCCTCTTTTAAGATGAAGAAAGCACTTCAAAATTTTTTCAAATGCTGTTATTTCCAAATAAAAACCTTTTAAATGCAAGGCAGTTTTCTATCAGCTATCACAATACTGTTACAGTGTTTTTGGTTCGCTAAACGATCCTACCATTCAAAAATACTAAATGTGCAGAATTGCTTTAGAATTGACACTTTTTTTCTCATTAGCCCTTTTTCGGGCGACTTTTTGCAATTTTGCAGTGGTCACGCTGACGCCAATAGGTAAGCAAAATCTTCGTTTCTGTGGCACTGAAAATCCGCTTGTGATGCAAGAACAGCTATTACATCCACTAATAGTCACTGTGCGGCGTTCATGCGAGAGTAGTGATTGGTCTCTATTTTTTTTTTTTTGAGGACACCATTGGCAATATACGGTCATATTACTGGCGACCACTACAGCGTCATGATAAAGGGCTTCATACTGCCGAAATTGGATGAGCGGGGCTTGGTAAGCATGTGTTTTCACAATCCACAATCCAACAATAATGGATATTGTGAAGGAAGCGTTTCCTTATCGCTTATAATCTCCCGATTTGGTATGGCCAACAAGATCGCCCGATATAGCCATCCCAGACTTCTTTCTTTGGGGCTATTTGAAGTCGCGGCTTTATGTCAACAAGTCTCAGACAATCGCAGCCCTTAAGGAGAATATTTGACAGGAATTCGAACAATTATCACCGCAAATCTTGCGGAAAGCCATGAAAAATGCAATAAAACGGGCACAAATGCGTTTTAAAACTGACGGCAGCCACTTGACGGATATTATTATTTTCCACTTAACAAACAAAATTATAAAAGTCGAAATTAAGACATTTTATTTTATTTAGTAAAAAAGTAATTAAAAAACAAAATTGGATGATTAATTTTTCGCCATCATGTGTGTAGACTGAATTTGGTTTCAAATATGCGAAACACCAAGTTCTTTTCTTTCCCAACCCTCTGCTACTCAAGACAGGAAGGTACCTAACTTTGCAGTATTGAAAATGGATCTCCCGATTGGCGTCTGCTTTTCGATTAAGAGTGTCTCATAATTGTGCTTAGTTGACCATCCAAAGGTAAAAGTAGCCAGCGGATAGTATAGCAATGTCCATCTGGAATTGAATCGCTGAGTTGATAAGTCCGAGCATTGAAAAGGAAGAAAATAGCAATGTCTCTCGTCAGTTTTATATGGGAACCTTAGAAGATGGATCATGGATGTAGACCGGAGGAGTTCACTATTTTGAATTACCCATGTTTTTTATTGGTTTGTTTTTTTTCAAAGCAATATGTTTTTTTCAATATTCACCACTACGGGCAAAGACATAGAATTACCCATGTATTAAACAGTCATAGGATGGTAGGTATTTTTCATAAGCTACTTTGACGCACATCAGGGACATAAAGCTAGTGAACATTTTTTGAGACGGCTTTACAAAAAGAGACATGATTCCTAATACTGTTGCCACCTCGCTTAAGGCCCAAGGTGGGCTACTGGCAGTAGAATATCCGGACAACTAGCGGCCTTGCCTTTCAGGTTGTTCATGACTATAGTAAACTATTTTTCCCTCAAGAACCCACAGAGCGGAAAAAAGGACACGAAAATATGAATCTGAGCGCGAATTGTTTGGAGATCGATCAAGTAGGGTCGAGTCAAATAATTTGTGGAGACTCCAAGTCAAGGAAACAATCAAAGACAGATACCTCGTGGTTAAAATTGAACAGGGAAATCTTGTTGTAGAGTAGTGTAGTGGTTTTCTTTGAGCAAGTCAGATAATACGGAACTTACATAAGATATGCATAGGAAATGGAAGGATGATAGATAGATGTGGATTTGGTCTGGACAACACTTGATGATTATTTGTACCACTGACAGGACATAGACGCATGGAGATACCTAGTTGAAATAGTTAGTGCAAATTTCGGTACACTTTTTGCAATGTCGAGCCATAATGCGGAAAACCGCAGCGAATTGTATGAACAGACGGTATGAATCAGCCGTCTAAAGGGGCTATGAGATAAGGAACAAATAAACACCAGAGGCTTCGACTCGAACCAGAGTTTCATTTGTCTAAATGGGTGGGTCAAAAACTTGGCAGCCACCCTTGCAGGTAATTTATTCCTCAGTTGGTCTTCTTAGCGTAGCTCATCCCTGTTCTCTACTGGGGGGTGTCACATGGATGCAGTCTATTTTTCTTTTTTGAATAAATTTAACTTGTACGTCAGAGGACAAGCGTCCGTGATCACAATGGGGCTTACTAATAATCATTTTTAACCTTCAAACTAAATATTTTTTAGGTCACAATAGGTAGTATGTAATTTTATATGGAAAATTTCGACATTGTGAGATCGAAAAATGTTGCCTGGACAGTAAAAATGATTATAAGTAACGCGGAATGATTTTAGGTATCCGACTAGAAGTTCCCTGACCTCGAGGTTATCAGAAGCCCTGTTTTCGTCCTAACTCTATTTGATACATGCAAAAAATGTATCAAAACTTAGAAACATACGCTATTTTTAACAACTCAGATCATGCGATTCCTCGATCTTTCGCATAGTAGATAGGTTTTTATAGCGCTAATTTTCAGTACCAAACCAAAATAGTTTATAAAGGGTTTTTCAACAGGGACGCTACAAAAGTAGAGCAACAGGGAAAGCAAACGACGTCGAATTTCTTGCCGCTCTTTTGACATTTCTCTTTAGTAAGGTTTGCCATTTTATGATGGATAGATATACGAGCCAACAACGAGTCGAAATTATTAAAATTTACTAGCGAAATTCGGAGTCAGTGGCCTCGACCTTAAGAGCGCTACGTCCAATTTATGGTCGTCATAATCGTCCTAGCAGATCAACAATTGAGCGTCTAGTGGAAAAATTTGAATCCACAGGCACAGTATAAAATGTTCCCGTGCCAGTGAGACAAAGAAGTGCCCATAGTGTCGAGAATATGGCTGCCGCTGAGGCTTCAGTTGAACAAAGCCCAAATGTGTCTCTCACACTCTGTTCTCAAGCGTTGGGCATCTCTGTGAGGTCGTTGTGGCGAATTTTGCGAAAAGATCCTGGCCTACATCCTTGCAAGATTAAATTGACGTAATAACTGAAGCCGCTCGACCACCAGAAGCGTCGTATGTTCGTGAATTGGGCTGAGCAATAACTTGAAAATGATTCCGATTTTCATCGAAAAATCATCTTCAGCGATGAGGCTCATTTCTGGCTGAATGGCTTTGTCAATAAACAAAATATGCGGTATTGGTCAGGCAGCAATCCACACGTCCTCCATGAGTCATCATTGCATCCCGAAAAAATTACGGTTTGATGTGGTTTATGGGCCGGCGGCGTCATTGGGCCGTACTTCTTCCGTGATGATCAAGACCGGCACGTTACTGTGAATGGGAATCGCTACCGTTCAATGATAACCGAATATTTTTGGCCCCAATTGGATGATATGGACTTGGAGGACATGTGGTTCCAAAAGGACGGCGCCACAAGTCACACAGCGAATGTCACAATCAATTTATTGGAAACCAAGTTTGGAGAACGTGTTATCTCACGAAATGGTCCAGTCGCTTGGCCGCCTCGGTCGTGCGATTTGACGCCGTTAGACTATTTTCTGTGGGGCTACGTCAAGTCTATGGTCTATGCCAACAAGCCAGCGAGGATTGATGAACTTATCGAACGTGAAATTGCAGCAGTATCGGCCGATTTATGCTTGAAAACCGTCGAAAACTGGGTTCAGCGTCTGGACTTCTGCAAGCGTGCCCGTTGTGGCCATGCAAAAGAAATCGAGTTCCATACATAATGGTATCAAACGTACTTTCACAGAAATAAAGATTTATTGATATCCAAAACCGTTCTTGTTTTATTAAAAAAAAAAAACTTTTGTAGCGCTCTTATTGAAAAACCCGATATATGCAAACTGTGGTTAAAAAAATTCTGGAAATGTTTAGGCTTTCCAATTATTTAAGGAGGTTGGGTCCCCTTTGAAAATTTTCTGAATTCTGCTTTGTCCTAGGGAACAAACAAGGATCCTCGTCCATTCTCTCGCAGCACAAAATCAACACAGATTTTCATTACAAACATCGCAGTTCAAGCTCGCCACATCAATTGAGTCGGTTGTGGAAAATATTTCCACAAACTACAACCAGACCGTAATTGCATTTAAATTGGTACATGCAGTCAGTCTCCCCGGCTATAAAGCATCATCCCGTGCTGTCTTCATCGTATGATGTGAATTACCACGCGTACTTATTATCAAATGATCACAGAGTTGCGTAAAATTAAAACCACTTTGTTGAGGGTAATTTTCTTTGACTCCAACCGCTTGACTTGGCTTGTTCAATCAGACACATACACACACACGCTGATGCAAACGGGGGGTTATTAAAACTGAATTTAAAAGATGAACTCACGAAAAATTTCCCCAACTCGTGGATACAACGTACCTATATACGAAACCGTAATGATTGCGCGAAGATTTCGAATTTTTGTGAACAAATTTCTAATGATGATGAGTTACTGATGGTACCGGTCCCCAGACTGTGCCTAGGTTTCGCAACATCCTGATGAGTAAATTGCGTGAGCAGTGTGATTTGAAATCAAGTCAAAAAGGCCGATTGCCGATTGCCCATTGTGCAGTTCGAATCTATTGTGAGAGCGAAGGTCTTTCTAAATTTGGAGTTGAAAACCAACAGGAAGCGCACATGGACAGCGGCGGGCGAATGTGTACTTTTATAATCGGTCCGTTGGAATGAACTTCAAAGGGATTTAGGTAGGAAATTTGAAAATATTTGCAATGGGTCATAAAATGCATTGTCCGATGTCCTTGAGCTGGGTTGGATAATGGATATGCAAACAGAAATTTGCAACCGTTTTGTATAAGAATTGGTGCAACAATCCTTTGTTAGGCAATCCTTGCGCTGTCGGGTACGAAATGCGAATAGTCGAGGTTGTAAATTGTCTCAACTGAACGTAGGGGTTGTAGACGATGGTTTGTTTGGACAACTCGTTTTTGGCGAAGACAGGACATTTGCAAATTTGGCAGCAGGTATAGAATGATGTCCTACAGATGTTTGAGTGTACACTCGGCATGCAGTTGTGATTTGAACCTTGTGCGGGCTGATGCGTGCATTGCCTGTCTGAAATCGAAAGTGAAGCTCTGAGTTAGTAATAGTATAGGTAGTAATTGTGGACATGTATTTGACAAAGTGTCACAAGTCTATATTCAAACTGAACATCAGTTCAGTTTTGTCAGTTAATTACTTACTCAAACCAGCATCTATCTATCAGAGTGAAGCGGTACTTAGAGAACTGTCTGATCAGTGTCTGTAAATAGGTAAGCCTTAGAAATAATTTAATTTAGTCAACCTCTGCGGTTATTCTATTTCTATTTATGACGACATTTTACAGCGATTAGTATTTGAAGTAAATTTTCTGCACCTCCTGTGGAATGTCCAAATAATCGGCCATTACATTTCAATTGAAGAAAAATATTTATAAAGGGTTTTTGTCGTTCTCGTTGGTTTCTTCTCGTAGCACAACGACCTTACATGTCTGTCCAAGAAGTAACCACCAGTGGTCTATGTCACCAACTTACAAATTGTTTACAAGCATTTTATTTATTTATTTGCTCTTTACAAAGGGGAATTTGTAGAAATTTCTTTATTTGTGTTTCACCAAAACTGAATTTGGATTTGGTGAAACACAAACTTGAACGAAAATATGAATTTTTTACGAATTTTACTTGTAAGCAAAAAAGAAAAGAAAAAAAGAATTTTCGTTCTATTTTGTGTTTCACCAATAAGGAACACCAATTGAGAAAGCATTTGAAGAAAAAAAGATATGCTCAAGCGTATTGCTTGAAGTCTCACAAGCCTTTGATAAGGTGTGGCATGACGGCTTGAAATTTAAAATACGACAAGTTCTTCCCGTATGCCTATATGATATTCTGGAATTATATCTCGGGAATATACTCTTCCGTGTTAGACATGGAAACGAATTCTCTGAGCTTAAGAAAATTTCGGCCGGGGTGCCGCAAGGAAGTGTCCTTGTCCCGCTTCTCTATCTGTTATATACTCGCGATATACCAAGAGAAGATGGCACTGCTCTTGCTACGTTCGCCGACGGCACCGCTATCCTAGCAGTAGGTAATACAATTGAAGAAACGACTGCAAAACTGCAAATCGCACTGAATAAGGTAAATGAATGGACGAGGGACTGGCGGATCGCCCACAATGAAACTAAATCTGTTCACGTGAATTTCACATAGATATAAGAAAAACGACTTGTAGTCGCAGTGGCTTAGTGTGTTAGTGTGTTGGACTACTAAGAGAGGGGTCTCAGGTTCGAATCCCACAAAAACCCAAAATCCAACTTATGGTTTTTTTCCACTGCGCTACCTTTCGCGAACGTCTGACAAACATCCGAGAGTAAAAATGTCTTGTAAGAGCTTCTCAATTAGCCGTTTGGAGTCGGCATAAAATTGTAGATCCCTTCCATTCGTTCCAAAAATGAAAAACTCACACAAAACGAACGGTTGTGAGAAGCTAGGCCTAGGGTCCCTCCGGACCTGTTGCGCCAACTATTTATTTTTTTTATAAGAAAACTAATGACTTGCCAATTTTCCTAAACTTGACCCGAATACCCTTTGCAAACGAGGCCAAATATCTGGCTGAATGGAATTCGCACGTGAAAATGAAACGTAAAGAACTCGATATCCAAAGGGATCTCGGAATTCCAATAATTGAAGCTGAAACAAAAAGCTTCGCGAGAAAGCATAGAAACCGACTAATCGGACATGTCAACAATACAGTCCGACAAATTTTGGACGAGAACAATTTATTGCGCCGACTACAAAGAACGAAACCGTTCGACTTGGCAAGATAAGATTAACCGCGTCTTAATTGCGGAACATGCAGGATCTTTCATTGGAAAGTAGCCGGTCCAAAAGTTGTTATTAAAATTGCTTGATAAGTTATCAGCCCTATTGCGAAGATCAATTATCAATCGGTTGACGATTGACAAATTTATCAATTAAAATTGATGTTGGTATTGCGAAAAACAATTGATAAAAATATAACCTATTGTGAACATAACGCCAAATATAAAGTTATTCTGAATGAAAACTCAACTTTGACAGTTTTAAAATATTTGATCGGAAGAGTGATTGTTACGATTTTTGCAAACAATTTAATTAAACAATAATTACGAGTGTTAAATCTATGAAATTTATTGAAAACCATGTCATCGGTGGAATTGTTTTTTTATCATGACCAAGACGAGACAGAGTACGCGGAATTGGCTGCTATACATACGGAGTTTGCGAATCGCATCTAATCCTTTGGAACTGGAAATCCGAATATAGCTAATTTCATTTCCAAGGAATGCTTTTGAGGTGCATTCGTTGATTTTTTGGAAGATATTGGACCCAAACTTAAACCGATTAATTGCAGCTCTGCTTGGTCTTGCGCAGTCAACAGCAACAGTGTCCTTTATTCTAAGTGAACTGCTAAACGAGTTATGGAAATATATATATATCTAGCCCTTAAAAAATAACAACAATAACAATTAAAAACGTTGATGTTCAACATTTTCTTTTAAGAGTCGTCCTTATCAAAACTGAAATTGCGATTGATAGAAAAATTGACAACTACCAATAAAATTATTCAAGATTGACATTCACAATACCGATTTGTCAACCAACAATTGCTGCACGTTCACAGTCGATCAACACTTAATTGATAATTGATCTTCGCAATACCATTTAAAGAAATGTATTGATAAGTATCAACTATCGATTGATAGTTGATCTTCGCAATAGGGCTGTATATCTTAGTTGCAGTATCTAACAATTCTTCGAAGGGTGGTGTTTTTAGTCATTAAAAATCTGACACTACTATGAGCACGCGCTTGCTATTCTCATAGTGTCGTTGGAAGATTTTCACCTACCCTCGGTAACAAAAAAAAAAAAACAAGATCAAGAAATTTTACAAATTTGTGTCGATTAAATAACAATTTGTAATTTTCCAAAGGAGTCGCTTTTCAAACCTAAAAATATCTTTACGTCGAAGGCATAGTAGCGCCGAAAGTGATATATCTAAGTGAGGATTTTATGCTGTATAGACGATCAAAAATCTGTCGACCGCGATTTAACTAGACGAAATTTCAGATTCTTTTATTTGCAACAAAAAGTTTCGGATAATACGTGATAAGGTAGAATTCTGAAAATGTTGTTCCCATTCGCTACTTTTACCATTATCATTTCTATCGTGAATAAAATTCCCTCCCGAAATATTTCCATCGTAAGTTTGTAGGTTGAAATTCAAAACGCAAGCAATTTCTATGGGAGTTTGTTATTTTTAATTTGGTCGATTTGATACGAGAAAATAGAAGTGGCATAGAATTGGTATATATACTTCAACCAACAGAGAGGAACAATATTTAATCATGCAAGTATTTTGTTTAAAATATTTTTTTATTTTTTTTGTTTTTTTCAAAATGTACCTATCCACTAAAATAAATTAATAGGTGTAGCTTAACCCAATTAATCAAAAACAATTGGAGATGATGGTAAATGTATTCGATGAAAATGCACTCAGCTTGACGATGAAAGGAGTGGCAAATGGTTTTTTGATTGTTGACAGGTTGTCTGAGAGAAAAGCCAGCAGATAGATACTTAAACTTTGGTTTATTGAGCCTGTAGTACTGGTAAAATTTAATAAAGAACGAATTTGTAATAACTACATTGCAACTCTATTTAATTGTTTTACCTTCAATGACTGTGGTAACTCTAAGGGATTGGGTTTATCTCTTAAAGTTATTCTGTTCAGTTACAGTATCTACATAATTTTCTTATCAAATTTGTTTGTTTTCTAAGCTTCATATATCTTGTTTTCTATTTTAGCGAATCGAATACTTTCTTCAAACAAAATATTTGCAAAATATTCACAAATATGAGCTTAATTGACAATTGAATAAATCACAGTTGCTAACAACTGTCAATGTATTCGAACCTATTTTCGAAAAATTCCGGGGAAATCAATCCCAATGGAGATTCGCGGTAGGAGGAATATTTTCCAGGCAACAGAAAATATTCGACAGGAATTTTTTTTCCCTCGGAAATGTCGATAGCCTTGTTACATATATGTTATTGTATTATAAAATTTGCCCAATAAAACATTTTTCTTATTGCGAATTAAAAAGGCAATACATATTTTTGTCTGGTTTATTAATTTTGTTCTTTGATATTATCAGTTAGAGAACTTACAAAACTGTTGTTATTGCAACTCTGAAAAATAATCGGTGAAACGCTTTTGTTTTTATATTTTGGATATAACAAATACATTTTCCCTCAATTTGTTTCTATTTTTAAAAAATGTTTTGGAAATAAGCTTGAAGTTCGTGAAACAGAAAATCAGTAAACAAATTTGTAATTATATTTAATTAATTTGTAATTGTTATCAACAAATTAGTAATTGTAATAAATAAATTTGTTATTGTAATCAACAAATACAAATTTGTAATTATAATTGTAATTTGGTGATGCGGTTGGTGATGTTGGTTGTCCATTGACGTCCCCACTTCGTGATTTAATTTTACCGTATTCGTCCATGTTGTAATTGACCATTAATATAGGAAGTCCGTAAACGTTCAGTAATAATTGCAGGCTGTCGGTCTCTTCCTAGTGATGATTTTTCCGAAATTGATTTCCTTTCTTTCATTTTTCGAAATTTATGTTTTTGACAGCTAGCCTAATGTTTTACTGTACTATACTATTTCGTACATGAACCATTCTCCGACATTTATATATATCATCATTTTTGATGTCTTGAAAATTGTGAAACTGAACATCAGTAACGAAACGATCGGGCCCCGGTCTCGTTTATTTGAAAAATGTGCCTCCACGGATATCAGTAGCGTACAATGCGCGTCAAAAAGCGCTTTTAGTGGATGAAGGGTATTTCAAGAAACGCATGCGGGTTATCTTCGATCCTAACGCGACAAGTTGGCTTTAAAAAAAAAGGTGAACCTTCAAAGGCCTCTGCAATTGTTTTGCAAATAGGTGTTAGCTCAGCTCTGCACTAAAATGATTGTAGGTTGTAGTCCTCCAGAAGCATGTTTCTAAAAAGCGACTTAAAAATTTGTCCTGTGCTCTGTGAAGTTTTTGAAAAGTAGGTAATATCCTCGCGGATTTAAAGGAACTTGCGTGCATTGGATAGCTGGAGGAATAATTCCGTTCAGTTCCTCGGAAAATCTGCCGCAGTACTACCTATATTTCATGTTAGAAAAGCAGCTATAAATAGGAATCCAAAATATTATATCCCTTGCGTGGGCAGTCGTGCGGCATTTAAGTCGAATTACTCCATTCAAATGAATATAAATTCCGGCATGCAAAACATGATTCATTCACATGCTGGTTTATAAGAAGAAGATCACCTGCTCACATATAGCTAGGAGCTTCAAAAACACCCACATTTAACTTGGACAAGAAGTAGTTATAAAACATATGGTTGTCTCATAAAAAACCAGCAGCTTGTGGCTCGCGGCGATTGCTATTAAAAGGTGAAAGGTGTTGTCATCCAAATCGGAATCGATATATGTATATCGGGGTAATAACTGCACAGTGCATCATTGGAAAGATGGCCAAAGGGCTAGGCAAGCATCTATAGTAAAAGTGAAAAAACTGCAGAGATGAAATTGGAGCGTTGCGAACGCCAAGCTGTTGTCATGCTTGGGAGTATGGTTCTTTTATCGCCTGGACGGTTATAGCAAAGATATAACCCTAACAGATCTGAGAGAATTCATAAAGATCAAAATGGTTTCGTTAGGTGCATGTACTACTAAATAAAACCACACACTGTCCTCTTAAATTTTATATCTACAACCACAAACCATCTCATTGTTTTTGGCCAGCAACTTTGTTCACCTGCGCGCATATATTTGTGCAACTCACAAGCAACATCTGACTACATCTCAAAAGGCATCATCTATAGATCCGACTGCATTCATGTTTTCAAATAACAAATGCGACTTCTCCTACATATCATTATCTAATTCACTTTTAATTGGATCCCCCTGCGGACTGTATTTGCATCCAATTACGTCAACTCAAACAAAAAATTCCTTAAATAGAAATTTAAATGCTTTTTGTGGTCCGACGGTCGTTTCCTTCCTTAAAACTACCTTCGATGATTGGAATTCCTACCGAATTCCATCCCCTCGTCCTTGCCCACTTACCAATGGCTGCATTGAACATCGACTTCAAAAAAAAGGACACATAATAATGTATGTGGATTCAATTCCATTTTGTGTGCCCAAAAAAAAAAAAAACAACATGCCTGATCCATTTTCATCCCTTAAGTAATTTCGAAGGAAATAGTTGCTTTCCTTCCATCTTTCTATTTTTCTTCCTTTACCTATCCCTCTTTGTCAGCGGAGCGTGATAGAAAAAAAGACCCAAAGCAAGTGTTTGTGTAAGTGGTGCTGTGCGAGCGTGTACGTCACATTCCAATCTATATCAATCTTATGTTCGCAATGACGGATGACATTTGTCAATGTCAGACATTTTTTGTTGAAGCGATGCGTAAGTAGGTATGCATATTGACACATCCCCTTTTGTTTGTGCTGAGAACATACCCATTTTCGGTTTTGTCCGAGATCATTTCGAACTCCGAATATCGACATCAGTAAGCTATGAGAAACGTGGCGTTGCCACTAAAATAGCTTAGTAGTGGGAATGTACAAATATTTGCATTTCTTCGAGAAGCCGAGTGGTGAAACTCACCCCAGCAGTAGTTTCCTTTTGATTTTTCCAAAATTAGACTTGTGATCCCTGAAGTATGACGGATAGACTGCATTTTGGGGTTCATAACGAATGGCTCCTGTCAATTTATTGAATTCCTCTTTATATGAGGGGTTGAATTTGGTATCTGCTACTGTTCACAAAACCAAACTCGGATTCCGTTGGATATTCGCATTCAGCATCTCACTGCACACGGAAAATTTTTAATTGCACAATTTGCTCGAGATTCGTGCAGTAATGACTCGCTCCAGTCTCCACTCACCAATTACACAGCCATCCGGCCCCAAAGTTTTCCGTTCGGGGGGTTGATGGACGACGGAACGAGATAGAACAAAGTGTTGGATTCACCGACGTGGCTGAGTGAACTTACCCTAAAGGTGTGATGCCAAAATAATGATTATTCTTCGGTGATTAATGCTTTTATCACCGCACCGAGTTCATCATTGCCAGGAGCTTAATCAGAATGCCATTGCCGACTGATGGCAGCACATTAGTTTATATCGCCCTCGTCATCGTCATCGCCGGAATCGTTGTCGTTGTCGTCGTCATCGTATTCGTAGTTCCCATAGTGCACACAGCCACACAACGTACCATAGGACAATATGATGTTGGGGAGGTATCCTGTTGCGATTGGATTTAGCCTGAAGACTCTGTTCGGGTGTACATATCGACCCGTTAAGTTGAAGCCATAAAATAATTAACACGATATTATTATTCGGGGAGCTTCAAACCAAACTTTGATGATTTAAAATGAATTACATGTTAGCACTAAGCTGGAGGGAACCAGGAAGAGCTGGGATATATTACCATGGCTTTCGCAGAGGGTATCCCTTTGAAAGATGGTTTTATTGGGAGCTAGATGGGAGTTGGTGTATAGTGCACTGTCATACTTCGCAGCTAAGACGCTGTGAGAGGAGTTTCTGAGAGCCCTTGCAAAGGAATTTTCACCATCGAGTTGCATATGCGTTTCTCTAACTATAGTTATAGGTGTGACTGTGTTTGTATTTTGCAGATAAATTTGCCTTAAGCTCTTTATGGTTCAAGGGAGATTCTGTTTTTATTCAAGTTTTTGTTAAAATGTGCAAGATTACGCTTTTTACCGACGGAAAAAAGCACCACAATGATGGCAAACAAATGCGGAGGGTCGACAAAAACAGAGATTCAATGATTTGTAAAAAAATAGGGAATAGTTTATAGTTCAAGGGCTATTCAGGTTTTAGGTATTGACAACAACATCTTAGAAAGGCAAAGACAAACTGGCAAACATTATAACCGAAAGCTAAGCCCCATCTAGAAGATTGGTTAAAGCGAACCGCCGATGCTAAAAAAAAAGATCTATTATGCACTGACCTTATTATAAATTTATAAGCAAATCATGCACTTAAGGAAGTTCAGACGAAAGTGAGTCTATCAGAGACCTCTTGATGTGGCTATGCATAAGTAGTGCTGCAAAGCCTTATTCTATTCGATCAAAATTTTGCTTTGGCGCCTGAAAAGACACCCAGCTTAGGTAACTAATAAATCACACAAGTGATAATAGAAAGAGCGAATTTCTGTGACGTCAGCATGTCAAAATTTGCCACGAAAAATGACACGTATAATCTTAGCTTATGTATTCGTGCCTGTACAGATCAAAGGAGCGCCATTGCTGCCACACGTTCGGCATGTTTGGTGTCCATTACTTAGACGGCGTTTACATCACAGTTCAGTTTAGGAGTTCTTAAAGTTTAAGAAATCCAGAAATCCATCTCATTATATTACTTACTTAAGGTGGCGCTACAGTCTGGGGTGTACATGGGCCTCAACCAATTCGCCTCTCCAGTTAGCGCGATCTTTGGCTAACTGCCTCCAGTTGTGCACTCCAAGTTGGTTGAGGTCCCCTTCCACTTGCGCGCGCCAACTAAGGCGAGGTCTTCCTCTACTGCGTTGTCCCTCCGGGTTGGAATCGAAGACTCTTCGGGCCGGAGCGTTGGTGTCCATTCGCTCTACATGTCCTAACCATCTTAGACGACTAATGCGTACTTTTCTGAACAGGTCGATGTCGCTGTACAGCTCGTAGAGTTCGCTGTTAAATCTTCTCCTCCAAATCCCGTCAACGCAAACGGGACCAAAAATCGCTCGAAGAATTTTGCGTTCAAAACGACCAAGGAGATCTTCATCCGCCTTTGATAGCGCCCATGCTTCTGCACCATAAAGCAGGACTGGGATGATGAGGGTCTTATACAGAGTTTCCTTAGTATTTCTCGACAAGGCCTTACTTATCAGTTGCCGTCTTAGGCCAAAGAAACAGCGGTTGGCAAGTGTGATTCTTCGCTTGATTTCTGATGTGATGTCATTTTCAGAGTTTATAGCGGAGCCGAGGTAGACAAAGTCCCTAAATACCTCAAAGTTATAGCTGTCTATCGTGACGTTCTGTCCGATTCGTCGATGTTGTGTGTCCCTTCTTGTTGACAGCATATATTTAGTTTTACCCTCATTCGCCACTAAACCCATTTTTGCCGCTTCTGTACTAATACTTGCAAACGCACCAGTGACAACTCGCTGTGTTGTGCCAACAATGTCAATGTCGTCAGCGTATGCAAGCAGTTGCACAGACTTATGGAAAATTGTGCCTCTGGTGTTGGCTTGTGAGTTTCGCACAATTTTCTCAAGAATGATGTTGAAGAAGTCACATGACAGCGCGTCGCCTTGTCTAAATCCTTTTTTTGACATCAAAGGTCTCGGTGAGATTGTTTCCGACCTTTACGGAGCAGCGAGCGTTCTCCATCGTCATTCTGCACAATCTGACAAGTTTGGCAGGGATGCCAATACTAGACATGGCTCTGTATAGCTCGTCTCTATAAACGCTGTCATATGCGGCCTTAAAATCGATAAAAAGATGGTGAGTATCGATCTGGTATTCTTGGGTTTTTTCCAGGATCTGCCGTAGTGTGAATATTTGATCGGTCGTGGACTTACCGGGCCTAAAACCGCACTGATAGGGACCTATTAGATCGTTGACGAATGGTTTCAGGCGTTCACACAGTACAGCAGACATGATCTTATACGCAGTGTTAAGGAGACTGATGCCTCTATAGTTGGCGCAGTTTAGAGAGTCTCCTTTCTTGTGGATCGGGCAAATGATGCTCCGGTTCCATTCATCAGGCATACTTTCCTCTAACCAAATTTTGGAGACAAGTTGATGTATGCACTCTACCAAGTCATCCCCGGCTGCCTTGAAGAGCTCGGCAGGTAAGCCGTCTGGTCCAGCAGCCTTGTTGGACTTCAGCTTGGATATTGCTATCCTCACTTAATTTTGGTCAGGTGGACGGAAGTCTTGGGTTTCATCGTCCAGGTTGAATGGTTCGTTCTGCTTGACAGCGGAATTTGTGTCGTCTTCGCCGTTTAGCAATCTGCAGAAATGTCTTTTCCATGTCCTCAGAACTGACTGTGACTCTACTACAAGGTTTCCTTGTTCGTCTCTACAGGTCTCAGTTCGGGTCTTGTTGGCATGACACGTTCTTTTTACCTCATTATATTAATCAGAGGGAAATGAACTAAAAAACAACCTTTTTTTTTAACTTTTTTGTATATATTTTAAAGACAATACTTTTTATTTTTTTAATGCCTTTTTTTATGTATTACAATGTAAGATAAATTACATTCCAATACAGAAGGCACTAGCTACCAGGGCTTTCGGCTTTTAATGCTATTATTTTCGATGTCGTATTAAAACGAAATATTTTAATAAAGTTTAGAGAAAATGTTTTTTCTTTTATGTCGCGGGGAAAAAAATAGTTTAGTCTTAGCATAATTTATAATCTGGAGCGGTACGGAATGTTTATACTTGCACAATAATGGATGCACTTGGCTTTTTCTGATAGAGGCCGTAATACAAAATTCCCCGTAGATCGCTCTTTATTTATGTGAAACAATGGGAACAGTAAAAAAATATTTTGATCACTTTTTGTATTCCAAAAACAATCAGATACAGTAGTTGACACCTCTCTGTTTAATAGCGATTTCCTCCATTATTTGGATTTATTTATCTACTTTATTTATTTTACTTAAATATTAACTTAGCAAACTGTCACATTTTTGTATACTAAAGTCCCATTAAATGCATTTTAATATTGTACTGTATTGTAAGTAATAGGCCTTTATACTGCGACCGGAAGATATCTATTGTGTTGGCATCTATTATTTAAGCCAGGGAGCTGTTGAGGCTATTTATAAACCTCAGTGCCCTTCTTGGTTACATTTTTTCTACTCCTTGCCACAGCAGGGCATTCGCAGAGTATGTGTTCCGTTGTCTCCCCCTCTTCTCCGCAGAGTCAACAGGAGTCATCGTAAGAGAGTCAATTGTTTGAGACGGTATCTTAGTGGCCAGTGACCAGTAAGATAAACCGTTAAGATCCTACTTAGATCTTTCTTATTACTAAGCTCAAGAAATTTTCTTGTTTTACTACGAGCTGGGCTTATGAATTTTTTCGCCTGCCTCTGTCCTTTGGATTCCGTCCAGTATTTGGCATTCCCATTTCCTGTATTTTAAGTGTACGTAACCCGAAGGTACCCCAAAATAGGGCTCAGGACCAGTGAAGAGGCGTGATGCGCTTCTTCTTGCTAGATAATCCACCCGATCATTGCCCTTAAATTCCTTATGAACTAGTATCCATGCAACGGTGACTGTGTTGTCTTTGGCCAGATCTTCGAGGAGGTTGAAACATTCCCAAACCCTCATTGATTTGATCGAATACGATATTAGGGCCTTAAGAGCTGCTCGGCTGTCTGAGAGGATGTAGATGCGGGCACATTTAGTGCTACAGCTCTTTGGAACCTAGGCCCATAGACCCCAGCACCGGTGGCTTCGTCTTCCATATTAGTGATCCTAATGATATTACGAATTGGTTGGTTCTCTAGGTTCTCCCGTCAGATATGACTATCTTAAATTTTCTGGCGAAGCGAAGCCTTTTGGTGTCTGATACCTTGATCACGGGATCATCTTGAAGCATTCTTAATACGAATACCCGAAGCTGTTCTGTGAGGTTTCCTGCTTTAAGATTTGATATATCAAGGAGCCTGCATTTAATCATTACTTGCCATCAGCAACTGCAGTTCCGTAGAGTGCCAACTACTGTAGTTTGTGATATATATATTTTTTAAACCCATTTATTTCTAATTCAAAACCTCATAAGTCTAAGTGTATATTTTGATTAAAAAGAAAATTTCTTAAGCAGTATAGTAAACTTATTAAAATCGCTTTTAAAATTACAAAGCTACAATTGTTTGAAGTCAACACTTCCTTATGGCTGGCAACTACTGTACCCTTATGCTAGAGTGCACTTTTTATTGGCAATTAAGACTTTAGAGAGCTTTATAAAAATATCAGTGGACATTTCAAAATACATTATTATAAATTTTGTAAAAGAATATATCCAATGAAAACGAAATGAAGCATGCGAATACCAACAATTAACAAAACAATTCGGATTCTTACGTTCGATTGAATACGCGAAATCTTAAATCGGAAATCAAGTCGCAGAATCCAATTAAATGCAGCACATTATTTATTGTCCTTTTGTTAGGATTTTAATCAGATATTCATATTTGAACGAACTTGCCTTCAGATTTTAATACAGTCATTTGAATTTTTACTGTTCCTCTTGGATTTTGTATGCTCGACTTCGATATAAGATAAGGTTATTCCAAAAAGCTTTTCGAAAGCTGTACAATGTACATATCTACTCCCATTTACTTACGCTCAACCATACTCGCATAACATTCGTCCGAAGTCATTTCCACTACGATCTACGATGGTGCCAAAGTCCACCATTACATGATTAAGCGACAGCCTTCGAGACCTCCAATCAAATGTCATATAAGTTGTGTCCCAAGCCATGGCAAGTGGTAATTTCTCAGTGCTGAATGCAGAACCCACCCACTTTACAATGCCATGCGACAAGATGTACCGCATTAATCTCCCAAATGTACACAATGTACACACGCAATTAACATAGTGTAACGTTAATTAGGTTGTCGTACACAGATACACTTAATAAATTTAATTTTCTCTGCAATAAATCTGGAAGCCATTCGTCTGGTGTAAAATATGTTTGAGTGCTCATTCCGTATAGGTGTACATCGGGTGCAATTAATTACGCCGACAAACCGCCTCCGACAGCCCTCTTCAAGCACAAAAAAAAAAAAAACAAAAAAAAATCCACAAACACATTCGAGTATCGCACACGTAAAAATCAATTAATTACATTTTATTATCCAGAAGCAATTAATCAACTGCCTTAATTTTGTGGTAATCGATGCCTGTCAAAACAAATCTCCACCATCATTTTCATCATCCTCGAGTAATATGATTCCCGAGCCAGAAGGAGCAGACGGACAGCGTCATGCTATGTACACAAATGCACAACTGAAACTACCAGAAGCAGCAGAACGTTCAAATGGAAATGGAAACAGCCAGAAGAGTCCTTGCAGAAGCTATCGCTTCGCTGGCGTATGTTCCGAGCTGTTGTGGTGTCAGAGACAGGGAGGTGATTGAGTGAAATTGATGGTTTTCTCAGCACCTCCAAAACACTACTTGGAATCGCGGCAATCGGTGTAAACAAAAACCCCGAAGACTGTGAGGTCGATATCGAACCCTTTTCGTAAATGGAGTTTCTGTCTCCGGATATAAGTGCAATCGAAATCGATCTATATATACATCTGCTACATCTGTATCTGGGGGATCTGTAAGGATCACCAGCTCGAAGTTGAATTTCTCAATTCCAAATTGAACCACTTAAAATGTTGATTAATGAATTTAAACAAAAAATGCTCGAGAGTGTGGTGCGCGCCGAGGACCGTTCGGAAGTTCGAAGAAAACAAGACAAACAAATGGAACTCATGTTGAAAAATGATCTGGCGAAGAGTGTGCTTCCTCCAAATGGTCGAGGTAATTATATCGAAGCGACAATGGCCAAGATTAATGCTATTTGCTCTCGAGTCAGCGAGGTATGGGCACATATAGTGAAACGAATTGGCCATCGATCGCGATCGATCAAAAATAATCGATCGCTACAGGTGAGATCAGTCGGGTGTTAGTTGGAGGCGGACGAGGAGGGCTTGGGAAATTGATGTTGATTTTTGGGAAATTCACTGTAATTTAGTTTAAACGATCGCTTAGGTGCAATTAGTGAGAGTACTTCCATCGGTAGGTATTGGCAAATGGATTTTGTTTCGGTGGCGGAGACTTTGCGTTTGTATCGAATTATTATATATGGGAGGACCGATTGTTTGTTTGTTTATCGTTGGGTATCGTTTTGAATTTGAAACTCTTTTGACAACTAGGTCAGGAGGACCGAACTTGGGTTCTGGAAATAAGACCAAGGGAATGAGCTTCCATAATGACATTACTTCGTTGACTTGGTGGCCCATAAAGATCATAAAAGGGACACCAGAATGTCCGAAGTGTTTAATATGGACCAGAGAGTTATTCGAACGGAGCAGTCAAGTTGCGCCACTATAAACACATATCCCCAAATAGAGGCGTCCAGTCCAACAAATTTCCCGGAATGGGTAGTTAGGGACGGAAGATGGAAAGATATAGAGGGTCCACTTACGCATGTTACACCAGCGACATTTTTGATGGACTAGGCTAAATTTGAACACTTGTATATAATTGCGGCATATACTTCTGCACCTACTTTATTGTATAGTTGTATTGGGATATGCCAAGCCCATTTGATAACTTATTTAACTACAAAACCATTCGGGAGTTGGAATGCAACGTTGTGTCAACATTTCAAGTCGATCGACTACTTTAAGAGTTCTGTGAGCACAAGCATATTCAGGCTGAATTTTTATAGACATACAAGCTGAACCCCTCATGGGCTTATACTAGCAGACCTGGAAAACTTCGTCCCGTCGGGATTCAATTTTTTTATTTCAATAATTTCGAGCATCTAACTGATTGAATGACACACAATATTGGATTGTGCTGAAACTTTAAAAATATTTAAGCTATGAACACGGTTACTAACCTGACTTATTTGAAAGAGACATCCATCCTATCCACGGCAGAACATGTTTGGATTTTGCAGTGCGTCTTATGAGCGATGGGTCTCATAAAGTTCGTTCTGCATGAATTCGCGACGCACGTGCTCGAAGTTGTTTTCGATAAACCCACCAGAATCAGTACTGAAAGACGAAGCACGAAAGACTTAAATATAATATCTTCATAGTAAAAATCAAATTTTACAATTTGCTCGCCACATAATCCTTCCTTGGGTGTAGACAAACACAACAAAGAAAAAATAGCTCGACGATCCGTTCTCGAGTTAGGGGCGGTCTTACGGTCAACTTTGTTTTATATATATAGATTTTTTTTATAGTTTAATATCTTATATAACAATACAAGCTTTAGGAAAGAGACATGATGTTTGAAAGTGAATGAATGACGCCTCAGCTCTGAATTTCCCGTTTTACAAATATTGGAAAAGATTTTTTTAATTAACTCGGGCGTGAATTTCTTTTTAGTCGTTTGTTGCTTACTTCATTTGTCCCGAAGTACCACATAGCCTCTCTGCATAAAAGGACACCATATGACCACGTATATGAAAAATGTTAGTCTACCAACTTAAGTCATATAAAATGCAATTTGTCAATTCTATGAGGTTTCAAAAAGTCCGCAAAAGCGCATAATAAATTTTCTTCCATTGGTGGAATATGCCCAGCAACATACAAGTATTGGAACAGAGGCAGTAGAGGTATAGGTCTGGTGAGGATACAACGAGGTAGGTATACATGGTATATCATCGAAAAAGTACTTTAAACATCGGCGACTCCATCAGAGTATCACAATGAAAGCAGTTAAAGGCTTTGTCCATACCTAGTTTGTAGAGACCTAGACATCGACGCAAAGACGAACAAGATTCAGGTAATCATACCGGTTCTGCTGTATGTTGCAGAAGCACGGATCTTATATAAAACAGATGAAGATATCTTGAGACATCTGGTATTAAGCTGACAAAGTTGTATTAATGAGGCTAAAATATCCGTCTCCGTATTTAGTCAATTATGTAATACACCGGTACTTTTACAACAAATAGTTGAATTCCCAAATCAGGATTTAGGCAGCTATTTGTATTCGAAATCTATATACATAAAAATAAAGCCTTAAAATTGTGTTCGTTTGTCGTCGATTCACGCCTTAACGCATTTACCGATTTGAACCAAACTTTCACACATATTTGCTATTGGTCTATATATGATTTCTGTGAAGTTTTGTCGCGAAAACAAAACTTTCAGGGGATGAAAGAGGTTATGAAAGTTTGTATGGGGAAATGCACTTTGAAAAAAAAAAAAAAACAGAACAGAAATCGAGTAGTGACACTTCAAATACAAACAACAAAATTTTAAAAGCAATTGTTGTCAATTATTTCAATTATTTTCCGAGCAAATTGTTGCTGTGAACAATTTTGAAATTCTTTTTTTACCTACCTAATAAGTTTGTTCTATTAAATGATGTTTACTATGGTAAATTAAGAAACATTTTGAAATGGAGTAGTTACTTTGATATTTGTTTGATGGTATTTGAATCCATTATTTTCAGTGAGTTGAAGTGTAGGGGTGATTGAGATGACGTGGACAATGATGTTGTTCAGCTTTTTGAGTTTTCACGTAGGGGTTGTTACGAAAAATGAGCAAGTAACAATCATGGTACTCTGCTCATTCGTGAGTAGGGTTATGGCACTTGCCCGCAATAACATTAACCAATTTTTTCGACACTTGCCGAAGCCACGAGTTTGAACGAACACTTACTTATTGCGAAATGCCCCGATATTTGAATGCGTCGTCGAAGAAGTTCCAGCGGCGGAAACAAGGTGAAGTAGTTCCCGGATTCCGTGGCGTTTATGCAAGTGATGCAAATTGTAGAATATACACAGTTCGCCCGAAAAACGACGAATGCTTCTATTTGAGAATGCTTTTGGTCAATGTTTGTGGCCCCACTTCGTTCGAAACGCTGCGGACTGTTGACGGTGTGTTGTGTGCTATGGCCGACGATATTTTGCATCGAATTCGCACTGTGACATCCAATATTGAACTGGAGATGTCAGGTGAAAAGCGCAACAAAGCGTTGATTTTGATCGAGGATATGTGTCTGCTCATGAGTGGCAATTTGTTGTCCAAAATGATGACACAAAGATATTTTCAGGAAATCTAGGTGGTTATGGCGATCATCAAGATTATATGGCCTTTTATAGTGATTTGACGTCTCAAGATGTCGTTCAAGAAGTTAAAAACTTCGAGTTGGAAGATTTTGACAATTTTTTTTACAAAAAGCGGTGCAAAAAAAATTTGTTTGTACTGTAAAATAGGTTTTTTTTTAATGATTTTTATAATTGTTGTTTTGTCAAAATAATTTTTTTTCGAAATTTCAGTCGGTTTTATTTCAAATTTTCCCAACTATTTAAAAAAAAGTGGAGTTGTGCAGTTCCTACGCTGGTACCTTCAATTTATTTTCAAGATTGAAGATAAGATAAATTGATACTTATGATTTCACTAGCTGACCCGGCGAACTTTATTTCGCGCATATTTGTTAATGTCAGAGTTGTAAAAAAATGAAATCTTTACAGTACTGCAGTCATTTGATTAAAAAGACTTATTTTGAAATCTTTTTACTTCAATTAACTACTATTACTTCAAATTTTAAATCGCAGTCTTTTTTGAAGTCTTAAGTGAAGAAATCAGTTGATGCAGTCAAACGACTTGAAGTCAAAAGATTGCATTACTTTTTGATTGCTTGAATTCTTTGAAGTCTTTTCCATTCTTTGCATTCTTTTAGTCATTTGAATGCATTCAATGTATTGCAGTCTTTTGAACGCTTGAAGTCTTTTGATTGATTTGAATTATTTTTTCTTGACATAACCTATTATTGATTTGAGTTTTTAAAATTTACATTTCAGATATAAAATATAAGTTTAAAAATGTAGAGATGCACGAAACTACAAGAAAAAATAATTCAAATCAATCAAAAGACTTCAAGCGTTCAAAAGACTGCAATACATTGAATGCATTCAAATGACTAAAAGAATGCAAAGAATGGAAAAGACTTCAAAAAGACTTCAAAGAATTCAAGCAATCAAAAAGTAATGCAATCTTTTGACTTCAAGTCGTTTGACTGCATCAACTGATTTCTTCACTTAAGACTTCAAAATAGACTGCGATTTAAAATTTGAAGTAATAGTACTGCTATGAAGTATTTTTACTGAAGTTGCAATAAGCAATCAAATGACTGCGACTTCAGCGAATGCAATACTAAAGTATTGCATTCTTTTACAACTCTGGTTAATGTAATGAAAATAATAATACTGAGCAAGTGAGCATGCACAATGTACATGTCCTTTACGATACACGATGTATAAAGCGGGAGGTCATACATTTGACTTTAAGAGAAACATGGGAATTCAAGATTGATTCATCGATTCATTCATAATTGTCATAGCGAAACAAGAAATTGAAACGCTTAAAAACGAATGGCAAATCTTTCTGAATAAGCGGAATTCGCGGAATTGGAATGTTTTTCTTGGAATTTTCCACTCAAAATCGTCGATTATTGCATGGCATTTGATTTGAGATTCCTCACAGTCAAATCAAAAGCGATCAGTTACAAAATTTCCTTGGATTGAGGTTGCGCAACAAAATTATAACTTAGCCGACTTTCAATTTCAAATTGTGTAGCGAAAAGCCCGACTCAAAATAATTCAAAAATTAAAGATTTTTAATAATTTTTGTTGTATTGGAGGTGACACTACCCGTATTTCTATTTAATCTTCTTTTTTTTTAAATGCGGTTCCATGCAAAGTTCCATCCCCAATCCCATCCCGTAAACTTTTATTTTCACGACAAAAAGTAGCATATGTCCTTCCTTGGGTCAATACGAATCCACGAAGCACGATCCATTCCCGAGTTATGAGGGCACATACGGACGTCAGTCTCTTTTACATATAGCCGTACCCACCATACCAAAATAGTGTCCTATCTATCAAACTGTACCCAACCATACACAGCCACAAAATTTATTCAAATCGGTTGAGTGGTTTAGGGGATCGACAACAGCGCCATCTTCCGGGTCCAAAATACACAGCCACAAAGTGTCATTTTAATCGGTTGAGTGGTTAGGATATCGACAACAGCGCCACCGGAAAAAAAAATTTACTCAAATTCATGTTTTTTTTCCACGCACGCATAAGTTTTCCGATTCCAGTGTAGGAACCGTACAACTCCAATTTTTCAAAATTTTGAGAAAATTGAAAAAAAAAAACCGACTGGAAATTCGAAAAAAGTGATTTGACAAAACAAAAATTTATTTCTCATAAGACAAAAACAAAACATGTTTTACAGTACAAAAAATTGTTTTTGCACGGTTTTTTGTAAACAAATTACACAAACATACGTATACCAATTGCAACCAAACTTCAGAAAAATCATAAATAGACCAATACCAAAGATGTGTGAAAGTTTGGTTAAAATCGGTAAATGCGTTAAGGCGTGAATCGGCGATAAACGAACACAATTTTAAGGCTCAATTTTTATATAGATTTGGGCGGAACGAAGTTCGCCGGATCAGCAAGTAAGGTCATGAAAAAAATTACTCTCCAAACGAACCTTCTATTTGTAGAGCCATTCAAATTTTGTTAAGTTAGCCTTCGAGTAGCTAAAGTAAGAGACGTATTGAAAATAAAGTTTTTTTTTAAGTTAAAAGTGCAATTAGTGTAATTTTAATTTATACACCGCTGTAGCCAGGAAAGGCATACAGATTTTGGTGTTTGACCGGTGATTGGAGAAGGCGCATATGACTCTATATCACTGTTTCGATACATCGCGGCGAATGCTTTTCTTTTCTGCGTTGCTGGAGTTGGTGCTTAGGTATTTTGAAGTTCTTGGTACATCCTAAAGAATACCGCGATTTCCAAAGTTGGAATATAAAAACAGAGCCGTCACAAACCAACCACCACATCATTTCTATCCTGCTAGTCCTCGTTTTCTTCACCATGACAAATGCAATTTTGTCAAAATATCAAACTGACAGACATGTTTAATTGTCAACAAAATATAACAAAGTAGATAGCTGGGCCCATCGTCCGCCATTTTTACCTTTCTAATACCTCCAACTAATCAAAGTCGTGATATAAATTAAAAAAAAAAAAAAACACTCCCCATTCCCTATGGCCACTGCCCCTTTGGGAAAACAGCGCGAGCTTATTTGAAAAATCAAACCACGAGTGGCATCAAAAAAAAAAAAAAGATTTTCCTTTTAAGAAGATGGCAGACAGCGCATACACCGCGTGTATTAAAATTATATTTTTGTTGCCTTCGGTGTCCTTCATACTAAACACAGAAAAACAAAATTACATCACACCCGTGGCTTTGAGAAAAATAAATATGTACCCAAGCGAGCATTATAACAAAAATGGTGGCAGCGGCGATAAAAAAAAAAACCAACAACTTTGGCAGCAAAATGTATCTTTCACTCAGTGTCGTGCCTGATCCTGAATTCGTCAAAATCTTTTGTTCCACCTCGCTCTTGATGCGTACCAAATATAAACAGGATACGAGTATAGCAAACCAAGAGCAGCAACAAAAAAACTAAAAAAAAAAATGAAATCCTTCACCCCTCGAGTCGAAAACACCACCCGGTACGTTGAAACATACATACAGTACAGGACACTACCAAGACAAAATTCGTTTTTCGTTTCTTCGTCGTGTCCATCGAGTGATTTTGATGGATTGCTGTCATTAATCTATGACGTACGCAACTACCATAGGAAATGCCGAGGATATTACATTTATTCAGTGCGAGACGGGGTTGGGATCCCAGCGCATACGCAAGCAAGCACACACACAAAATTGGATAGATATCCTGCCACACCGAATACGAAACGAATCGCCACAGGATGCGAAATGGATTTTTTTTTTGTGTTTTTTTTTGAAAGAAAGAAAAATTCGTTTTTATGTTGCCCTTCTCCCGGTGCCGGTACACACGTATACACCAAGAGGAGGGTTTGTTGGGCTTTGTTGGCTGATCCGACTACTGACAGGGAAAGGTTTTATTTTTTCATTTTGTTGGTTCCTTTTCATATTTCTCGTTGCCAACACACGGAATTTTGAAAAGCTTTTCTATAATTCTTGTCATTAAGGACGATTCTCCACGAGATGAACGCATAAACTACAAAACTTGCAGTACCTACCAATAGAAAAGATTTTATATTATGTGTATATCTATATTTGAGTTTGAGGACAGGATACCCCTGTGTACGCCATGGAAATCCTTAAGCAGTCGAGACACATTTAGAATACCAAATGAAGCGATAAATGACATTTTCGCAATAGTTTCAGTATAAGGGTTTAACTTTTACAAGATTTTCCAACGCGAACAGGATATCAATATCAAGTGAAACGCGGGTGGGATTTCGGTAGGATTCCACTTGGAATTGTAAGCTTCCTAATTTTAATGTTTGTTCTTGGCTTTCTGTGGAAATTTTCGCTGCCAAAGCGACGGAAAGTGGTGCGACGAAAAATCAAGGCGTGGGTCGGTCAAATGTATGATACACCCAAGATCAAGCTCAATATCCATTTCGGCCGATTGGGCTGGTGGAGGGACGTCGATACTGCGCCGTGTTTCATTATTCATCAAAGTGTCGATTCGAAGTTGATAATCTCCTGGGAATTGTCATTCGGGACGTAGACAACCCTCGATTAATCATTTGTATTGTTTTCGATTATAATATTGACCAGGGGAATCTAATTTTAGTTTTTGCTATTCCCTGACATATGGATGTGAGATAGATGAAGGGTATTAGTTATCCGAACATGTATGGAAATTGGGGACACATTTTGGTATATAAATTTGTTTAGATTGAATTTCCAATGGGCTTGCATATAGAGCTGGAAGTGATTGAAGCTGACGAAAGTATTCCCCCCGGTCTTTGATGGCGCTATAGGAATATCGGCGAACAAGGAACGCTATTTGGGTCAGCTTAGATATTAATTCTAGGATTTGGTTGTATATTTCCTTAGTCTCGTCTTCAAAGGGGGGGATATTCGTCCACTTTTGGTGCTGGCAAAATCCCGATATTTTGGAGTAGACTTTCTGGGGCGTTGTTTAAGTTCGAGGGATATTTTTAGACCGCTTGTAAACTATAACAAGCTTGACAGGAGTTCATAGGTAGCTACTGATTGGGACATGCTAGCGCAGTTCCACAGCCTGGCATTCTCACACCGCTTATTATAGCCCTTGGTACCTACTAAACAAATTGCTAAAGAAACTGCGGACTTCACTATTAGCGTTTATAGACGATTTTTGTTGTATCCATCACTGAAAATGGGATAAAGTGAGTCTACATCCATATTCAGGGCAGCAATATATACGCCAGTCATCCTCGACTCCAAGCCTTATTTGATGGTTTATACAAAAATCGTATCAAGAAGGCATACGCGGCACTGCGCAATTGCAGAAGGAGGTTCAGTAGCACAAATAAGGTGTCAAACAGCATGTGCACAATAGTCATGCTTCATGCACCAAGCTATTGAAAAAAACAGCTCCCGAAATTCGTTACCTCTAAATGCATGGAAATAAAGGGGATCTTAAAAGCTTTACCTACCTACTGCAGCAACGAAAGTAATGTGAAATGTAAGCCCCTTATGGGCACATACTGTGTAGAAGCAAAGCGTCCTATACGTTCATTCTTTGGAAGAAGGTTATACTAGATTCCTTAAGAGCTAAATGCGCCCATCGGTGAAATTTTCTGAAACCTTTGATCTTTTGGGAATCGTACACAAACAGCAGCAGAGTCTTTTAAGAATCTGCCATCAGCCAAGCAACTTTATCAATGAAAGTATTACCTTATACTGTCACATCCATCAGAGGGTTTGGATACTACAGGTACACCAGCTATATAGGCACCTGTAAAAAAACCGAGTTTGCAGAACAATGAAAGGACTACTCGGGTGGAATACGACTTACCAACACGTTGGAGATTGCGACTATATACCTATAATTAATATTTTATTTATTTTACATGAGTAGGCGAGATTTGCGTTAAAGTTGAGAGTGCGAGCGTGAGACGTGTGAGTTAGTTGTTGATTTAGCAAACAGATAACTTGCGGTTTTTTAACTAAAGACTTTATTAACTATGAAGCCTAAAACAAGTGTTATGTGGAACTATTTCAGTGAAATTTTGTGAATATAAATACTCTAGGAAAGCTGGCACCATGACATCGTTAAAAGGGCATTTGAAGTCGCTGTATACTGATAAATATGAAGAACTTTTGAATCTTGACAAAAACAAAAAGTTGGTTATTTCAATTGTCTTATAAACTCCATTAGAAAAAAGCTATAAAGCAGATATCATTGCACGACATCTTAGTAAAGTAGATTCGAGAGATATCCGAACCAGAAAACCATTGTCGGGTCCCTTTTCGTCTCTCAAACCTATGCATAGCTTCTGACAACCATTCGTTTTGTGTGAGTTTTTTTAAGTTTGAAACGAATGGAAGGGATCTACAATTTTATGCCGACTCCGAACGGCCAATTGAGAAGCTATTTCAAGACAGTTATGCTCTCGGATGTTTGTCAGACGTTCGCGAGAGGTGGCGCAGTAGAAAAAAACCCAAAGTTGGAATTAGGGTTTTTGCTCGTACCCCTCGCTTAGTAGTCCAACACACTAACTACTAAGCCACTGCGCCTACTCACGAAATCATAAGCAAAAATGGGATGCGTCGCATTATAAATTTATAAATCGATAAATTAATTTCCGAAACGATCGCTTTAGATGACTTCCCTTTCAGTTTTGTAGAAAGTCTAGGATTTGGCTGGCTCATGCAAAATATTTTGCAAAATATAAGAGGACGCCAGTTTTGAACCGTCTGTGTGCGACCCCCGCCTCCGACTCCGATTGAACTCCGACTTCGGTAAAACCACCTCCGTAACATCCCTAGTATTGCGTATAGTTAGGTATGGGTTTTTCTGGGCGATGATGAACAACCCCTCACTCATATAATTACAGCTTAATAAGGACTAAGGTACATAAAATGCTATTTCTCAATTTATCCGGAAGCGTCGCAGTGCGCCCAAGATGTCCTATCTGATTGACGAGTCCAGCACTCATCTTAACTAGGATGGCAGATGTACCTTCCTATATTGTTTCGAGCAGGGCGGGTAAATATGGTAAGGTGTAAATATATAGGCGGTTGAGATGTGTTTTTTCACATTTTCTGGAAATCGGATAAATGTGGGATTGGTAGCTGTATAGTGTATACCTATGTAAACTTCTTCTTGCGGGTATCGTCGCGTAAGCGTTTCTGGCAATTATCTGCAAGCATCTAACGATTTTTGATAAAAATACTCACATTATTGAAGTTCCTAGGATGGATTTCAAAGATTAAATAGACCGACTCCCACAATAGATCTAAGTTTGTCACCATGAAAAGCTCAAACAGAGCTTCGTAGGCGGAAAGAGAATATTTAAAACCAGGGGCAAACATTCACATGACATCACATTAAAATCTATTCACTTCAGTACTTGTCAGAGCCAGAGAACGTACACTGTACTGCATAGTGGTGCAGGGAAATTATTCTCTCAGTGGACATAGTTCCCACCTAGTGGGAAATAAGTCCACTTTTTTTTGGGAATTTAGTACACATTCAAAAATAACAAGAGGGAACTAATTTCCGAAATTTAGAATTTTCTTAAAATAATCGCGGCGATTTTTCCTTGATTATTTTCAGAGTCTTGCAAAATGAATTCTTAAATTTGTATTCTGTTTGAATAATACTCCTTTCAAAAATCGCAGCTACTTTTGTTTAATTATTTTCAGATTCGTGCAAATTGAATTTCGGTTTTACAATTTTTGTTAATTTAATTTGGTAGGTACCGGTACCTATGTATATATTAATCTGTCTCAGTTAAAACTTAATTTCTATTTTGTTAATCAAAATTGAAAATTACTTAGGGGCCATTATTAAATTACGTCACACGGTAAGGGGGAGGGAGGGGGTCGACGTAGTGTGACATTGTGTGATTCTCTGAGTCTCACAAATGTGACCAGCTGTGACAAGGACGGGGGGAGGGGCAAAAAATCACGAAATTCGTGTGACGTAATTTATGGATGACCCCTTACTTGACTCTTTAATTTTACTTTGTTCTAAGTTGACAGTGCGAATTTACTTCGAATAAAAAGGGAAATAAAACCACTCAAAGTTTTCGGAATTTTTTTACCATGGAACTAAGTCCATTCCACGAAAGTGGTTTTATTTCCCACTAGTTGGGAACTAAATCCCTCTGTGGATAGTTCCCGGGGACTTTTTTCCCTGTACCCTGCATAGTATCCTTCGTGCTATCCTTACAATTGCTATGGAATGGACATTAGAATATGCTGTGCTCAACTACTGACTTACACTTGCGCCTTTACAGTTGTATCACGAATGACCTTCAGCAGTAAAATTGGAACAAAAACGTGCAGTTACACATAGTCGTCACATACCGCTCAAAAATGTTTGCACTGTTCCGAAGGCGACTCTTAAGAATCAAAATTGTCACCCTTTTTCCATGAAATTACATTGAAAACGAAAATCACCTGTATCCATATGCATCACATGTCCTTGAGTCCACCAACCATAGCCAATTCGAAATCACTATATAAAAACCCAAACAGTTGTGTTCCAGTTGTCTGTCCGCAACAACTAAACGTCCAAGGAGTTCGCAGAAAAAGGGTTCCCTATCCCACAGCATGCAGAGACTATGAATGTGTCATTTTGGTCAAAAGATTAAGCAGTTGACATTCAGGACGACAGAAACGCTTAATAAAGTTTGCGAATATTTTCGCAAGGAATTAATTTGCAATCGTGCTCAAGGACACTCCGACGAAATTATCCCTTTCGCCTGCGTGAATTGTGCGAACGAAGAGCGAACAGCTAGACCTGCAGCGTGACATCTGCAAAAGAAACATTTCTGATTGTGAGTTCACTTTGTCTTGTCCCCATGGTGTGTGTGTGTGTGTGTGTATTCAGCCAGCAGGTATGCCTACACAGTGTGTCTTATAGTCGCGCTTATCGTCGAAGTGCTAACAGCTTTATTATCGAGATAAAATTAATTGCGATTAGAGAATAAAAATATTCACTGCCATTGCAATGGGGCGGACGGTTATTGTTGGCGATTTGTAATAATTCCTCATGGGAACTGGGATACAAACAAAATTAAAAAAGGGCAAACATGTCGCCCATTGTTTTCCGCTTTTATGCGGCCGCAAGTGTTCATGTATATTTTAGGATTTAATTAGGAAAATTTGTTTTATTCAGCTCTGAAATTTGATTTGATTGGCATTTGTTGTTAGGGTGAAAATGGTTTAATCTCGGGAAGAGGGGCATTGCTCCCTTAAATTCATTGATGTGGTTTAATAATCGATGGGAGTATGCATATGGGATATGTGTAAGGCGAAAAAGCCATCGTATTCCACAACCTTTAGGTAGGGTTGGTAGAATGATCACCGCTTGGCTTCCACAGAAGAAATCCCTGAACAAACATTAAGCTTTGGCGGTGCAGCCTTAGAAAAATGACAAAACTGTTATGGAGGAACCAGACAACGAAGGTTGCTTGGATATCTCAAATGTGGTGTAATGCGTTCTAATTTATGGGGTACCCATTTTATCGCAAGTATTGGCAGAAAAGGCTTACTGCGTCAACTGACTATGTGCGTATATGCTGAGCTATAAATTTCGGAAAGTTCAGCGTAACACTTAATTGTATCATTGTGAAATTGACTGATATTTGTGTAATAAACTAAAGTGGAGACATATCAGAGATCAGCAATCTCGGCGGAAGATACTAGAACCTAAAAAGAGAAACAGCCAGAATTTTTTTTCTTTTGTGACTGACCGTAGACAATTTTAAGACAATGCAATTTCGCACTTACTCAGGGACAGGAAAGGGTTCTTACCAGCAAGTTTACTTCAATCCGCTTTAGAAATCGCTTATTTAAAAAAAAACTTAAATCTACTTCCAAAAAAAAAAATATTAGCTAGATATAAAGGGGGATTTTAAGAGGTTTAGAACTTTTAAAAAAAAAAAAACACAAAAAATTCGAAAAAATGAATGAAATATTTATTTGAATCGATAGTTTGAACCTTGCAATTTAATGTTTAAAGATAATTTCATGCAAATGTTGACCGCGGCTGCGTCTCAGGTAGTCCATCCGCTGAGTCCAATTTTGGCATACTCTTTCACACATATCGGCCGGTATCTCACGAATGAATGCATGGATGTTGGCTTCCAGTGCGTCAATCGAAGCGGGCTTGTCCCTATACACATTAGCCTTGACATACCCCCACAAAAAATAATCTAATGGTGTCAAATCGCACGATCTAGGCGGCCAATTGACCGGCCCGAAACGTGAAATTAACTGTTCACCAAACTCGCCTCGCAATTGCGCCATTGTTTCGCGTGCTGTGTGGCATGTGGCACCGTCTTGTTGAAACCACATATCATGCAAGTCAAGAACTTCCATTTCGGGGAAAAAAAAGTTTGTTATCATCGCTCGGTAGCGTTCACCATTGACAGTAACGCTGCGATTCGCATCATCTTTGAAGAAATATGGCCCAATAATGCCGCCGGCCCATAAACCGCACCAAACAGTGGCTTTTTCGGGATGCATTGGTAGCTGTTGCAATGCTTCTGGCTGATCTTCACTCCAAATGCGGCAATTTTTCTTATTTACGTACCCATTCAACCAAAAATGAGCCTCATCGCTGAACACAATTTTTCGATAAAAAAGCGGATCCTCGGCCAGCTTTCCAAGAGCCCATTCACCAAAAATTCGGCGTTGTGGTAGGTCGGCTGGCTTTAGTTCTTGCACAAGCTGTATCTTAAAAGGCTTTACGCACAAATCCTTCCGCAAAATTTTCCACGTAGTGCTGTAACAAAGGCCTAACTGCTGGGAACGGCGCCGAATCGACATTTCGCGGTCTTCTGTCACACTAGCTGATACGGCCGCAATATTTTCTTCACAACGCACAGTACGTAAACGTGTTGGTGGTTTAATGTCCAACAAAGTAAATTTGGTGCGAAATTTGGTCACAATCTTCCGAATAGACTGCTCAGAAGGTCGAGAATGCCGATCATAAAATGGAAGCAGCGCGCGATGAACATTTCGAACCGAGCACGAATTTTGATAGTAAAATTCAATAATTTGCAAGCGTTGTTCATTTGTAAGACGATCCATGGTTAAATTGCAAACCAAACTGAAGCTGTTTGACAGTGACACAAGGTACTAAACACACGTCAGCTGTCAAAACCAGTGTTGCCAAAACCAAACCAGCTAAAAAATCACCCGTTATAAAATATTTTATGTTAGCCCACATTCACATTTAAAAAAAATAAATTGCATCGAAATTCATTTTAAACAGAAAATTTATTACAAATTTCTGGAGTTTATTATTATGTTCGTTTTAATTTTGGTTTAGTTTTGGTTCCTATCTAAGGCGAGGTCTTCCTCTACTGCCTTGTCCCTCCGGGTTGGAATCGAAAACTCTTCGGGCGGAGCATTTGTGTTCATTTGCTCTACATGTCCCAGCCGTCTTAGACGAATGATGCGTGCTTTTCTGACTATAGGTTGATGTTGCTCTACAGCTCGTAGAGTTCACTTTTAAATCTCCTCCTCCAAGGCCCGTCAACGCAAATTGTACCAAAAATCATTCGAAAAAGAATTTTCGTTCGAAATGACCATGGAAATCTTCATCTGCCTTTGATAGCGTCCATGCTTCTACACCATAAAGCAGGACTGGGATGATGAGGGTCTTATACAGAGTCTCCTTAGTATTTCTCGACAAGGCCTTACTAATCAATTGCCTTCTTAGACCGAAATGACAGCGGTTGGCAAGAGTGATTCTTCGCTTAATTTCTGAGGTGATGTCATTTTCAGAATTAATAGCGGATCCAAATCCCGAACTACCTCAAAGTAGCTGTCTATCGTGACGTTCTGTCCGATTCGTCGATGTTGTGTGTCCCTTCTTGTTGACAGCATATATTTTGTTTTGCCCTCATTCACCACTAAACCTATTTTTGGCGCTTCCGTACTGATACTTTCAAACGCTCCAATGAAAGCTCGCTGTGTTCTGCCAATGATGTCGATGTAGTCAGCGTATGCAAGTAGTTACAGAGACTTCTGAAAAATTGTGCCTCTGGTGTTGGCTTGCGAGTTTGGCATGAATTTCTCAAGAATGATGTTGAAGAAGTCACATGACAGCGTGTCGCCTTGTCTAAATCCTTTTTTGACATCAAAGGTCTCGGTGAGATTGTGTCCGACCTTTACGGAGGAGCGAGCGTTCTACATCGTCATTCTGCACAATCGGACAAGTTTGGCAGGGATGCCAAAACTAGACATGACTCTGATTGGCTCGTCTCCATAAATACTGTCATATGCGGCCTTAAAATCAATAAAAAGTAGCTAGATATCGACTTCGACTTCTTGGATTTTTTCGAGGATCTGCCGTAGTGTGAATATTTGGTCGGTTGTGTGGACTTACCGGGCCTTAAACCACACTGATGTGTGTGTGAAGTTTCCATCAGTTTCAGGCTTGAAGAAAAGGAAAAAGCTTTATCCCCTTATTTTGAGCTTTTACTACTCCATTCAGAGGTGGAGGTACAGTAAAATCAAAGCAGATCTTATTTATTCAAAAGCGAAGATACGCTGCTTGTCAGTAGCCCATAATTTATTGCAAGCTTATAAAAATACAGTCGGAACAAAAATAATTGAATACCTTCAATTTCAGATGAAGCTTCAAAATACGGGAAGTCGAAAAATTGCAGTAGATTGCTAGTCAGGCGGAGCAGCGGAGTAGGTAGATTTTACAATTTTTCCAAAATCGGAGTAAAGTCCAAACACTGCTTATAGGCTCGAGTGTGCTACTGCGACACATTTGTAGACGAAATTCTTGCCAAATGAGTACGTTAGCTCATTCATAACCCTGCTCTTATAAAATGGGTACCATTTGTTTGAAATGCCAAACAAAACCACAGTGAAGGGCCTAATTCAATTGGATGTGAACACAGCTTTTCAAATTGTTAACAAACTCCTCAAGTCATGATTTTGATCAGCTGATTAATAATGCCCCATCTAGATCTTACCTGATTCCATCTACCTATGGCCAGCACCGGACAAAGGCCACGCTCTTTCGATTTATCTTGAAATCGTTTTCTAAATATTTTCCATAAAACAACAATGGTGACATTTGTGTCCGCGTCCCAGCACAATAAAATTATAAAAAATTATTTAATTAAAAGAACTCTTGTCCTTCGGAATCGAAAAATATACTACATAGGTGCATTTATTATATAATAAAAAATGTATCTCTATCTAGAGGTAGCTAGCGCGACAAAGAAAGAGGTAACCCACAGATCGGATTAATTTCAAGCCAAAACGACACAAATTCATAAATGAAGTTGCCGGCCGGCGCGGCGACTCGGCGTTCGACGATCAACTTGTGAAACCGGGGGCGAAAGCAGAGAGACAGCGGGATTAAAGAACAAAACGTACAACGAATTCTACACACAAAAATTATTATTAATGTCTCTGTCTAAGAAACCTCGTGTTTGGATTTAAATTCATGTTCGGAGTCACTCGCCAGGCACAAGAGATGCATTCTTATATAGACGCACAAAAAACCATTTTTGGGATTTTGGACAAGACCGATTTTTTCTGCTGTACGATTCTCTGACACGGCCAATTAATCAATTTTCGATATTACAAGAAATTCTTGGTTTGCCTGTTCGTCTTGTTGCCGGCAACCTCTCGTAATCTTGTTGTCGAAGAACAATGTTTCAGGGGAATGTGTACACTCATATCTAGAGATGGAGGACGGGGGATGTTAATTATAAGGACCGACGACCGAGTGCGTGAATGCGAGAGAGCATCTCTAAAGTGATTTTCAATAAATGTCATGTGAAGCGTAGAGCATTTAGTCAGCATCTTGCAGCTTGCATGATTAAGCTGATGCAGGCGTTGCTGGTGCGGTGATAGTGGTGGTGTTGGAATATCCTTCACCGTACCTACTCGCGCTCGTATACATATATCCGTGCTTGAGAGGCAGAGGATTGGTTATGAATTGCACTTTGGCTCTTCCGGATGTTAGGGATTTTGGTTTGGCACTCCAAGTCACACGTTTAACAACT
This sequence comes from Cheilosia urbana, assembly GCA_946477585.1. Classification (NCBI taxonomy): domain Eukaryota; kingdom Metazoa; phylum Arthropoda; class Insecta; order Diptera; family Syrphidae; genus Cheilosia; species Cheilosia urbana. The sequence continues at coordinate 130,971,584 of OX297853.1, read as the reverse complement.
TAAAATAAATCCAGGTCATTAAGAGCGCGCGAGGGAGTACGTGGATGTTGTGTCCTAAAATAGGTTTAAGTGCGGCGATGTTATTAATTAGCCATGGCGCATACGTGCGTCAATTTAGATGTGGGATGCGACGTTGTCACCCAGTAAGTTCGAATTGGTTGTCATGGAGTTAAAAATAAAATCCCTGCAAGTGGTTCTTAATTATTCATTTTGAGAACTAGTCACAGGCAGAGCTCTTGTGTGTAATTGTGAGGCGAAACCCTAGTGTCAACATTGTAAACGGATACAATGGAAAGCAAACGCAATGAAATTCAAAACAATAGGAAAATGGTGTACCCCGCAGAAAGGACTGCCATACAGGCGGAATTTCGCGGAATTTGCGTCTGAAAATGAGGAGTTGAATTTACATTTACACAAAGACGGAAGTGTGTAAGTGCAAGTACCTAATTGAATTTTGAGGACATTGTGAATATTCAAATTTAGACATAATGGCGGGACTATTGGAGTAAATTCGGTTTTTGCATTATTTTTTACCGATCAGTTTCGTTGCTAGCATAACTTTTGCCACTTTACGTCATTAAACCTAAAACTCAGGCAAAGAACCAGGATCCAATTCGAATATCTGCGACCTTCTGATTCTTTGAGATTGTAATAATTATTTACTAAGGTGCAACCAGAAGTTTGGGCAAAAATATTATTTAAAAAAATGTGCGTTGGAAAGACACATCTATTCGAAACGCGTAGAGTTCCACTGCGATTCAGCTGTTAAGAGTGAAATTGAAAAGTAAAACAAATTCCACCCGGCAGATTATTGACCGGTGATGTTTATATAGGAGATCGTATCTGAAAGTATATTTTATACGCTGCTTGCGAAGAACATGGATTCGAGGGTAGGTATGTAGATGTAGTCCTACCATAAGGTGGAGATGTTTGATTGACAACTTTTCCCTTTACTTATTTCCACAGCTTCTTTATAAATCGTTGGACTATCATATCATATATACTTACGGAGCATGAATCGAGCGGCATAGTATTCTGAGTATAGTTGTGGTGCGGAAGACGAGAGATTAAATGTCAGAAATCAATCTCTGTTTTTTTTTTTTGTATGTTAAATTGGGCTATAATATCCGAGAGGTGGTGGCACGATCTCCCCTTTAACCTAGAAGGCTAAGGTTACTGACTGCCCCTAATAAAGCTAATATACACTGCCGCTCACTTGAATAGGAACATGAATTTTTGGTAGAAAATTTTGTTTTTGGAAAATAATCATTTCCCATTCAAGTGAGCGGCAGTGTATCCTATATATGTTTTTATCTAACATATGAAATTTCTATTTAGTTTTTTGTTTTGAAATATTAGGCAGGTATAAGGCGCATTGGCTTAGTGTCTAGCTTGTTGGACTACTAAGCGATGGGTCCCAGGTTCGAATCCCGCAAAAAATCAAATTCCAATTTAGGGCTTTTTCCACTGCGCTTTCGCGAACGTCTGTCTTGTAAGAGCTTCTCAATTAGCCGTTTAGAGTCGGCATCAAATATGTTAAAAATAATAATGAGAAAAAGTTGGGTATTTTTTTGTGGGAAAAATAGCCAAATCTGGGGGTTTTCCACATTCACTGGGGGGAAATATTTTGACCCTTTGGCAACACTGCTCCTCGGTTATGTTTCTCGCTTAATGTTTTGCTTTGACTTCATTTCTAAATATGGACGTTTGCACTTCTCTCTGGCCCGGAGTTGTCTCCTCCTGTGGTCTTCATTTTCCTTTGGTCTTTGATAGCTAAATAAACAGAACAAATATCGAGGATTCGGAGAAAGAAATCATGAAAGAGGTACCCTTCCGGGATCATAGTTTCTTTCCCCGACTTTTGGTCTAGCTAGCCCTTTTCACATAAGCACCACGATGTGTCACGCGTTAGCAAAATGTATTCCACTGCCGGAGGATCATTGAAAATATGTTCACTATGCTAAGATGTACTATATACTGATGTCCTTGTGCTATTATCGCTGCTTTATTTATTTTATTTGAACGACGTTCTTTTGAATTTACATTTTATAGTCGCTCACTCTGAGACCATCATTGACCAGGAAGTCGCGCTAAATCGGACGCACCTGATGCCCTTCAAATGCGACTATATCCTATCGCAAATGACGATATTGAAATGTTTGTAACTTGTATGATGAATTGGATGGACAATTTAATTCAAATCGCTGATGATGTGAAAACTGTTTTATCAAAATTGCCTTATGAGTCATCTGCTGCAATACAATTTAGTACCTACCTATGCACATGAGTCCCCGAAATGATGATACGCCCTCAATCTTTACGTGTTTACAAAATACAAATTTATCTCATTAGCAACATTTTAGCTAAACTGTTTTTTTGTTTTTTCTGTTCTTTCCAGGCGATATCAGTAAAACATTAGAAAGCAATTTCAAATTGTCTGTCTCCGGCTCAGCCAGGCAATATCCATTAATCAAGCGGTCATCAACTTGGCCAACAAGAGCAAGAACATCATCATCATCATCAACAGCAGCAGTACCGTCAACATCACCAGAGCTTGTTCCCAATTTCTTGTACCACATTAAGGCATTACCATCAGCATCGCCATACAGCATACACCCATCGACGATGACGACGATGACGACGGCTCCTTGACATAGCATCGTGCAACGCCCTAATGAGGGATCAATTTTGATGAATATATCTCAACATGACGGACATCTTAATAAATAGGTACCTACCTATAGACCAACAGAAAATGGGACGCGATATCAGAAAATTTCAAATTACACAAATTAATTTTGCCGCTGGTGTCAAAGTATCTATTTGTGTGTATTTCTTGACACTCTGTGAATGCAAATAAAGAGAAACAAGAGAAAAGCCCGTCGCTGTTGACGGTTTATGATTGTTTTACTCACCTTGCAGGCGACGCGACGAATGGATGGCTATAGTTTGCTCCTGCGTAGGCTAACCAAGTGACCACACCACCATCATAGCATCTCCACTGAGTGTGCCCTATGGAACAATGAAATCACACATACGACTGGCGCTGGAGGATGGAAAATAAAAAATAAAAAATCTGATTAATTGCTCCATTGGACACATTCAGAGATGATGCCCTAAAGAGATGTAAATCGTTCCCTGGTGTGATGGATTGGCAAAGTCCAAATAGACATTTGTATCCCGAATCGAATCCAAAATGAAAACGAGATTGAGTAGATGGCCCAGGGCGACAAGCGACAGCATACAAAATTCTATTCGTGTAATTCAAATGACCCATCGCATCGGTTGTATCGGTTCAGTTGTGTATGGCTATTTGAAGAAGGGCGGCTGCACGGTGTGTTCAACTGCGCTTAGATAAAAGATTTCTATCTTCGGCAGCAGGTTGTTCAGTCGTTCAGTGCGCTGAGTCGGGCAACCGGCAAACCAGTTTCTGAATCGAACTGGAAATCTCTTTGATTCAGGATACAATGGCGGCCGCTTGAATTGGGAAAATCTATGTAGCCACTGCACTGTAAGTCTTGTTCCCACCGAGAACATTTCTATTTGAGGTCGATCTACCTGCATTCGCTGGTCAAGCACGAATCCGAATGCACGTGTGTTTGTGTGTATATATCAACGAAAGGTGAATGCCGCTGGGAAAATACCAAGCTATATCTAGGAATGGGGATAGGACGACCATTATTACTTTCTAATCTTTGACCACATGCCTGAATGGTGACTTTGATTCGGTCCCTTCTTTGTTGTCGGTCATTGAGATAATGGTGGCGGAATGGGAAGTTCAACTGCAGAAGGGAAGCCAAAAAATATTCGTAGGGGTGGTTGAGTCCGACACATTTGACGCAGGTTGTGTTGAAGAGTCCGTTGTTAGTTTTGACATGAAAAGGGAAAGTTAGGGTAAAAATGAGGGTTGAAAATGAGGGTAAGGTGCAATGGCCAGATTCTTGTAATTACATTGCAATTCGTTGTTCAGGTCGGGAGAGTGCATGAAATCAGTTCGAGTACCTATACGGAAGAGTAATTATAGCACTAGAGAGAATTACCCTTAAAAGATGCTTCCTCATATAGCTAGCGTATCTAGCTTCCTGCAAGAGTTTTTTTAAAACTACATTAAATTTTTCTTACAACCTACATAGTTTAGTTTAATGAAATGCATTCCGGAGAGACCTTTCTTGAGGACTTTAAATGTTAATATCATGATAAAGCAAGCAAATCCAACGAATCCTATTTTTTTATGAAGCGAACAGACCGAATGGATATACACCTAAAGCACGGTCAATAGTCACCTTAATCACGACGGTTCTCGTTCTGTTTCCAATATTGTGTAGTTGAGTAAGTAGATACTGTCATACGAGTTATTTCTGCCCCCTTAAAGTGAAAATATGTAGTCACAACTAATACTACAAATTTTGGTGGTCCAAGTTTTAATAAAAATAAGCATTCCGATTCTAGAGACACCCATAAAAGAAGTTCCTTTAGAGCTACCGCCTAACTTTGTTTATGGACTTGCACAAAATGTTGTATCTAATACGGTTTAAGGGTTCACGCCTAGTGGAGAAATCGCTTATTATGTTAACTCATAAATTGCCAGTATATGTAGGTACTTTCCACACATCGCGATTTCATAAAATTTGTTTTATATGCTGCTAAGCCTGTGTGTGTAACCATAATCGGCTGCAGCTAAAGCGACTGAAGGGTCTTACGGTAAATTACGTTTCCGGGTCACACCGCAAGTCGAGATCCGAACTCTTAATAAGGCTTTTAAATTAAAAGCAATTGCCATTCGATTCAGGTCAGGTTTGCGTTTTTGACATTTTTTTAAGAGTTTGCCTACGCTTCTGTACTCGTTTTTTGACATGATTTTCGATGCGTTTTTGATGCTTTTTGATTTGTTTTTGGACGCGTTTTGTAAGCGCTTGAAATCATATTTTTGGCCGCGTTTTTTGACGAGTTTTTTAACGCATTACTTGACTCTTTTTGAGCACGTTTTTAGGTGCGTTTTTGAACGAATTTACCGACGCTTCTGTAATCGTTGTTGACATGATTTTCGATGCGTTTTTGATACTTTTTGATTTGTTTTTGGATGCGTTTTCTAAGCGCTTGAAATCACATTTTTGGCTGCGTTTTTTGACGAGTTTTTTAACGCATTACTTGACTCTTTCTGAGCACGTTTTTAGGTGCCTTTTTGAACGAATTTACCGACGCTTCTGTACTCGTTGTTGACATGATTTTCGATGCGTTTTTGATTTGTTTTTGGACGCGTTTTCTAAGCGCTTGAAATTACATTTTTGGCTGCTTTTTTTGACGAGTTTTTTAACGCATTACTTGACTCTTTTTAAACACATTTTTAGGTGCGTTTTTGAACAATTTTGCCGACGCTTCCGTACTTGTTTTTGACACGATTTTCGATGCGTTTTTGATTTGTTTTGGACGCCTTATCGGCTTGATGGCACGTTTTTGGTTGAATTTTTTGACGAGTTACTTGACCAGTTTTGAACACGTTTTTGGGTCAGTTTTTGAGCGAGTACTGGATTTTGACATGATTTTCGATGCGTTTTTGATGCTTTTTGTTTGTTCGTAGCCGTTGTTTATGCGCTTGTTGGTAGATTTTTTGATCAAGTTTTTTGACGAGTTTTGACGTGTTATTGACTCATTTCTGACACGATTTTAACCGCGTTTTTTTAACGAGTTTGCCGACGCTTCTGAAACTTTTTGGTTTGTTTTTTGACGCGATTTCAAATGCATTGTTCAATAGGGTGTCCCGTCGTTGTATGAAGAAAAAAAATTCGTGGAAAATCTCATCGAAAGGGGTATCAAAAGTTGCGTATTGACGAGAAGATTCCGAATGTGTACTTACTTTCTGATTACGGCATAACTTTTGGGCCTCTACCGACGATTGAAGGACAGGGAAAAGTAACTAAGGCGCTAATATCTTTCAATTTTTCTATTTGTTCAAAATAGTATTACTATTTCAAAAATATATACACAAATATAACTTGGTAATAAATTAAAAGAATAAATATTCATTTGCGTATAATCAACAATTTTAAATTATTAATTTAAAAGAAGCTATTAAGGCATAAATACAAATTTTAAATTGAAAATTGGCTTTTGAAATTAAGAGATGGCATCCGATTTCTAGATTCAATTTTGTTTTACATCTGGTATTCTGAGCTCTGTTGCATTTGCAAGCACTGAAAGCTCATCATCAGGCAGATCTTTTAAGATAGGTGGAGGAGTTGTCTGACATTAATTTTAAAAAATAATGTCTATGGCATGGACCTTATACTAATAATAATTTTTAACATTGAGACTGAATATTTTGTAGGTCCCAATATGCAATTTTGTATTTCGAAAAATTCACCATTGTGAGTTAAAAAATATAGCCTGGACAATTAAAATGATAATTAGTATCGCGGTATGTAGCCCTTAAAAATTATAAAATGAATCTTTGAATTGCATATTTCTTCCCCTGTATAATATATCGGAGAAATATTGTTATGTTCTTCTAAGAGCTCTTTGCGAAAATGACGTTTATATTTTTGATCTGAAACAAGGGTTTTGTCTTTCTGTCCGTCAAGATAAATATTCTTAGGAATGGCATCATTGAATTGGCTTCTTAGATGCTCTCTTGATTTTGACAAAGCTCAGTATCTGTATCTTATTTTCGTCGATTACAAGCCTTGTGTCAGTGTTATTTGCGAGTCCAGCATCGTGCAAAACCGCTGAAGCGACTGTTGGGGCAGATCGTTCCGATACTCCATATCGATCAAAAACTCTTGCTACAGATGGTTGGACCAGCGAATTGAGCTTATCTGAAAACGTGGAAGGATCTGAAGAAGACTTTGAAAGTTCTGAAGAACAAAGTAGTGACCTTACTGTCCTGACTGGCTCCACTCTTTATTCTGTTTCGTTTGGATCTACTCTCTGGAGTAAACTTGGAGGGGCAAGATTATTCAATGCACTACGTTCTTTTCGATCTAGACGCTTTTGCATTTTAATCATCTCTAGGTAATCAACACTTATCCTCCAAAAATACCCTTTCATTACTCTATTCATTTTTACATAAATAAATAGGTCCGGAGGGACCCTAGGCCTAGCTTCTCACAACCATTCGTTTTGTGTGAGTTTTTCATTTTTAGAACCAACGGAAGGGATCTACAATTTTATCCAAACGGCTGATTGAGAAGGTCTTTGAAGACAGTTATACTCTGGGATGTTTGTCAGACGTTCGCGAGAGGTGGCGCAGTGGAAAAACCCTAAGTTGGAGTTTGGGTTTTTGCGGGATTCGAACCTCGATCCCTCGCTTAGTAGTCCAACACACTAACCACTAAGCCACTGCGACTCATTTTTACATATTTATTTTTAATATAATATGTATTATTGTATAGGATTAGGTGAACTTATACGAGTACATCCTGAACATAGCTTAAATTTTTTTGCAAATCAGTAATGGGTAATCAGCGCTTAAATTGTTGATCTTGTCATCTGGAAATATATGTAGGCATATCTCCTAAAAGCAACTTTCAGAATGAGTTTGACTTGTAGCCAGCCGACTTTTGCAAAGCTGATGTCGTCATGGAAGTTAACTGAGTAAGTATGTATATATCATGAACACAAGCCATCAATTATTTAGAAACAAGCGATTATGGCCTTCTGATTAGCCAGTGCGGTTGTTAAGATAAAAACGTTAGTGAATCCTGAATGTTTTGGATCTCCTATTAAATAACCTGCCCAGTCCGACTCTCAATGCTGGCAGTAAGTCAGTTGAATGTTTTGTTGCAAACCTCCATTTTTCTTTATGGATAAAAATGCAAGCCCTTCTGTAGGGAAGGTGCTTCTTCGGGATGAGGTGTACCTACTTTTCTTTAATGAGGGCAAGTGATGTTGGGATATGTGGTCGTACAATGCCATTTACGAATTGACTGTGTCTCAGAATTCGACACCGATTCTGAGGGTGACTTTAGTGTTTCTTCAATTTCATTTGTAGGAGAATGCGTTTTTAAATGTCCTTTAATCTTCTTCAAGTCTTTGTACAGAAATTCATTGCGGGAACCAGTAAGAGAGGAAATCCAGTTGGGCAGAGCCAGAGTGTGGTATTTATTTCAATGGATTTCGATGATGTATCAAATGTTGCAATATGGATCGATGTTTTCAGAAGAAATCTTTTTATCCATCTGCAGAGTTGCTAACTCGTACGAGTCTACTATGCCACATAGATGACTATGCAAGACCGACTCAAAAGTCGTTAAGATATGCAACATTTAAGCTCAAGGATTCGCCATATTGTTCGACTGCCTGTCTTCAGAAGTGAGTAATATAGCTCCAGTTCAACAAATGCTACACGAAAAACTGTGACAAAGTTATGTTTACAGACAAAGACAATCCATGCAGGACTTTTCCTTAAGCTTCGATTGTTACATTATTTTCTAGACATCTTCAGATTGCAACTTAAACGCATACATTGCCAAAATTGTCTTGGCAAACATGGATGGTAGCGAATTTAATTACAAAATTTCTCCATTGTTCGATAATAATCTACCACCACGTTATCTGCCTTAAAAATACATCCAGTCTAACGATACAGTTCGCACTTGATATGTTCTGCACGAAATATCGCAAGGAAACGAATTCAATTTCTGAGACAACACCGTAGAGAACCGATGTTTCAATCTGATTAATGGCCGGCAATTATTCAAAATCACCCTGTATACGTACGGTATGGTATGACACGTCAGTGTGCACGCGGTTCGGACTCACAGTGATTGCTTGGCGCGTCAGCCCTGGATCGGGGTGCTCTGCTCGGGCCCTGACATCTACTCGCATACCCGCCCATACAGAAGTGTGCATTATATTTTGTTGAATGATTTCACGTTCGTCTCTTGGGCAATAGAAGAAGTGTCACTGTGTCAGGGATAATATCATCAGGATGTTATTTTCATCATGCAGAAGAGAGCACAAGAACTGACGGGTGCACGGTGAGAAAAATTTGATACATGGATGCCAATCAAATATCGCACTGTGAAAGTGCGAGTATACAGATAGAGATCGCTGTGGGTAAGGATAACAAGACCGATGTACGGTGAATGGATTGGGTTCAGTTATATGAGGAATTTCAATAAAACTCTTGAAAGTGTTCGAAAAGATGGAGAGGGACAATTGACTGGCAGAATGAGGAATGCACTAAAGGATATTGAAAGAATTCAGAAGTCTGTACAAAACACCAACTACCCCGGGTAAAGATCTAGGATTCAAGACGGCATGGTTCAGTTTTGTATAGGTATAACTGAAGCTTAGATAGTTCCTTACTTACGGTTGGGTGTAAAAAAATGCACATTCCGCTATACTAAAAATAGCTAATCATTTTTGGCGTCCAAGCTAAATCGAACTCACAGCCCAGTTTTCCATTCAGAATTACATGTTTTGAGCCACAAAATGAAGGTTTTATTAGTAAGGCCCATTTTCAGTTAAAGCGTTCTTTTGCTGACTGCCGCCTCCACTTGAAAACGTCACGATGGACGGACAGATAAAACTCTAAAGGATTTAAAGACTTTGTCTACCTGGGCTCCACTAGCACTTCGCAAAATGACATCGGCGCAGATATCAAGTGAAGAATCACTCTTTGCCAATCGTTGTTTCATAGAACCAAGGGGATAAATTATATAAGACCTTTCTCACCCCGGTCCTGCCGTATTTTGCAGAAACATGGAGAAGAAGATTCTACGGCGAACTACATACACGGGTTATACAGCGACGCTGACCTGGTCAAAAAGCTAAAAGTACAACGGCTGAGATGGCTGAGACACGTGCAGCATATAGACAAAAACGCACCAGCCCGGCGAGTCTTCGAATTCACCCCTGAGCGACAATGCAGCCGAGGAAGACCCCGCCTTAGGTGGCGCGTACAATTGGAGAACGACCTCAACCCTTAGAGTGCGTACCTGGAAGGAGTTATCGAGGGACAGAGCGGGTTGTTGGTTAAGGCAGGGTCCAACCTGGACTGTGAGCACGATAAAAAGTAAAAGCAAGCCTCCACTTGAGCACTTTAATTTTGTTAAGGTCCCCTATCACTTTTATGCGTTCAACTTAAACTGAAACTTTTCTATCTACCGCGTTGTAGGACTAGTTTGGAGTCAAAGAGATGATTTTTGTCTTCAATCGACGAGGTCGATGTTGCTTTATCGTTCGCTTTTAAATTTACTAATTCCTACCCCGTCAGCCCAATCAGTCGAAGAAAGTTGCTTTCAAATCTATACCAAGAACGTCTTAAGCCGCCATCGCTTTTGAGACTTATTCAGCAGAAGTGGTGTGATGAAGGTCTTACTCAGAGGCTCCTTGGCGTTCCTTGGAAATGTGCTATCAAACTTCTTAGGTAATTGATTTCTTAGATACATTTTTCAACGATTGGTAATTCTTGTCTTCAATTCTTATGTGTCGTCGTTTTTAGAGTTCATAGCGCAGCCAAGCAAGAGGAATCCCCTAACTACCTTAAAGTTAGAGCTGTCGATTACGACATTCCTTTCGGATTCGTTAATGCGCTGTGTGTCTTTTCGTTTGTCCTCTTCTACAACCCAAATCATTTCTGCCGGTTCTGTCTCACTATAAAACTGTGCCACTCCCACTGGTGCAGGGAAATAAGTTTCCGGGAACTAAGTCCACTGAGGGATTTAGTTCCCACCTTTTCACTTTCAGAGTCTTGCAAACCGAACACCGATTTTTATTTTTTTTTTATTTATATATATATTAAAATTATTGAATTTCTCTTTAGTTAACAAAAATTGCAAAGAACCAACTTGGCTCTTTAATTTTACTTTGTTCTTATTCGACACTCGACAGTGAAAATTTACTTCATATTAAAATAAAACTCCCTCAGTGGACTTAGTTCCAGGGGACATATTTCCTTGCACCGCTCCCACTAGTGTTCGGCTGTGAGCTTCTCAAAGCCCCTTGGTGATATTAAAGCTATCCTTGCGTTTGTCTTTGACTTTAGTGGAGCAACCTAAACTCCGCAGCAGCGCTTTGAAGACATTTGTTTTTCTGCATGTCCTTGCCGTTACTTACCATTTAACCAAGCTTTTTGTGGATCTGATCAGCTAATCGCAATTGCGTAGTAGCTGATAGCTTCTTTGGATCGATGCCACTGGTCTTCGTCGGTTGATGTTCGCTGTATAGAGCTCCTCCACAGGTTTAGGCATGCGTTATCGGCAAATATTAAGTGATTTGAGATTGCAGCCATCTTCTGACAGTACTAAAGCGTTTAGGATATCTGCACCAATAGGTATAGGTATATGAGGCTCGGGCCATTAGCTTGCTGTACCCCAAGGTATACCTTGCGCAGCTCGAATACCTACTGGAGTAGTCCGCATCACGATCAATTTGGCTTATGATTTGATGATCGCGAGTGACAACTGCATGCTTGCGGTAAATAAGCCTTTGACCTAGCTGTAGTTACCTTATACCCCTCAGTCAGACATATGGTGTGCCGGTATGCTTCTTCTTCAGGTACTACTATACAAAATGTGCAACCAACTTCTGTTGACCATTTTTGATAAAAAAAAGCCTCCATTATCTACACCTCATATTGGCTGCCATTAAAAATTTGTCACGATAAGGCGCCACTTGTTCACATCATCTGTTCGTATGTGCACCGAGTCACCCCTCGAGAATGTCGCCCTTATCGGCTGTCATCTCATTTCACCGCTCACCGACTCGATGGATGAAAGGAATTGAAATTCGTCTAGTTTCAATGACACCCATCAGAGGGTAGTTTATATATAACTTGTGTATAGCATGCATCAATGACGTAGCGATTTCATCACGAGCACCATCATATTATAGAAACAGACGTGTACATTTGAAATTCCCATAAGCGATGAAGAGACTTCGTAGTTCGTACAGAAACGGAATTACTTCTTGTTCCCCTTATGCCACGGCTATACCACCCCTTCGCACTCGCGCCACAAAGGCTATATGGGCTTTTGTATGATTCTCTTAGCCCGCTGTGAATTCGTATGTTTTAATCATGGATGTTGCCCCGAACTCTATGTATAGTACTGGCGGAACGTCAGACTGGCTGCTGGGAAACAGCAGCTCGAGGAAAAATAAAAACAACCAAATACGGCGCAACAACAAGAACATCGGCAGCAGCAGCCAGTATCAAGTGTGTACGGTGGTGGTATCCTTTTGGGAACGAATGACAAATGACGAGGAATTCGTCAATGTCAAAATCAGACTGTAACAGTGAACAGCTAGAGTTCCAAACACATTCTGTGTGTATACGCGCTTCCTTCGGGGTGAGGTATATAAATACAAACTGATGGGTACATCTATCTGTATATATATATGCATGCGGCATATGTATTGGTATGTTTAGATTTATATAAGCACCAAAGTTGAATGCGAACGAAGAACAATTTTTGGAACGATTCTTCGAACATTCAAGCAACAGATTCCACAGCCCAAAGTGAACATCTGCAAAGTGAAATGAGATTATGTCATTGTTTCATCTTAATCCTCTCTATAACGGCAGTGGTGTCATTTGGCTGAGAGGTATGTAATTGATTTGAACATCAGGTGAGAAATGGGGGATTCGTAGGTATGATCCGCGGTGAGTTTTTGTAGATCGTCTAAGGAAGGGAAATCGACTCATTTGATTGGTATTGCTATACATACTTCTGAAATGCCTAATATAAGTAATCACTTTGACAAGTACCTCTTCCTTCAAGGTCTATATATAAATTTTAATTTACGAGAGAGGTGGACACTTGGACAGCCCGAAAATTGTAAGACCAGAGTTCCAGGAGCAAAATCGGAAAATTTCAAGACTGCTTCGAACTTTTGCATACGAAAATTTTAAAAGCGTTTAGATTGATAAGCGCTGGTCTATTGGTAAATTGGCTCCACATATAGAGAGAAAAATTCCGAAAAAAAAAAAAAAAAATTGCGAAATATTTTGTTTCAGTGTATTTTGCTTCTGGCTTCTATACAGCTCAAGATAAGCTTAGATAATACATAATATTAGTCGCAGTAGTCGCAGTAGCTTAGTGGTTAGTGTGTTGGACTGCTATGCGGGGGTCCCAGGTTCGAGTCCCGCAAAAACCCAATTCCGACTTAGGGTTTTTTTCCGCTGCGCTACCTCTCGCGAACGTCTGACAAACATAAATGTCTTGAAAGAGCTTCTCAATTAGCCGTTTGGAGTCGGCATAAAATTGTAGATCCCTTCCATTCGTTCCAAAAATGAGAAACTCACACAAAACGAATGGTTGTGAGAAGCTAGGCCTAGGGTCTCTCCGGACCTGTTGCGCCAACTATTTATTTTTTTAATACATAACATTATATTAAAGGTATTTACTTTACATCAAGTTTGGATCATCTTTGGATGTACCTACAGCGTTAGTTATATGCCCTAAGGCTCGTATCAATACTTTTTTAATATTACTGTATGTGTGTTTCTTAAGACTCAAAAGCTGCATGCCGCAGCTTTCTTTTTTGCTGCGTTATACTGCGAACAAAATATATAAAACTTTAATTTCTTAAAGTGTCAAAAACAAGAGACATGGCTAAACAGCAGCAGACAAAGACTGTAACTGTATCTTTATCATTAGCATTTAATCACATTAAAGCGCACCTTTTGAGCCGCTGAAACTTTTTGCATGGGCAACTTTGATAAAAACTCCGAAATGGTAAGATGTCGAATTTGTACAATGCCAGCAGTGCTGTCAACTCAGGCATAATTAAGCGTTTTAGTAATATGGCATAATTGTTTATGAATTGTTTTTTACAACAAATTCATCACTAATTTTCATTTACAAATATTCAACCATCCCAAATAACGCCGAAGTCCGAATACAAAGGAATAGTTAACAGCGAGCTGTCACTGGTGCGTTTGCAAGTATTAGTACAGAAGCGGCAAAAATAGGTTTAGTGGTGAATGAGGGTAAAACAAAATATATGCTGTCAACAAGAAGGGACACACAACATCGACGAATCGGACAGAACGTCACGATAGACAGCTATAACCTTGAGGTAGTTCGGGACTTTGTCTACCTCGGCTCCGCTATTAACTCTGAAAATGACATCACCTCAGAAATCAAGCGATGAATCACTCTTGCCAACCGCTGTTTCTTTGGCCTAAGACGGCAATTGATTAGTAAGGCCTTGTCAAGAAGCACTAAGGAGATTCTATATAAGACTCTCATCATTCCTGTCCTGCTCTATGGCGCAGAAGCATGGACCCTAGCAAAAACGGATGAGGATCTTCTTGGTCGCAAATTCTTCGAGTGATTTTTGGTCCCGTTTGCGTTGACGGGATTTGGAGGAGAAGATTTAACAGCGAACTCTACGAGCTGTACAGCGACATCGACCTGGTCAGGAAAGTACGCATAAGTCGTCTAAGATGGTTAGGACATGTAGAGCGAATGGACACCAACGCTCCGGCCCGGAGAGTCTTCGTTTCCAACCCGGAGGGACAACGCAGTAGAGGAAAACCTTAGGTGGCGCGCTCAAGTGGAAGGGGACCTCAACCAACTTGGAGTGCGCAACTGGAGGCAGTTAGCCAAAGATCGCGCTAACTGGAGAGGCATATTGGTTTAGGCCCAGGTCCACCCCGGACTGTAGCGCCACCTTAAAAGTAAGTAAGTTGCAATCGTTGAGTACCTACCTACCTTATAAGCTTGCCAGGAACTTCAGCATCGGTGGAACGAATCTTTTCTGCTGTTAACAAAACTTGGACTTCAGACAAATCTCGGCATTGAAAGCGATTCAAATCATCAAATGTGACTTAAGGTTTCCCTGCGTTGATGTCTTTGAATACCTCAAAACAAAGCCGGAATTACTTCAAATGATAAATACAAAACAACAATCACAAAAGGAGATAGAAATGGAAAACGAAGAAGATAAAAAAAAAATAAAATAGTTGGCGCAACAGGTCCGGAAGGACCCTAGGCCTACCTTCTCACAACCATTCGTTTTGTGTGAGTTTTTCATTTTTGGAACGAATGGAAGGGATCTACAATTTTAGGCCGACTCCAAACGGCTAATTGAGAAGCTCTTTCAAGACATTTATACTCTCGGATGTTTGTCAGACGTTCGCGAGAGGTGGCGCAGTGGAAAAAACCCTAAGTTTGAATTTGGGTTTTTGAGGGATTCGAACCTCGACCCCTCGCTTAGTAGTCCAACACACTAACCACTAAGCCACTGCGCCTACGAAGAAGATGATGGAAATAAATTGCTCGCTGGTTAATTTGATATTTTTGTCAATTTTCATCGAACAAAATGTATATCCCTACTGCGCAAAATACAATTGTTTGTTTTAAATCGATTTACATGTTTTCTATCTAATTTTTTGGAGAAATATTTTGGACACTCATTACGAAACTCTTCGGACGAATGTCGTCAAAACGATAGAGCACAAAAACTATAAACTAAGTGCTAAAATTACAAGTTTGAGATAATACTCAAGTTCATTTTCCACAAATTTAATGAAAGTTAACGACGTTCAAGAAAATTCGAGCAGAATATAAAACTTCTAATGGTGATGAAAATTTCAAAAACGTTATCCTTCAGACGATCGTTTATATACGGAATTTGCCCCGACTTTTTGGCCCGCCAAAAAAAGATACGAGCGTTATAAATATGCCGTAAGTATATTCTTAACGAAAATGTGTTCTTTTCATAGTAATTAGATTACGTTAAATGCCGCACCATAAAAGTAAGAAATTGGTGGATATTTTTTTAAGAACTGAAGATGGAATTTAGGTTTCCTAACATTTTGTTTTGCATATAGGTATCCCATATACAAATACACTGAGTAAGCCGATTTCTGCCAATTGACATCAATGCCGCATTTAAAAAAAAAAGTCATATTGCCCCATATTGAGATGAGGTTCTCTGGGAAGAATTCCTTCAAAACAGCCATCGACAGCAACTGCGACCTCTGCTCCGTCCAGATGGAACCAAATTTCACCCAAGTTCACAAGCCTGTGTGAATTCACTGCCACTGTGACCCAAAATTCTTCAAAAAAATACAGAGGGCCGGGCGACTCCAGTTCTTCGCCTTGTCACACTCGGGGATTGTCTCATTTTTGAGACACATCAATGTAACTTTGAAAAATACCTGCCGCAACATTTTCCCCATTTATTTTCTCTTCCAGGGCTTGAGTGCAGGCCAGTGTTACCTTTCGGGATGCTTTAGAGTCATTTTGAGTCCTTTTTGAACGCCTGGACTCCGGACTCATCTTTATGAAAATCAGTGAATTCGGACTCCTCTTAAAAATGAAGGATCTTTTTGCTTTAATTCAAAATTGTTCAGTGTATTTAGTTGAATTCGAAAGGATTTGGTTTTACCTGAATTTGAATTGAACAGTTTTTTTAAAAAAGAAAAGAAAATATTAAAATCGGAATGGACTTGTTTTCATCCAGGACTTTTTTTTTTGACTCTTTCTGAAAATATTCAGAGGTAGCACTGGTGCAGGCTAACCTTGTATGGAGCTGAAGATAAAATGGCATAGATCCAGTTCAAGGTTGTGATTACTAAGCCTGGCCGCGCTTAGGTGATTTCCGTTGAATTTGCTTTCGATATCCGACGAGAAATGGAGCTTAGCCTTGTTGTGTATGGTTAAGCTAGGTTCGGGAGAATATTAAGCAGCCTCTTTTCTGTTATAGAATTCTGTTGGAGGAAGGTTTAGCAAATTTCAAATACTTCTGCGGAGTGTCAATGAAGACTTTGCGGCTAAATCTAAATAATTCTGACTACGCTGAAGCCTTCCGGTCCGTATGTAGCCTATCTGCCTACGGAAAAAATTGTCACCCGCAAGCTCTGCGTTTATTTCAGTGCATCCATAATGTCCCCATTTAAGTAAATTACACAAACTTATATCTCCTTACAACTAAATCGGTTGATAGCTCTCGGCATTCTCCCCTTATACGTGTCTAATTTCCAAAAGTGCTACTTGCTGTATAGAGTAATCTCCCAAAATATGCATACATCATCACTCGTTAATATCCTCGTTAACTTCAAAGCGAATATTGCCAGATCAGTATCTTAATCTCGAAAAGGTGGCAATTTTCATACATACCTACAACGCGATATGATCTTACTGTATCATAGGCTTCATTATAATAAGTAGTGATGATCGCGTTGCCCTTAATATGCACTTATATGCAGATGCACTGATGAAGTTTTTTCGCACTTTGTTATAATTATTGGTGATTTACGAAAATGCGCTAATGACTTTATAAATTCATAAGTGAAGTACCCCTTCGGGCCGGGGTATGATGTTTCAAAATACTGTCGACGGGGCAGTTCCCCATGATCTCGTTACCTTATTATAAACACTTAATCGCACTATTTTGGATAAAGCTACCAGCAGCTTGTGCGTCTGAAAGCTTCAACAAGAAAAAAAAACTTAATTCAACTGTAGTAATAATATACTTGCGCCAAAAGGTGTACACTTAAGCTTAAGGTTGCATTCTATTAAAAAAGGGCTGCTGGATTTTAATGTCTGTATTGTGAATTGATATGGAAGAGGAGGCGTATACTCACAATGAATGGTGCAGCAAGCTCATGCCGGAAAGGGAAAGAAAGAACTCGTGGGTATTATAAGTAATAGTACACGTGCAAAAGCATTTAAAATTTAATTGAAGACAAAAATCATTGAAATGGCTTTATTAGAATGATTTTTTTTTTTTAACTAAAAAGTACTTATAGTGATGTAAGATTTCATGAACTGGTGGGTCGAATAAGGCCTGTGCTACATCGGATCAAGTTCAAAAAAGTACAAAAATGTGAAAAGAACGAGGCTTTTCGAAAACACTTGCATTTTATATAACATTTATTAATGGTAAGTAAGATTTGAAACAAATTTGAAGAATTTTGCGGCTAAAAAAAGTGTTGCCATTGCAGCAAAAGAAAGCTCTAAAAAATATTAATTTTCGCAAGGTTTTAGGGCAGTCGTGTATCCTAAGGCAATATGTGCGCATGGTACAGTGAACCAAGGTAAGCACAAACATTGACAGTTGACTCAAGGTAGTTGTAGCTGGAAGAAGTTTTGAAAATTCCCAAATTAAACCCCTAAAATAAAACAGCACACATTCGAAGAATATTTTTAGTGATCTGATCAGTGCTATTGCAAGAGATGGCAGAGTAGCTTACGTGAGATAATCTACTCAAATAACTACGCGTAATAAATCGAGTAAAATACACGAATGATTTGTTTCATTTACTACATGCATTTTTTACATGTTTTGTTTATGTAGTAGGTAAGACAAATTTTAATTTTAATAGAAATTAATGCAGAACAGATTTTCAATTTTTCAGTCTGTCCGTTTTGCGGATGGATCTGACAACGCTAACTACATTTTGACAGTTAGTGCCACGTTTGCTACATTTGGCTACGTTAACTACTTAACTACCTCAGTTACGTAGCAGACGTAACAAATGTAGTAATTCAAAAAAAGAGGCATTTCTGCCATGTCTGAAAGCGTGTTTAAGAAGTTTTAGAAACAACTCAGTGGTAGGTTTTCTGAACTATGAAGCGAGTGATATTAGTTTTAATAACTGCATCACGTCGGACAGTAAGAGAGGGTAACATCTCTTCCACTTGCCAGAACAAAAAAAATTAAACATTAGAAAGAACTACGTTCAGGGTTTCACATTTATTTTGTATTTTTATAGAGGCCAAATTTAACTGTTTATTATTTCGCATGTTCTTGAGCACGTTGCTAAGAAAAACGAGTTTAGTAGGCTGACGCATGGGGATAATACGGAACCAATAAGGTCAAAAGTAACCTCACCTCGAGGCATTTTATGAACTAATAGAAAGGTGATATGCGAAATATTTTAAGGATTGTGCTGATCTCATAACCCAGCTCGATGCGAATATAGAAATTCGTCCAATTTCGTCAGGTCGATTAAAAACCTCCCCATATTTAGGTGATCTAATCACGGAGCTTGTATTGCTTAATTAGGGAGCCGCCACATTTTCTCCGCCTCTTTGGACGTCTACTTCACTGCCGATTTGTTATTGGAAGAAGAATTTGATGGTGAGTCGAAGACGGGTGCAAGTTATAAGGAATGAGGTAAAAAAAGTCAAACCATGAGTAAAAATGGACATGTCAAAGCTAAAAAAAAAACTGTTTTGATAGCCCTATTAAATGCTCCAGCTCATTTTTATTGTAAATGCATCAAATGATAACTTCTTGGCTGTTTAATAGTTACGGAGCACAGCAAAAAAACGGACAATAACTTAGGACAAACACGTTAGCTACAGTATAAGTATACAGAGCTCTTAGACCACAGAGAAATAACCTTATCAGAGAGGTTGTAAAGCCAAGTGGGAAGCAAACATAGGCGGCTGTAATGCCCACTTAGAAAAAGTCTACCTGGGTGGATATCAAAGCCTCCTAGAAGCTTTATAAGACACTTGTACCTCGCCTGTACAATCAGTTCAGAGATATAGGAAGCTCATAGCTGCCAAAGTCACTCGAAACACTTTTAATAACTACATAAATAAATTAAAGTACAAAAGATGCATCGATATTTATGTTCTTTTTTTGTAATGTATACCTAGGTACAAAATTTTGGAGAACTTAAAAAAAAAGATAAATAAAAAATACCTACGTATTAAACAATGACGATGATGGACAAGATTTTCTACAATTACACGTACATTTTTGTGACATCCAGAATGCCTAAATTTGCCATTCAGTGGTCACTCGTGTGTCTTTCGTGAGAGTGCGCTGCGATAGCCCGAATGGCCAGACGCGTGACAGGCGAAAACACGTAGTAATAAATTTAAGACAAAAGTTTACGTCATAATGACGTTGCCATGTCAAAATTTCATATGAAAAGTGACGCGTGTAATTGTAGCTTAACTACACAAATATTCAAATAAAGCCGAAGGAACTGATGTCTTGCCCCTGAATTATTTTCAGCTAAATGAGATGAGTTGAGATCAGCTAGATGGTATGCTCGATGAATGTAGGTATCTCGAAATACGACTGGGAGGCCTAAAGCGAGGGCGTTTTGTGAACATTGCCGGCATTTTTAACAAAAGTCCATCTACTTTCTTATAAATCGAATGGTGGCTGAAAAAAACTAAAAAACCTATACAGCAATACTGTCAACACCTCCAATTGGCATGTGATCGTTTTAAACCACAGGCTACCTCAACATTCCAAATCCAAAAACAAAAAAAAAATGTCACAACTCATCGCATGCAAGTTTAAAAGTCGCAACATCGTTGCATGAGTTTATCGGCTTGTCCAATCAAGAAATAAATAGCGACAATCATTTATCCGGCCTCTTCCCCGCTCTTCCACTCCACTGCCAGGCCAGTACTAAATTAATTGAGCTATACACCGAAACACCAATTTATAATTAACACTCAACGGAATAAAACCTCAAAGTTCCATCGACGCAGTGGACTACCTACCTACGAAAATCGATTCGAGTGGAAAATAAAAAGCAAACAAACAAATTTAAAATGCCAAACTCAGCTCCAAGAATAGTATACCTGCGCAGCATCTCCCACCAACAGATACCCATCCCTAGCGCCAATAATTGCAAGAGAGCCAATTCGCTCAGCAGAAAAAGCAAACAACATCACATCACAGACATCACAAAAGAAGAAACAAATCAAAACACAATATGGGAATTGGAGTTGTGTGCCCTTATCTGCCATCATAGTCGTTCAAGTCCCCACTTGGCTAATGGCCGACAATTTATAAAGCGCACTGAACGCTGCGCCGCCGACTTTGATGATTCCATTTTAATGAAAATTTATTAATTTCGCTTAAACGTATACCTATCGCTTGGATGGCTGAATAGTAAACGGCCGCTTGCTGAAATGGCGAACTATCCAGCCGCGATCTGCAAACATGCATGCAGTGCTCCAGCTCCATACGAAAACAGAGAGCTGCTGAGTTGTTTTATTTTTATGTTTGTATTTTCCTGAGGTTGATGTCTCCAAGAGATTCCCTTTGAGTCTGCTGTTTGTGTGTATATATCGGGCCAGCGTGAGATGTGAAAAATAGAAGCAACCAAAAAAAATATGAAAAATGTCAACGGCCATATGCTTAGTGGTTATTTTGGCTCTTTTTAAAATACGAATATTTGCTTCAGTTTACTTCGCTTTGAGAAGGCAACATACATAAAAAGACAAATCTGACAGCCATGCTTGAAAAATGAGGGCGTTGCGAAAACACAGCATAATGACACATCTGTGCATCTGACATTTTTGCACGACGAGGGATGGCAGTTGTTAATTTTTAACAACGCCAAAAATGTGCTTCTTTGTGAGTCTTGTGATTATAGAGCAAACTTCACAAATAGTTTTTTCTTTTCGAGTGAATGCCAGATCACAATTTTTTTTAAAGGAGGAAACAGGTTTTCATGCTTTTTTTTTCTAACATCTTGCTATTTTGTTACATAAAAAAATTTATCTTATAGCAATTAAATATAAAAGTTATTTACCTTGTGCGGCTATAGTTCTCTTCGTGCTTTAGGTTAGCCTTTGAAACCTTTTTTTAACCAGATTCACCGGGGTATAACTCGCGACCATAGGTCAAAATATTTATAAATGCATCAAGACAACTTTCGATAAAACAAAGGTTAAAAGTTGCAAATAGCTTCTCTGAATTTTAGTTGTTTTCAATCTAATCACTTTTGAATATCAAATGAAGGTCTGGTCCCTATAACATTTAGTTGAACCTCGTTCCCTTACGCAAAAGTTGGGCAGAAGAGAGCCGAAAGAGAGAAGAAAATATTTCGCCTCCATAAAAAAAAAACTACAAATACAAGCACAATAAATGGAGCTTGGGTAGTTGGTTATTGCTGTTAATAATGCTATAACTATAACCTTTTCACGATATATCAACAAATTAATGACAGTAAGTGACATGACAGAAAAAAAACTCAATACTGAATTCTACTAATTAACTGAGGTCAGTTCAGGGCACATCTAGGGTGCCCTAGAAGTAAGTAAAAAATTCGGGCTACTTTTTCGAAATAGCTTTAAAAATTTATCAAAAACTTCATATCTTCACCTTAAATAATTTGATTCGTTATCCAAGTATTTCGACTTATATTTTGAAAAAAATTATAAAGTACCTACAGTAAAAGCCCTTTAATTCGGGAAACTCGTTTACTTATTTGGAAAAAAAAATTCTGAATAAATGAGAGTTTTAAATTTGTTTATGTAAAAATTAAATTAAATTGGCAAAAATTAAGGGCGGTATTCATCGACCAATATTAAACTAAGAGCTTCGTAAACCTATTCATCAATGGTTATTAGTGCATATTTAGGAGCGCTCATAAGACTTACGAGTGGTCCCGACCACTCTTAAGTTGAGAGCAGTAATAACATCGAAATTCGAAATCAGTTGTCCTTTTCAAAATGGAAGGAAAGGGAAAGAAGTCAAATCTTCCGATAAGGAAAATGAAAAACTGACTGCAGAAGCACCGTCGAACAAAAGAAGTAGGTACTTGAAGCAATTAACGGATGAGTTTTATGCTTCCAGCACTTCGTTAAAAAGAAGTTCAAAACAATTTAAAGCATATTTTCAAAATTCCAAAAGTCAACTGAAAAAAATATCTTGCTGCAGATAAAATGGAGGCGTATATTGCACGGGTGGAGAAACCTAAACAAAAATGTAGATGAAAACAACCCTGGTCGCCTCCGAAACCAGCCCAATCTGCAACCCATAATATGCCAGCAGTTGCAGTTTTTTCAACAATAAATTTAATCGGAGAATACAATTTATGTTAATCTAATTTCAATTACACGAATTGACTTTAACAATTAACATTTTCGAAAAGGAGTTCAGAAACTCGTTTTAGAACGCGTTTGAAAAATTCGAATTTTATTTTTTCGCATATTCGAAATAGCACGGACACAACCCTAATAGTGCTTGGTGAATACAACGAAAAAACTCGTAGTTATGAGCCTCGTAAACTAATAATTGATTTAAGAGCGCTCAAATATATAGAAGTCGGAACAAATCATCAAAATGTCTTTTGGGGGAGTCCCAGCAATTCACATATAAAAATCGAGAAAAACTATACAATAACTAGCGTGCCCGGCGAAATTAATATTACCTATTGATCCCAACTATAGCTTTTGACAAATACGATCTCACTGTATACTATACGATCAAAATTAAAAAAAAAACTCTCCGTAGAAAATGTATGAAAAATCAATTTTCACAAACTTTCCTATTTTGTCATCGTATGAACCTTCCTTAGGCGTAGACAAACGCAACAAAAAAGAATAACGTGTCGGCCAACCTTCCGCTTTTTGACTAAAATGGTTTACAGTACACGACACACAAATTCGTTCTGAATAAGCGGATTCCGTGGAATGAGAATGTTTGTCTTTGAGTTTTTTCCTCAAAACCGTCGGTTGCATGACATTTGATTTGAGATCCTTAACCACCAAATCAAACGCGTTCTGTTACAAAGTCTCGGTGCATTGAGGTTGCGCAGCAAAATTATAACTGAGCCGACTTTCAATTGTATAGATGTACGCCCGGAACATGCAAAGAATTCAAAAATTCAACTAATCCCCATAAAGTTTAGTTTTCACGACAAAAAGTAGCATCTGTCCTTCCTTGGGCCCATGCGAATTTAAACCGAAAATCATAAAAATTTAAAGATTGGTTCCCGAGTTATGAGAGCGCACATACGGACGTCAGTATTTTTTATATGTAGCCTACCCACCCGGCTTTGCGCATACCTTTCGTATTAAGTTCTGCTCACATTTCGCAAAGTCCTTTATATGGACAATGTCCATTAATAATTTTAATGCTTCCACAACCCGTTCTCCTATCCCGCTTATGTTTTGCAAAGTACCATCTATAGGGTCCAAAATTATAGTATATTTCAATCTTGAAGGAACCATACCTACCCATCTACAAATTTCAATCAATTCGGTAGAGCTGTTTCGGAGATCGGTAACAGCGCCACCTATCAGGTCCAAAAGTATCCTATCCTTCAAGTGGGAACGAAGAATATACATCCACAAAATTTCATTGAAATCGGTTGAGCAGTTTCGGAGATCGGCCACAACGCCACCTATCGGGTCCAACATTTTATGTTTTAAGACAAATGTATTTTACCTATTTAAAATTGATTGAAAACTAATTTGGAGTTTTCGTCGAACAATTGTACAGCTAAATAAAATATGAATTATTGAAATGTCAAATTCAAAAAAGTAGATATAGACAACCAACGCCAACTATATTATTAGATTACAATTAAATGTCGCAAACAGGTCGCAAATATCTCCCAGCGCCACCTATCGGGTCCAAATTTTGGCAAAAGCTTAAGTGTTATATGGTGTTAATTTGAGCCAAATCGGTCCATAAATAAGAATTTTCAAAAAAGTGACCTCAGCGCCCCTTATAGGGTCTAAAATAAACATAAACCATCCGGAGCACCACACGAACATATGGTGTGAATATAATGGGAATAGCTTCAGTGGTTGGATGGTCGTGATGGTCGGTCATACATACGCACGAACGTTTTTATATATATTAAGATAAATAAGTTCTTGCATTTTTTCATCAATAGGAACGCGTTTTAGTCCATACAAAAATCTCTCATTAATTCGGAAAATTCGTTTATTCGGACTGACCTTCCCCCCAACCATTCCGAATTAACGAGCTTTTACTGTAATTTTGAAAAATTCGCGCAATTTGTTTAAAAATTGGCACGCTTTCTGGCTTCAAAAACTTACTCTGCTACACTTGTTATCAGAGATGAAAAATTACCGGTATACTCTTTGGTTGTTGGTTTTTATTTAACAATTGAGGACCATGGTGAGCCAAAAAACCGCATCAGATGAGTCAAAAGTCCACAAGAACTTCGTGTGGACTTTTTGGCTCACTTGAGTTAGTTATAAGTCCACAATTGATTTGACTTTTGACTTTTTTCATTAGGTCTTTGTTGGCTTTTATAACTGTTTTAGGTTTGTGAAGCCCCAAGCGAATCCACTCTTGATCAAAATTATTGAATTATTATTGGTACCAAAGTTACCGCGCTGATATGGTCAAGGACAAGGATCAGTGTCAGAGAGGAATTGTACTTGGTTATAATATATACATAGTTGGCGCAACAGGTCCGGAGGGACCCTAGGCCTAGCTTCTCACAACCAATCGTTTTGTGTGAGTTTGTTTTTTGTTTTTTCATTTTTGGAACGAATGGAAGGGATCTACAATGTCGACTTCAAACTGCTAATTGAGAAGCTCTTTCAAGACAGTTCTACTCTCGGATGTATGTCAGACGTTCGCGAGAGGTGGCACAGTGAAAAAAACCCTAAGTTGGAATTTGGGTTTATGCGGGATTCGAACCTCGACCCCTCGCTTAGTAGTCCAACACACTAACCACTAAGCCACTCCGCCTACACTTGGTCATAATAAAGTCCGTTTTTATTTCCTGGTTGCCGAAGTTTTTGTTTTAGTGATTTATTTCGATCGACCATATTATAGATGAGTATTAAGATAATGAGATACCATCAAGGTGTGTATTTAACGAGTGACCTCTGGGATTATTAACCAGGTCTTGATATGCATACGACGATAGGCTGACACAACGGGGATTTAGAGTCGCTTTGAACGTTTTTAGATTCGATCGTTTCCTGTAAAGTTGTTTTTAGTATTTTATGAAGTGAGTGTTTTTATAAGTTTTTCCAAGCTGTTAATATTTGTGAATTATTTTTTAGTCGATTAAACGCTTTCTCCCTTAATTTAGTTACTTCCTACCTTAAACGGATCATTGTTTTCCCGAAAAAAAGTTATCAGAACCAACATTTTATTTAAGGTTCATAGTTTTGAATACGAACATGGTGTTTTTATTATATGTAGTACAAAGTTTTATGAAACTCATCGGACTTTGAAAAAATGTCTAAAAAAAACCTCGCCGAACTCCCTTTCAAATTGAATTCATTTCAAATCGTCTTTAAGTTGCCCTTAAGTTGCTCTAAATTCGTCGGTGTTCCTTAGGCAGATCACTATCGAATTTGAAATAAATATGTTTGAGAACGTAGTCGCAGTAGCTTAGTGGTTAGTGTGTTGGACTGCTATGCGGGAGTCCCAGGTTCGAATCCCGCAAAAACCCAATTCCGACTTAGGGTTTTTTTCCGCTGCGCTACCTCTCGCGAACGTCTGACAAACATCCGAGAGTATAAATGTCTTGTAAGAGCTTCTCAATTAGCCGTTTGGAGTCGACATAAAAACTGTAGATCCCTTCCATTCGTTCCAAAAATGAAAAACTCACACAAAACGAATGGTTGTGAGAAGCTAGGCCTAGGGTCTCTCCAGACCTGTTGCGCCAACTATTTTTTTTTTTTTTTTTTTTATGTTTGAGAACGGGACTCACCATGCAGGGATTTGGATTATAACCGCAGTAGAGCCATCAATAAAACAGCCCTCTCAATAGGCTTTTTGAAATTCAACTTCCAAGCAAATATGCTCGCTCAAAAGTCGTGTCTCTTTCGTCATACAAATAGATATGACACTAAACTCTAGCGAACACTATAAATAATCTACAAGTATCAGGTATGAAAGTTATTTAAAATGTTTTGTCAAATTTATTCCATTTAGCTTCCTCGTTTAGTCGTTCTAGTCATGGTGGCGTTGCTCGTTATTTTAATTTTGCATGATAAATTCTGGTGAAATATGCACCACCAACAATGTCAGACACGCAGAAGAGACAGATATAATTAAATATACACGATTTTATGTCATTCCGCCATGCAGAATATTTTTAATTAATGCAGCGTTGCATGTCTTGGGGGCGTTGATACTGAACGAAATGGCCTGGGGCAATTTACGCAGCATATTTCAACAATTTATGATGAATTTTGTTATTTATTTTTTTAGATACATCGTTGCAAATTGTGTGTTGCTTTTATATATTTCCGATAAATATCTGCGCTGTAGAGAATTACTTTTATGTTACGACGAATAAAGGGACTCACTATATCATCGGGATCTTTCAGTATTAAATGGCCGATTATGGTTAAAAATTAGCAGTTAGGCGGTTGCACCAAACATTGGCTTGGCAGTAATTACCTACATCGATCGATTTCGTTTTTACGTAAGCAAAGTTGTCAAGGAAACTGGAAACTCCCTACACCTAGGTACTTGAGCATAAGGTCGGAATATATGATTTTTTGTTATGACCATAGTAGGGATGCCAGACGTCCCCCTTTAGGGGGGACAGTCCCCCTTTTTCATACAAAAATGCTGTTTGTCCCCCCTAGTACAAACCACTGTCCCCCTTGTTAAGTTAAAATCAAAAACTTTGAAAATACTTTCTTTTAATATTTTTAACAAGATTATCGGTTGACACATCAATTTAAAAGTGCAAGAACACTTTCAAAGCTGAATGCATCCACTCACGAACTACATACATCTCACATCACGTGCTAAAGTTGTTCTCTTGTAAGTTTTTGTTTTGTACTGTCATCTGTCTCTCTTTCAGTTTTTGTTTTAAAATCAAAATTTACTTTGATAAAATGTGCGAAGCGAAAGAAAAAACTAACATGAAAATATTTGTACCCCTTTTTGAATACTTGTCCCCCCTAGAAAACTCACGATGTCCCCCTTTTCGTATTTTTGAATCTGGCAACCGTAGACCATAGTTGTATGAGTTCAAGCAAGAGAACCGCATGTATTTTAGAACAAACCCCTGACATGCATGTGTGTTTGTGGTACGAATAGTAATCAGATAGCACGACTCAGATTCTCGCCTTGAGATAGATTACGCGATTGGCACTTAGATGGAACCTATACCATTATCCGATCGACGGACCAGTTTTCGAACAAGGTACGCTCTTTATAAGGAAGGAATAAACAGCGGCCGATGACACTACTTCCAAATGTTGACCGTATCCAGACTGGTATCACGCAAATAATACCGAGTGTATCATGGGACCGCATCGTGGCCCAAAAAGACAAATCTTGTTGCAAAAATACTAAATTCGATATGTCTTATTTTTATTGTTGTGTTTTTTATTTCTAATATTAATATAAATGGAGCTTCAAAAACAGCATGCAAACGAAAAATCTTAATTTACTTGAATGTAATCAACTTATTTTATATATAGTAAATTAAAATTTTAATAGAAAAAAATGTTCTAATACTTTTTACTTTTAATAAATAAAACCAAAATACAACTTTTTTTATCACTTTTTTTGATTTGAATAAATAAAGTCTTGTGAGTTTTTTGTTTTAATTTTTTTTAATTTTAATTTCTTAAACCATATGCAAAATTGTGGCTGCAGCTTATTGCAATGTTCGGAGAAATCGTATTTTGCTTTTAAAAAATCGTGTTCCTAGTCTTGATATTTTGACTTTAAAAAGCTTATTTCCCTATGGAATATATATTTCAATTATTTTGTTAATTAAAAGAGCTGAGATTGTGAAGTTTTCTTCTATCCTATAAGTCTAAAATAGTTTCGTTATTGTTTTGATCATTCAAATATCTACCCAATTTTTATATAAATGCCAATTGGTTTTTGTAAAACGCCCACTTTAACGACTCGTTTTGAATAAATTCCTCCTAAACCAAAAAGGTTTTTTAGATATGCTGTAACTGAGTTTCTTCAAAGTACTTGCTCTGTTACCCCACATTGGGAAGCTTAAATTTCACAGGAAAAACAATCCTTGGGCATGTACTTGTACAGTACAAGTTATGCAATGGATAAATGGTGTTTGTTTTCAAAAGCCTTCAGGAGCGGTCAAATTAAATATCAATAAATATGCATTTTCGAAACAGAACCATTTTAGATAATTTTATCAGTGTTTCGAATTCTCAAGAATTTGTAACTTTGATCCAAAACAAATACATACGAAGATATAAGTGACAACGATGAAGCGAAAAAAAACTCAAAAGATTATAGGTACTCTCGATTTTCGAACGAAACATTTACAATCAAATGTGATGAAATGGAAGACAGTCACGATGACGTGCCAAGTACATCAAGAGGAAGGCCTTCGAAATCCTTAGGTAAACACACTGTTCACTTGTTGGTGCAGTGGCTTAGTGGTTATTGTGTTAGGCTACTAAGCGAGGGGTCCCTCAAAAATCCAAATTGCAACTTAGAGTTTCTTTTCCACTCCGCCACCTCTCGCGAACGTCTGACAAACCTCCGAGATAAAAACTTTCATGGAAGAGGTTTTCAATCAGCCGTTTAGAGCCGGCATAAAACTGTAGATCCCTTCCATTCGTTCCAAAAATGAAAACCTCACACAAACAAAAATGATTGTAAAAAGTTTGGCCAGGGTCCCTACGAAACCTGTTGCGCCAACTATTTATTATTTCAAATTCTTGCTAAAAACAACAAAAATTGGTTCGGTACTTTTATGCAACCACTGCTGTAGAAAAATTATTTTGGAGCACCCTGTGAATAATTAAATAGCCGCACCTTTTTTACAAGATTCTTAAAATTTTAAGAGTTTTTAGAATTTTTCCTTTGACTCCGTTCTCTGTTAATTTCTTTTTGAAAGAAAATCTTACTTCAGCCTAAAATTTAGAAACACTCTGTGAAGCAATTTTCTTAAGAATCACTATTTTCATAGGCTTGGAAATAGTAGCGATATAGTTATGCGTTCAAAAGTTATGATTTTTACAACCAAAAAAGTTATTTTGGACCACAGTGCGCCGGCCAGTTAGAGCTTGAGTCAGTCAGGAGTAACTTATATTTATTAGACTTTATGCCCCCTGCAGGGATTGTTTTTTTTTTTTTTTTTTGTAGATAATCCTTGAGCTTAAGTTCTTCTAACCATACTAGGTTTAGTGACTTGATACATGTGCCCAGCCGTATCATCATCATCATCTCCATATGAGAAAACTCCGCTTGAAAACTATCAGACCCCGATGGCTTGTTGTTCTTAAGCTCTATTGGCTGTTCCGGACTAGGTTTCTCTTCCTCCGATATAACTCTCTCTGATGCGCGTGTCCACTTATCATTTGTATATATGCTTCGTTTCCTTCGCTATTTCGAGGAAGACCCTATGCGTTCAAGTCTTGACGCCAGTAGTGAGTAGTGCTTGGGTACGTCCCTCGCTCTTGTACAAGTTTTGCAAGTCGACAAGAACAGTTCTCGGTGGCAGGTAAAATAGTGATAATTGTAAATAAATGAATATGTCCATGAGAAAGATACGATATGTACACACACAGGATGATGCCAATCAAAGGTTGCCCTATTTACAAGACTACTGCTTCGAAGTACGTATGGGGCGTAGCTTAACCTGTGATTACTACCACACTTAGGTATTGTGTTGGGATTATTATTGAAATGTTGTATACCTATTCGTGTTAGCATTTGGCAAACTTTTCAGCCAGATTTTGGACTCGATCGTCATATATATTTAGCTTTGTTTTCAATATTTCGCACAAAGCAACAGCAATCAAGTGAGAGCTGTAGGTACCTTTATCCACAACTCTTCAAATTACCTAGCCATTGTTACATTTCTCCGAGTGGGTATAGTTATTGACGATAAGTATGATTTCCTTTCTTCATTAGGCTCCACAAACAAATACAGAGTATTCCGACAAACAAACAACAATTTTCATTTGATTGGTATATACAAGAGTCTAATTCTCACATAATGAACTATTCTCGTGCACCGCATGGCGCTTTCCCTCAGCGTCACCATCGCACTATCTGGAGGCTCCCGCACAGTTTTCCTCCCGTAATGAGCTTAAACTCGAATTTTCTGTTTCTGTTGATTCAGACCGGCTAAAACCTCCCTCACGCCCCGTCCACCACACATCTAACGAAATTGCTGCCGTTGTCCGAGCAAAAACCCCAAACAAGAAACAATGAAACAAAAAGAAATGAAAGAAAAACAAAATTACGCAGTGTATTTTGTGGACTGGGAATAAGACGACGAAGAAGAAGAAACTCTATAGAAGAGAGAGACAGAGAAAAACCCACTAACTTGGGAGGAAAATAATAATAATAATCAACAAAAGGTATCAAGAAGGTGCGTGCTGGCATCAATCAAACTATTAAAACGCCATTAGGGCTCCACACAGCATTATGATCCCGAAACAAATGAACGAAGAGAAGAAAAAAAAAGAAACTGAAAATGGTTACAAACGCGCAACGCAAAAACCCCAAACCTGCAATGGCAGCAAGCAGCAGCGCTTTCCAAATTCCAAGGAGCATACACGAGCTCAGTACCTACACAAAAAGTATGATTGCTGCCTCTTGATTACAAATTTCCTCCTCGCCATTAATCGTGATGTGGTTGCGCCAGTCACTATAGGTGGAGAGGCAACCAAAAGTCCGCCACGTGATAGGTGGACGGAAAATTTCGAGGGGGACACTCGCTACTCGAGATCTCCTCTGCGTTTTCATTTGCCCATCCGTTCGAGTTGGCTGCGTCTTTAAAGTTTTCCAGCCTGGTTTCCCTTGTCTGCGTGGCTCAGCTGAGCATTAGAACCTTGCAGGGTCTTGAGCTGTCAAGCGGTTTCACGCGCGGTTATATGTTTTCGGGTTTCTCCATTGGATCTTCTTTGAAGCGCAGTCATTAGTGGCGCGCTCGCCAGTCGCCATCGGTCGGCTAGTCGTAATAGATCATCCCAGCGCGTCTGGAATCGGAACCGTCTATGGGTATTTGTGCACGAACGGCGCGGGATATCCCCGAAAGAGGGAATACAAAGAATATACAGCTTTGATGATTATTCACATCATTAGAAGCACTGTTAACTTGTTTCACAGACCTGATGGTGTTCGCTGGCGCCGCGCTACTTAGGCCATTGTGCATGAGGTTGACAATGTCGCGGTGGGGTTGGGCATCGACAGAAGTCTTCCCAGTGCACGTTTCGTATTATAATGTCGCCTTCATTGAAATATTGCGTGCCGATAATTGCCGGTTACCTGCGTTTTGGTTCAAAGTTAGTATATACCTCCAGTTGCGGTTGGGTTTTTTCGAACACCATTTACGCGGGAGGAGATTTCGTTTATTATATGGGAGTGGGTATGGCGTAGACAGCAGGGAAGAAATTAAATATCTCTACAAAGATAAAAGAAGGAAAAACTGCGCGGAGTAATTAGTATCGGGCCGTAGGAGAGGTACAGCTGTGCCTATAAAACTATATGCACTCCTTGAGACGGGTGTTGGCATAAGAATGCGTTGCTATTTCGTAGAACGCATGTGCTTTCTGCGTTCTAACTGCATACCTACCTCTTTAGTTGTACAAAAGCAAATGCCAGCCATTGGAAAAATAACTACTTGTCATGTAATCGATTTATTTACATTTTTAATTGCCGATCCTTTGGCCTGTACTGCACTTACAAGATACTATACACTCCGCTTCAACTAAATAAGCACACAAATTTGTTATGTTTTTCTTAAAATATTTTTTTATTGGTTAATTTTAGTAGTACTGCCTTTTTTCACAATAAATTTGTAAATTCGATCCGGAATGGAATCGTAAAGCCTCTTTATGTAGTCCTGCGGAGTTCACATTCAGGCCAATTTAATGGCTGCAATAAGGGATTCTCTGTCCTCAAACTGACGGCCAGACTCATAAACTTTTCATACCAACCGTCCCCAAACGTTTTCTTTAAGGTTCAGGTCGGGTGAGTACGGCGACCATTGAAGCAATTTCATATTCTGCTTCTCTATCCAATTTTTGATTATTATTAAGGGCGGTAGGTACCTATCCTGCTGAAAAATCCAGTTTATGGGTTCAAAAATTCCCGAAAATGTAAGGAAATTTCTTTCCATAAATTCCCTTATAACTTAGCAGTCATTTTTGAGGTTTAGAAGTCAAGCTCAACAGTGCCATAGTAGGTAACTGCTCCCCATACCATAACACCACATTCTCGACTCTGATGTCGTGCAAAAACCACTCCAAAACCAGTTATTTTCCCACTTGAAGTGGGAAATAACATCACCACCAATTTTGTGAAATTATTCCCCACCTACAATTTGAGAATTTGTTGATTCTAACTTTTTTTTTTTTTTTTTATATATACTTCTCCCGGGAAAGGCGAACCTATAACGCTTCAACAGCGCCCCGAGATGCCTGCAGATGTATGTTTGTTCTGCACTTAAATTGCTGCAAATTGTAGTCTTCTGGAAATATATCCCCAGGAAGCGAGTTCCAAAGTTTGCTTGTTCTGAAACAGAAGGAGTTTTGGAAAGTTGATGTCCTCGCGGTTGTCAAGTGTACTGTATGGTCATGAGCATTAGCAGCCTTTCTTGTTGGGCGTCCAAAAGTTGCATTTCGAGGGATAATGTCTTTGAGTTCCTCAGAACATCTACCATGGAAGTACCTATAGAACAAACATAGGTCAGCGACTTGTCTTCTGTGCACCAACGGTTGTAGATTCGATGTGAGTGTAGGGTCTCCAATGAGTCGAACTGCTCGTCTCTGTATGCTATCAAGCAGGTTAAGTGAATGTTTTGGGGCCGAGCTCCATACATGGGAACAATATTCCAAGCCTGGTCTTACCTGTGCTTTGTAGAGAAGGAGAAGTTGCTTGGGGCTAAAGTACCTCTTTGCTCTAAATAGGTAGCTCAACTTTGCGGACGCCGATTTTGCGATTTAGGATATGTGGTTCTGCCATGTCCAGATCATCATTTAGAGAATTAATTTGTTCACATCTCTGACTGTGTGATGTAGCCGTATTCACAGGCCCACTGTTCGAGATGGAGGATATAAGAGTGCTGTCATCTGCAAAGCTGTAGATATTATTATTTGTCGATCCAAGCAAATCGTTGATGTGGAGAAGAAATAGAGTTGGAGAAAGAATAGATCCTTGGGGCACTCCTGCATTTATAGCAAACGAATGGGATGATACACCATCTACAACAACTTGGATCGATCTTCCCAGAAGAAAATTTTGCATCCATCCGCAGAGTTGTTGTGGTAATCCGTAAGACGCTAACTTGCCTAATAGGGCTCTATGCCAGACTCGGTCAAATGCCTTTGATATGTCCAAGGCTACGGCTCTGGATTCGCCGTGTTGTTCAATTGATTGTGTCCATAAGTGCGTTACGTAGCTTAGCAGATCACCAGTGGAACGACGGCTCCGAAATCCGTATTGCCTGTCGCTTATTAATCGATGGCCTTCTAGATATTTGATTATTTCGACATTTATTGCCTTTTCCATTACTTTAGAGAGCATTGAAAGTAACGCTATTGGACGATAGTTTTGTGGCAGACATTTCTTCCCTTTCTTTGGAATAGGTTGAATGCGAGCGGTCTACCAGCAAGAAGGAAACGTCTTCTGGGAGTACGACATGTTAAACAGCTTACAGAGTACAGGTGCAAGTTCTGGTGCACAGTTCTTGAGTACTATAGCCGGGATTCCATCGGGTCCCGTTGCCTTATTGCAATCTAGTTCTTTAAGGATGCGTTGAATTATTCGAGGCCGAAATTTCACTTCTGCCATCGATGATTGTATCCTCGGGATATTTGGTGGCTCTAGCTGTGCAGAATCTAGGGTGGAATTCTTTGAAAACATGCTAGCGAAAAGATATGCCTTTTCTTTAGGTGTTGTTGCTAGCGTGCCGTCTTCTTTTACTAGAGTTGAAAAAGAAGAGCAACTAAATTTATTACTGATTGCCTTTGCTATGGACCAGAATGCGCGTGAGCCGCTAGGACATCCAATCACTTTGTTAGTGACTCTTTCGCTGTAAGTTGTCTTCGCCGATTCAATAATTAGGTTGCATCTATTTCGAAGAATTGTAAATTCAGATCTTTTTATTTCTGAAGGGTTTGACCGCCATTCACGGAAAGCCTTGTTTTTCGCTGCGGTAGCTCGCTTGCATTCTTTGTTAAACCACGGTTTATTTGAAGCTAATTTTTTTATGCAATGTGGAATATAAAGTTCCATACCGAGTAAAATAATTTCGGTTACGGCTTCTGCGCACATATTGACATCAGTATCTCTAAAGCACATATCAGCCCATGGCAACGAAGCGAAGAAATTACGCAGCTCGTCCCAGTTATCAAATTATGTATATAGCAAATTTAATTAACTTTGCATACACCCAAACTCGCAACTACTCCCACCAATTAACAGATATGTACTCCAAGCCGGGAGGTTGCAGGGGGGCAGCATGTCCCCCACCATACATTTTTCACTGGTTATGATATGAAATTATTTCTCACAAAAAAATTGAAGTTTTTGCTAACTTTCATTGGGAAATAACTTCACATAAAATAAGTGAATTTATATCCCACTCGATATGAAGTTGTTTCCCATGTGAAGTTGTCGCCCGTGAAGTTATTTCCCTGCACCACGTGACGCCATTCATTTTTCCTACTCATATGGGGTCTAGAGAATTCTAAGAGCGTACCCTACCGTTGCTCGTTAAGTGGTGGTTTCCTTGGAATATTAATTCGTTTTCGATCATTGGCACTATTGACATGACAATCCTTCGCACTGTTTAAACGCTTGCAGTAACATCGGCTTTCTGCTTAATATTTGCCGCAGATTCGCAAGTGGAAGCACATCGTAAAATAGTTCTTCGATCAACTCCTGTTGTTGCCTCTATTCATGTTTTTGCCGTACGAATCTTTGCTTCTCAAATAAGAATAGATCACACCAAAACATCGTCCAATTTTGTCCGCTATAGTACGCCTAGTTAGTCCTTGTTCTTTTAGTAAATCGATTTAAGCTCTTTCAACACTATTTACGCACACCATCAGTTTGCATAACAAGCGGACCAAAAACAGACCGATTGAAGCAATCTGCCCTCCAAGCGGTTGTCAGACTCAAATCTGTTGTCTTCTCCATTGTACCACCTACCAAAGAAAGAGCCAATTGACATTTTCTTGGACATAGGGTTACCTACTTCATAGCTCGTAGGTAGGTATCTACTATTCAAGTAATATTATTCGGACAACACCTTATTGTCGTATACCTAACTACAACGACTAGTGAAACGAAAGTTCTATAGTTTAAATAAATTAAATTGAAATGTTATTATTTCACAAATAATTTTTAACTAACATTTCTTTCGCAACAGCAGAGCCACTAAAAAAAACTCCAAACAAAATCTGTCTTGTACTGTAGAGTGCATGGTACTACAGTCCACAGATGATATGCGGAGTGCGAGCAGTGGTCTATCGCTTCTCGGTTGCAGTTGCCAGCCATTGCTATCCGCATCCATACAAACAGATTTCATAATCATGCACAAGAGCAACCCGCAACCCGCATCAGAACCAGAACCCAGAAGTACTCTCCAACTCCATTCCATCCATTCCAGATTCCATTTCAATCCAATCATTCTCGTGGCTGCTGTGCTGGCTGCACCATTGAAGTTGTTGTTGTTTCTATTCGAAGGAGAAAACCAAGAGAACTCAACGAACAACACAACCACACTGTCTTATCGACGTCCACCATGTGTATACCAGAAAATAATTGGTTGTTGCATTTACTAAATCAGAATCAATGCTTCGCAAAATTGTAGCGCGCAGTTTTCTCTCTGTGAGATGTTTCACCCCATTGCATGGGTTTCGTTAGAGGGGTGCGAGACGGTTTATTTTGAAATTTTATTCGTAATTTCATGTGAGTTTTATCAGACAACGACATGACACGCATTTTGCACAAATTCACAGAAGTCTTTTCTGTTTTGTGCAAAATTAGCTATACTAGTGAGCTTTCTCATTCGATTTCGATTTGATTGGTCTCATTGGAAAGGAGTAGAAAGAAACTCATATGCCACTGCCACCTAAGAAAAAATGCGAAACTTTCATTGTTCCCAATCTTACATGAAGATGTCACCACACACATCCGACGGAAGCTTGCAGAAATACTTCGTTTCCCTTAAGGACATTTTCCGGTGGAAACTGGAAAGTACCTAACCTACCTATATGAACGAACGAAATATGTATGCGAAATTTGGTTTAGGTAAATACATAAGAGGTAAAAAGGTTTGCATCCATTTGGACAATAATTGCGAAATGAAGTAGGTGCCATTTTATGAAGGATAATCCTTCGATGAGTTTGGGACTGTTTATATTAAATTTGTATTTTTGTAAACTGTTAAAAATGTGCCATGCCATTGCATTGCATCGAAAAAGAAAATGAAGTGCACGACTGGGTCGAACAAAACTTTCTCGTTCATCAAAAGTTTTGTTAGTTGTTTTCTTATTTTATTACATGGGTAGGTAAAAATCTGAGAAGCAATGCTAGATAAAAGAAACGGTTCATAAAATACAGGAGAATGAAAAGTATTAAATAAAATTCACTCTTGGGTTATTCATTTGACATGGCAGTACAAATATAACAATGTGAGTTTTTAAAAGTTGAAGCTCTCAGTAACAGGCAATTTTCGTCAGTTCTAGTTAGATAGTTATAAGCGCCTACTGTACTATTTTATAAGCTCTTAAACTTTACAAGATTTCTTAGTAGGTACGAGAACAAGCGTAGTAGCAGTTTCAGATTTTTGATCAAGGGAATGATTTTCGTTTTGACTGGAATAGACTAATGACGCTGGTTTAAGTTGTCAATAATTGGAACCATTATTCGTAATAGATCGATATCTTTTCATATAAACATATATAATGTAATGCAAGAATTCAGAGATTTGTTTTTGAATTTGCATTAGCAGTTTTAAACTGAATATCACGATGAACGTGTGTGGGGGTGCAAATGAAGTAGGATATTCTGATTGTTGGAATTATTTTAAGGTGGATATTAAAAATATTTGCTGAAAATAAGTTTTGCGTTGCTGTTAATGCATTTCTAATAGCTGTTGAAATTTGAATTTTAAGGTGCGGTATTGAGTTTTACAAATATGTACCTATACATAAACTGAACATAGATCGGCTTTTGGGTAGTCATTTTTGAAAAATTATTAAAAAACTGATTTATTCGAGTTTTTTGAGTAAAAATAAGTACGGGATATTATTAAGAATACTGATATTATCTTAAATATGTTTTTTGATAAAAATCGTTAGAGAGGATTTTGTAAAATTTGGCAGACAAAGCAGTACCTACCAAATATTGCAATGCTTAGTTTGCAAAATACTATTGGTTAACTATTTACCTGAAAACCGATTATAAGTTATTGTTCGG
The DNA here is from genome assembly GCA_946477585.1 of Cheilosia urbana. Classification (NCBI taxonomy): domain Eukaryota; kingdom Metazoa; phylum Arthropoda; class Insecta; order Diptera; family Syrphidae; genus Cheilosia; species Cheilosia urbana. The sequence goes on along the minus strand of OX297853.1, from coordinate 130,933,535 downwards.
GATGTAAACCCAAGCATTACTTGGTTTGAAAAGTCTTATCGGAGTTGAAAATGGAGTTTTCGAGATGTGAGCAGTTCTAAAATTTACAGTGTTTCGAATTGAAAATTAAGGACGCAATCACTTTTTATAAAATCAATTTTACTCTAAGTTTGTATTTTGGTCAAAATCGTTGTTGCCGTTTTCAGGTAAACTAAAAAACCTATTAAAAAAATTAAAAAGAAAGAAATGCCCTTTGTCAAAATTCCATTTTACAGTAATACAAAGAAAAACTGAGTTTACCATTAAGTTAGAAATGACCATATTACCTCAGAAATTGTTTTTTTTGTTTACAATAGTATGATCCAAATGAGTTTATCCAAATTTCAAAAGCTACTCGAATTTTTAGCCAAAAACTGGGTCCGCAGTCATGGTAACCTCACCTACTCAAGCTTAAGTATCAATTTTGGTTGAAATCGCTAGAGCCGGTACGAACATTTTATATGGGAAGTACCATATTGAGGTTACCTTGCAAAAAAGAAAAAAAGAAAAAAACCGCCCCGAACTGTAAGCCCACAAACTCCAAATCCGAGGTTTGAAAGAAATCAGGCAGCCGCTTAAGCTGTAGGCCTGTGGAAGGACGAACAGCCAGACAGACGAATAGACCGGAAAGAATTTTGCGATCAACTTTTTTGAATTCGTCTATTCGTCTATCATATTAACATCTCGAGTTCGAAATTTTGTTCGAATACAATATCTTTCTCTTACTAAGTAGGTTATGGAGAAAGTTAAAAATTGAGGGGGCCAGCAGAAAGTTAAAAATTGAGGCGAGTTGTTGGTCTCGGTATTGTCTCTGCTGCGAATGACAGTTGTTTCCTGCAGGTAAACAAAAATGTTATTTGTATTTCCTTCTTTTAATCCCGCAAATTCGTCGTTTCAGGCTTTTGTGGATCTTACGCAAACAAAAATTTAGTTATTTAATTTAATTTTTATAATTTGTTTTTTATCAAAGAAGAAACGTTTTTTTTTACCCGACTGTACACAGAGAGGGTTATGTGTTTCGCGTGTATCCTATGTACGTTCCTACGTGACCTCCTGTAGCCTAAACGGCTTGACCGATTTTAAAGAGTGAGGTGTCACTAGATTCGTATTCTTCCCCGGAGTGTCATAGGCTAAACAAATAATTATAAAAATATAAATTAAAAAAAAAAAAAAAAATCGTCACACAGTGAGAAAATGTCAAGAGATGGAATACACTGAACTGTGAAATAAATCACTTTCTGATGTATTCACAATCGCGGTCTTGTGGAGTGTTAGGCCCGATTCGCCAGGGTGTTCACCATTTTCCTGTGAAGACGATAAAACTTACGTTAATCCGGAAGTTTTATTTTTATTGGACCGGGCGGTTTTTTTCCTCTTCGGTCCATGCAAAAATAAAGATTCCAACCGCTATACCGACAGAAATATCAAATTCTGAAAATTGGTCCATTTTTGTTTGTTTTTGTTGTAGGACTTAAAACAAACATCCTATCTCAGCGAAAGTATAGGAAGCGTTTGATAAAGTGCTAGTTGATATCTCTGTTTTGTTTTTTTTATCTCAATTTGGGGAGAAATCTTGTGAATCGTGTCCTTAGGGCTCGATTCTGTGTCAAATTATCTGGGTTACTGGTGAATAAATCCTTAAATAAGTACTACAAAAATTGAACTACTGTGATCTACAAAATTGGGTCGGGCATCAAAAAAATGTTGAGACTCATTGTGGCCTCATTTCCGCTGTTTGTAACACAAAAAATTACTAGCGAGAATAGTTTTTGAGACTGCGAAAAACGTAACGGCTGCCAGGATTTCGTTCAAACTTCGGATTGGGAGTTATGGGCTTACGTTTCGCATTAAGGAAATAGGTACCTATTCATTTATCATAGAGTGTCTGCAGTCATGAATTCAATTATTTTAATTGAAATAATATTATTTTTATTGCATAAACATATCGAACACTATTTGAGACCGGCAAGAAATAGATATCTATACAATCCTAAAACACTGACAAATAAATATACTGTACACCATTCACAAAAGAAACTTTTTTGTGTATTCTTCTAAATACCTATATTAAACTAAAGCTAGAAATAAAAAATAAAAAAGTTAATTCAAAAAACCAAAAAACCCGACTGACTGTAAATTTAAAAAGATTAAACAAGACACTTTCAGGCATAACTGATTGGCAGTCGGAGGCTGCGCATATTTTTAACAGATTGTCTTGGTAGTCTCCGATTGTCAATCAGTTATACTTAAAAGTGTCTTCTTTCAATCTTTTTAAATTTACAGTCAGTCGGGTTTTTTGGTTTTTTTGAATTAACTTTTTTTTTAGGTTCCTTTTTGAAAACATTTTATTTTCAGATTTTAAAATTTTGTGCTTATTTGAAAGACTGTTTTGACCGCACGGAAAAAAGTCTAAGATCAAATCAACAAAAATCTGAATCACGAAAAGTTTGTCTCATTTTAGAGCTTAGCTATGGATTTACTAATTCACGACTTTTTATTCGCATAGTTGTAGAAATTGTACAAAGTGAAGATATTGATCCTCAAAAGTCGTGAATCAACACTTCTCAGTGTTAATAATGCAATCGGGCATGAAATACATAATAACATGAGCGATCGCAATTTGACATAAATAGTTATCAATTTAATATTACTGTGGTTGTGAAATGCACAAAAAAATAAATAAATAACCACTTTTCTGTTGCAATTACGATTTCATTCATTAGTAAATTGCAACAGTGGTTGATTTTCTACTTCAGTAGTTGCAATTTACAAATTCTTAATCGTAAATTGCAACTTATTTTTATCAATTTGCAATTCATATTTTGCAATTTACGACTTCTCTACGTCAATTTACGTTTTCAATTTACATGTGCGAAATTATTATAAGATTTTGTTGATTCATCATTCAGCGGTGGTAAATCACGAAATATTTTTTGCAATTTGAGATTTTTAAGTGGTGTTTGAGAAATTGACCTATTGAAGTGATGAATTGCGCCAAAAATGTGTCAAATCACTACAAATAAATGAAGCTCGAATTAATACCTAATCGTAATATTCAACAAACAAAATTTGATATTCTTCGCCGTTTTCAATGTCGAATTACGTATTTTTGTATCAATTCGAGACAAAATCGTTGTGATTTGCAACTCAAAATTTTGCAATAAGTGACTGCAGTTCTTTCCGTAGTAGGTTCATTTCTTAGCTGTCCTTGTTGAAGCATTCTGCATATTTTAGTATCTCTAATGGTTTTTATTCGCACGAGTTTTTTTGGGCTGTGTGAATTTTGAAGAAACTAAGTCAAATCATAAGACAATTTCCATTAAATATCTACCTTGTACGAAAAGACTTCTAATACTAGGCTAAAAGCCAATCACAAGCTCTGAACAGCGGGTATTGTAAATATACGTCTGTTTATTATTGTTATAGCTAATTTAGTTTCCCTATTTTTTTTTTGCATTCTAATCACAAGTTTGTTAATTGTGTTTTTGTTATTTGTGAAAATCCATTACAAATTTTTAATAATGATTCACAAGTACAAATTTGTGGATTTGATTTTTTGCTTAATACCTCAGACCACAGGTTGCATCTAAATAGGATTTCGCTGTAGAAAATTTGTAATGGAATTCTTGACGGCAATCCGGCAATTTGTAAGGTACCTGGCGATTGCTTGTAGGCCACCACAGGCACATAGAAACATATTTCTAGTACCGATTATTATGATGTGTTAGACGAAAGATCAAGCTTCCGAACCAGTACAAAATGCTGTTTTATGAGCCATCTTAAGCAATGATTAGCACATCTCGCCCCCACCGTTCCAATTGTTTAGCCTAATTTACAGAACTGCTTCGCACGCAACAAATTGCAAAATAAACAGAAGAAACCTCCAAACAAAAAATGATTCATTTGCAAGGCATACACATAGGCACAGGCAGGTGCTTCCCGCAGAAACGTATATGCACCCACTCCCATACTGAAGCTCCCCGACTGCGGTGATTAAAAATATCCTCGAATCTACAGGCGCAAAATAGAAACCAACAACTTCATATAGCATTGATTAAGATGCACAATTTGTTTAAAAAACACCGATACAATCCATAAATTGATCACCGCACAGCGGGGGACACAAACTTCTCGCGCAAACATAGAACCATGAAAGCAAGTGGGCGGCAGATCTTAGAAATACCACCACCCCATATCCAGATTCCGCAGATCCCCACATATAGCAGTCCCTGGTCGTAGAAAACTGTGGAATTCTTGTTCCTTTTCATGTAGTACCGATGCCGACACCAACCGAACTCTGTCAAAGTCCAACACACACTAGAGCCTGTATCGTACGTTCGCCACCCCCGAAGGGGTGCCCCGCTGTTTGCTGTTTAAGCAAACAAATGATGAAATAATACAACCATAACAACATTCACCTTTCATCGCTAATAGGGACGCTCTCTTCCAAGACGACCTATTCGACTGGCTCTATATAGCGTAGCAGAAGACTCTTGCTTTGTCCTTGGAACTTTAGCGAAGGTCAACATAGTTAATGTGATCGGTGTCCTCGAATTGCGTTCCGGATTTGCGCGTGCAACAGATGAAATTACACATTTCCCCTTCTTTAACGTTCCTCGCTAAGGATTTCTTTACTTCTCTCCCCGGCCGGCAGTCGTGTGTATAGATTTTCATTCGATGATAATTGAGTGTCTTCAGGAAATCCGAATGTCTTTTCATTATTTCATAAATGTTCGCAAGTTATCTTCACAGTGTGACATCAGAGGCGACCCTATGTCCTTGAGTTGCTATTGCTATATAGTTGTAGCTGATGCTGCCTGTGCCTTCGAACGTATATACATAGCATCTCAGACAAAGTTGTCGCGCGAACGCCATAAACAGGGCCACACGAATCCTCGATCCTCCTCGCATATCGCAGGAGGAGAGAGTAGCAAATTATTGGAATTTCAGTTGACAATTGGGAGGACATTGCGCGACAATATGAACTATCGTATTTGTTGCATTGTACTGCAGTCATGTCACTTATGCACCGTGAAATTCAACGATTTTCCGTCACTATTATTGTGCGCGAGGGACTCACAGTATCTACCTTTATCTACACCTAAAACTAGCTATACCTCGCTTCTCTTGAAGGATCAGAAATTTTACGCATTTATTAGTTTATTGCCGGGCTATAATAATATATATGATTTTATGAGCGCAGTAAACAGGTCTACCTTAGGAGGAAGACGCGTTGTAAACAATTTATTGCGCTTACTACTTTGTGAGGACTTAAAGTGAAAGATACCTTGGTATTTGTCCAGTAAGCTGCTGGCAAAAGGTTGACGTTGCACAGATACTCTTTGAAAGACAAATATTTGTTTTGGAAGTGTAAATACGCGAAAATATTGCAGCAATAAATGTAGAACGCAATTTTACGCAATCTTGAGACGAGTCGGCCAAGTGACCATTTACAATAGCCTTAACTGTATATAAATTGACAATTGAAGCTATAAACATGACTTGGTCCAGTTTGAAGATAGGCTATTGCAGGAGACCTTAAATAGGTGATATGGATTTGTCTTTGCTGAAAGTGATCTGTTCTTAAAGGAAGTAGGTACATGCTACCATGAGGAAGGTGTATGATGTCTGGTGAGATATTTGCATATCAGTGGGCTGTGTGAGGTACTCGCTTCGACTGGTCCAATTTTCGTGAACTTTTTTTAGAATAACCATTAACAGAGCAAAAGAACAAAGCATCATCACATAAATAAAAGAGCTTAGCGACAGGCGGAGAAGAGCCTCCACCCTGAGGCCAACCCATCAGACAACGATGCATATACTACGAAAATGAATCCGAGAAGACTGTTTAATGTAAAAAAGATTTGAGTCAAATTGTAAGTAACAAATGTTCAATAATAGTTAGTGAAATGTAATGGGAGAAGATTGCCGTTCAGCAGCGTAGTAGTTGAAGTATAGCCTCATCTTCACAGAGCAGTAGAGCGCAGCAGTTGGACATTGGCCATGGCCATGAATAGAATAGCAGAAGCAGTGCTGAGCAGAAGCTGTGCAGAAGTTACCAAAGTCGATAAATCTACATATTACACCTTTGAGTGGATGATTTCCCTTTGCAAGTTCAAATCCATCCCTCGTTATACAGGTTCGCTGAACTTATCTTAATTTATATTTCATTGTTATGCATAAGTTTGTGTCTTAGAGTGTAGAACCTTAGCAGTCCGACACAACTACTGGTCGAGTTGTACTACTAGAAAGTAACCCGACTTTACTGTGCCCAAAAGGTAAAACATCTTAAGTCGACTTAATTTGTTTTAGCCATTTAACGTTATTTGAATTGCGTTTTCATTCCTCCATTTCTTAAGTCAAACCGGGGGTCAAATCGCGTCGTCTGTGAACGGGCATTTCGTGACGGAATTTGTTTTTGTTTCAAAATGCACTAAAACAGAAAAATATTTCACTGAATCGTCCATTTCTTCTTTGAAGTTACCGAATTGTTTGAACTAAGAAAATTAAAGTTCTTGGTGGAAGGTATAAGCAGCTCTATAGTCATTTCTACTGAGGAACAGAAGTAAAGCTGCAAGCACAGGTTTATTTACTTGGTTGCATAAGGGAGAGTTCTGCCATTTATGACCATTTTTACGAGGAACCTTCTTGTTAACCACTGGCAAGTTCAGTGCAGGATCGGGGCTTCCAAGAACCTTCCCTGAAATTTGTCTGACAAGGTTCTGAAGTTCGTGAAAATTCGAATGAAACCAGCTCCTTGTCTTAGTTCCGCCAGGAAGCATAAACCAAATTGAATTCTTAGCTTTTTTTCAGTGTAGTGCTGTTGGTTCCATCGCATATAGGCTTGTTCTTGAGATAGGCGTCATGGGATAGTCATCAAGTAATGTTTCCTAAACTCCAAACCGAGAGGTAACAAAAATCACTTCTGTTCAATCTAGGGATATACTTGATGCAGATAATGATGAATATATTCACATCCAGGCGTGCTAGGAAAGTCCTGACAAAATTTACTTGACAGTGGTGTTGCCTTGTCTAACTCGATAACGATCTTATGTAGTAAAATCCTTAAAAAAATAGTTAGCAACAGGTCCGTAGAGACCCTTGTAGATCGTAATTCTAAACAAAAAAAGCAGCTTTACAGGGTCAAAATTGGACATAGCTCTCTATACAGGTCGTCTATGTAAATATTGTCATAAACGGCATTTAAATCGATAAAAAGATGGTAGGTACATTATATAGTATACCGACTTCTTGAAGAAGTTCCTCATCACCGAAAGCCCTGGAAATTTTTGATCTATCAGTCACAATTTCCTCACTTTGTACCGAAGAGTATTGTGTCCCACTCAGATTACTATGAGAGTAGTAGTTCTAGCTTCGTGGAAGGATAGACGCAGTCTTCTTCTGGTAATAAACGTATCGATGGCGGCCCATCTGGCGTTCGCCTCTCTTGTTGCATTTTCCACCACTTCGACCTTGAGTGTGAAGGTGCACTGCACAAGGCAAGATATTCACAAAGGGACAAGCTTGTTCTACAAGTTCGTCCGCTTTCTCATTGCCTGGAATGCCTTCTTGCCCAAGGGACAAAGCAAAGCAGTATACCTTGCGCTGTGTTATAAGGGATCTAAGTTCTTCGCGACAATAGTTCAAGAGCTTCTATTTTATTTCTGGCCCGTTACAACTTTTAAGGCTGACCAGCTCTTGAAAGTGATACCTTCCGCTAAAGTAACCCCTATCTCAGATTCACGAGCTTATCGTGTTACTGCCAACTAAGACCTCCGTTTGGAAGACATATATATATTTGATGTTGCTGGTCGAAAGTATTACCTTCGACGAACTAAATTGCATTTTCACAAGGATACGCTTTACCTGGACGTCGTCTAAAACACCTTATTGCTACGAGTCTGAATAATGACAAACTTCTTGTCTGCCCTATATTTATGTCCTTACTCAGACAAATTGCGTTATGGCAACTGAGCGACAAGTGAAGGCGTTTTCAATCAATTTGGCGAAAAATTCGGGCTATACGACCTACGTTTTTGCACTCTTGTTCTCTTTGAGAGCTTCCAGAGTCTCTAGCTTTTTCTTAAAGACATAAGAGTGATTTCAAAAAAGGTCGAAAGTGTTCCATCTTAGGGGAAGGAGCCATTAATTTCCACCGAAAATCGCCCGTATAAAAATATTAACGATTGGTCCGCGATTTTCAAGCTTATCTTATGTCTTTGCCAACAAGAACTCGCAGTTCCGCCAATGACGAGCGTATTATTAAAATTCACATTTCTTCTACAGGCGAAGTTGGACCTCCTCTTCTCCCACTGACCTTGCATACCCAACCCATGTAGTTGTACCAAATTGATATGTTTTAAGTAAACATACAAACGTGTCGTTTACACCACAAGCCTACCAAGCATGCATACAAATTTCTGACAAACAGATAACCCCAGTCAGAGTGTCTGCGCATATGAGCACAACACCAAGTATACAGCATCAAATTCAAATTCAAATTCAAAACAATATCATTCACATTCATTCCTGGTAATTTTGTTAGCAGATATTTTTAATTAGAAAACGTCACCGTCATTACAGACACAATTTGTAAAAAACAATTGTACGCTTGAAAGCACCACACTGTTCGGTAGGTGTCTCAATTTGGTGTTTATGTGCCGTTCAAGTGCAAGATTCATAAATTCATTTCACCGATTCAGATCCTCCGCCTTTGTTTGGTATTTTTGTCTGTGGAGCTCTGGCTCTATGATCAGTGAATGAAAATAAAACGCACAGAGTTCAGCGTAGTTCCGTAGACACATGAATGTGCGTTCCTATCCATGTGGTGGAAGACAGCCGGCGCGGCGCAGCATATAAGCGGAATGTTTCCTTTGAGGATCTGTGTGCAGTTGGTGCGCGTTTTTGTATATAGTATATCATGGGGATTCCGTATGTGCACATCTTCTGCAAAAACGAACAGCGAAATTCTATCAGAATCAATTTATTTATATTTTGCATGGGCCATAAAACTCAAATGGCCCGTAAGAGTCGCCACATTTCAAGCTAATTTGTTAAGAACCAGTATCGCGGACAAAGACTTGACTGTTAGTCATTTGTTTGTGCGGTTGCGGTGGATGTAGACTTCAATGGAAATCCGCATTTGAAAGTCAAAATAATAAGATTCAAAGCCATAGCTCTTGAAGGGGGTGCGTACCGGGCTCTCATAAGTGCCACATGTCAGCGAGAGGCCAACGCGGCAGATACAACAGGAAGTACGGTGTGGTAATTAAAATTACACGGCTCGTTTATACGATTGGGTATTAATCAATATTATTGGTAGGTCTCCTCAACACGACTTAGGCATTTCGGACTATTTGGTGTGATCAGGGGACGAGATAAAGAAAATGTTGTTATGGTTATCGCAAGAACGTGTTGTTCGACTGATGAAAAGGTGGTTGATCATCCTATAAATATAAATCCAATTCAGAATACGGATCGTAACTCGCATATCTGATCGTGAACGAATTTTTAAACTCTTGTGAATTTGGGCAACACATTATGGCTAAGAAGATATATTTTCCAGAAGTAAATACTTTCCTTAGTATACAATGTATACAATCCTGGTATCTTGTATGTACCGTCGAGTGATGTAAGTTCTAAGTTCATCTCTAATTCTAACTCGCAACTTCATATAAAACTAAGGACCTACACACGCACGATGCAACATGAAAGGCACATGCCTATGACATTTGAGGTATACGACACGTCAAATCTTAAATTCATGAAACATGCCAGATCAGTGTTGCCAGATTACGAGATATATCTTCTTTTTTTTAAGATTTCTGAGCTCTAAAATATGTACAAGACTTTGTACCTCAAATTAACGTTTTCGTTATTAAATTGTTTTTTAAATCTAATAAATTGAAAAAAAAAAAAAAAAAAAAAAAACGTTTCTATTGGAGAAAAATGTTTCCTATTAATTCCTTTATTATGTATACAGTATAGGTACGTATACCTAATGTGAGTCGAGCAGAGCCCATGTACAATTTCTGTTTTACTAACGTTACCATCGAAGAAGCAGGAATTTCAACGAATTTTATAAAATAACTTATACCTATAGGTAAAATCATTTTTTTTTTTTTTTGTAATGTATTAGGAGTAAAAACAGCGGATGGAAACTTCGCATATATGTACAATCTTAATAAATTTTATTTGCAATATGTATATAACACCTTCCTCCGCAAATATTTATGGAATATTTCTGGCTGTGTAAATTTAAATATACTAAAATTCGTAATATTTTGAGGACTGAAACGGTTGAAAGTTGTTTAAGACTTACAAAGGATTTGTTGCTCTTTAATGAAGTGAATTGTTTTGATTTTGATGTAAGCTATAAAATTCTATAAAAAAAATAATGTTCCAAAATTTCAAAAAGAATTAAAAAAATTTAATTTTTTTTTTCTAGGTCAATAGAAGACTCCTCTGAACACAGAAATGTAGGTCCATTTTTACACCCAGCGAAGTCCTTGCCACACGTTGTAAAATTGTCGAATCACACTCTCAGCAGGAAACTTCAGGCCCACTGCTAGACAAAAAGATTTATCAAATATAGAAAACATACAGAAAAAAAAAAAACTTAAAATTCAATTAAGTAATTAATTTAGTTAAAAATGTTTTATAAGAAAACAATGCAGCAACTAAGTGTAAATTCAGTAACTCATCAACATGATGCTCATGATGCTATGTAAAATGTTCATTAATGCAAATTTTGGCATCACTTTCAAGTTTCAACGTCAAGTGTTCATTATTGCAAAGTTGATCAAACTGATGCGCAAACATAACGCAAAAAAGCATCACAGAAATACCTGATGTGCTGTTGATTCGCCGGCAAAAAAGTAAGAAAAATGCCGGAAGTGAAAGAAAAATAAGTAAATAAACATTTTTATTAATAGATTACTATGCTTTTTAAAGACAAATTTATAAATTTTTGTTGAACTCTTTATATTACTTTTTTCATAAGCAATGCGTTCTTAAACTCAAACGAAACATTCAATCACCAACGCATCAGCATAAACTGTGCATCGCATCAGCATAGCAAATAAGCAGTGATGCCGCATCACTGCGCAAATGTTTGACGTTTCTGAATTCACACTAAATCACTTTCCAACCATGTTGTTCTCATGCCCTTATATGCTTTGCGGATAGTCAACATTGTTATGGAAATAGACATAAAAAGAAGGTTAAACTTTATATGCAAACTTCATAAGGACCTTGTCATAATGCCCCTAGAACAAGTGCAGCGTATAAACAAAAAAATACGCGTTAGCACAGCACACAAAAAAACGCCAGATGTTCATTTCCTGTTATATATTAATGCCACCAAACGAAAATAGGTGGATTTCTCTCCATTGTAACAATGATGAACTGCATTTAGTACTAAAAAGTATCTAATCTAAAAAGCCGATCTTCTGCAGACAAGCCCAAAGGGCTTTGCAGTTAATACAATGTAAATGTAAAATTATAATGAAATAATAAACTCGAACTCAAACTCAATTTTACCATACACGCGAAATACCTGCGCTGTTTACTTAACATTACCAACCAACGCACAATTGAAAAATATGCCATAATAACTAAAGGGGTGATAAAATAGAAACTTTTTTTTTTAACTTGCACAAAAAAAATCGCGTTAACTCACTCAGCAATCTGACATGGCACGCGATTGATGAGGACTTACGTTTTTTCATAGGTTTGTTTTTTAAGAGCTAATCGGATATATGGTATTCATAAGGTTCGCCATAATGCCCGAAGTAACCCTATATTATGTATAGAGTAAGTGCGGCAAATATGACCCACCCTTAACATTTTTTTTAATTAAAACCATAAATTTAAGTCTAAATCATTTATTATTTCTTTAAACAGTCTAACAAATTATTTTTATTTCAGTCTTTAGAAACTTTAATAAAAAAAAAAAAAAAACGTAACTAAAAGTTAAAAACAAAAACTTAAAGGAACTCTATAACACAGTTTAAAAAAAAATCGGCTAATATGGCCCACCTGGTGTTAAATACGGGCCAGGGTGGGCCTTCAAAGATCCCATTATTTTGTTGTTGATTGCCGATATGGCATCCATCATGTCCTCCTTCCGCCAAGTCTTCCGTGGTTGTGGACTTTGTTTAGACATTTTAGCCTTCAAAAAAAATAAAATAAAATAAAATAAATAAATCAAATTTAGATCAAGAAAACGTGTCAAATATGACCTCTTGGACATATCACCAACACATGGGGTGGGCCATAACACACTTTTATTTTTTTACTCATTTTAATTTTCAGCACACTTCATAAAATTTCTTTTAAATTTTAACATCACAAAAATTAAGGAAATATTTAACGCTATTTAATTTTAGAAAAAACTTACCAATTTAACACAGAATTTTAGGTAAAAACACTTAAGAAAACTTATCAAAAAATTACAACGAAAGTATAGAAAATAAAATGCCCCTTATATTATCTTCCATACCCGTCGGCCCCACTCACCACAAAAGACTGAGGCTAAACCGAGTTAAACGTGTTCGCAGTGAAACATTTTTTATTTCGCTGTGGGTTATGCCTTGGGAAGTACAGTGGTGGGCCATATTTGCCGCACTTACTCTGCGCATAAACCTACTACAGTCGAACTTCTATAACTCGAACTTCCATAACTCGAATTTCTCCACAACACAACGTTTTATGGATAACTTTGATAACTTTTTTTAAGGCTTCTGTTACTTAAAAAACTTTTTCTCTCTTTGAAATATGTATCCTTATAATAAAATTAAAAAAAAAAAAAAAAAGTTTTTGTTTTTATTTCTCTAAGTCGAATTTTATTTAACTCGAATTTTTTTTTATTACATTTTGAGAGTTCGTTTTATGGAAGTTCCGCCGATACTTTTGTAGAAAAAATAAACATATATCTTAAAAAATTAATGAAAGTGATTCCAGTGAGCTTAAAAAATTGCTTTCTAAATATTTTCGCAAATCACATATACCTACATTAAAGCCCGTATATATATTGCGTACCTCCAGTCCAGCGAACCTAAATTAAAGCAGTTCCTAAATATTTTTCTCAAACTCTACGAAATGTTCGTTTAATTTTGACAGTACAACGTTCACTGGGAAACCGCCTATGCAGCACTTTTGCAAAATTAAGAGTGAACGGCCGACATTTTCCAATTTGTCTTTCGACGGAGTGTTTTTCCCAAAGATGTGTACGATGTGCTTCGTTTTGTGTTGGATGTTGTGTTGGTGCGCGAATGGCTTAAAGACTGTAAGTTTCAAGTCCTTTAGTTTTGATTTTGTAACGTCATGAAATCTTCATTATTGTTTATTTTTCTTTTTATTTTGAACAGTTCTTTCTGTTATTTTTTTATCTGTGAAAATAGGTACCTAATTCAGGACCTGAGACCACCATTTTCATAATTTTTTAAATATACCATAGTTATACTTGTTTCAGAAATTGAAAAACAAAAATTCAAGTGTTCTGGTTGAATAACAGAAAATATATTTACAGCTTGATGTAAAAAAGTATTTTCGACGAGTGCGTAATGATTGAGGAAGATGTGGAAAGTCATCAGATTACTAGCTAATATAGGAGAAAAAAAAATCTATATGTTCACATGATTTTTAACAAAAATCGAAATTAAGAAAAGCGCAAATCAATTTTCCTTATCTTAATGCGACATTTTACCAAAATTATTTGCCCCTAGATCCTAAGACTAAGTAGGTAGGCCGAAATGCAAAAAGTCGCCTTGCCAACGATCATACTATTCTGACGCTGCCAAAACCATAACTTTTTTAGACAATACCACGCCATCTTCAAAGTCCGCTGGAATATTCCTTCGTTTCTTAATAAAAACCACTGAGTCCATAGGTAAGTAAAAAATCAATAAAAAAAAATAGGTTTATGCCACATTCAACACCCATTTTGGTATTCATATCATTCGCACCCTATTTCCGTTCCACTTGGGTTTTCCTCCTTTTGCCTCAATTTCAATATCCATGTCGGTTTTGAAAAATGATACCAAAATGATTTCAATACACGACTGCATATAATTAATGACTTTCCATCGCCGGAGATGTGAACTAAATATTCGACTTCTTCCCCCTGAAACTGACAAACTCAACCAGACCAGAAGGGAGTTTTTTTTTTTTCTTTTTTTTTTTTTACTATTCCATTTCGAAAATTCCTGCACCAGTAATGAAGCAAACAAACAGCAGAAATTCCTGCCGACAATTAATTTACAACAGCAATCCGAGCGGCGCACACAAGTTTCCAATTATCCAAAGAATCAAGGATACAACTGTATAATTGCATTGGGAAGCCACAATATATCCTTGAATTCACCATCGCAATCGGACAACCTGCCACAAAAGTGTCAAACGCAAATATAACCTATCACGCGAAAGGTGAATAAAAATTAGACACCAAACGATGTTTATAAAAATAATGGCCAATTTACGTCGTGCGTGTTGAATCCTTGCCGGGGATTTTCAGGGACAAATTTGTTTGCCAAGGCACTCATCCAAGTTGTAAACAAAACGACCTGCCTTTTGGCTGATGTGCCCACCTCCGGACATGTTTGTATAGCAAATAATCTCATCTACTAATTTTGACGTTTTCATTGACAATACCGTCGCTTCATTGGTAGCAACAGGAGTCGAATAGCCTACAGAAATTGGAACGTACGCGTGCAAGACACCGACCGTAGGTAGGCTAGTTTCGTATCGAGCAAACGATTGCCTGTCGTCAACTTTATGCTTTTATGGCATGGCAATAATTTTTCTTCCTGGGTAGCAATTAAGCAATAAACAAGCCCTGTTGTGCATTGTTCGGCGAACATCCTTAGCGATAATTTTTATAAATACCTTTGCGTTTCAAGGACATTTGCGCGTGCGTACGCGATCTTTTCGCTGCCTGCAAGAGTGAGTTTTGGCCATTTTACCGAGAAATTTGTCGCTAGTTTTCGAACGGAACAAAGTGAACGGGCCTGCGTGCCTCTCATAGTCATTAGACTAATAAACTATACATGCTACGGGAGAAAGGTATATGCTATGAGAAATATTCTTTTTCAAACCATTTCGGAGATACGCGGAAACGTTTTCGAAAGAATGGATATTTTATTGAGGGTGAAGCGCATAACTTCTCAACGAAGTGCTAAAAATTGTTCTCCCAGGGAATTTCAGTTTTTTATTACGCCTGGGATTGTAAATACTTTTCGAAATTATGAGAACGAAGTAACGACAACTATGCGTGTTGAGAGAGTTCCGTAGAAATATTCAAATTTGTCCACAAGAATTATTCTATCTGTCTGCTGATCAATTACTGCAACAAAAGCCAGGCGAGGAGGAGTTCAAACGAAATTCCCTCCGACAGACTTAAGTCGCGCACCATACCTACTCGTAGTGCTTCTAAAATGATGGTCTCCGATTAGATTGCTAGTGCCTTGGCGACTGGACACGTGGACGGTGTGCTAAGGCAGTCAGAGCTGAAAAGCGCAGTGAGAGAAGTCGCGCCATTACACCATTTTCAGGGAGGAACTAAGAAAACGAGCAATAAACAAATCGTAGGTACTATTTAAGTATACAATTCTCTGTCTATAACTTTTGTTGATATTAGCAAGAAGCAGCCTTGAAGTCTTTTCAAATTCTTCTGCAAATTCTTCTTGTATGAAATTTCCAAAATATACTTGTAATCTGGTGGTCTTTGAAAATCAGTTAGCTTCCTCCTCTTCTGCGTATTATCGTTGTCTGCGTTTCAACCAACCATACAGCCTAGGCCGTATTCTTCTTCCTTTAAAGTGCCCAGGTACTATATAGTCTGAATTACTTGATACCCGCACTTATCTTACAAACTTATCTGCATCTTGAACGACAAGTGATACATGATTTTATTCCACCTAACTTGGATGATCAAAGTACATTTTGTTTTAAGACTTGGTACCATCCAAGACTAATTGGTTACGAAGACCAAGTGTTGCATGACGTTGAGTTGACTTGATTTACGCTACAGCTATCACAAGACGCGCACTAAAATTTGTGATAGACAAACCAAGCATTCCAAAACCACTGACTACACTACGGCAATAAAAATAGTTTGTCGATTTTTCTATACATACCATGCAGCAATTTTCCGGGTTTGAGATTCTCCAGCTACAGCATTCCGACACAGCGTTACGCACAGCTCATACAAATTTATTTGCCTCTTCAATAAGAGCTGTATGAATATGTGATATTGCAGAATCTAGCAGCGAACTTCTTCAACCATTATTTAAGTCTTTTAATTTTGCTTTGGTCGAGGCCTCAACTTGCATGACTCCAACTCGAACCATAGTTGTCCCCACTTTGTTGCGAGAAGCATCATACCAACTAAACGTGCAGCCAAGGGAAAGGCATCCTCTACTTTCCCATAACACCGTTCTCTTCCAGACTTCTTCGATACAACCTGATCGCAAGATCAAGTACCAGCAACTCTTCGCCCAAAGCAAATGTGCGTCGATTTTCATCAACCTTTGACATGCCTTCACGCTTAAATGTAGGAACGGAGACGACAACGCCTAGTTGCTTTCAGCTAAACTTTCAGGCGGTGCGGCTGGTACACGTGACCAAATTTGTACTCGTACGTCGTTATAGCCTTTCGTGTGAGGTCGTTGAAGCCCCTATTTTCCAAATAGCTTCTATAAAACCCGTTTGAAAATATACGCCAAGCCTTGTTGGAATCAATAGGTTTGTTTGACATGGATAGCACTAGAGCCCAATAGTGCGCACTGAAAAGTGTCAGCTAATTTTTACGCCTGTCAAAAAAACCCTTCACAACCCTGAAAATTCGGCTACTATATCGAGCGCAAAATATGTTGCCCTGACCCTGAAAGTCTGTTAGTTTTTGAAATTGAACGAAGTTCATTAGGTATACAGTAAAACCCGGATAAGTTCCTCTCGCTTAAGTGCCTAACCCGCATAAGTACCTACCATTTTTTTTTTTTTTTTTTTGAGAACCAAAATTCTGAGGATTTTTTTAAAACTCGTCTTAAAAGTACCTTTCGCTTAACTACCTTTCCCGCTTAATTGCCTTTTATTTTGTATAGGTACTTTTATTGAAATTTATCTGAAAAAAATTCTTTTAAGTACACATTTTTGAAATCAGCAAAAAAAAAACTTAAGTTTTTTCCCTTAAGCGCTTCCTTGTGTTTCATGCTTTAAAAATCAAAAATAAAATAGGAATAATTTTATGTGGTATTCGATTGGGCGCTCTCGGAGCACTTTTGTTTTTTTTTGGTCTCAGGGCACTTTCCTTTTTCTTTTTTTTTTGCCTCTCAGAGCACTTTTTATGTTCGTTTGGTACAAAAAAGAAGCAATCTATTTCAGATTTCAGAGCACTTTATGACAACTGGTGGAGGGTTTTAGGTTTTCGTGAATTTTTTCTACAGCAAAGGAAGGCATTGCATCGAGTGAATCTATTTTTGTAAATTATATGTATAAATATTTACAAATCAATTGGGACGCAAATTTCGAATGCTTAATTGTACAATTTAACCAGTGCATGGAAAACGCTTTGAAAAGTATTGAAGGCTACTTGCAAGAATATTGTCACAAAAAAGAGCAAGTCTCGTTTTTATGTTCGATTAGCCACACGAACTCTGAAATCTGAGAGCAAATCTGAAGAAGCCCAATCGAATACCATATTAATCTACTACAATGGTGGAGACTGACTGGGTAGCTGTCACTGTCAAAATTTAAACTGTCAATGTAATTTTATAAAAAAAAAATTTTTTTTTTATATATTTAGAGACAAAAATTTATCATTAGTACTGCACGATGAGTTTGAAAATTTATTCAGTTCCGATTCCGCACATTTTCCTGTAATATAAAATTTTAGTTCATAAACGGTTTTGTTTTCAAACAATTCACTTTTGAATATCAAGTTTCTTTGATTCACATTTATTACGATACCTCAGAATGAACGCAAGCGAAATGATAGCGAAACTCAGCACTGAATTCTTGCCGAGACGAAACACAGGTTTTCAGTACCAGGGCGAGTTCAGTGCTATATCGAACACATTGTGTCTAACCCAGTGCCCATTATAGTCCGCACTAAGGCCCACGTCAAACAAACCTCTTAGGGTGCTTCCACACCGGATGGAACAAAACGCTTTAGAGAAACAAATCTGTTTTTCTGTGCGTTCCTGAAATTTAAATACACACATTTAAATAGGCGCGCCCACTCTGAATAAGGCAAGAAAACAAAATAAGGCGCTTTGTTCAATCCGATGTAGAAGCTCCCTTATAGTGTCACTTCGTTAAAACGAAATAAGGCCGAACCTTGCTTGTGAAATTACAGCCGCAACAAATCTTTTCAGAATGGCCGAGAACTTGTAGTCACACTATTTATTTATAATTTGCTAAAATAGATGTAGTTAATTATTATTTTAACTAACTAGAGGGGGAATTTGAATACATGGTTAAAAATCCTGGCGTTAAATTTCATATTTTTCGGGTTATAAATCAACGCCGAAATATATGAAATTATGAACATATGCATATATTCAAATTAAACAACTAATAAAAGATTTGTTAATTTTAAATAATGTCTGCTATTACAAAATATGCCTGAAAATGACATTTTACTATAGATGGAGATGGGTTTCGATACAAAAGTATTTAAATTAAACCTTTATTAATATTGAAAAATTAAAGAATTTTAATACATTTGTATTAGAATTAAATAAACTGGAGATTAAAATATAATACATTCACCTCAAACTCAATACTTCATTTGCTTTTCTTAAGCCCATGGTATATTAAAATATAATAAAATCTTATCATATTTTAATACTTCTTTGGATTTTATTTAAATACCTATGGGATGTATTTCATAACCAAAAATATTTTATTTTAATACTATTTTTTGTTGATTTTAAACTTTACTTATCCTCTTTGAAAATAATCCTAGAGTGCCGCTCTGCTTCCTTTGGTAGGTATATTTTTCTAAACCTTTAAATGAAGGAGAACTCATGTTTCGTGTATGCCCGAAATATCCTATTAATTATTATTCAGTCAATTGATTACTTTTTGGAACTGCAATCTCTACACCGCCCTAACCTTCAAAAGCAAGTCCACTAGGAACATCTCGCTTTACAACTTTACAACTTAAAGAAAAAAAAAGCAAATTATTATAACCTCTTACAAGTGTACTTTAAAATTAAAGTTACCTACTTGTAAGAATAATATTCTCATTGGATACGAATGTATCTTCCTTTTTAAGAATGTTTGTAATTTTTAAACATTTTCCTTCAAAGAAAACCAATCATGCACTCCATTGAGCAGGACGCTGAAACTAGTTCTAAATTTTTAGCCAAGTGACAAAATAATAATATTTGGGTTCAAAACTAATACCGATATATTTAAATCGAATCACTTTAGTTCAGATGATGTATTAAGACAAAATACAAAGTCAAAGGTATTGAAGTTGATGGCTTTAATAAGTTCGTATTAAAATATTATCAGAGTAGATGTTATATTTTAGGTCAACTATATAACTTAATTTTAATAAATTCCTGTTTGAAATATTATTTTAATGAACCGGGTTAGATTGTAGAACAAAAATATTAGATTTTCATCTTTCGAGGTTCCATTTCAGAAAATTCGTACAATTATTAAATTTTAATAAAGGAAATATTGAAAGCTAATTTTTCTTGCATTGCATAGACCTGTAATAGTGCGGAGGTATTAAAAAACACCCTCATATTTTTAACCGTGAGTTAAAAGTTTAAATAAAAGCGATATTTGTTACACATCATCATATGGGTGCCATATCTTCACACTTTACCGCTTTATCCGAGTGTAACAAGCTGACTATCGCGAATATTAGTTTCCATCAGGAGCTGAAAGGTTTTCGCTTCGAACAGGTTCCAGAAAAAACTGAAAATTTTTGAAATTGAGCCTAAATCTGTCATTTAAATAAAAATTTCTAGTATGTACCTTTATTTCCTATACCTACTTAAAAGGTCCCCAGACTTCTCCCATGAGGGGCCTGCTTATAAGACTCTCGGTACGAAGATACTTCCAAGCAATTCTCAAGGAAAGCGGTTTTCTATGAGGCTGCAGCTTTTGTATTGAGTATGTTAGTTCAAATTTTTATGCGTAACCTAGTTCAAGTCTTAAACAGCGTCTTCCGATTATAGGCTGCCTTATTTTCTAATTCAAATTTCTCTCAAACGTACATACATACCAAGTCAAATGCCCCAATATATACAGACACATTCCTTTTCCCCGACTCACTTTTTAAAACACGCAGGTACCATTGAAGCACATTGATATAAATGAACATTACTCAAAGGGGAATCTAGAGGAAAAAGATCAGTGGTCTTGGTCTCTGGGCTAGACTGAATGGACACGCTGTGTGCAAAGTGAAGAAGAAAAATTACTCCGTGTATACGGTGCTGTTCCGATCCCCTCCCAACATTCGCACTTCTATCTAAATGGAGTTTGATATACAAACACAAAGTATCCATCTAGTCCATCTCCGTCGACTCTCAATTACGTACCGCGACGCCCAAACGCAAAACTCTGTTTATGTCGTTTAACACTGAGTGTTGACTATACACACATAATCCAGCATAACGCAATTACGAGTCAAATTAGTTACAGAGAGCAAACAAAACTCCAAAAAGACAATCGATTTCTTTCGAACAATACAAGACGGTCGTGTGGCAGTGACATGACAACGATGTGCCGATGTCCTTCGCAACCTGTTAAAAAGAAAGAATATACACGTATAACGTGCGTTCATTGTTGTCCTCATTCAACATCAAGTTGAGGACATCTTTGGGAGAGTTCCCATCATTTAATTTTTTCTATCTGCCAGGAGGCAGTGGCATCAAGGTCACGGAAGGCAAAACACACGGGCTACTGAAGTGAGAAAAGTCAAAAAGTCACCTAAGGGGAAATCGATTGAGAACATATTTAACATTTCGTCCTTGTCCTTGAATTAGTTTAATTTATCGTTTTTGAAGATTTGTTTGTTTGCGCACGGTAACGAAGTGCAATTGGATAATGGTGCGACTGAGATGATGGCTTCTGTTACGCTTGGACTTTGTGTGAGGGCGAAATTTTTGAAAACCAACGAGCCGATTGTCTTAAAATCACTTCAAATTGAGGGACATCTGTGCGGATTTTGTTTAATTGCTTAATTTTGGACAGGCATTAATGTTGAGATTGCAAATATTGGCGGCGTATCAGTGGAACAGGAATTTATGGAAAGGCTTATGGGACAAATTTGCTGTCCCTTTGGAAAATCTTATGGGTTAGGTTTTGCTGACTTCATTTTATTTTGCTCCGCTGAACGAAAGTATTGTCTTCGAATATATGTAGTTCTGCAAGATAGGAGAATTCGACACATGTGTCTTATATTTTTATTTAATAAACGTTAGATATGCTTTATTTAGGTGCAGACTGGAGCTAGCTGGCTAAAGATCGTGCTGGTTGAAGACGCTTGCTTCAGTATAAGTTTTATGTAACGGGTGATTTTTTAGCTGGTTTGGTTTTGGCAACACTGGTTTTGACAGCTGACGTGTGTTTAGTACCTTGTGTCACTGTCAAACAGCTTCAGTTTGGTTTGCAATTTAACCATGGATCGTCTTACAAATGAACAACGCTTGCAAATTATTGAATTTTACTATCAAAATTCGTGCTCGGTTCGAAATGTTCATCGCGCGCTGCTTCCATTTTATGATCGGCATTCTCGACCTTCTGAGCAGTCTATTCGGAAGATTGTGACCAAATTTCGCACCAAATTTACTTTGTTGGACATTAAACCACCAACACGTTTACGTACTGTGCGTAGTGAAGAAAATATTGCGGCCGTATCAGTTAGTGTGACAGAAGACCGCGAAATGTCGATTCGGCGCCGATCCCAGCAGTTAGGCCTTTGTTACAGCACTACGTGGAAAATTTTGCGGAAGGATTTGTGCGTAAAGCCTTTTAAGATACAGCTTGTGCAAGAACTAAAGCCAGCCGACCTACCACAACGCCGAATTTTTGGTGAATGGGCTCTTGGAAAGCTGGCCGAGGATCCGCTTTTTTATCGAAAAATTGTGTTCAGCGATGAGGCTCATTTTTGGTTGAATGGGTACGTAAATAAGCAAAATTGCCGCATTTGGAGTGAAGATCAGCCAGAAGCATTGCAACAGCTACCAATGCATCCCGAAAAAGCCACTGTTTGGTGCGGTTTATGGGCCGGCGGCATTATTGGGCCATATTTCTTCAAAGATGATGCGAATCGCAGCGTTACTGTCAATGGTGAACGCTACCGAGCGATGATAACAAACTTTTTTTTGCCCGAAATGGAAGTTCTTGACTTGCATGATATGTGGTTTCAACAAGACGGTGCCACATGCCACACAGCATGCGAAACAATGGCGCAATTGCGAGGCGAGTTTGGTGAACAGTTAATTTCACGTTTCGGGCCGGTCAATTGGCCGCCTAGATCGTGCGATTTGACACCATTAGATTATTTTTTGTGGGGGTATGTCAAGGCTAATGTGTATAGGGACAAGCCCGCTTCGATTGACGCACTGGAAGCCAACATCCATGCATTCATTCGTGAGATACCGGCCGATATGTGTGAAAGAGTATGCCAAAATTGGACTCAGCGGATGGACTACCTGAGACGCAGCCGCTGTCAACATTTGCATGAAATTATCTTTAAACATTAAATTGCAAGGTTCAAACTATCGATTCAAATAAATATTTCATTCATTTTTTCGAATTTTTTGTGTTTTTTTTTTTTAAAAAGTTCTAAGCCTCTTAAAAAATCACCCGTTAGAAATACATTGAATTAAAATTTCAGTGGTAGGACCCTTGTGTTATTTATCTCTCCATAAAAAATATTTAAGAGCAAAATATCTGCCTCTTTAGAGAATTTTAACTTAAATAGGCTCTATTCCAAAATTGTAAACTGCTTGTTCGATGTTTACCGAGACTTGATGATTTTGCAATATAAACTTTGAATCACGGATCAAATCGTTCTTGCCTTATCTTACTTAGTTTAGAGCACATTAAAGTAACATACGGCTTTCTTCAAGGTTATCATTTGGGACCAAACATCTTCAGGAATTCAGATCTTTTTACTTTCGCAGACGATAGGAGAATATGTAAGACCCGCACCGATGCGACGTCAGTTGGGCGATTTGAATAAGTGGCCATTATGGCACGGCGTAGTGGCAAAGTGGTTAGCGTGTTGGACTACTAAGTGAGGGGTCCCAGGTTCAATCCCTGGAAAACACACAAGTAACATCTTAAAGCTGTCATGTAAGAGCTTCTCACTTCCTTCCATTCGTCTCAAAAATTAAATAAAGTACTGGGTCGAACGAAGCTTTCTCGGTGCTCAAAAGCTTAATTAGTTGCTATCGTATTTTATTAAATAAAAATCTGAGAAGCAGTTATAGGAATAGTGTTAAATAAAATCCATTTTTGAGTTATTCATTTGATATGGCAGTATTTATAAGAAATAACAATGTGAGATTTTATAAGTTGAAGCTCTAGTCGTAGGCATTTTTCGCTACTTCTGATTAAAGTGTTTTAAGTGCCTACTGTACTACTTTATAAGCTTTTATATTTTAGAAGATTTTTGGGTTAGCGAATATAAGCGTAGGTATACTAGAAGTGTCTGTTTTCTGATCTGTTGGGGCATGTGTTTATTTTTGAGTGGAATATCTACATTACTGGCATCAGTGGTATCAATGACGACACTATGCAAGAAGTCAAAGATTTGTTTTTGTATTTACATTATCAGTTATAAGTTGAATATCCCGATGTACGTGTGCAAATGAAGTGTAAACACCCAGTGATTGGAATTATTTTAAGGTGCATATTCAATATAATGGTTGACACAAAGAAGTGGGTAATATTTACTAAAAATAAGTTTTGCTTCGCTGTTATTGCATTCTTAATGGAACAGAGGTATTGAGTTTTAAAAAAATGTAAGAGCACACTATAAAGCTAACTAAAAAACTGATTTATTCGAATTTTTGAAAAAAAAAAACTAAGTACCTACGGGATCTTATTTAGAATACTGAATTTATCTTTAAAATGTATTTTGATTAAAATCGTAAGATCGGTTTTTGTAAGATTTGGCAGAAAAACCAGTACCAAAATTGCAATGTTTAGTTCGAAAAATACTATTGGTTAACTATTTATCTGAAAACCTAGTAAAAGTCATTATTCAGGATGTAAACATTGTTTGGTTTTTAAAGTTCTATCCAAATCGAAAATGAGGTTTTCGAGATACGAGCAGTTTTTTTTTTTTTTTAATTTGCGTTTTCAGTGATTCGAATTGAAAATTAAGGACGCAACAATTTTTTAAACACCAATTTTACTTTAATTTGGCATTTTGGTATAAATCGTTATTGCATAAACAATTGGTAAACAAAAGAATTTTAGAAATGTAAGAAAAATTACTTTTTTAAGAAATCCATTTTACGTTTTCTAGATATTAAGTTAGAAATGACCATATTACATTAGAA
This sequence comes from Cheilosia urbana, assembly GCA_946477585.1. Lineage (NCBI taxonomy): Eukaryota > Metazoa > Arthropoda > Insecta > Diptera > Syrphidae > Cheilosia > Cheilosia urbana. The sequence goes on along the minus strand of OX297853.1, from coordinate 130,908,978 downwards.
CTGAGTTTTTGTTACAATCGCATGGCCCGTTTTCGAGATATGTCTAAATTTCAAAAGTATCGTTATTACATTTTTCTTTTTTTAGCGGAAAGCTGGGTATGCAGTCATGGTAACCCCACCTACTTAAGCTTAAATATAAATTTTGGTTGAAATCATTAATGCCGTTTTCGAACAAATCAAACTGCGATAAACATTTGTATTGGGAAGTACCATTAATGTTTAGGTTAATAAATAAATAGTTGGCGCAACAGGTCCGGAGGGAACCTAGGCCTAGCTTCTTACAACCATTCGTTTTGTGTGAGTTTTTCATTTTTGGAACGAATGGAAGGGATCAACAATTTTATGCCGACTCGGAACGGCTTATTGAGAAGCTCTTTCAAGACATTTATACTCTCGGATGTTTTTCAGACGTTCGCGAGAGGTAGCGCAGTGGAAAAAAACCTTAAGTTGGAATTTGAGTTTTTGCGGGATTCGAACCTCGACCCCTCGCTTAGTAGTCCAACACACTAACCACTAAGCCACTAGGCATCGAATTGTAAGCTTAAAAACTCCAAATCCGAAGTTTGAACGAAATCCGGGCAGCCGTTAAGGCTGTAGGCCTGTGGAAAGACGGACAAACATACAGGCAGACAGACTGACAGAATTTCGGGACCCACTTTTTTGAGTTTCTCTATCATCGCAACATCAGAATTGAACAACATCTCGAGTTCGAAATTTTATAAGAAAACAATATCTTTCTCTTACTACGTAAAGGAGAAAGTTAAAAAGTATTGATCCTTGGGGGATTCCTACAGTCCTACGCTTGAAGCAAACAAAGTTCGATGATACGTTGTATATGTATTACACTTTTGCATTTCTTTGAACTGCGCCACCTCTCTCAAACGTCGAACAAACATCCGAGAGCACAGTCGGTAGATCTATGCCATTCCGCCAGTGTTCCCCGCCTTTGAAAAGTGTTTTCCCCTCTTTATAAGCAAAATCAAAATTCGAACAAAAAATCCTCCTTTTTCCTTAAGTGAAATTTTTACTTGTTTTCATATGAAAAAATAAAAAAATGTAACCGTTTTTATAAGCAAGCTTAAAATATGCATTTAACATAAAAATATGCATAAGTAATACGTAATAATCAATTAATAAATAATAACTTCCTCTTCTTTTGACGAGTGAATGCACTCAGATACACACACAAATTCCTACCTACGTTCGAGGGACTGTCTTCTTTCATTTTTAATATGGAGCATTCTTTAATTTTTTTTTGTAATAAAAATACGTTTTCTTTTATTTTTAAACAAATTACGCATCTCAAAGATTTTTGATTTTTTACCATTTCAGAGATTTTTGATTTTTTACCCTTTTTAAAGCTTGTCCCTCGTTTTCCCCTTTTCCATTCAAATAGCGCCAACATTGGTGCGTTCCCCCCAATCTGGGATCACTGAATTCAGCCTTTTGAACTGCACATTAAATTGAAAATCCCTTCCATTCGTCCCTAAAAAACAGTTTGTCAGAAGTTCGACCCTAGTGCAACTATATATAAACCTGCCATCAATAGGAGGCCGTATAACTTATTGCCATTCCAGTCGGGATAAGTACTAATAAAACAAGTTGATAAGAGGATCATGTCTGTAATTCATCAATAATCCAAAAATTTGTCAACATTCGATGTCAGTGTGTTTACAAGCGCGCAGTCCATCTCTGGAGAGTCCCCAAAACAGCTCTGCTCACATGACATCATTACTGACACTAACCATCACACTGTCGTTCGTTAAATTGATGATCCCACATCTGGAATATCAAATTTTGAACAGGAATCCATTAAGCAAAACACTTATTGAAAGATATCACCGATCGGTTACGTATCGAACAAGTCTCGTCTTCCCGCACCCTGGCGGATGATTCTCTGTAATGTCAGGTTGCTGGTATGTGGCATCCGACATTCCCACTTGGCATTCTTATCGGTTATCCCGAAGCGGTTTGTTCAGTTAAGCGCGCCCACAAAGAATTTGCAGCATTTTTGTTTAACAGCAAACCAAAAATTCGACTGGTGTGCGCCATTCTAGGACCGAAGTATATGACTGCCCCTGCTCACACGGGGGGAGAATAGCGCTTAGATAAACTACTCAGATTATGCGCATACACTGCACCGAATAGAGCAGCAGGATAGTGCAACTGCGCAACGTTTATGCCGATCCATTGCGTGAATGTGATTGCAACAGCAATGCCAACCTGGCCCGGCGACGACCGATGGTCATTAATTATGGAGATTGCAGGAGGTCTTCAAATCACGTTCAACATGAGATAAACGTGACAGCGTGAAATGTTGGATTGTTGCCGTATGCGGATTGGAATTCAAGCTGCAATATGCGCACGCAGGCTGTGTCCTCCTGGTGTATGATGGTGGACACAGGGCACTGCGCGAGCTAAACATTGAATGACATCCCCTCTGCAGCGGTCCGCAGAAAGGGACATCAATTAATTATCCAGCTTGGGATATGGGCTACGGATGCAGGAAGAAGTAGCGAAAAGTCTCTCTCTCTTGCAATTGTGGGTGAAGGTTTTTCGAGCGCATCATTTGTTTTGTTAAACCGCACGTTGCACTTGTCTTGCTCCAGCGACTTAATTAATAAACCCTCCACCATTAGACTGCCTTTTCAAATCCATCAACGGAAAAACAATCGTAATCTCGAGCGATTGATAAAATCATCATTAAGCGGGCCGAGTAATTGATCCCTTTTCGTATGCATCCGTAGCAGCTATGGTCTGGTCATGCGCCAGGAAAACAGAACATACGTGTGTGCAGGCACTGCCACGTACCAGAGGCCAGATAATGGACGCAGTTCGAGGAGATCATGAATTAAGGACGGTGACGGGTGGGTTGTACCATCAATGTCAAGGTAATTTATTAATTTCTCTATATTTCTGAAATCTAACAGCTCAATACCATGGTAACAAAGCATCGACTTTGGTATATGTGCACGCTGTTCGTATGGGATCGATGCACGCACGGAGAGGGATGCATCGGCCTTGTGTTCGCAAGGGGGCCAAGTGTTTGTCGCGTAAGCGGACTTTTATATTTCTCTATCAAAAGGGATGTATGCGGATGTGTACGCACAAAATTGTCCATTGTATGCACCAGAAAGGGAGTGCATTGACTTGAGATTTATGGCATTTTTGGCAAAATTCTCTGGATGAAGGGGATTAACGACAGAGTCAAATAACTTAGTTTAGTAATTTTCCCAACAGCTTTATTTACATTGTAATCTTTTTTTTTCGCAAATTTTTGTGGCTGTTTATAAAGTTGCTACCAATGGATTCTGTGAGCGGTAGTGGTTGTACTTTTGGTGCATTCTCGGTGAAGAAGAGCACACGAAAACTTTGCTTCTTCTGGGTTTCGGCAAGTCTAGGAGTCTGGAGTGGGTGACTTGGAACTTTCGAGGATGTACTTCGTTCTCCAATATTTTGCATGTCTTAGTGATGGCCCACTCAAAGCTATTAAATCCGTGGTTAGGTTAGGTTAGGTAAGGTGGCTGCCTAGAAAGACAGACTTAGACTACATTCGTCAAAATCCGTGGTTACGTTACCATAGATTTAGATTAACCCATAATTTTAAATCTGCGATAGCCGATGAGGGTCCGGTCACCAAACCATAGCTTTGCGACAAATCGTTTCATTTTTCCAGTTTATTTGACAATTCAGTGATTGGACGAATCCACGGTTACATTTTTCTGTTTTCTGGGTCCGTTCGTTTTTGATAAGTAATTTGTTTAGGTATTTTACTAATGTATTTATTTTCAGTACCTAATCTAACTAAAGCCAACATTTGTTTATTCAACGACCGTCTCAATTTTCTGTTCCTCTCAATATTTCCCCCAATCAGTGCTTACTTACTTACTTAAGGTGGCGCTACAGTCCGGGCCTCAGTCTGGGCCTCAACCAATATGCCTCTCCAGTTAGCGCGATCTTTGGCTAACTGCCTCCAGTTGCGCACTCCAAGTTGGTTGAGGTCCCCTTCCACTTGCGCGCGCCACCTAAGGCGAGGTCTTCCTCTACTGCGTTGTCCCTCCGGGTTGGAATCGAAGACTCTCCGGGCCGGAGCGTTGGTGTCCATTCGCTCTACATGTCCTAACCATCTTAGACGACTAATGCGTACTTTTCTGACCAGGTCGATGTCGCTGTACAGCTCGTAGAGTTCGCTGTTAAATCTTCTCCTCCAAATCCCGTCAACGCAAACAGGACCAAAAATCACTCGAATCACCCCAATCAGGGCGCTTTATCTCAATTTATGAGACTCTCATCGGCCAAAAATGTAAAAAATAATCGCACTTCATCTCATTAATTTGATGTGGCCGTTATACTCTTACCTTTAATAGACTGGCTTGTACCGTGTCCTATACATCTGTCAGTTGAAAATGTCTACGCTCTACGAAACCAACGGGACATATTTTATTAAGTCAGTTCACACCATATTGCGTTGTTTTTTTTTTTTTTGTACCACAACATTGTACAAAAAATTGTTCTGTACCTATAGCAGATACGACAAAATTAAGACTAGGTACCTACGTAGTCCTTAAAAAAAACTTGATCAAACGAAATTCCAAAAAATCATTGGTGGTTAAATCTCAAAAACCGCTCAAATTCGGCTGGTTATCGTTTTCTCGAGATAGCTACCCAATCTAGGGTTGCCATGCATCAAATTTCTGAATCGTCTCCTCCTTTTAAACCCCCGCGCCAAACTTCCCCAACTTATAAATTAAGAAACTGTCCTCTTTTTCCCCCTAACAAGTGATTTTGAAATTAAAATAAAATATTCGTAGTCTGAATTAATAAAGTCACTATGAAGAAAGGAGAGAAATAGACTCTAACTACAATAACCTAAGCTGTAGTCATTTTATGACCTTATATTTAATAGCAATGATGAAATCTTGAAAAATATTCAATCTGAAGACAAATACGAGTATAAAAAGAGGTACATACTTTATAAAATGTTCTTTTTAACTACAAATTATTTATTTTTTGTATTTTAAATTATGTTATTTTAAAAATTAAACAGATACCTACTTAATATTTTTTGTTTTTTATTTTATCTACTCCAGTTTTTGTTTTAATTCTGTCCTATTTTTAAGGTAGATGGTGTCCCCCAAAGTCTGGGATTTTAAAATATTTTGTCGTAGGTTAGCTTAGAGAGCGATGGCAACCCTAAACCAACTCACTGTTTCTCTGGTTAATATATATTTTTTTTTTTTCAACAAACAGATTTGATGGTTACCAGCTGGAATAACCGATGATTAAAGATTATCAAGATTGAACAAACCGGGCTTACATGTTTCTTAAAAATAAAAAAATAGCGATAGCAACACGTTGAACTTAACCAAGCTTGTTTCACGATGAAATTTTATTTTTTTTGAACAAAGGGAATGGATGCACAAAATTGTTGATCAGTAGCAGTGGTAAGTCTGTGTTAAGAAAGACTATGCCTCTAGGCATACCAATTTATGTTTTTATATATATTCAGAGGCTTTGCATAAGCCGCGTTTATCGTAGTGGGTCATATAAGGACTATACGACTCCTACTGTAAATATATGTGCAGAGTCTGGCAATACGCTTTAGATCTTACTGCTTCTTACGCCTTGAAGTTGATGATGGACTCATTTATGAGACCGAGAAAATCGAGGAAAATCTCCTTAAGCAAACTCCATGCGCTGTTACAACGACACCATCAAAAAAGTTTGTTATTATCATCCAAAAAGCCTTCTAGGTACAATGTGTAAGGTGAGTGAACAAAAACTTATTCTCCTGCCAGAAGTAGAGGAAGAACTGACCTTTACTTAAGCTTCCTAACACAAAAGTTTTACATATTGAGGCCCAGGTTCATATCGTCTTCTAAAGCCACCAATTAATTCGAAAAATAACAGCCCAATTCATCCCACTCTTACTTTCAGCTCCGACCTGCCTTCCATGTCAAAAGTTTATTCGGCTTCAGAGAGCAAAAGTCAACCCGAAACCAATCCATTTTAATTTAGTCCACAAAATCGATACTTCTGTTTCTATGGCAAAGAAGGCAGCCGATTTCAAATTCGACTACCATTCGCATCGAATTCGATTGTTTCCCTCCGTCATGTGTCAGAAAAATAATAAATTTGCTAATATATCAATTTACGCCGAAAAAAGGGTGATTCCCAAAAAAAGGACAAAATTCTACAAATCTCAACCCACAGTTTGTTTTGCGGTCCATCATCCACCGCTGCAGTATATATCGAACTCACGCATTCGCATATCGGGTTTATTTGCCAAAGAATTCGCCATTGCCGCACCAAACATACGAATGCCTTCTCTCCATCAATAGAATTCGCACCCATATGCTCGATTGATGATAAATCGAGGGTGTTTCGCTGTACAGGAAACAGGATAACCATCCGCAGCTTAACCACCCATATATAGTAGGTAGGTACAAACAGGATATCCAGAACTTACTTATATTCCTGATGGGACGTATTCAAAATGTTCGCCTGCCGCCACATGCGATAATCTCTCAATGTTTACAGAAAACTTAGTTTGACCGATAAAAAAAAAATCCGATTAGGCTTGCGACATACCACCAAATATCCTTCATGTAAACAGTTTGGCTTATGCGGTATGGCGTATGGTACGTCCACCGCTACCGAATCATATAAACTCGCGACTGCATTTTATTGCTCCAAAGAGGACGATCCCTATACCTACCTCAGTTCATTTGGCATCATCCTAGCGGTTCTCGAGAAATGGGCTCATAAAAATGTGTCTTCGGGTAGGAGTGACGAGAGGGCTGGAAAAACACAGAGAATCAGAGGAAAGGCATGTTTTTTTTTTTTTTCTTTTTTTGAAAAAATAATTACTTGTAAGGACCTTCGAATTCGTTTCAGAATAATTCTGCAATCCCCGCTCCAGCTTTGCATCGCGTGTTCTTTTCAAAATTTTATGTATTTATGATTAGGTGCAATTAGTGCGTCTCTCTCTCGGCTGAAGGAGAACTCTACCTTGCTGTAGGATCATAATGCCAGAGGTCTTAATTACCCAAAACAGCGCAGCATCAGCAGGGATTCTGTACCTAGTCCAAGGAGGAGTAGCGAGCTCGTCCGGATAAACTTACAGTCTGCTGCGAGGGGAATAGAACTCGGATAAACAATCTCTTCGCAGGATAAAGTATGTGTTTCTCCTCGACAAAAAGTAAGTAAATATTCTGACCTGCTCACTTCTTCTCTTTCCCTTTTCAGTTTGCTACCCTTGTGCGCAAAATTAATACTCATCCTAGGGGAAGCAGAGGGTAACAATCGAGTCGAGTCGAACTATATTGTCAGGATGGAAATTTATTGTTTTCCGGCAACAACAACACAATGGAAAAGGTCGTGTGCCAAAATTGTCATGCCGGGGAAGAGAAGACTACATTAGGAAGGATCACGGCCGTTTGAGAGTCATTCGAGTACGCGGCATCGTCGTGATCACATCGTGCACGATTCGAGTTACTTTGTGAAACAAAATAATTTGTGAATTTTAACATGACAACCGCAGCGAACTTCTACCCCGAATATCCGCAAGACAGCCCGTACAACATGACGTACCACCATCACCAGCACCACTCGCAGCAACCCCAACAGGCGGCCAACCAGTTCTATGATGGATACCAGAGCAGCGCCGACCTCTTCCAGACGAACTTCCACAATTGGAGCCCAGCAACATACAACCAGTACTATCACCACGACTACACAAACTATGCCACGGATTACAATCAGTACGCAGCGGCCATAGTTGGATCGACAGCATGTGTGCAGACAACTCCTGCCGCCAAACAGGAATCTCTAAAGCGAAAGAAGACCGACAATGATGATGAAGATGAAGACGACTCTGAGCCACCAAGTGCACTCAGAGCTCTGCTCAGCAATCCGACGAAAAAGATGAAACACACACCAGAGATCTTCTACAGTCAACTCAGGCGCCAACGGAAGAGCAAAAAGGATTCAAACACCACGTCCACGTCCGTGTTGTCTGAATTCGGTCCGGCATCCATTTTGTCGCCGAATCGCAGTGAAATCGACTGCCATGACGTATTTTCGCCAAAACTGCTCAATCATCCGAGCAAGGATGGCTTCCCAACCCCGCCGCCATTGACAAACTCCTCTACAACCGCCTCATCCGACCGAGTGTCGAATGTCAGCTCGCCAACGACGGCCACCCTTGTCGACGGGATTAGCACTCCACCCCTGTCGCCGGGCGATGTGAACAGCACACCAACAGTTTCTATAGTTTCGTCGCCGCAGAGCTATTGCAATGAAATCAATCATCAAAATTTGACAGCTGTCAGCGGAGGCAGTGAGTTCAATTGGTCGCAGAACGATGATGGTTCAGCAGGTAAGCATTGTTTCCGCTTTCTCTCTCTCTCTCTTTCTCTCCGTCTCTCGAACCCTCCTGTCTCCTTTCTCTTTCTAACTTTTGATTTTTGTTTGATCTTTTAGAGGGTAAAGACTCGAAAAGGACCCGCCAAACCTACACCCGCTTCCAGACATTGGAGTTGGAGAAGGAGTTCCATTTCAATCGATACATCACCAGGCGTCGCCGCATTGACATCGCCAATGCGCTTAGTCTGACCGAGAGACAGATTAAGATTTGGTTCCAAAATCGACGAATGAAGTCGAAGAAAGATCGTCCATCAGCTGCAAGTCCTGATGCTCTGGCATTCCCTGCGCACATCCAAATGCCCCACGAACAACAGCCTCAGCAACAGCAGAGCGCCATCTATCCAACAGTGCCAGCCACAACTACGCAGGCCTACATGCAGCCACCAGCAAACTACCACCCGACCTACCCAACACCAACGATTACAACGTCAGCCACAACAACAGCCCCCTACCATCATCCTTACAATGGCTCGTCCGGATACGAGTCCGCAGCTCTCGCCATGCGTCCACCCACAAATCAGTCGGTGACAACAGCGCAGCCGCATCTTGGCCATCACCAGCAGCATCTCCACCTCCAACAACAACCGCAATCTCCTCAGCAACAACAACAACTGTACCATCACCAACAGCAGGAGCAACATCATTATGCCCATCATCAGTATGCGCAGCAGCAACTAGCCCAAATGCCAGCAGGATCCTCAATGTATTAGTCTGGCATGGTACCCGCAAGACAAAAAGGACACGACTCGAAACTTTGTACAGGATACAAGCGAAAGTGAACATTTGTGATGGTGGAAACACTGCTCGTCCCCTACCAGCAGGACATGCTAGAGAGAACACGGCGAAAAACCAAAACCACTCGCACAGGATTGCGTTTGGTACACATCGAAAGGATATGAGCGAAACCCCTCATCCACATGGTTGTTTTGTGAAGGATAGCCAATAAATTATTTTTTGTGACACGCACAGCGAGCTCCGGCTTGAACGGAGCATCGAGAGGGTGCGGGACATTCCCATTTGATTTGGCGAGCAGTTGCAATAGTTACGATGCTTTATGTAAGATATGGTCTAGCGGCGAGGGACGCCTGGGGTTTCGGTGATAATCGCTGCGCATCAGTTGGCGATTTTACGTGGATTCTTGTAGATTTTTTTGTTGTATTGAAAAATTTATCAATTGATTTTATTTGTAAAAGTTGCCAACGATATTTTTAAGCTAATGACAAAAATTAAGACTGATTTTAAATATGTTTGTAAATTTATTTATTTTAAGACGAAATGATTTCTAGTTTAAAAAAAGTATTCCAAGGTGAATAAATCAAAATATTTTTAAAGAAAATTGTTTTTAGTTTGCTTTGTCGATGGCTCTCAAAGAATGAAGATCGATCAGTGGTTGGATGACTCTTTAATGCGAAAGTCAGTTTCAAGAGATTTATGTTCAGGGTATCAGTTATTGAAACGCAGAGTAGGTCCCCTTTCCCTTGATTTATAACAGTTTGGGGTTCATTAAAGCTTAATTACCTACGTATAATACTACTACTCAAATAAGCTCAAGCTAGTAACAACCTACTTGACCTTCTTTGCCAGCATCAAACACCACTTTACCCAGACATAGTAATTGGAAGAAATCAGGCTCTCTACTCCTTCGCCCGGAAATAAAACTCACTTAGAGCTGAGATCGGCTTGCTTTTGGCTAAAAGCTAGGCTCATGGTAAGGTACTGGATATTTACCATAAGCCTAGCCTTTTGATCTCAATTATATCAGAATGTTTGTAGCTCATTCGAGAAAAAAAAATTGTATATATTTTTCAACGCTCTTTACTACGCTTATAAAGTTATCAGTCTTTACAAAATACTGTCTTGCGAACTGTGTTAACGTCTGAAACTATTTCTCAACAAATTTGTAGGTTACTACCACCACCACTTAAGGCCCGGTAAATCCACATGCGACCAAATAATAACTATAAAGTGATTCTCTTAAAAAAACTCGATCACCTTGATCCAGCTTTAAAGTTTGGATCTTCTGATGAAGATAACCATGGTCTTTAGAGAGGAAATCTTTCATAAAATCTGGTGCCATTTTCGTTTATGGGGCTTTAAAGGAGAAGGTTCAACGAGGAACTATATATGGGAAGTACTGCAACATACACCTATTAAAAAAAAAAAAAAAGTTTCGGTCGTCTATTAGCGCGAGTGGACACAAATGATCTGGCTCCAACTAAGAGTAGCAACTCAGTGGAGGAAGACGTAGCCTCGAAGGCACGAAAAAATTAAGGGTACCTCCTACGTTCCAGAAGTGAACATAGCTCTAGGCATTTAGCTAAGATTTGGATTAACTGCAGGAGCTCGTGAGTTAAAGTTAAGTAATCAAGGAGGAAGTAACAGCGCAGACGTGACGGGGAACGTATTGAAGCAATTTTTACTTCTCTTCTTAGGTCATACCTAGGTCCGCCCAGACTGAACTCCAGTCCGTACTTAACAGGTACTTGCACTGCTGCCAGCCCTACAGAATTTTCACCTTGCCTACAGAAATACAGAATTCAAACAGAAATCTCAGATTCCAGTAAAAACTTGAATTTTGAATTGGTATATTTCACTGACCTAAACAAAAAAATCGGAGCACCCAAAACTCTTCCTACTGTACGACAGAATATTCATCACGTTTAAAAAAATGTTGGAGAGTTTTTTTTTTCAAACCTGAGTTGAAGACAAAAATGGAATCGATGATCAAGATTTAACAAGGCCAGCACTACGACAAGTATTATCGATTTCAGCGATACCGATAATTATGTAATTGTACAAAATTAATAAATATAATTAAAGACTGATATTTTTATGCGATTCAAAACTTCCATTCTAAGCACTTTTACGATGTTAAAAAAGGTCTGGATTTCTACAGAATTTCGGCAGGCATAAAAACAGAATTCTACAGAATTTTTATCTTTCATCTACAGACTTTTGAAAATTAGAGTTGGCATCACTGGGTACTTGTACAGCCACCTATGCTGAAGCTTATTTCAGAGTCTTACTCACATGCTGAAGTTTGCTGAAGTTTCGAATATTAGTTATGTAGGATTGTGTAAATTTTGAGGCAAATATAGGTCATTCTGGTATTAGGCGGACCCAATTTGGTGTAATAAATATTTCAGTTAACGGTCTTTTATTCCTGATAATTTTCGAAACTCTGGAAGGAATAATAAGTTAGCAGACACGTGCTGTTAAAATGAGATTCGTTTTTTCTATTAATAGGGCGAATCTCAGTGATAATATGAAGCAGCCTTAGAATATACGCAAGGTACTCAATGTCAAGAAGTTACTTCTCCGAACGGTGCATCATGTTTAATTGGCGTGGTGACATTAAAGGTTAAACGCATTTCCCTGACTCGGAATACAAGAAGTGCTGCCTGCTGTGAGTCTGTCATAGTGTTCCCTATTCCGAGATCTCTCTTAATCCGTATAAACCTTTACCGCTGATGATTTAAAGTCGATTCTTATGGTGAGTCTATAAATAAATAGTTGGCGCAACAGGTCCGTAGGGACCCTAGGCATAGCTTCACTCAACATTTCTTTTTGTGTGGGTTTCTCATTTTTGCAACGAATGGATAGGATCTTCAATTTTATGCAGATTCCAAACGGCTAATTGAGTATCTCTTTCATGACAGTTATACTCTCGGATGTTTGTCAAACGTTCTCGGGAAGTGGCGCAGTGGGAAAAAAGCCTAAATTGGAATTTTGCGTTTTTGCGCGATGCGAACATGGGACCCCTCATTAAGTAGTTCAACACACTAGCCTCTAAGCCAATGCGCCGATGGTGAGTCCATTTGAAGGATCCAAAAAACCTCTAAATGTCATGGAGAGGCGAAACATTCAAAGTGACATTGATCATGATCAGTACTTTTACGGCTGATGCGCGTCGATGTCGTTACACAACAAGCTATTTCACAAACAAGTTGTCTTTGTTAAAAATAAACCAAAATGTCGTCGTGGATAGAGACAAGGTTATGGTAAATATTATAGTAAACCAAAACCTCGACTTGGCCCTTTAAAACGACCTTCACTTACGAAAACCCGTAAACAATGAGATAAGTAAAAATGAATCCTCTCTTCTAAAAAAAAACTCTCCCACCATTATATGCTACGACGTTAAGTCAAGGATAAAAGGGGTATAAAAATACATATACTTGCCAAAAATGCAAGTAGATATAATTAAGCGCAACCACTATTACGGTGCGTTTATGTAAACCCACGTAACCCGGTGCGTAATACACCAGCCACGTCCAGGACATACAAAAGCATATGCAATAAATTGTTTTTTTCTTAATGCGCAACTCTTTACCAGAAGACCTCCATAAATCTAAAACTAGTTGCGCATTCGCAGCAAGTCAAGGGCAGAGGGGGTAGACAGTAGACACGCAACAATCTGCATCGCAGAACCATCCATAAAATTTCAATGCAAAACTATGCGTAAAATAATACCAATCAAACACAATACCCCTCGCACACTGTAAAAGAGTTGTAATCCTTTACCGTAATCCTTTAAAGACCCAAAATAAAACCCGCCTTTCACAACACACCAACAGCACTCCCATGGAATTCCTTTTTGCTCAAGCGAAAGGTCATGCTAAAATGAGACAAAGAGTGCAAAAATTTGCAAACCGATCGCTACATCCAAGGAAACAAAAACAGATTAAAAGAAACTAGGAGTGCCGAGTGCCGACACCATAAAACCAGGTTTATTACACTCGCAATTGTTTCCTTCTCTTAGTGAAGGAAAACATTTCGCAGGTCCTCATTTGCGTCTTTTGCAAAAGAGTCTTTACAACTTCTCGCAAAACACTGTGCCCTTTCTGTCTGGCGATTTAGCGACTTCAAAGTTAACCCTTGGGCGGTTAATCCTTTTAACTGGAAAAGGATTATATAGAATTAGGTTGATATTGACAGTAAACTGTTTACGGTATTTGAATATTATGTTGTGTACACTGGCCGCCTTCTTCCAAAACAACCTGCAATCAGCTCGTTGGGATTCGGATCTGGATTGAGGTACTTGGGTAGGCCTGTTAATCCGCTCTAATTCTTGTAGGATGCACATGGCGGAGGTATGTTTTGATAACAATGATTATCTGTAGGTGACTTCACCGGGCACCACCGACATGGAATGGTATCACTTTTCAACCCTTATAAGTGCCCTTGCATTAGAGAGAATGACATGTGCTGGGACGGCGTGAAAAATGACCAATCGAAGACGAATTATAATAATGGACGCTGGTTCGACAGGCGACAGACTGATACACGGACTTCAAGTTGAGGGGTTGTAATTCATTAGACTTGCCATAGGGTGTATCAATGTATCAATGACGTTCGAGGTGGAAAAGTGCAGCTGCCAAAATAGAACGTTACGTGGGGTGGAATATTATTTGAACATGGATTTCGTTAACCACTGTGTCCACCGTGAGGGAAAATTATTTCCAATCTTATGTAGTTCCAAGAAAAGGGACACAGATTCAAATCTGTGGGCTTATATTTTTCTGGTATAGAAAAAAAAATTGAAAAAAAAATTATGTTGAAGTTAACTATTTGAAACGATACGTCAAATGTAACTGGATCATAAGCTAGGTATATGAATAAACTACGTACCTAGTTAAAAGGGGAACTATAGTGTAAACCAAGCATGTCAAACTCGCGGCCCACTACGAATAATTGTGCGACCCAGGCCACGGTAGGTATTTATAATTTTGAGGTTAAGTTTGTAATTTGCATTCAGGCTTTCACACAATTAATTTTTAGGGGTCCGTAGCCAAATGGAAAAAAACGGAACCGTTATAGATTCGTCATGTCTGTCTGTCTGTCCGTCCGTATGTCACAGCCACTTTTTTCCGATATTTTAGGAACTATACTGTTAAAACTTGGTAAGTAGATATATCTATTCTCTTAAGCCGCATTAAGTTTTACAAAAAAAAAAAAAAAACAAAAACAATAAATTTTGGGGGTTCCCCATACTTAGAACTGAAAATCCAATTTTTTTTTTCATCAAACCCATACGTGTGGGGTATCTATGAAAAATGATATTTAGGTTTATAATAACATTTTTTTTTTTTTTTTTCTTAACTGAATAGTTTGAGCGAGAGACACTTTCAAAGTGGTAAATAGCGTTGCCACAATGTTACAAGTGTAGCAAAAGTGTTACACTTTTTAATTATAATTTTGTTACAATGATACTTTCTCTTTCGCTTTGTTACATTTTATCCCATTAAAATCCTTTTTTGTTTTTCTCATTAAAAATATTGAAAGTTGAACTGGCAGCACTTTTTTCTTTTCAGCGAACTTCTACCAATTTCTGTGAATATATAATAATATATAATATGTTCGTTTACACAGAGCAAAAGTTGTGCAAAACGTTAAACTGCGAGTGGGAATGGGAATGGGAGGGAACGAGAAAAGACAACAATATTTTTCTGTCTCGCCGCGTCGCCGTTGGCAAGATGGTCAATAATTTTGTTTCGTTTTTTGTTTTGTTTTTTATTTGTTAAACACAAAATGGACAGGTAGGTCAAAAAAGAGCTTTTTTTAAATGTGATAAAGAGTTCCTAATAACGATTTTTTTTTTTTTTTTTTTTTGAGTTGAAAAACGATGATTAAAATTTTTTCCAGTTTGTTACATTTTTTATCCATTTGTTATACTTTTTGAACAAAATTGTTACACTTTAAAAAAAGCTTGCAGCAACACTGTGGTAAATGGCCGCTTTTTTTATGAAAAAAATACTGGGGTCAAAATTCTTTTTACAAAATTCTGCAAACAATAAAAAAAGGTTTGGAAAGTGTTAAAAAGCGCGCGCTTTTTTATAATACTTTTTATATTACTTTCCAAACCTTTTTTTATTGTTTGCAGAATTTTGAAAAGCAGAATTTTGAAAACAGAATTTTGAAAGCAAAATTTCGTAAAAAGAATTTTGACCCATCCAGAAATTTGACCCCAACCCAAAAATATAGCTCTCTAGCTTTGTTTGGTTTCTTAATTTGTTGGTAATTCCAAATGTGAAATAATTTGCTTCTTCTGGATTTTTTTTATTAAAATACGAAATGCATAATATATTATATTAAAAAAATATTTTTTTGTTCATATTCATATTTGTTTTTTAAGCAAAATAAGCAGAATTTTATGGCTTAAAATTTGAAAAGCAGAATTTTGTAAAGCAGAATTTCGTTAAGCAGAATTTTGAAATCAGAATATCGGCCGGATCCTGAAAATACCATTAATATCAGTAATAAATATAAAAAAAAACATTAGTGTTGCCAGTATTCTTTTTCTTTTTTAAATAAATCTGTTCTGAAAAAATTATAGTTTTTTTTGCGGGCTATACAAATCTAGATCCTGCTGGGTTGGCCTGTGGGAGCCATTTATCTCACACAAAACGTCTTTACTTCCTGTTTAAATCGAACTCAAATGTCACGCGACTTATTGTCTAACTCTAACAGATCGTATTTAAAAGTCTCGAAAATTTACATAAAAAAAAAAAAAAAGAATACCTATGCTATGAGTATACCTACCTCTATACAAAAAAGTTCATTTAGAAGACTATACATTTGATAAAATGCAAATTGAAAGTGTTCCCACTGTTTTTTTTTTTTTTGTATGTTACTGTAGATTCCTCTCAGGAGAAAAAATTAAAACGCAGCGTCCTAGTCTAGATTTTAAGGATGATCGATTAGCAGTTAGACCTCGAAAACAATTAACATTAATAGCCCACACATTTTACCGTACTTCAAAAACATGGTTGACATTCAGCTGTAATTTAGGTGTAGGTGTACCGAAGCCTCCTCTCAATGATCAAATTATTGTAGTTTGTAGAAATATTTTCCGATCATAGGCCATCTCACGACCTTCCTGTCAGAAAACACAGACTTCTGCGATTGGCTTTTGAGCGTTGGTACTGCAAAGCTTATTTTTCTGTTGAGCTAAGTCCATTGTCCATACAAGCTACTAAAACCAACATTAAAATTAAATTCTAGATTAAAAATAATTAGTCCATTGGGGCATTGCGAGTTTGTCTTTAACTTCCAGACGAGAGAGGAATGCGCCTATTTATCTATAAGGGCAATGACCATCAACGAACCAGGATGCTGTCAAATTAATGTCAATTCAAAAAAATCGGTTGCACTGCCTGAGTAGAGGAATATTTCCCAGAATCGTGATATATCTGATATGATATCGGTACTTTGGCATGCAATCATAATATTGGTTGCGATCGGCAAAGAAAATTCTAGGTGGTCTGCAATACGAGTCGTATCTGCCTGGTCGAGTAAGTCATAAAGCAACAAGGTAAAACCCGTCTTATATGGGCTTACGTGCAAGGATAAGGTTGAGGTATGATAATGACTGCTATCTCTATATAAGCTGTAACTGTCCTGCCGTGTCGCGGCGGAGAATTTCACTTACCAATTTGGCAACGTGGTAATAAGATCGCTAACTCAATCGTAACTTAACCGATAGACCGGTTTAGTCATTGAGCAGCGTTACCAGTTACCACCTTTTTTGTTAATAAATTCTTGTGCATTTAGAATATATTAAGGCAGAATTTGACGAACAGATTCTGTTGCTTCCTTTTGATGACGAAAACTACTTCCCAAATATGCACCCAATATTCACGGAGTGGGATCTAAAATTGTGTAACTGTACGGAATTTAAAAGACTAACTTAGTTTTTGTACCAATCGCTATTTAAAATATGAACAAATTTTTACTTCAACATCTCCATAATAGCGCCCTATAGGACTAGCTTCTCAAAACAAGAATACTGAGATTTTGCAGCGGAGTTACAATCTTTTCAGACGTGATAAGTGGTGGCGCAGTAGAAATACTTTTTTTCCGAGCATCGAATCTGTGGCCGCTGGCTTCAATAAAAAAAAATTGTAACAAAGGGACGATATAGGGTAAAGTCGGGTAATATGGCACCAGATTTAACGATTTTATTTTAAAGTAAGGACATCAAAATATCACTTAGTTTTACGTAAGTTCCTGGAAAATTTCTAGTTACAGGCGAACAAAAAAAAAAAGAGTAAATTCGAACAAAAATTTTATGTGTGTATGAAAGTGTGGATGAGTGAAAGTATTCATTGTTACAAAAAAAAAAAATGAAAGCCTATCGTGCGTGCTTATTTCCGTTTACCAATTTTATTATTACTGCAATATTTTATTCATGTTTTTTGTGAAAAAAAATGCAACATCATTTGGGAGATATGACAGCCCCAAGTTCGACATATGTGGCACCGGTGCCACCTTTCCCGCTATTAGTTTTATGTTGTAAATGTCTTAACTTGTTTTTGTATGATTTTTTTTTTTTAATGGCGACTAAATATACATTGTGTACCAGTGTTGTTATATCGTGGGATTTATCCCTTTTGATGTCCGAAAAGCCTTTCGTGGGATAAAGGGAAAAAGTACCAAATCGTGGGATTTTGAGGAATCTAAGAAAAAACATTAAAACTATAAATTTTTGCTGAAATTTCATGAAAACTCCTATATTTCACGATGATTATTAACACACTCAATGTGCATAAAAAAACTGCTTATATAAATTGTCTCTTATCAAAATTTTCTAGTACCAAAAAATAATCGTAATAATGTTACAAACTGTGATTTTTATACTAAAAGCTAATTAACCGTGACTTTCTCTCCTTGTATAACAAATTTTACTTCTAAAAACTGGACTTTGAGGCGAAAAAGTGTCGTGGGACTTAAAAGGGATTTTGAGTACAGTGAAAAGGGAATAAAGGGAAAAATTACCATGCTTCGTGGGATAAATGAAGAGAGAGTGCTAACAACACTGTTGTGTACATCTTTTTTAAATACTTGTAGCGAGTGTGAGAAGAAAAACTCCAAGCATCTAACATTATCACCCACCTCTATGAGTGTATGAGTGCCAAATCAACCTCCAGTTGTTTAATGAACTTTTTTTTTTAACTTTTACGTTTTTAAAAATGTTAGTATATGTTTCAAAATATGAATTATATTTATGTTTCTATTCTTATGCTATAATTAAAATATGCTTTATTTTTTGAGTTGCAACGGAGACAAAAAATGCGCGCCATACTTCCCGACTTTACCCTATGACTATAGCCTTCTTCATGCAATCGTTCCTGCGTGTGCGACTCTTTATTTTTCCCTATGCATTTGTATAGCTTAATAATTGTTCTGATCGGATGAATAATGAACGACTCTCGGAAAGAGATATAGGTACACTCGTTCGGAATGGGTGGTAGGTATATTGAAAAAAGAAATTATATTGGTTAAGTTTAGTAGGTAATCCACCACTAAACTCATTTAATCAGCACCATCTCGCAAGTAGAAAAAAACTTGCCAAGAACTGGATATAGTGTCAACTAGTCACGCCAGTGCAAGCTTCGAGTCCAACTTAGATAAGCATTTCGCAGTCAATGCTGCCGTCTTTGAAAGACCATTTCTGCAATTGAAATGGGAGGACAGTCCGCAGATATCTAAGAATAAAAAAGGGGAGAAGTTCAAACAAATATTAAGAGGTCGGTAGTATCGCTTCTGCCCTGCCATCTTTCAATAATTCAAAATTGTGTGCATTTACCACATCAACTGCCATTACGTGTGCTCGCATCATTTATTATTATGTTGTCGACTTTCCATGGTTGGGCAAACATTCTGACAAACACTGCCTCTGGTTCTGCTATTGACCATTCACGCTTTCTTTCCATTGGATGTGTAATGGCAACAGAATTAGTGGTTTCCTCGAATTCCACACAAAAAAAAAAAACACTTAACCCCTTTCAGCCATTCCGACAGGTTAAAGATTTGCCCAGACATGTCCAGTCGTGCTTCCCTCGTTCCCTCCGCTTGGAGTTTCCATCGTTTATATCGATCACTTTAAGTGAATAGAATACCAATTGAAATCCTCTCCCACCACGCGCAGGCACACAAACACGCACACGCACATCGCAGTGCAAAAGAATTTCCTAATTTATTTTCAAAATTGGTTCAAGGTTTCTCAAACACTCATGCACCCCACCACGCCGCACTCACGAATATAGGTTTAAAACAGTCCATGTATACATTGACACTATGTTGCGATTAACGTCGCGCCAAGGTCGCTCCTGAATAGTACAACTTTGACTGTGCCATCCAGCGATGGCCTTCTCTGTGTGACTCTTGTTCCGAATGGGTCCACCTTCTGCACGCTTTCTCCCGGATCATTTATCAATCTGTCTGTGCCTTCTACGCAGAGTGGTTCGTTGGTGAAAATTGTGTGTTGAACAAAAGTCATCACGCACATTTTAAGAGTATTCCGCTAACCAAGAACTACCCCCCGAAACAAAATTTACTGCACTGATGGAAATTTGAATTTTTACTTCTTTTTCCTACTCCCATTTAAATGGAAAAGTTTTCTTAAAATATGAAAGCCCATCCGTGGCTGGAATCATTTCTGAAATCACTAAGCTAAGTGTTCAAATCAAGGATTTCCCCATTAGCCCGGAAAAAGTCGTTATGAATTTTTTGCTTTGCATTGGCGGCATCAGGCAATTCCATTTGAAACATGCAAACAAGGCGCAGCGCGCCTTCAATACAGAAGACGATATATGAATGGAAGCCTTTCTGATGATTTTTGTGCGCGTCCTGCAACAGTGCAAAAAAGTAATTAAAAGTCAAATAACGATGGTGTTTTGTCTTTTGTGGCAAAGCGGGTTGTCGGTTGTGAAATATGTTTAATTGCAATCGTTCTATGCGAAATGGTAAACAATTCGAAGTTTTCACCATTGAAGCGCATTGCCATGAATTGTGCACAGGATGTGGTGTAATTAAGAATTTTTCTTATCATTTATGGAAATTTCCCCAGCGAAATGGTGATGGCTGTGCATTTAATTAGTTTTGGGATCAGAAATTGAAATCTCAATGGAAATGTGAATGGACTGAGTTTGTGTTTTGGGGAATTTTCAATTAAACAATGTGGCGTTGGTGTATGTGCTTCTATAAGGGAATGAAGGAGAAAAGAAAGCGCCAAATTGGATGAATGAGGGTGTATGTGTATTTTTTTTTAAATTCCATTTGTTGCGATTGCTTTACAGGGTACGACTCTAAAAGATAATTGTCCATTGGCTGTAAGAAAAATCAGCTAGGTATACGTAGAAGTTGCAAGAGATACTTGGATATGTCTGTTGAGACCATATATCGTCCACATCCATATCTTCCACTTCGGGCCATAAAAAGTTCGTTATCATCTCAGATAGCCGACTCAATGGAAAATCGCGGAAGTCATAATGGTTCTAAAACCAGGCAAACCACTGAATGAAAAAAAAGTCGTATAGACCCATCTCGCTTCTTCCAATTATTTCCAAAGTTTTTGAGAGGATATTACTCAGACGCTTAAAATAAATTATAGAAGAAAACCGTCTTATACCCGACCATCAGTTGGGGTTTAGAAGCAAACATTCGACTACCGATCAAGTGCATCGGATAACAGACGTAATAGAGAAAGCTCTAGAAGAAAATAAAATTTGCTCTGCCGTATTCTTGGACGTTTCCCAAGCATTTGATAAGGTTTGGCATGAAGGCCTCAAGTACAAATTAAGACTAATTCTCCCCGAATGGTTATGGAAAATTCTAGGATCGTATCTAGAGAATAGACTCTTTCGTGTCAAACACGGAAACGAATATTCGGAATTTAAAGAAATAAGGGCAGATGTGCCACAAGGAAGTGTCCTTGGGCATGGGCATCTCCTGTACCTGTTATTTACGAATGATATTCCGCAAACAGAAGGTACTACCGTAGCCACTTTTGACGATGACACTGCTTTACTAGCAGTGGGTACAACGACCAAAGAAACAAACAAAGTATTACAAGGCGCGCTTAACCGGGTCTATGAATGGACAAAATCATGGAGGATCGCTCTTAACGAAACGAAATCGGTCCATGTGGATCCATGGAGAACTTTATTGGTTACTCGGAAAACATTCCAAGCTTACCCTCGAGAACAAGCTTTTATTATATAAGCAAGTGATGAAGCCTGTATGTACGTATGGGGCTGTACCAGCGAAACAAATCTAAACATTTTACAAACTTTTCAAAACATAGTTCTAAGATCATTCGTCAGTGCACCGTGGTACATTCGAAATGAAGATCTCCATAGAGACCTCGGAATTCCCACCATTAGGGACGAAACGAAAATATGCGCTCGAAAGCATAGAAATCGATTAGTAGGACATATTAATAGCTCGGTCCGTGAAATTCTCGATGAAACAAATTTATTGCGGCGTCTACAACGAACTTTACTCCAGGAACAATGTTCGGAAGTTTTACCAAAAGGTAAAAAGAACGTGTCATGGCAACAAGACCCGAACGGAGACCTGTAGAGACGAGCAAGGAAACCTTGTAGTAGAGTCACAGTCGGTGCTGAGGACATGGAAAAACCATTTCTGCAGACTGCTAAACGGCGAAGACGACACAAATTCCGCTGTTAGGCAGAACGATCTATTCAACCTGGACGATGACAGCCAAGATTTCCGTCCACCTGACCAAAATGAAGTGAGGATAGCAATATCTAAGCTTAAATCCAACAAGGCTGCTGGTCCAGACGGCTTACCTGCCGAGCTCTTCAAGGCAGCCGGAGATGACTTGGTAGAGTGCATACACCAACTCATCTCCAAGATTTGGTTAGAGGAAAGTATGCCTGATGAATGGAACCTCAGCATTGTTTGCCTGATCCACAAGAAAGGAGACCCTCTAAACTGCGCCAACTACAGAGGCATCAGTCTCCTGAACACTGCGTATAAGATCATGTCTGCTGTATTGTGTGAACGCCTGAAACCATTCGTCAACGATCTGATAGGTCCCTATCAGTGCGGTTTTAGGCCCGGTAAGTCCACGACCGATCAAATATTCACACTACGGCAGATCCTGGAAAAAACCCAAGAATACCAGATCGATACTCACCATCTTTTTGTCGATTTTAAGGCCGCATATGACAGCGTTTATAGAGACGAGCTATACAGAGCCATGTCTAGTTTTGGCATCCCTGCCAAACTTGTCAGATTGTGCAGAATGACGATGGAGAACGCTCGCTGCTCCGTAAAGGTCGGAAACAATCTCACCGAGACCTTTGATGTCAAAAAAGGATTTAGACAAGGTGATGCGCTGTCATGTGACTTCTTCAACATCATTCTTGAGAAGATTGTGCGAAACTCAAAAGCCAACACCAGAGGCACAATTTTCTATAAGTCTGTGCAACTGCTTGCATACGTTGACGACATTGACATTGTTGGTACAACACAGCGAGCTGTCACTGGTGCGTTTGCAAGTATTAGTGCAGAAGCGGCAAAAATGGGTTTAGTGGTGAATGAGGGTAAAACAAAATATATGCTGTCAACAAGAAGGGACACACGACATCGACGAATCGGGCAGAACGTCACGATAGACAGCTATAACTTTGAGGTAGTTAGGGACTTTGTCTACCTCGGCTCCGCTATAAACTCTGATAACGACATCACATCAGAAATCAAACGAAGAATCACACTTGCCAACCGCTGTTTCTTTGGCCTAAGACGGCAACTGATAAGTAAGGCCTTGTCAAAAAATACTAAGGAAACTCTGTATAAGACCCTCATCATCCCAGTCCTGCTTTATGGTGCAGAAGCATGGGCGCTATCAAAGGCGGATGAAGATCTCCTTGGTCGTTTCGAACGCAAAATTCTTCGAGTGATTTTTGGTCCCGTTTGCGTTGACGGGTTTTGGAGGAGAAGATTTAACAGCGAACTCTACGAGCTGTACAGCGACATCGACCTAGTCAGAAAAGTACGCATCAGTCGTCTAAGATGGCTGGGACATGTAGAGCGAATGGACACCAACGCTCCGGCCCGAAGAGTCTTCGATTCTAACCCGGAGGGACAACGCAGTAGAGGAAGACCTCGCCTTAGGTGGCGCGCGCAAGTGGAAGGGGACCTCAACCAACTTGGAGTGCGCAACTGGAGGCAGTTAGCCAAAGATCGCGCTAACTGGAGAGGCGTATTGGTTGAGGCCCAGGTCCACCCCGGACTGTAGCGCCACCTAAAGAAGAAAGAAGTCTACAACGAACTAAACCTTCGGACTTAGCCCGATAATAATTATCAACCGCGTTAAAATTGCGGAACGAGCAGGAACTTTTGCTGGAATGCTGCCTGCCAAACGTATAATAACTTCGTGGTAAAAAAATTGCTTGATAAGTCATAACGTAGTTGCAGTACAAAAGAAATTTGTTGGAGGTGGTAAAAATCTCACACTACTATGAGCACGCACCGACTGTCCTCATAGTGTCTTCTAGAAGAATTCCACCTACCTCGGAGAAAAAAAAAAAAAAAAAATCTCACGATAGCGAACACCATTCACAGTAACTGCCTGACCGGCCTCATTTTGGAAAAAATACGGCCCGATGATGCCGCTAGCCCATAAACCGCACCAAACAGTCACTCTTTGTGGGTGCATTGGTTTTTCGACAATCACTCTTGAATTACCATTCGCCCAAATGCGGAAATTCTGCTTATTGACGAATCCACTGAGGTGAAAATGTGCCTCATCACTGAAGATGATTTTTGTCGAAAATTGATCATCCGCTGTTGCCATTTCTTGCCACCGTTCTGACCATTGACGACGCTTGAAATGATCAAGAGTCTTTAGTTCTTGAGTCAATTGCACCTTGTAAGCGCGTAAATGCAAGTATTTATGCATAATGTTCATCAACGACGAGCGTGAGAGGTACAATTGTTGGGCACGACGACGAGTTGAAGTGGACGGCTCTTCAGCCACACTATCGCGAACAGCAGCAATATTTTCTGTAGTACGATCTATACGAGTACACACTGGTGTTTTCACATCCACTACAGACCCGGTTTGCTCAAAATTTTGCACGATTTTTCCGATTGTACGCACATTTGGACGATTAAATTGACCGAAAAAATCACGAAGTGCACGATATGCATTTTGATTTGAAAGCCCATTTTCATAATAAGCCTGAATAACTTTAACGCGTTGCTTGATTGCGTAGCTTTCAATGTTTCAAATTGAGTTAGTCTGCAATTGAGAAAAGTGAAATGATATGCAGAAAAAAACTTGACTTTAAGGTGTGGTTCACATTCAACATCGGCCCTTAATATTTAACCACCCCTTACAATACCATCGGCTGATAGAAATTTCCTTGATCCAATTCCGTATGTATTTTTAATAGGAATGCACCGTTCTTGTGTCTCCCTCAACACCCATCCCTCCATAGGTCTCATGCCGCATCATCAAACACCCAATCTCAAAAAAAGATCATTTATATACCTTCGTCATATAATTTAGAAGTAAATACCCTTTTCGGTGTAAACAAAAGTCCCGGCCCCATAATTTATGCAAAACACTATGCGCAGCCCCCATCCACGAGAAATATTAAAAACAAATTTACGAGGTCACAATTTTATAGGTGCACACATTAGGAACTTGTAGAGCCGCAGCGCACGACTACCCCCCGAAGATGGAAATAGCTCATAAATTACGTAAGATCATCGAAGTATTCCATAAATTAGTCATAGGGACACACAATAAAGCATCTCTCGACCGCATAAATCCAAAATTATCATATTAATGTGACTCCGCAGTGAGCACGATGAGTGGAAGAGGTCGCCTAGCTGCTGATCTTTTTTTGACTTTTTTCTTCTTCTCTCTGCTTGTATGGGATCTTGGGAATACTGTCGCCACGCCAGCGGAGGGATAGGTGTAGGTGCTCCTATTAGGGTCAAAATTAATTAGTTTTTAAAATATAATAAATTTTCACCGAAAAGTGATTCTTATCGCGGATGGTCGTCGTTTATTTGTGGACACTGTAGGAGGGAGCGGCAAATGCGAACTTTTAATGATTAGTAGGTATCCAAATACATGGAGGAGCATTTAGTTTTGAAGACGGCCAAAGCTTCCAAGGAGACCGATTTTTAATCGCTCACATTACTGCGGTCGGACTGATGAAAAGTGGTGCAGATTTGTTAAAGTTATGTGATTCCTATTTGTGCACCAAGACAAGTCGTTATCGTGTTCATGGGACAGATCTACGCAAGAATTTCAAGTTGGAACTTACAAGTAGGCAAATGTACAAACGGAAATGCGATGCATCTATATACTCTGTCCAAGAAAAATTGTCAGTACAGGCCTTATGGGCGAGCTTATTTTCTACCAGTGGTGCCTGTAGCTACTCTCACGGCACTCAAACACAAGAATTGCCACTGAAATAAAAATCAAACCACTGACATTCCAAGGTATTGTTGTTTTAATTTTCCTGAAATTCGCATGCAGCCCACTTCCACCATAACCAGTCTGCGACACAACCGCGGGCAGAATGAGCATGATCGTCTTGTTTACTATCAGCAACCAAAATAAGCAGTCGCAGCATTGCCATAAGTGCAGATTTGTCTGCATTTTGCAGATTTTCCATATCGCTGCAGACTTTTAAGAACCAGAAATCTGCGTTTCAGATTTTTTCTGCAATAATATATTTTGTTCTTTTAAACAAATTTTAACATTTGTTGCACAATTAATTTCGCTGTATGCTGTCCTTTTTCGTATTCAGCTTTTTTTTTATTGTTAGGTACTTAAATAAAAAAATGTTTGTGAAGTAAGATTTTTCTATAGAAATTTTTTTGTCATAATTGCAGATTTGTAAAAATATTTTTATGGCAACACTGAGTGTGTGTGACTGAAGCACATCAGAAGAGTGTTACCAGTTGAACAAAGAGAGCATATCTTTAAGTTTTTCTATGGATTTTGTCAAAGAACTTTCGGTTTTCGTGCTTTTGATAACGAGTTATTTTTTGGGGTGCTGCCATTCGGTTTTAGTTTGTTTGTGTTTCTGAAGGATCCAGTAATTTTTTTTTTTTACCACATCCTGTTTACTGATACTGTTTCGCGAAGATCTGCACTACCGGGTGATAATTTGTTTGCAAATATGTAATCTAGGTACCTATGTCTAGTCTATATTCAAAAATGTATGTACAGCTTCACAAGTGCAGTCCTTTTACTATCCATCTGTTTAGGTATATGACATTGCGTCGTGGTTATATAATTTTGTATTCTAATTGCCTGGTTGTGTACTATTTATTTTTTTTCATTTTGTTTTACGAAGTTTGTGTTCTTTGTTGGAAAACAAACTAAAGCGCTCAGGCCTACTGGGGATACCCTTAAAAAAAAAGCGCCTATTATCTTACGGGAAAAGGAAAAAAATAAAAGGAATTTATTTCGTTCGGCAGTATTTTTTATTTTAAACTAGCGACCCCCCCCGCCTTCGCACGGATATAAAATATATAGCCTATGTCACTCACTGAAAAAATGCTTAAAATCGATCCAGTAGTTTTGATTTATTCATTACTGCCCGTGGCCCGCACGCGTTAAATTTGGAGTAAAACAATTCCCCTTTCCCTATACCAAGATATTGTCTTATAACTTATGTTATCAATTACAGGATAGACATTGTTGACTAACTCTTGGATGTTGTCTATCAAAACACGGGTTTCTAGGTTAATCCTTCCCTCAGTTTGTGTTAACTCTCCATTGCCAACTTTTAGCAGCATCTCTGGAAATAGCCTGTTCTCACGTGAAGATGAAGTAACCCTCATATTAGTTTTAAGCTCTAATTTATTGACATTTGGCCAAAGGTTGGATCTTTTTAGGGAAGCATTTATTTCGTCAGCACGTGTTCCTCGAGTCACAACTGGTAGGATTTGATGGAAATCTCCTGAGAACAGAATTGTACATCCACCCATAGGTGAATTTTTGTTGCGCAAATTGCGCATTGTCCTATCCAGTGCTTCCACACACAGACGTCTTGTAAAAAATAATTTGCTATTCGTGCGACTAAAAACAAAAGATAATCAACAATCGCTAGAGAGCTCCGATAATAAACACGTCCGATCGCTGCTAAATTCAAAGTGCTATAGGGATAGGGTATACGTACGTCGTACGTATACGGTTCATTCAAACCGATTTACCTATGGACTCACTCAATTGACAAAAACCACCCTCGCTCATAATCATATCATAATTCATAACACATGGGAGAAAACAGGAGTAAAGAGAAGAGCACAGCTTTCCAATTGGACTTTGCATGCTCATTAATGTATTTATTTTTCTCACATCTACCTTCTATCGAACCAACCGAACCGAGATCCGAAACCGAGTCGTGTGTTGAAATCGGTTTATGCGTGGCATTTTATATGCAATTATTTACGACATAGCATTAGAAACCGAAACAGTATTTCTCCACTATTTAATGGATGTTGTTATACATATAAACCTTCCTATTCAATCACTCTATCTATTAAAAAAAACCGCATCAAAATCCGTTGCGTAGTTTTAAGGATTCAAGCATACAAAGGGACAGACAAAGCGACTTTGTTTTATACTATGTAGTGATTGGAAGATGGTAGCCCTAACAGCATTGCTCTCTGAGTTATGCCGAATTATCATACAAACTACGGCAGCCCTGTGAGAGCTTTAAAGAGGGACCTTTTTATGTAAGGCATTGCAACCAGACTGAGAGACAAACATCCTATCTTCCCTGTACTGACAATTTTTGTTTGGCAGAGTAAAGACACATATGGCATAGAGGGCAAATAGTATCGCTTAGGCTTTATAGATTTCTCAAAGCACTGCTCTTGGTTGCTCAGACTTATGCACCGATTGTATATGGGGTAGGGTGTACCAGACTTCGTAATAAGCTTTGCTTGTTTCGGTTTCAGTAGTGGATCCTCCAGTTACCCTCTTTTCGCACTGTCCATCCCAAAAGCTCACGACTGTTGATAATGTTGATCTCGAGACTTTATAAATGATATTGCTACGATATAGAGCCTTAGCGGTTTGATGTTGCGTCAACTATTTTTTTCATCAATTTTTTGACAATTTTAAAATCCGGTTCCGTTTTGAAAGCGTAAACCTAATTGTTCTTATTTTGTTTTGCTGGTTCCAACTACTGCTCTTCAATGTCTGGAAATTCAATGTTTGCAGTTGACTAACAGTTTTTCAAATGAATAACCTACCTCTTCACTTTCACTTTAAGACGTCTGCGTCGATTTATGTCCTTTTCCTGATCTTACTACGAGCACATCAATAATCTCATTCGCTGCAATACATTCACTCATCTCACCTGCTCCATACACTGCTTTTTCTGTCACAAAGCTAAACATTTTTCAAAATTTCGACTTGCCATGCATGGCTTTCGGGAAATGCCTTTCGTCGGAATTTCTTCGTGAAATAAATGGTGTTTGTTAATGCAATACAACCACTTCGCTTATTTTTAAAAAACACAAATCAAGATATGCAACACAACTTAATGTTTTGTCATGTCCGATATATTCCTTATATTGCTTACCTCTCTTTATTTTCTGGTATTTTAAAATATTTTACTCCAAATTTTTCTTTCTCCTCGAGCTCATACCGCAAACCCTTAAAATAATGTTTCCCTTAATTTTATTCAATTTTCAAATAATAAACATTTGCACTTCAATTTTCTTTTCTATTAAAACAAAACGCACTGCCACTGAACACCCTGTCTTTTCTCAGTTGATGATATTGAACAACAGATAACAGTAATAACTTTAGTTGCTCTTCTCTTCCAACTCTAGTAAAAGAAGACGGCACGCTAGCAACAACACCTAAAGAAAAGGCAGATCTTTTCGCTAGCATGTTTTCAGAGAATTCCACCCTAGATTCTGCACAGCTAGAACCACCAAATATCCCGAGGATGCAATCATCGATGGCAGAAGAGAAATTTCGGCCTCGAATAATTCAACGCACCTTAAAGAACTAGATTGCAATAAGGCAAGGGGCCCGATGGAATCCCGGCTATAGTACTCAAGAACTGTGCACCAGAACTTGCACCTGTACTATGTAACCTGTTTAGCATGTCGTACTCCCAGAAGACGTTTCCTTCTTGCTGAAAGACCGCTCGCATTCAACCTATTCCAAAGAAAGGGAAGAAATGTCTGCCACAAAACTATCGTCCAATAGCGTTACTTTCAATGCTCTCTAAAGTAATGGAAAAGGCAATATAATGTCGAAATAATCAAATATCTAGAAGGCCATCGATTAATAAGCGACAGGCAATACGGATTTCGGAGCCGTCGTTCCACTGGTGACCTGCTAAGCTACGTAACGCACTTATGGACACAATCAATTGAACAACACGGCGAATCCAGAGCCGTAGCCTTGGACATATCAAAGGCATTTGACCGAGTCTGGCATAGAGCCCTATTAGGCAAGTTAGCGTCTTACGGATTACCACAACAACTCTGCGGATGGATGCAAAATTTTCTTCTGGGAAGATTGATCCAAGTTGTTTTAGATGGTGTATCATCCAATTCGTTTGCTATAAATGCAGGAGTGCCCCAAGGATCTATTCATTCTCCAACTCTATTTCTTCTCCACATCAACGATTTGCTTGGATCGACAAATAATAATATCTACAGCTTTGCAGATGACAGCACTCTCATACCCTCCATCTCGAACAATGGGCCTGTGAATACGGCTACATCACACACACTGAGAAAACTAAATTTAAAAATATGGGTACCAAACCCGAAAATTTCTTTCCTACATCCATAACTTGGCAAGCTTACCCATGTCTTGGATGTCATTCCCAAATCGAGGCTAATGTAGCCAACAAAGAGTTACCATAGCTCTTTAGCACGCGGTTGTTAACAAAATTAATTAAAATTAATTTGGGTCGGGTATGAACACCGTACACCTATGTCCTGTTACCCGCTAAGCTTGCTATGTTTGCTTACAACAACCTTTGAGTTGAGTTACCTAGTCGTTACGGTACAAGCACTGCTATGATAACTGTTTTCTGTACAGTTCTGCTTAGGCTATAAGGTTGTTCTGGCTCGTAGAATAAGTGACAACTGAGTGGTTTTAGGTATAACAACTGACATGCGGCTATGACAGCCCTGTGTTGGTCTAAGCAATTCTCTTTCTTCGTTTCTACTGCTATTAGTATCGAAGACATCGCGCTATTCAGACGCGTTATTAATTTCGCCAGGTAAGAGTTCAATTTTTTTTAAAACTGTTCTAATATTTTTGTATGCATGTAAATGTATCAAGAGTGAAAAAAAGACACCGATTCTTTTTCAATTTTATTTTTAAATACAATAGATAAGGACGAATATATGCAGCTATGAATGGGGTTTCAAGAGACAGCTGCCAAACAGTGAGCTTTCAAATTTCTTAGGAAGTCAGGCTAAGTATAATAAGGGGATTCCCATTTGGGTTGTCAGAACCTCTCAATAAGGTTCTAACAGTTCTGTATGTAGCTACTACAAATCTTAAAAGAGACTGTGACAGCCATTCAGAAGGTTCTGACAGCTCTGTATATGGGTATCACAACTTATTTAGAGGCTATGACAGCCTTTCAAGAGGGTGTTACAGCTCTGTGTAAGGGTGCCATAAATTTGTGTAGAGGTTGTGACAGCCTTTCATGAGGTTCTGACAGCTCTGTATATGGGTACCATAAATCTGTTGAGAGGCTGTGGTAGCCTCCACTGCCTTCGGATTAGCTCTGGAAAGAGGTATTAGCAGCTCTGTATGCGGGTGTGAAAGCAAACTTTGATGTCCTCAAATATATTTTGTTGGTTACTGCAGCTCTGTTAATGTGCTGTACCCATATAACTGAAGGCATCACACCTTACTTTTGGTTGTACCAGCAACAAAGTTAGCAGTTGATGTGCCTACACAAACAGAGGTGGCGCATTTAGTAGGGCTATCGTAGCTCTGTAGTTTTCTGAGTGCAGTCAGAGATGTGAACAAATTAATTCTCTAAATGATGATCTGGACAAAATCTTGAAGTGGGGAAAGGACAACTTGGTTGTATTTAATGCAAACAAGACACAGCTTACATTATTTTCCAGAAAAAATGCATCAACAGTTCCTCAGATCCAAATGGATGACCATCCAATCTATCACAAGGACTCAATGCACCTTCTAGGCGTCACAGTCAATTCAGGAATCACATGGCAGAACCACATAATCCTATAACGTACTTTGCTTAGGCGCTTGGCGGAAACATCGACACGTGTTAGCCGCCTTTAACTACCTACTGATTTTTTGTATATTGAAAGAAATTTATTAATTAATATTTGATGCATCAGATCTATTTCCGTACGGGAGCCTATCCCATCATTTTTTAACATCGCAATCTATTCTTGCAACCTGTATTTTCACCGTTTGCTTTTCGAGGGCGACCTTATTGTTATATTTAGGCAGGCCCCCTATAGGAACACCTATGGTAACTTTGTATTTCTCCTTTATAAGGTGTGGGCAAGAGCAGGAATGAGGTTGATGTTGTCGAATACGAAGTGTTACATTATTTTCCAGTTCCAGTTTATATGGAAGGCGAGTACTGGAGGGTATTCGACAATGAACCTGACTTATTGACAGAAATCTTCCTTTTCCACTCCTATGATGACTAAATACTGACCGCACCTAAATTTCTGTGCGCTCATAGAAGAAGTAGGCGCAGTGGCGTAGTGGTTAGTGTGTTGGACTACTAAGCGAGGGGTCGAGGTTCAGGCAAAAACCCAAATTCTAACTTATGGTTTTTTTCCACTGCGCCACATCTCGCGAACGTCTGACAAACATCGGAGAGTATAACCGTCATGATAGAGCTCCTCAATTGGCCGTTTGGAGTCGGCATAAAATTGTAGATCCCTTCCATTCGTTTCAAAAATGAAAAACTCACACAAAACAAATGGTTGTGAGAAGCTAGGCCTAGGGTCCCTCCTGTTGCGCCAACTATTTATTTTTCATAGAAGAAATCTTGGGACAATACAGGAGTGATCATAGTGAGGAGCCAACCATATGCCCATATAGCGTGCGCATTGATCCGCGAGGACTATAAAGCTTGAAACAGCATAAAAGCCTACATGCGAAACGAAGGATATACCTAAACTAGACTGCTGTCAAATTCGGATGGGTTTCATAAATAAATTAGCGATTGACCAACCTGGAGATGTACATAGCTTTCAACCTGTATGAGTATATATTTTATCTGTATGTAAACTACCGCACCAAAAGGACTCTTAGGAAAAGCAATTAAACTTGATTTTAAAAGGGCACGCATTTCTCTTCTTTCGGCTAAAAGAATGCTAATTTCAGATTTGTTTCTTTTTCGATCAACTTTCCACCGGTACATGATGTCTTCCTCGTTCTATACCCACCACAAGATTTATAACTTATTTTGGCCCCAAGCTGTCATGTGAGAAGGTACACCGTACACGTTCTTGTGAGTGGCTGTCTTGCTTCTCTTTTTTCTCTCACCGATTCTTACCCTTGTCATGTTGAATGTTGATGCGTGATGCGTTCTCCTGGCAAAATGTCGATAAGTGTTCGGCGCCGTGCCTTCTACTTCTTCAAACCATGAAGATGTATCTGAATGATAGGATTACATATTATACTGGAGGGAACATGAGGTGTACGCAACAAAAGATGGCCGAACAGTGGAAATGTTTTTATTGGAATTATTTTATATTCCTGGGGCTTGTTCAGATTTTTATCGAAATTATGCGTTAATGTGTCTGAATTGGAAGGGTTCTGAAGTTATTTTAATTATTCATTGAAAACAATGTATGCGAAACGGTAGCTCGAAGTAATACAATGTCTGAGATGGGTTTTTTTTTTCGTTTGATATGTTACGAAATTGCACCGAAATTGGTATTCACATATATCTGAGATGTTCCACTAAAGAGGATGGTAAAAAACGTCCGAGTATTATGCAATTTGTAGAGGGAAGAGGGAATAAACAAAAACTGGAGAGAAAGGATGAGGTATATAGTGGGCGTACAAGTTTTTATTTGAAAAGTGAATATGTATGTAGGTATCTACATATATCTATAGCGGAGGTGCAATTTTTGGTGTCTTCACAGGGATACAAAATTATCCGTTTGAACTGTATTAGAATCTTAGTTCAAATTGTATTAAAGTGGTATCAGTTGCGGAGGTTAAATTATACCTGCCTAAACAACGTAGGTAAATAGAAGATTTATTTTTCCATCAGTTAATAGTGCGAATTTGATTTTATTTTTTTAATTTATACTTTATGTAAATACATAGGGTGATGGCACCAGTAGTAAACCCCTTAACTTATTTTTGTTGTTTAAAAATCCTTAAAAATCCCTTCTTCAACTATTCAATCCAGTGTTTGGTTCTTCTGAATGATTGAAATCTGTATATTGGAAAACACTGAGCTTATTAAGTATATTAATATTAATTAATTAATTAACTATATTAATATTAATTAATTAATTAAGTATTTAAAAGGTATTTAATATAAAAAAAGGTATTAAATATAGAAGAAGGGACTTTTAAGGATTTTTAAACTGACTAACTCCGTTTTCCCACGAACTATGTTTTTGCAGTTAGTCAGTTTTGCTAGTATTTATACAAACTTTCACACATCTTTGGTATTGGTCTATGTATGATTTTTGTGAAGTTTGGTTGCAGTTGGTAAACGTAGGTTTGTGTAAAAGACGGTGCAGAAAAAATATTATATATGAACTGCAAAATATGTTTTTTATTTTTTTTGACTTATGAGAAATAAGTTTTTGTTTTGCCAAATCACTTTTTTCGAATTTCAACATTTTGAAAACTTGGAGTTGTACGGTTCTCACGCTGGTATCAGAAAACTTATGCGTGCTGGAAAAAAAACATGAATTTGAGTAAATTTGTTTTTTTTTTCGGTGGCGTTGTTATCGATATCCTAAACGACTCAACCGATTTCAATTAAATTTTGTGGCTGTGTATGGTTGGTACCTTAAATGTCGGCATAAAATTATCCCTTATTATATTTGTTGCTCCAAAAGATGTCATTTGGAAGCATAAATTGTACATTTGAATGTTATCCGAAATTTTTTTTTATTCAGGTGTTGTGCCAGAATGTAATGATCGTAATGGCTCAGGTGGATATTGTTATTCTGGTAATCGAACTTTCCCAGAAGCACAACACATTCCAGGAGCTTCAGTTTCAAATTTGAATGCATTGCAATATTGACATAATTTGTTCATTTCGCCAATAACCACAAATTTATGCAAACTATAATGACATTATTGTATCGAAATCCAGCACCATTCAAAACGACATTAACACTTATTCGTTCAGCTTGTTGTTGTCTTTGCATGTTTTCATAAACATTTCTTGCTGTGCGATGCGATTGCATTCTCAATCTATCTTGGTCATTACGTTGTTCATGTTATTCAGATAAATGACCTGAGCGTGATCTGGCCATACGTTCTCTTTGAATTCGATTTTGATTTTCTCGCTCTTCTTGGGTTTTGTTTTGCCTTTCATTAAATCTATTTTGCGTTCTACGCGACCGACTACCAATATAATTTTTTCACTGACGTGGCATTTGTGACACAAACTAAAATAAAAAAACTAAATTATGAGTATCAATTTATCTTATCTTTAATCTTGAAAATAAATTGAAGGTACCAGCGTAGGAACTGCACAACTCCACTTTTTCAAAAAGTTGGGAAAATCACTACATAGTATAAAACAAAGTCGCTTTCTCTGTCCCTATTTCCCTATGTATGCTTAAATCTTTAAAACTACACAACTGATTTTGATGCGTTTTTTTTTTAATAGATAGGGTGATTGAAGAGGAAGGTTTATATGTGTAATAACATTCATTAAATATTGGAGAAAAACTGTTATTTTTGAGGTTTCTAATGTGATTTCGTAAATATTTTTGTATAACATTTTTCCCGCTTACATTGCAAACGCAGGCTGAACCCTACGCGCGAAGCCGGGGCGGGTCGCTAGTTTGAAATAAAACCGACTGAAAATTCAAAAAAAAGTATTTTGACAAAACAACAATTATAATAATCATTAAAAAAAAGAAACGTATTTTACAGTTTTTTTTGCACCGTTTTTTGTAAAAAAAAATTGTCAAAATCTTCCAACTCGTAGTTTTTAACTTATTTAACGATATCTTAAGACGTCAAATCACTATTAAGGGCCATATAATCTTGATGAACGCCAAAACCATCTAGACTTCCTGAAAATATCTTTGTGTCATCATTTTGGACAACAAATTGCCACTCATGAGCAGACGCATATCCTCGATCAAAATCCGATGTCACAGTGTGAATTCGATTCAAAATATCGTCGGCCATAGCACACAACTCACCGTCAACAGTCCGCAGCGCAATAAGTAAGTGTTGGGCCAAATTTATGGCTTCGGCAAGTGTCGAAAAAATTGCTTAATGTTGTTGCAGGTGCCATACCATAACCCTACTCACGAACGAGCAGAGTACCATGATTGTTACTCGCTCATTTTTCGTAACAACCCCTACGTGAAAACTCAAAACGCTGAACAACATCATTGTCCACGTCATCTCAATCGCCCCTACATTTCAACTTACTCACTCATACTAATGAAAGGATCCGGAAAATAATGGATTCAAATACCATCAAACAAATATCAAAGTAACTACTCCATTTCAAAATGTTTCTTAATGTAACATAGTAAACATAATTTAATAGAACAAACCTATTAGGTAGGTAAGAAAAAAATTTCAAAATTGTCACAACAACAATTTCCTCGGAAAATAATTGAAATAATTGACAACAAAAATTGCTTTTAAAACCATTTTTTTTTTTTTTTTTTTGTATTTGAAACTAGCTGACCCGGCAAACTTCGTTCCGCCCAAATTTGTTAATGTAATGAAAATAATAATTCCGAGCATGCAAAATGCACTAACTAATTTATGTAATTCGGCAATGATGTTGACGTGTCGTCCAACCATCCGCTTTTTCACTAAATTGACAATGTGAGAAACATGGGGAATCAAGACTGATGCTACAAATGCACAAACATCCATCCATTATCCTTGCAATAAATTATTTGTCATAGTGAAAGCGAGACGCACGGGAAATTGAAGTCGAACGAATGGTAAATCGTTCTGAATAAGCGAAATCTGCGGAATAAGAGTGTTTGCCTTTGAATTTTCCCCTCAAATTCATCACTTGCATGATATTTGATATGAGATCCTTCCCCACGAATCAAATGCGATCCGTTACAAAGTTTCGGTACATTGATGTTGCGCAACAAAATTTTAACTGAGCCGACTTTCAAATCCAATTTATGTTGAGGTAGGCCCGGAACATTTAAAGAATTCAAAAATTCTACTAATCCCCATAAAGTTTTTTTTCACAACAAAAGGTAGAATTATGCCCTTCCTTCCAACCAAAAAATCGTAAAAATGGAACTACCTGTCCCCGAGTTATGGATGCACATACGGACGTCAGTCTCTTTTATATGTAGGTAACTGTACCCACCCGGCTTTGCCCGTACCTTTCGTATTAAATTATGCTTACATTTCGCAAATTGCTTTATTTGGACAGCGTCCATTAATAATTTTCATCATATGACTTTAGAAATAGCGTTTGATTTTGTTTTTGAGTGAGACGTGCCACAATCCGTTTTCTTATCCCGCTTGTGTTTTTCAAAGTTCCACCTATAGGTCAAAAACTATCCGAAATTTAAAACTGGAAGCAACCATATCCATCTACAAAATTTCAATCAACTTGGTAGCGCTGATTCGGCGATCGGCAACAGCGCCACCTATCAAGTCCAAAAGTATCCTATCCTTCAAGCGGGAACGAAGAATATAAATCTATAAAATTTCATTGAAATCGGGTGAGTGGTTTCGGAGATCGATTACAACGCCATATAGCGGGTCAAAAATCCTATCTTTTAAGTTTGCGTTAACCTGAAATACAACAATACGAACAAAACAAAAGAAGAATCATAAAAATTGACCCAGTGGTTATCGAGTTATATCATCATCATCGAGTTTCATCCCGAAAGAATTATAGGTATGAATTAAGAAGATTATTATTAAAGAAAATTTAATTGAACTAAAAACGATATAAGCCTACAACGCCACATGTTGAGGATTTTCCGACGATGTGCACTAAGAAATTCAGTTTTTGTTAGAAATAATAAATTAATTATTTTATATGTATTTTATCAATATAATAACTCCGATCGAAGCATCTGTTTTAAACGATATTTATTTTGTTTACATCCTCGTTGACGATATTTGCAGCACGCATTCTGTCAATGTTATGCCAACACCATAAGGTTACATCAAAAAATTTTGAACTGTAAAAGCGCTATGGTTACATTAGATATAATTTAATATGGTGGTTAAGTATTCTTAAATTTTCTAATTTTCCGCGCAATTTTCTTAATTTTTTCTTTCATAAGATTTTTCTCCTGACAATAACAAACACAACAAAAAAAATTAGCGAAATCGGTCCAGCCGTTCACGCGTCATGCCGCGACCAAGGGAAATAGGGATTCATTTTTATATATATAGATTCAGCATTGGCACATTTGTTCGAACAGCTTGACTCAATGCGATTCGTTCGAAGTCCATTTCTCGCTCCAATTCTCGATTAACTGCGTCAAATCAAAGCTTTGTTGCGCATTTCATCTGACATCTCCAGTTCATTATCCGATGTCACAGTGCGAATTCGATGCAAAATATCGTCGGCCATAATATCATCTTTGTATAATCAAAGTACCTATCTACATACTTCATTTCAAAAAGTTACTTAATGTAACATAGTAAACATAATTTATTAGAACAAAGTTGTTAGGTACCTATATTTAAAAAAAAAAAAGAAAAAACTTCAAAATTGTTGACAACAACAATTTGCATGGAAAATAATTAAAATAATTGACAACAACAATTGCTCTTAAAATTCAAAATATATTTTTTTTTATTTGAAGTGTCACTACTTGATTTCTATCCCGTTAATTTTTTTTCAAAGTGTATTTCCCCATTCAAACTTTAATTTTCTAATTTTCCGCGCAATTTTCTTAATTTTTTCTTTCATAACTTTGTTCTCCTGACAATAACAAACACAACAAAAAAAGAATTAGCGAAATCGGTCCAGCCATTCTCTCGTGATGCCCTTACCAACGAACATCATTTCATTTTTATTTATATAGAAGATAGATGTCACTACTCGATTTATATCCATTTTTTTTTTTTTTTTTTTTTTTCAAAGTGCATTTCCCCATACAAACTTTCATAAAGCTTTTCATCCCCTCAAAATTTTGTTTTCGCGACAAAACTTCACAAAAATCATATATAGACCAATAGCAAATGTGTGTGAAAGTTTAGTTCAAATCGGTAAATGTCTTAAGGATTCACGCCTTGCGACAAACGAACAAAATTTTAAGGTTTTCTTTTTATAATATAGATAATTTATATAGAAGATAGATTATTACTATTATTTTTCATACGAAACGTAGCAAATGCTTCTATTTGACACTTTGTTTGATTAAAAGCAATTGTTACGTTTTACTCATACCACCCATTAACGAAATTTTTCTATACCATTATGTACGATATAATTATATATTTTTAAATGTCAGCTGCGGGTTCTCCAGGTGTCACGGATCCGAAAGGGTTCCTCTTTCAAAAACTCTCGCGTTGACTATTGTCATTTAATTTTCGCTCTAGAGTCAGTGCACGCATTTTTGGAGGAATTTTGCGAAGTATTTCTTGACATTTAAGGGTAGCTATGTAACAAAATTAAGTACGTGATTTTAAACGTTTTAAGTGGACGCTATTGTGTATTTTTGTAAAGTCAATTGTCCCTTAAACTTAGTATCGCGTTTTCGCGTCCTTAATCTCCACTTCGTTTCTCCACACCGAAGATGGTCGCTAAAATTTATAAACGTGATATATACAAAAACCGTATACTCACGGCAGATGTCAGTAAACGTTAATTTAATTATGCCTACACATTATTCGAATTTTCGAATTTCAGACTTCAAAGACATCGCAGAATTTGAATATCTCCAAAACAATGGATACAAGAAAAGTTGAAGAAGATATTATAATTGCTGCAGCAACTGAAATATAGCTGGTCGTTCCTCTAAAAAAGCCGCAAGTCTTTTTTTTATGGAAAGCCTTCTTTGTTTTGCATTTTCTTTTATATTATATCCACGAAATTAAACACAACATATTTTTTTTTTCTTTCATTTTAGGTAGATATGTGAACATTTTTTTTTTTGCGATTGCGAACTTTGGTAAACTGCATC
Source organism: Cheilosia urbana (assembly GCA_946477585.1). Lineage (NCBI taxonomy): Eukaryota > Metazoa > Arthropoda > Insecta > Diptera > Syrphidae > Cheilosia > Cheilosia urbana. Next base: position 130,869,432 of record OX297853.1, on the reverse strand, counting down.
GCTTAATTTATTTTTTTGTACAAATTATTGTATGGGAAATCAAAATTAGCGCGAACAGGATACAAGACTTTAGAAGCTTCAATTGTAGATAACCTGTTTTTTGATGTGAAACTTATATAGGCGGAACTTGGGAGTAAAATCGACACGACCGAAACGGAAATTCCGTGGCGACGGCGGAAATTGGCCTGTCGTCATCGCTATCTCTACGTCGCCGCTCTCGACTTCTAAACCACTCTACCGATTTCAAGGGAATTTTGTGGGAGTGTATGGTAGGTTGCAACTTGAAAGATAGAATAGTTTTGGACCCGATAGGTGGTGCTGTTGTCGATATCCGAAACTACTCAACTGGGATTGCAATGAAATTTTGTGGATGTATACCTATGGTTGGTTGTAGTTTGACAGATAGGATTTAAAAAAATTTTTCTAATTCATTCAACTTATTTCTTAAAATGAAGACTTATTTATACACACTAGACATGGGGAGTGAACTGATAAAGCTTAGTCTTACACAGACACTAAACCACTGAATCAATTGTTGATTAAATTAAACCTAAATGCAAACAAAATTTCTTGTATTGAAAGTTTTTATCGTATTTTTGTATACAATTCAACTACAACACAATAAAATCTAAATTCCCCATTTAGCGAGAGAAGTTTCACATCTGGTGTTTAGTCACAAGCACACTCTCTGTTTTTTTTTTCGTCTTACAACTGCTTACTGATATATGTAGATAATTATATGTGGATAGTTGGACTTCTCTCGGTCAGCTTCTAGAATAATTTTATTTATAATACAATGCCTGGCCGATACGACCTTAGGTAGCCAACCCTCGCCCTTGTTATTTCCTGTCGAAATTACACTTTATCAACATATTTTCGGATATCGTCCTGTACGATTTGCACATAGCTTTTATTTCGAAAATAAGAAATATAATTATTCAACTTCAATGTTACAATATACAGTTCAAGTCTGTCGTAGATAAATCGGAGGGGTAATTATTACCACAGAATTGCAAACAAAACTAATTTCACTGCAGCTATAACACCAACGATGGCTACTGTCACTTTCTTTCAAATACTCCAGATTTAATTTGTTAACTTCGTTGTTCATTCAAGTGTAGCTAAGGAATACATTCTTGAATATTGTAACGATAATTTATCTATTTCAATTTTCAAATGATCTAACATCCGGCCAATGAATTGCATTTCAGCGACCTCTCCATTTGAGAGCGCTCAACTAATTTTTGCACATCAGAAACAACCACAGGGTGATAAATCTAATAAGAACGCGCGTTTCTAACTAGAGTAGGAAAATTGGCAAACTTCACAAGACCACACCTAATTGCAAAACCTACCCCATGATCTCATTAAAAATCCTGTTGGTTGCATGCCGACAACTGTCATACTAGAGTCGATAGGGGTAGGTAGTAACTTAACGAATTTTTGTGCTGGTAAGGTAGTGTTGATGTGTGCATTTCTTATTGCAACTTGCAAGCGGATAGCTTCGGTAAGTGTGGACGTTTTAATTTTCGGAGATATTTTGTAGGTACCTCCGTTAAACTTGTAAAATTGATGCAATGGAAAGAGATTAACCACCGTGGAAAAATACAAATTAAGGCTTGAGTTGTTTTTCGCAGTGCAACTTTCGCAACCCTTTAGTGAAAAGGGTTCTCAATTCAGGTCTTTGTATTTGATGGCAAGAAGCTATAGTCCTTCATATTTATTTATTCGGCATTCTGCTTGGCCAGACTCAGGATATTTTAAGGCAAGTCTATCATTCTCCGTAAACCTAGCTAGTGTCTGGTACTTGATATAGATTGCTGGTGCGACTAGTTTTCTGAGAATAAGATCTGCCAACTTTGTGTGTTTCTCCCTCATTCCTGAATGAAGCCGATCTGTCTTCAATGAGGTTTTAGTGGCATCTTTCGATACTGAAAACTGTTGCCTGTTGTCTGATTTTAAGGTAGTTCCCGAATATTCCTATGCATACCTATACCAATGTGCTCACAATGGTTATCTTCACTTTTACAAATAATACATTCAGGTCTAGTCCGAATGTCCTTCCGAGGAACGCATAACAGCTAATTTATAGAGAAGTTCTATAATATCTACGAGTAGATGAGTTCCATGTCCAGCTTAGGTATATTCCTGTCAAACTCATCACGTAGGTTGTTTAGAATGACGACAAGGAATGCACGTCGCTCTGTGAGATCTGAGAACAATCTTAGGTTAGGTTAGCTTTGGTTGAGTGGGGTTGTGAAATTGTCACAAAAGACCAGGCACCGAAGCGGGCCCATCGCCATCCCCAGTGAGAACAATCTTACCCATTCATTTGACGTCGAAGAAGTGATAAGACAAATCAAACTGGAAAGCCTGAATAAATCGTCCGTAATGGCTGATGGGATGGAACATGTAGAGTGAAAAAACTCTCCGCCTGTTACCCAGATGGACAACGCCTTAAAAGAAGGTCCTGCCTAAGTTAAAGGCGACCTCAACCAAATTGAAGCAAACAACTTCAGAGAGTGTCCCAAGGAAGTTTCCCCACTAAATGGAAAAGGCGCTATATTTGATCACTTCCCCAAGGTCTAGACTCTAGAGTCAATTAGGATATAAGTTGATTAAGTCTGTGGGTTGTTGCCAAAATCATTACCAAATGCGGTATGAGTGTTTCAGTATGAAAGCTGTTAAAAGTGCCATCGGCTTTCTTCCGACAATCCAATTCTAACAATTTTAGTACGGTGTTTGAGGGAACAACTATTTTAGTTTCATTTATTTGTTTTTAAATGCATAGGTATTCACATTAAGACACGTTGTCTTATAATTCTGCTCAAAAATGTGTCTATTTAGACCTTAGAGATAGACAGCCACCCAACCTAACCTAACCAAACAGACGACTTTAACATATTTCCCTTGCGTTGTATTATGTCCGATGTTTTATTACATTTTTTCTTTTGGTGCATGCAGGATAACCCCATCTCGGATACCTACAGGTTTACAAAGCAGATTTCATTGTGAGCAAACTCGGCTTCTAATCGAGGTCATCCATAACAGATGCAAGCCTACAACCCATTACAGCCAAAACCTCTTGCAACTGTCAACCGATTAATACGGCAAAATCTCAAGGACATACCTGCACCTTTTCCCATGTACTCGTATTCACTTGTCAATCAGAGAATGCAGATTTTTCGCAAACAAGACAACACAATGGCCAAGACGGATCCTTGGCATTTCCAAAACTAAACATCAGGTACACTTAGTCCGATCCGATTGTCCGATTTTATGACATTACATTTACCATTGTCCATGATCACATCCTTTCCCACATTATGGCGAAAATAATTCGCCAAAAATTGACCATGCCACACTCATTAACCGAAATCATTTGGATAATGACTTCGAAAGCAACATTATCACCGCACCATCTCGCAGACAAGGTCATCGTCACAGTGAAAGGATATATACCATTGGAATATATGTACAACCGAACTAGGCCATGGAGTGGCACAGAAAACGCTGCCGAAAATGTTTATACGAAGTCCTTTAAAGCAATTGTTTCACTTGTCTGGGAATTGCCAGCGTGTCCTTTTAACCCACATTTTACCACCCGCAAATCTTGGAAATGCTTGATTTGCAAATCAATTATTATAGAATCATTGACATCGAACTAAAGGACACCAGCACACATACGAGTCATAGGCATAGGGTAATAGGTAAAGGTGCCCCGACTGTGTATGTGCGCTTATATACTTTACAAGGATATTCAAAGAAAAGTGAAAAACTATGTACGAGTGGAACATGCACGTCCGCTAGGGGTAAACAAAAGCCGAGACCCATCCTCTAGGATGAAAAAAAACTGACGAATAGTCGTTTATACAGGGAAACGAGCAGCAGATGTCAAGGTACGAATCAATCAAATTGACATGAGAGACCTCTGACAAACGCGACGGCTGACAACGCCATCGGTTGTTTGCCTTTCTTACCTACTACCACTAGTGCCTATACCTAGAAAATAGAAGCAGACATTTTTTTTTTTTTTCTCCCTATCCATAAGTCGTACGTGTGAATAGAAATTGCGACTTTAAAATCAAAGCTATAGCAACATTTTCAATTCCCAGCTCACATATGGCGGAAGGTGGAGCTTTAGATATCTCTCTAGATACATAACAGCAGCATCCCACCACCCACCCGCAGAAGTTTATAATTTACGACCAAAAATCCAGACTTGCGTGGTAGCACAAACTGCAAGTGCAAGCAGGAGGCATATATTGTGCCACAGAAACGGACAGATGCGAGGATTTTCCTATTGGAGAGGGGAGGCCAAGGAGCTTTTTCCATCCATTTTAAAGCTTAAACGAATTTTGAATTATTTCCGATTTAAACTCGACTGATTTTCATACATGGTACATGCACGTGGACTTTAATGTTCAACGAACTGGAGTAGGTATCTGGTGTATCGCGTGTATATCTATGTGTGCAGAATGTTAAAACACTCAACCTCAGCTGTTGTAGATGCCAAACAAATGTGTATAATGGGATATTACAGATAAATTTGGAAGTAAGATTATCTTCAACTAGAAATTGCTTTTCCAAGGAGATGGCAAAAAAAAAAATGCTACATTAATGCGCGCCTTGGCTTTTGCGTTGCGTTTGCGAAATATTTTGGTAAATTGAATATAAAATATATATTCGCCTACCACGGGCAATCAATCACAGTCGAGTGCTTTGTCATCTTTTCAGGGAATTTTCAGAATACCAAGTCACGGTATCGCCTCCTTGCTTCAATGCACAGGGAATTCACTACAAGTGGAGTAAAATGTTAACAGTTAATGTGGCGATGGTTTGGCGCTGGGTGCATAAGAATTAGAGTTAAGTGTAAAAAATACAAAAATTGGCGGGCAGGCGCTTTTTCCGTCGAAAACCTACTCAGTCGCACGATTTTCTTTCAATGTAAGACCTTTGCCATTGACTGATGCACGTATGTGGCCTCTTTTAAATTTAAATCCCTGTATTTAGTGTTCTATGTTCGGGTGACTTCGCCTAGGTATATAACCTTCTCGTAGACCTGTACTCATAGTCCAAGTGTACCTTTTTAAAGGTGATACCCTATTCACACCGAGCCGAAAACCGCGCTTTCGCGAGAACACTCGAAAACTTTATCGAAAACAAAAGTCTTCCTATACATATTTCAGTTTTCAAAACGAGAGTCAAGTCACTTTCCATGAAAACATCACGAAAACGACTTCCAATCGCTAAAGTTTATTAAAACAAACACACCTTTTGCAAAATTCATCAGGGCTGCTGATCGAACAAATGTCACAGCTCACAACTTAAAATCATTTTCACCACTTAATAATTTTTAATTTCTCTGAATTAAGATTTTAGGTATTTGTTAATTAATACGATCGAAATTTGTAACCAAAATAGTTGACACAGAAGTTTCACGACATGTGTCTCACAACTGATTGAAATGTCAAACGAAAACTAGTTGGTGTTCGGTGTGAATGCATCGTCGAGTTTTCGATGAAAACACGGTTTTCGTGGCGATGTGACAGCGTGACCGCTGCAGAATTCTTAAAAGTTGCAAGAAAAAGGGCCTATGAGAAAAACAGGTGTCATTTCTGAAGCTATTCTGAAAATTTAGAATTTTCGAACGATATTTAACAATCATTGGGTCTCTAAACACTATAATGGTGTTGTGACAGGCAATTGCTTTACATTTTAAGGGTTTTTACCTGGGAATAACAGCATTTGAAAATTTTCCGAAGCGCATTTTCCAATTAAAAAAGGGCCCAAAATAGTAAAAACAAAAAAAATTGGCAACCTCTCAAAAAAAGTGTCAAATTGAAACCTAAATCGCAAGACGGTCACGCTGCCGTCTTGTTAGCCTATAACCCATAAGGATATCTTGAAGCAAGTAACTACGGTCAGATTACTTCTCTCATGGGAGAGAGTAGACCTGCGCTTCCGATGAAAAAAATCGCTCTTCGGACTAGGTGGGTTAAACAAAATATAAACTTCACCATTTTTATGCCGCTAACCAGGTGTATACAAAAATAAATTTAACGACCTTTCCGTTTAAATTTAACTTTGAATTACTGCTGCCCAAGCTGCTTCTTACTTCGTAAAATACGAGGACGGCACTGGACAGACGGCCTTAACAAGTTCTCTTTTTCATTGCGAGTAATGTCGTCACCATGCGCGGATTCTTCTTCTACGAAATTTGTGCTCCGCTCTTTAGCTTCTCGTTCATCCTAGAGGAATGAATATCACTTCTGTGTAGACTTGACTTGAAAAGGAAGACCGAATCTCCGTTTAAAAAACCAAGCTATTGTGTATGCCAGAGCCTGGGATCGCGGAGGATGCAAGGATGCAAATGCGGTTCGCCTACTAAGTAATTTAGTAAGTAGACCTGACTTACAGATGGTACGATTCCCTCCTCAATTTCATTCTTTAAAACATGTCAACGTGAAGGGATTTTACGTTCGACCTTAAAAACACTAAAACATATTTTTTTTGCGTCATGCAGCAGTGTTAGGATGGCGAGGGTCTGAGTGCCACTTGGCCATTTTAGATTCGCCTTCTGAGGGTTGAAGAAATACCATTTAGCGAATGCAGTTTTTCGCCTTATTGTTCATGTGATTTCGTTTAAAAAATATAATATAGAGGAGCCGAGATTGCTTTTTGATGTGTGATGTCGTTTACAAAATGTATAAAAGAGCAGAGGTAGATCAGGAGGCCCAGCTCCCTCAAGGTCATAGCTGCGTCTATTAAGACGTTCTATCCTTTTCGTTGATAACATCTGTCTCTTAAAGGTACATAAATGGGCAGTAGTTGCTTTTCGTAAATATTTTATTTTTATATTTTCTACTTCTATTGATGACGAAAAAGACATGCACGAGGAACCTTAGAAGGAATTCGATCCATAAATTGTTTTTCCGCCACCACCAAAGATGGATCTGACATCTCGACTGTTGAAGACATCTTTGATCCAATCTAGTAAATTCTCCTTCTGAGGGCTGTTGCGAGACTTGGCAGAAGTCTGGCTCAGTCAGACAGTCAGGCGTCGTAGTGGAAAATATTGAGATGTGTTTTATTTTCTAGCAATTTAAAAAAGAGATGAGCAGATACGGGCTTAGAATAAAGGAAGATGTTGAAGAGGCACGTCGTAAATATGGAAAACTCTGCAAAAACGGGAGATATCAAAACTTTGCAGAATACCTAGCCAAAGAAACTGTCAGCTAAGAATGGAGCACCAGGGGTTGAATTACCACATCCGTGACCGAGTAATACGTGACTGAATTTGTTATTGTTTTGCTTGTAAAATCCACAAAATTCAGTGACGTATGGCTCGATCACGGATGCAGTAATTCGACCCCAGCTTTCCAAGTAGGGGTCTCACTCTAGTGATATTAATAATTGACGATAAAGAAGGTCTTTGACCGCGTACCACGAAAATTGTGAATGTTTAAGGAGAAATTTGTTTAAAAGAGCAATACGTTTCCGTGGTGGACATAGGTATGCATGCACGAAGTCGAATTCCGATGTTTTGATAGTAATTCAAGTTTTTCGAGTAGTTTGAATTTTATTTAAAAAAGAAGTTGAACAGTCCTTTATGGCAAGTACCTACCTTCGGTGGTCTAGACGTAATGTGTCCCAAAAGAACAGAATCTTCGAGTCTAAGGATCAACTGCAAAAAGACAAAATATATATAAGCATTCGCCGGTGAACGCTAATAAAGCATACACAAACTAAAGAGCTCTATCAATTTAACTGTTTTGTATTACCTGGATGAATAAACCGTTGCGTTGAAAGCAAAATACAAGTAGGTAAGTAAAGCTCGTTGTACGTGTGGTATCTTGCATACAGTTGGGAATTTCTGTAAAATTTGATTACGCATGAAGTGAAGACTCATCGATTCCAGTGTTAAATCAAAAACCTGTCAAGACTACATATAAAATCACTCACTTTTATTAACCGCTGTCTGCGATAAATCTTAAAAATTCTTTCACAAAAAATGATATCCAACCAGGAAATGAGTCGCAGAAAGAGAATTTGTTCCCTCGCGTGATAAGACAGCGTAAATGGCGCTGTCACTAACGAAGACATCGCACAGCAATCCTTTGTATGGATTTTCCAGTGTATATAGCACTTTAAAAGTATTAACTTTAAGAAAAGAGACCGACCGAATTCTATGAAGTATAAAGAGGAACTAACTTTATTAGGGACTAAATTAAATAAGTTTAGTACAATGGTTATAAGAGGGAGCTACTATTGCCAGACTTCGATTTTTCAAAAAGGTTCTAATTCACAATTTTCAACAAAAAGACCACAGTGTAACAATAGTTTTAGCAGAAAAAGCAACCCTAAGGAAAATGTGGCAACAGTTTGAATAGTGGCAGACCAGTAAATACACCGAAGAGATCTAGCAGCTTTGGTGGCTTTTAAGGAGTCAGCTTCTTAGCATGAAAGTTTAAGTTTGACTTTGATATCCTTGCACGTGAAGCCAAAGCGCAATACAGCAGCGCTACAGTCTACACCCAATATAAGGTTGTTAAGCCTTAAATTAGATTAAAACTACTCGGCAAATACGAGTGGATTTTTTAGAAAAATATGGGCCTTATCGTGGATCAGCATCTACTTTTTTATAATCTCAATCGGTCAATTAAACGATGTAGCGGAGGTGCTATTTTTACTTTTTTCGTCCATCGGTATAGCTTATTTCGGTCTCTTCGCAGACCTTACAGTCTTAGGTGTTGGCTCCCAGGTGCTTCCCGAGGAAAATGTTAGCGCATGGACAGGTGGTATCTCCTTTGTTGACTCATTTTCATCTATATACGTTAGAAGTCGGTGTTCCGGTAGACATTTTGTTGAGTGTCTTTCCGTGATCTTTATAAAGCTTAAACTTACAACCAACGCCGTTGTGTCTTAAGCCTTACCTGCTAGGTAAAATAAGGTAGGTTGGTATATAAAAAAGTGCGAAATATATTCAACATACTGAAAAATTTATTGAAACCGCAATTATGCCTGTAAAAAAAATTAACCGATCGTATCTACAGTCATTTAATCAGAAACACGATTTTTCGTGTTGTTTAAAAAGCTCTTAAGTTAAGATCCGATGAACTTCCAACAAATCCAACCAACAAAATCGCTGAATTTAGAAATCCTATATTCAAATAGGTTCCACTCTATATATGCGTGCCCACCTATTGCATACCGCTAAAACTTTATAGCAAAAACCGAAACATCCCCAGTCAATTAACAATCGTGTAAATACGGATATGTGTTGAATAAATCTTCTAGCTAAAAATCAACCCAAGGAGTCGAAGAAGACGAAATAAATTATATCCCAATGTTTGAAAAGAAAACCGAAAACAAAAAAAAAATCGTTTATCTAATTTATTTAATACACATCTGAGTATCTGAGTGAATCCGAAAAAAAAGAAGAAGAAATGCCGCCTCAATGTCGACGCGATTGCCGCCGAATCTTGAACCCGGCAAATAGTGGTCAGCGCAGGGTAAACAAATGGACAGAAACACACCGAACGAAGTTCGCGCCAGCAACAACAACAAAAACAAAACTGGTAGTCAAGTTAAGTAAATTAATTTAAATTGTCTTTTAATGTAAATGAATATTTCATCCATTCAGCTTGCTGTGTCGTTCCAGATCCTATATACGAGTTGGTATATATTGTAGAGATATACCTACGTCTTTTCGTTTGTTAAGCATTTAACACTACTGGAAGGGGGGTGTTGTTTTTTTCCTCGTTCTCATTTAAAATGGAGTGGGACTGAGGATTCCGATTCAGTCACCATTTGCTGCGTCGTCAATGCAATCCTTCGCACATAAATTAGTATACGACCAGTGCGGAGGCAAAAACAACAACCGAATCGCTTAAGTAACCAAAACCAACAAACGAAAATGAAAACGAAAAAAAAATAAAAAAACAGACAAGGAACCTAACAGTTTCAGCTTTTAACTTAAAACGAATCTCAGATCAGATGGAAACACCATGTATCCCCGACTTGGGGTCTCGTCTCTGTGGCGAGGTTTTTTGTAGTCGACCGCGCAGAGGCGCATCCATCTTTGTTAGATTGGAGCAGAGCCGTCGACGTGGACTCTGCCGCCACGCAGTTTGCTCGTTTTTCCGTCCGATGGTTTTTGCATCGCATCATGTCTCTGGCTGCGGATCGATGCGAAAAATGGTCGACATTGGTGCACCGCAGCACAATATACCGGGGATGGTTGCTCTTATATACGTGGAAATTTATAATATCATCAGAGGCTCTGATTTAAATCAGTTGGCTTCTTCTCTTGCTCCTTTGCGTCCAGCACACATATAAATTTGTTTAATTGAAAAGAGACGTTGTTGTTCCCCCTGATGGGGCTTCCTTTTAGCTTGTTCTGGCCGGCTTGAGATAAATCTCCCCTCCGCTTCAAGTTGCTGTTTTAATTTGTTTTTAATTCTTCGACTGTTGGCTATATGTATGTACCTACTCGGAGTCTGCTGCAAAAGTGATGTAGAAAATTAACACGCTCAACAAAAAAGTAAACTACTCTCGAACGATTGTGAAAAATGGCATGCAACATACTGTGGCTACTATGACAGTATTTAATTTATAAACGGCTTGGTGCGTTTTTTATTTCTATTTTTCCTTTTTTTTTCTCACTGCGCGCCGCTTTTGGCTAAATGGTGAATATAAATTTGCTTGGTGGGGTTTTTTTTACGCGCTGCCGGTTGTGTCGATGGGGTGTATGCAATGTTTTTTTTTTTTTTTTTTTGTTGCCAGTCGCATGTTTCTTGATTGAGTCATTTATTTTTCAATCTATGGGCTTTGAATGACAAGAAGTTTGGAATTTATGTCCGATGGCAGCCGATAGTAGGACGGAATTAATCATGTTTAAGTATGGGGAAGTGAAGTTGACCGTGATTGGGTTCACTGAAGAGTCCATAGGAAGTTGAAAATAGCATTTTCAACAACAGGCACATGACTACTGTGCAACTGAACAAGTTGGGTTTTTACCATACCTACGTAAACGAAGCGATTTTTAGATTACAGATGGAATTGCGCCGATACCAGCATTCGCCTTTCATATATGGATCTGTACTCTTGTAGCACTTAGAGATTGTTATCAAGCTAAATATGTTCTCTTTTGCGTATATTTGTCACACTGCATGACGCGCAGCTCCGTATTCTCTCAGAACTTATTTTCACATTGCTGCCAGTCTCAAATACCTGTAGTTGAAGTCTGAAGAAGAAGGTCACTACCAAGGAGGCCGATATGTTTTGGCCTTAAATCAAGAGTCCCCTCTGAAAATCTAGATCATTGTCAGAGAATTTGAAATAAAAGTTGGCAGACTTCAAACTGAAGCTGGTTTTGCATATCAGAATTTTCTGCATTGAAAGCTGACAAATGTCCAATAAGAATATCAACATCTACATTGATAGTCAGGGTGCGCTTAGAACGCTAGTGTCACATACCACTAGATCTGAACTAGTCAGAGTCAGATTATATTGGGTAGCTGGGCATTGTGATATTGAAGGTAACGAAAAGGTCGACGTTTTAGCTAAGGAAGGAGCGGAACTCCCACCAAATACAATTATTGAGGGTATCAGACCGCCTTTGGCCGTTGCTAGAAGGGTTATCTTTGAGAAAAAATCCGATAAAGCAGCCACAAGATGGTCACCAGAAGGGCACTGGTTCTCAAAGGCAATGTGGTCCGCTTTAAATCGGAAGAAGTCTGAAGAATTAAGCAATCTCAGTAGAACACAGTTAAGATTAACGGTAGGAATACTCTCTGGACACTGGCTTCTAAGGAAGCATGCCATGAGACTAGGCTTAGCTTGTACGTATATATGTAGGTATTGTGATGACCTACAAGTCATGGAAGACATCTTCCACCTTCTATGCGAGTTTCTAGCAATTTCTGGGAGTAGAAGGAAGCATCTGGGCAGATACTTCTTTAATAACTTAGAGGAGATTGGTTCCTCAAACAATATTGAGACCAAAATTAAATTCTGTAGGGAAATTGATTGTTTGGGCGATTTGGTTCAGGTTTTTAACCGTATAGTTCCCTGGAGATGGGCTCGCTTTGGTCTTTTGTGACGATCTCACAACACCACTCAACCTAACCTAAACTAATCTAAGCTGACAAAGCTGTTACGAGCGTTAATCCTTCAGACCCACTTCGTATGCTGTTCGATGTTCGGTTTAGTGCACTATGAACATCATAAGGAGTAGAGAATCTCGTGGTTCTTATACACGGTGGGCCATATACAAGTTTCTTTTTAAAAATGCAATAAAATGAAGACAAAAAATTTCAATTCAAGAGCTAAAGGATGAAGTAATTTGGCACATTAACGGCATAGAACCTCAATTATGCCTCAGCGTCATCGAAAATTTGGACCATCGGATGGAGGCGTGCCGCCGAAGTCGCGGCGGCCATTTGGCCGATATTTTGTTCCATACATAATTGAACCGTACCAATATTATCATAATAAAAAGAAATGACAATAATTTCCTAAATAATTTGTGTTTTATTCAAAATCAACATCGGCCCTTAAAACTTAACCACCCTTTATTATGGCTTTATTAGTACGTAAGAGCAAACTTTCCCCTTAATTATGGAACAAAACCTCGTTCAAGTGCCTGCCTCGGCTGGCCTTACAGTGGCGCCTTCTGCCACTCCAATTTTCCAAGACCTTGTTGATGGTTTCGGGCTATAGCTCACGGATTGCTTGGATGATATTGGCCTTAAGTGCTTGAATCATTTCCGGATTGTTGGGATAACATCGGTCCTTCGAATGTTTTAACAAAAATTGGTAACAGTTTTCGTGATGACGAGTGGGTGCCAACTACATTTGTCCAAATTTACTATCCAACTATAGGCACATAATTATTGTCGGAGAAAACCACAGGGAAACAGATAGTTTCATAATGTAAAACTCAATGGGCAATAAAAGAGCTCTTGTCATGGCGATGTAGAACACCTCTACGGTCAAGTGCGGTTAAGAACTAGATAGAAATTTTGACAAAACAACCGACCCCCATTAGCATAGATTGAGACTGTAGCAAAATCCCTTATAATTCGGTTTTATTTATGTACATAATTTCTGTACCGCATATTTAAATGAAATTCAAATAACATCGAGCTGCAACAGTTAAAGTCACCTGTAACATAGGTCGTAACGTAATGCACCCAGCAAGTGCAAATCGAGCACCAAAATGATTGAAACAGGAGTGATCTGTGGGGTGCATGGAGCATATGTGGGTGTTGCCGTAATTTCAAAGAGGAGACTGCTAGAATGTATGAAGCAAACAAAAAAAATACAAAATGTGTCTTCTTCAGCATTTAAAATAAAAAAAATATATTTTGCCTTTTATACTACCTACTCATTCATCTAAATCCATTATTCCTTTCTCTCTGTATATTAACTAACTAGTTGACCCTTCGAACTTCGTTCCGCCCAAATGCACAGTGCACATGTTGCTTTATTTGATTCGGTCAGTTCAAATTCTTTATTCAAAACTTACACTTATGCAATAGAAGGAACTGAAGTATACAATAGGGTGTCCCGTCAAATTTTTTTTTGTTGTATCTTAACAAAAGGCCCCGCAAAAGTTGCGTATTGCTGAGCTCATTACAGGAAAAATAACATAAAAAATATTCAAGGGTACTTTTGGGCCTCTACCGGCCGTTGAAGTTTTGGAAAAAAATGTTGTTTTCCCTACATTTTTCTTTTTCAATATTTTTTTAATAATGCTTACATTTGTAAAGTTATAGGATATTCTCTCAAATCAAATGTGTTTTTGGTAGCATTTGAGCACTTGAGAGGTTATTTTGATATTTCTTAAATGCTGGAATCAAAAAATACATTTGTTTTGTCTTAACCACAAAATTCTATATGTTCACAAAAAAAGGGTAAATTCGAATTTTTTAATTTAAATATTAAAACATGTAAGCAAAATGAGTTCCGGACTCCATCTCCGAGAGTTATTCTGTCCTCTTTTCGATCCCTTTATAGTGAATTAAAAAAAAATCATTTACCGTCTGTAAGAGATGTAAAAAAGTATACCTATGCTTTTGATCCAAAGAAATCTTAAAACAGAATACGGTGAAAAATCCCTCTAATTCCGAATTGTTTATTATAGTGAGTGCATGCACATATCGAACAGATTTTGAAGAGGGCTTCAATTCCAATTGTGTGCCACAATCAAATACTAAGACTTATTAAAATGAACTTTCATAAATATATGACTCTAAAAAGATACCCAAGTATGAAAAAATGCAAACTATCACATTAGAGTACAAGATTTCATAACATTTTCTAGTACAAAATTGTTTGACATTACCTCATGTAAATTTGATAACTGCCACTGTACAAAGAAAAAAAGTGCCTAGTAATGAAAGGGTATTTTTTGGAGAATAAGTGTTGATTACCTAGAGACGATTAAAATGCAAAAGCGTCTAGATCGAAAAGAACGTAGTGCATTGAATAATCTTGCCCCTCCAAGTTTACTCCAGAGAGTAGATCCAAACGAAACAGACGAAAGAGTGGAGCCAGTCAAGACAGTAAGGTCACTACTTTGTTCTTCAGAACTTTCAAAGTCTTCTTCAGATCCTTCCACGTTTTCAGATAAGCTCAATTTGCTGGTCCAACCATCTGTAGCAAGAGTTTTTGATCGATATGGAGTACCGGAACGATCTGCCCCAACAGTCGCTTCAGCGATTTTGCACGATGCTGGACTCGCAAATAACACTGACACAAGGCTTGTAATCGACAAAAATAAGATACAGATACTGAGCTTTGTCAAGATCAAGAGAGCATCTAAGAAGCCAATACAATGATGCCATTCCTAAGAATATTTATCTTGACGGACAGAAAGACAAAACCCTTGTTTCAGATCAAAAATATGAACGTCATTCTCGCAAGGAGCTCTTAGAAGAACATAACAATATTTCTCCGATATATTATACAGGGGAAGAAATATGCAATTCAAAGATTCATTTTATAATTTTTAAGGGCTACATACCGCGATACTTATTATCATTTTTAGTGTCCAGGCTATATTTTTTAACTCACAATGGTGAATTTTTCGAAATACAAAATTGCATATTGTGACCTACAAAATATTCAGTCTCAATGTTAAAAATGATTATTAGTATAAGGTCCATGCCATAGACATTATTTTTTAAAATTAATGTCAGACAACTCCTCCACCTATCTTAAAAGATCTGCCTGATGATGAACTTTCATTGCTTGCAAATGCAACAGAGCTCAGAATACCAGATATAAAACAAAATTGAATCTAGAAATCGGATGCCATCTCTTAATTTCAAAAGCCAATTTTCAATGTAAAATTTGTATTTATGCCTTAATAGCTTCTTTTAAATTAATAATTTAAAATTGTTGATTATACGCAAATGAATATTTATTATTTTAATTTATTACCAAGTTATATTTGTGTATATATTTTTGAAATAGTAATAATATTTTGAACAAATAGAAAAATTGAAAGATATTAGCGCCTTAGTTACTTTTCCCTGTCCTTCAATCGTCGGTAGAGGCCCAAAAGTTATGCCGTAATCAGAAAGTAAGTACACATTCGGAATCTTCTCGTCAATACGCAACTTTTGATACCCCTTTCGATGAGATTTTCCACGAAATTTTTTTCTTCATACAACGACGGGACACCCTAGTATACAAATGTCGATGGGCTTCAATCAAACCGCAGTGATTGACGTGTCGAACAACCTTCCGCTTTTGCACTTAAGTGCTGTATGATACACAACGTACAAAGCAAAAGGTTTTATCATACCTGATCACGCCACATACAATTGGCTATGTGAGATGATACCCCAAATTTCCAGCGATTGTCCTTGCGACTTATTAATTGTCACATAGTGAAAGCGAGACGCACGAAAAATTGAGGACGCTAAAATACGAATGTCAAATAATTCTGAATGAGCGCAATCTGCAGAATGAGGTTGTTTACTTTTAAATTTTCCCCTCAAAATCGTCGCTTGCATGACATTTGGTTTCCGTTCCCTTTGCAAACTTTCAGTGCATTGATGATGCAGCAAATTTATAACTGAACCAACTTCCAATTTCTACTTTAATGATCTGAACGATCTCAAAAAGACAGACATTCGAAGTCTCCTACGCTTCATCAGAAGCTCCAACTGGTTCGATGAGTAGGAAGAATTAATTTAGATTCATGTGGTATCGCAAGGGACCTAATAATGGTCTTAGTGTGTCGGCTAGCCGACAGCCAATTCAACCTAACCTAACCTTATTTCAAATTGTGTAGTGGTAAGGCAGGAAAACCTAAAGAATTTAAAATATAAAAATTTTATATAATTTTTGTTGTATTTGGAAGTGACACTAGCGGTTTTTCCATTCAGCCTTTTTTTTTTTCAAAGTGCGATTCTCCATACAATTTCCTATCCCCAATCTAATCCCCTTAAAATTTTGTTTTCGTAACAAAAAGTAGCCTATGTCCTTCCTTGGGCCAAAACGAAACCATCAATCTCAGAATCGTGAAAATCTAACAATCCGTTCTCGAGTTATGCCTACACACACGAACTTCGTTCCCTTTTTTTCTTATATAAATTAAAATAATAAAAAGTTGCATCCATAAGACCGCCCCTATAACTCGAGAACGGATCGACTGATTTCAGCTTTCTTTGCTTTGATATTTTTTTCTACGCCTAAGAAACGTTCATACGGTGAAAAAATTGGAAAATTTTAAAAGGAAGTTGGAAAATTCGTAAAGAATAGTATTCCATACATTTCGTACGAGGATTTTTTTTTATCGGAATATACAGTGAGATCATATTTGTCGAAAATTCTACCGAAATTTAATTATTTAGTATATTTTCTTTACGAAAACAATTTTTTTAGCACAAGCAAAAAAACGGACGAGAACAGCTAGTAACAGATAAAAACATGTTTTTGAACCAACGAATTTTATTTTTATTGTACACTAAAGACAGCCGTTAGCCGTCAGAAAAAAAAAATACAAACAAAAACAGACAGAACCTATTTTAAAAATATTTACGATTCCTACTCAAAAATAAAAACTACACTTTCAATTCGAGGAATCTAATTATATGACTACACCTACAGTGGTGTGTTTTTGTTTTCTGACGTCTGAGGTCCATCGTAGATGAGATATAAATCATTCACCATATATCTATATTATCTCATGTAGGTATCTACTTATCTCCACGTGCACAATAGACTGACTTCATCGCACTCACACTTCCTCCACCCATATTTCACATTATTCATCTGATGCGTGGGAAATTGGTGGGAAATATCTAAATCGTCGATGAACTGTATATCAGCTTAATGCACACGAATGACCAAAATTCCAGTACAAAAAGAGCGGAAATCGAAGAAATACAAAAAATTCCAAAAAATGCTAGAAAAGCATTTAGCATTTTTTTTTTAAAATACTTTCAAATCTTCAAAATTTTCAGATCTATTAGATGCCAAGAATGCTAAGTATTTCTTGCACCACTGCCAATTTTCTGGAAACCATTTTCTTCTCTTTTTTACTTTCCACCACTATGACCTGACCATGGTCCAATTTTCCTGAATATGTCTGACCACCACTGTGCATATAGCATCAAGTCTTGCTTTATGCATTTTCATTAACAAAAAGACGCTCGTAAGCTTGCTGATTCCGTTCTTTACATTGATGTTTCAATTTATTTGCTGCTCACACTTTTACGACGATACTTTAAGCTATTTGATAGAGGCAATAGGTAGGTACTGCTCCATCAAACTTTGGGAGGCTGAGTTGCGGTATATTGAGCTTTCTGATGGCAAAAATAGGGACCTGTTATGTTCATGCAAAACTTCCTTACCAATTTCTAATTGACTTTAAAGCTAAATCTGAAGAATCGCAAAATTGTTTAAGTATAGGTAACTTTCCAAAATAATTGCTTCGTCTGAATATTCTGCGCAACTCATTGAAGGTATTTCCTGGATGATCTAGCCATAACCAGATACCAGGATAAACAACGGTTGACGAACCATTGTCGGCATTGTCCGAGAAATTAGTTTATTGGTGTTTGTAATGTTATAGAAATAAAATAAATAGTTGGTGCAACAGGTCCGTAGGGACCCTAGGTCTAGCTTCTTACAACCAGTCGTTTTGTGTGAGTTTTTCATTTTTCGAACGAATGGAAGGGATCTACAATCTTATGCCGAGTCCAAACGGCTAATTGAGAAGCTCTTTCATGATGGTTATACTCTCGGATGTTTGTCAGACGTTCGCGAAAGGTGGCGCAGTGGAAAAAAAAACCTACGTTGTAATTTGGGGTTTCGCGGGATTGGAATCTGGGGCCCCTCGCTTAGTAGTCCAACAAACTAACCACTAGGCCTTCTACTTCAAATTCGCATTGTCACATTGCTCTTTTACAATATCGGAACTGATTTTAGGTTTTGACTATACAAATACGGCATCCCATCGCCATTATTTTAGGGAAGAACCTTGACGGTTTTCCCATTTACAAACTCGACTGATTTCCCTACAGAGCCTCAATATGGTTTCGTTTGAGAAACCAACCCCTTTTAAACTGTCGAAGTAGTACCATCCGAAGTGATTCTTTCATCAAGACCTTCACATTGACAGAAATGGGTGGTAGGTATATTTAGCACAAAAATATACCTTCGATTTTTTATAGAAGGCAATGTCCAGAAAACAGGCCACAAGGTAAACTAGGATATCCTTAAAATAGGTTTTACATCTCCCCTGTAGATATGCATGAAAGTTGTTATCACATGTGACGCCAAAGTTCAAGGTTAATGCGAAAGCCCAACTCTATTCAAAAAAAAGCTTCTCTTCGTGAAATCCTCCGCTTAAAAAGATTATCAGCTACATACTGGCCCAAATATATTTCTGACGCTTTTTGGTATAACAAATTGTTTCGATGTGCCTTCAAAATCCTGTGGCGAGTCAGAAGTTAGAAGTAAAGGGCCAGCGAGGTCAAACAATCATTAATTTTATATGATCCATTTATCCACTAAAAGGTTTGCATAGGTTCGAGGTGCTTAAGTAAGCCTTGCGCAACTCTCAATCGTTTGCAATCGACAATAAGTTGAAGATTTCCCCGAAATCCAAAATAGATTTGGTTCAGATATATCATGTCAAAAACCTCAAACTCTTCTGTAGAACTATGCTGCTCTTTACTGAATGCTTCTTGTCTATGAGAGACCCACAGAGCAGATTCGCCAAAGTAATATAAACTTCTTTCACATAGCTCCTACTATACTAGAGAGTTTCTACTGCTTTTCCTTCAGTTATAAGGAAGTAGAGGTATGCCTGCTGTGACTCGTTGAATTTGCTCCGAAGCCATCTTTAAATTGTTTTAAGGTTTGGACAAAAAAAAAAAAAAAAGGCAGAGTCATTGGTTTTAAATCGTTTGCCCTTTTCTATTTTACATGCAAAGCTGCCTCATTATCTCCAGGCCTCCAGGCCTCCAGGGTATAGGTAGGCAAACTTTCTTTTAATTAGAAAGACTCAAAAAAAAAAGTATTTTCTGAGCGAATCTCTTTATTTAAAATACAAATAAATACATACAATGTTTTAACTTAACATATATAACCTATTCGATTCAGAACCAGAACTGCTCGTATCAGCATTGTTCCCAAGGTGCAGGCTGATTGATTGCAGGTATTGCACTCGAGTGAATTTGCTGGCAACATGTCTGCTGTGTTGGCGCGTGTAGTTGTCGCAACCTAGATGTTCTTAACTTTTATATAGATAATCTGCTTAAGATTTCGTGCGAAATTTTCTATAGGTACGCTTTTAAACTGCTTTCTGCAGTGCTCTAGTGTGTTCGACATTTTATGTACCGCCTGGAATTTGGCGACTTATTCGACTTAAATGGGTAAAAACGGGTCTCCGTTTGCATTCACCTGCTAAAGTCCGCTTGAATAGTGGTGTAAGGAAAGTGGGTTCCAAGCAGGATCCAAATTTGTTTCCCTAAGCTAGTGATATTATGCTCTTTGGAGGAGAGCATTCTATGAAATAAGTAACAAACCTCGGGCAGATAAAAAAAAATCCATTTACCGATCTTTTTACCCAGGACTGTGTTTGACGAAAGTACAAACCACAATCCGCAATCCTACACATGCAAGCGCCAGTATTGCTCTCTTTTAAAATAAAAATGTTTCACGAAAACATAAAGGTGGACTAAAAGAGATCACCTTATTGGAAGATGCTATTATTTTTGCAAATGGCCGCCAATGTCAAATCTGTTTTGACATTTGTGGACTAGACAAATGTAGAATATAAATGAGCAAGCCATGGAGCGATACACTCCCCAAGAACGCGGAATAATTTCGAATTTTCGATTTTTCGACCAAAATCATAATGTCCGATGAAGCTCATTTCCACCTCAGCAGGTACTCGAGCGGTGAGCAAGCAAAACTATCGCTTCTGGAGCACCGAAAATCCACGAGTAATGCACGAGGAGCCATTACACCCGCTTAAAGTTACTGCATGGTGCGCTGTTCACGCTGGAGGAGTCATCGGGCCATTTTTTTCGAGAACGCCGCTGGTCAAACGACAACAGTGGACGGTACGCGCTATAGGGCCATGTTAACCTAGTTTTTTCTGCCGCAATTGGAGGAATTAGGACTGGATGACATGTGGTTCCAACAGGACGGAGCTACGGTGCACACTGCGCAAGCCACAACCGATATTCTGAAGGCGGCGTTCCCGGGTCGCCTCATCTCTCGTTTTGGCGATTTGCATTGGCCCGCAAGATCCAATTTAACCGTTCCATACTTGTTTTGTAAGGTTTTTTGAAGTCCGAGACCCTAGAAGCCCTCAAGGACGACATTCGACACGAGTGCGAGAATCTGTCGCCCTAAGTCCTCGCCGAAATGAAGAAAAATGCCATAAAACGAGCCCGTATGGCAATCAATTGTGACGGCCGACATCATCTTCTCGACTTGACCAATAAAATTATAAAGGTTCAGATAAACAAAATCAAATACAGAATCGAAGTTTTTCATTTCGAAAAAAAATCAGAACCAAACAACATCGGATGGCTTCTTTTGGCCCACCTGTACAACTGCAACTTTGTTTTATTTTAATACTACTACAAGTGTAGTATTACTGACTTTGTCAGTAGAATCGGTATTATTCGTCGGTACCTATAATCACAAGTGGACTGTTGTAGCTTCGTTAAGCGCCTGCAGGGTTTATTTTTCACACGTTGTAATGGAAGCGCCTGTAAATTGCTACTTGTAGTTTTGTGAAGCTATGCCTAGATTGACCTTGACGCTACCGATTACCTAAAGGTATCATCTATCTTTTTTTTTATAACTGAAAGTCGCCAAAACAAGACAACAATTCATTGCGGTATTGCCTTCAGATACCTACCCATTCATGGCCGCCATTAACAGAGTCAATTTTCGACAGATCACATCATTTCACAGCTAATCGGCAATTTGTCCGACAATTCGCTCCATTCAACGTATCAATCAAAATGAATTCAGAAGAAATTAATTCTCGCAATCAAAAGCAAAATGGACTTTTAATTATAAGCGTTTTCTCATTTTTGCACCAGCTCCAAGCTGAAAAAAAAAAAAACAAAAAACGAGAACAATGTCCCATAATACACTGAGAGTTCCTCTCCTCAATGCCGAGTTCTGTATTTCTATATAGGTGGAGGTGATGGTTCCTATATTTTGAAAAATGAACTCCCAGCTAAACGCATTGTCTTCGCAATGAATCAAAACTGTGCTTAGAATCCAAACACCATTGTTATTTTAATCATCGCAAATTTATAACATCGCATTTTGACAAGTAAATTTAAAATACCAACAACAACAATAACAAAACTCTACAAATTATTCAAATTAAATTAAAGAAAAAAAGCCCGTCTAGACTCTGCGAGTTGTCAAACAAATAAATTATATACCAACTCTATGTCGCGCCCTCTCTCTCTGTCTGTCTGTCTGGCTGTGTCTCTATCTGTCTTTCTGTAACCTAGTGCCGCGTGAAATTTATTATTTTTAAAACACACATCGTAAATTTTATTCTAGAGAAGAACAATCAATCTCCGCTTTTCATGCAAGTAATTAAATGGAAATTAAACATTAAATTGCGACACCGCAGCAGCGGTCCTCTCTGTAAAGGTGTGTATAATAGGCACCCGTCCAATCCAATCCGATTCAATTCAATCCAATCCAATTGTGTGACAGTTTTGTGTCTGTGGCTGCTAAAAGGAATCTAACATCTTGATTATGACTTTTTAAATTGATAGTTCACTAAATGCACTATTCATAAACCTCGGCCAGCGGAGATAGCTACCTAGGTAAATGCCCCATACCTATATGCAAACGAGACGGAGCGAACGGACATTTCAGCAGGATAATCAACAGAATTTCACACAATTGATATGGTGTGCGTGATGTGGTCAATTTCAGAGGACTTTAAACAATCATCGACGAGCAGAAAACAACTCGGCCAAGCTAATGTTCAATAAACAATCTCTTTCAGCTGCACAGCATAAGTACACAGTCACAGTACACACACCTTCCCAGCGAGCAGCGAGTACCTGTTCCGAAATGTTGCCTTTTGTATCTCACTCCGACTGCTGGCTGGGGCCATGCATCTGTCCATTTTTTCTGCGAAGGCGTGGCCTATATGTGCTAGAAGTGGACAGCATCAGCAGTGCCTCTCAGTCGGGCGAATGATTTACAACCCTCAACTCTTCCGTTTTGGTTGGTGTTTTTCATTCATCGCCTATCGCCCTCTTCTCCGGCTATATACTGGTCCAATTCGAATTCGAAGTTCGCCTGGTGCAGTGGTGTGCGTGCCTGTAACCGGAATTAACATGGCAGATATATTTTATTCCTTCGACAGTCACATTGCATTGATTGAGCTGCCACTTTGGGCTGCAGTCTGCGGTGGGTTGTAACGATACCGAGTAATCATCGAATTTCGGGGAAATAAAATTCTATATACTAGTACCTACCAGCAAACTTCGAAAAGAATCAGTAAATAGAAAAAAAGAAATAAAAAAAAATACCGCGTGGAACTGTGTGAGTGGTGGGGCCCCCCCATCGAATTGGAATTTCGAAAAAATAAAAGATATCCACTGCCATTCGCGGCGCAATCCTGTACATAGGTGCACAAGAGAAAGACGATTAAAAAAGTTCTCGTCTCACATCGAGCGAGTACTGCCTGTGCCTGGGCTATTGTCGTCTCTTCATAGTTCGTCTTGGTCGTGGTCGTCGTCCAAGTCGTTGTCGTCTTCGTCGTCATCGTCGTCGTCGCTGTTGCCATCACCGTGTTGTTGTGTTTGTCGTAATCGCGCGTCAACCATTGGTATATGTGTGTAAAACGAGAGGGAATACTCTAAATGAAAAAAAAAGAGCTCACACAAAAAAAAAAGAAGAAAAAAAGAACCGAAACCGAAACAAAAACGTATCTCGTAGATACAATTGTATTTTTATATCGCGCCATATATACCGTGCCGTGTATCATTTTATTGATGCTCAGATATTTTTGATTTGAATTATGCCCAACTAGTCAAACTGAAACGTTGGCGCTTCGAGCACGTATTCGCGGAAAAACCATTTGTTTTAATTTTTTTCTTTCTTTACCACCACCTCTCATGATGAATTGTCCACATTACTGCGGTTTGGATAGTATACTACTACCTTTTGTGCGGTGAATGTCAAATAAACAATCAATCTGTGAATCTAGTGCACCGAAAAGCAAGTGATACCTATACGGATTAAATGCACCTGTCGGGAAGGGATTGCGCACTCTTATTGGACCTAAAGGACGCACTTTGTCGGGAGCAGTCATAAATTTCACTTCACGAGACATGGTTCTGATCGCTGAACCTATCTAGTAACATCGGTGTATATAATCGGAAAAAGATCATGTCCCCTCGTCGGGATGGCTGAATGTCCGCTGTAGTCTTGTCTAGTGCACGCGAGGACGACAGTTTATTTTTTGTTTTGTTTTTATTATTTCGTTTCCTTTTAGTTTTGTTTTGTGTTCTATTGTGCGGAATATGCTACTCTCAAACATTGGCCAATGATCGGGGATATAACTGGCTGTCTGTACAGTGTGGTGCGTCGACGATAGATGCAATATTTTGGTTCACTTTGAAAGGAAGATTTATGTGATTATCCTGTTCAGTGTGTTATTGGATGTTTGATTTATCTATCGGTTTTGTTTCTCCAACCGGGATAGAAAATATTGCCAGTGTGATTTCAAGAGAAGGAACAAGTGTTTGTCTGTGCAGAGTGTCCATTCAGTGAAGATCCATTGATAAGATCGTTTTAGAGAAAAAAAAATAAAAAATTCAAAAGCAAAATCAAACCTAACTTGAAAATATACATTCGAGAGTGTGAATAATTTATCTGTAGTGAAACTCCAAATATAGGCGGCGATTTTTTGGATTTCGATACAAGTTATAGAGCGCTAGCTGAAAAGGATCTGAAGAGGGTAAGTTTGCGGGGCGAAGTTGTTGGGGGTTGAAAACGATAGGTATTCCAATGCGGCATATAGAGTAAACCTTACTAAGTACAGTCCAGAAGTCATTTGATCAAAGTCATTGGTTTGTTATCTATCTATACCTACAAAAGACACCAACCAATTCCAATTCCAACGTTGTAATTATCTGTCGGTTATTTTATGAAACAAAATTAAACGCGGCAGTTTCCACCTACTACCTTCTCTAACCCTCATGATTTGATACTTCCTTTATGATGATGTCAGTAGTTTCTGACCGGCCTATAGCGCAGTCAGTACGCAGTACAGTTGAAGCTAAGAAAGTTGGCAGAAACTGTCATCTTCGTCTTTGGCGGAGCTACACTTCAGGGTGAGCTAGGGCCGCGATTAACAAGCCTCTTCCACCCGGTTCTTAGCCAATTGCTTCCAGTTGCGAACTTCTATTATTGTTTGAAATTGTTTTCTACTGCGAGCACAAACTTATGCCTGTGAGCAAATCCTTATCTTAATCTAACCGCTTCAAACACCCAACAACCAGCTTTTTGACTAGATCGGTATCGCTGTATTAAGCTCATATATTTCATCATTAAATCGCTTTATCGAAGGCAATCAGCGGACGCGATTGCATATAATGTTTACATTCATTAATCGACCAAGGGTGTATGTCTTCATCGGCTTTTAAAAGACTTGGCTCCGTTGAGCAGGACTAGCAGTAATAAACGTTTTAATAGAGTATTCTTAGTTAGTTGAGCGAAGACCTTCTAACAATGTGCCCTCCCAGCCCAATGAGACAGAGATTTGCAAGCATTTCTCGTTTAGTTTTGCCGGCCTTGTCGTACCCAGTTAATGCGAGCCGATGAAATAATGTAGGTAGGTACTGCCTGATTGTTCAAAATTATGCAGCAGTTAGAACTATTTTTTATTTAATTCGACTGAGTCTTGTGGCTTTTCTGTTCGACATGATGGAGCTATAAAATTTATTTTATCGACAGGATACATCTGAAATGGTGAGCAAAATGTAGGTTCTGATAGACGGAATTGGCGCCTTTCTCATTTTTAAAGTGCAAGTCTCTTATTGCGCCCTTACAGTATTCAGAACAAACGCTGATGCGACCATCACAGCGCTTATTTGTAAAGCCATTTTCAATAGGAAAGCCTTATTTTGCTTTAAACAATATAAATAAACATTTTTAGTATCGGTGTCATTATGAACACGGTATCATTAAAATGTCCTCAATGAAGGCGGCTGTTTAGAACTCAATTTTTTACGATTTGATCACTTAAACCGAGAGTCGGCAATTTTTGTATTTAAATGTTGGCCCAATGTAGTAGATCATTCTCAGGTCTCAGCTGAGCGCCAAGAAGAGTTTCAAATATTCAATACATTAAAATGCTATGTTGCACAGTGAAATGTGGGGAATTGTGAAGAAATGGCGAAACATTTTGGTAACGTCTCCACCTGGCGCAAGGAATTCAATTCAAATGTCACTTCCATGAATTAGTATTGGGTTTTATTTGTGTTTGTTGGTCAACAACTTTTTCAGCGAGTATACCAGCGTTTTGGCCAAAACCAAGACAAGACCGAATAAAAATCCCTCCTTGACGACCCTTTTGAATATTTCCCACGTAAGGCTTTGTCAGCTGGAAAAATCTAGTAACAAATACCTTTTTTAAATACAGTGGAAATCGGTTATAACGACATTATTGGTAATAATGAAATATCGTTTATTGCGAACTTATCTTGAAGTCTCGGCAGAGGTTCATATAAATTGTAGGTACTAGCCGAACATCCCTTTTAACGATCTCGCCTATAACGAATTATCGCTTATTACGAACAGTTTTAAATGAAATATTAAAAAACCTATCGCTTATAACTAACAGTACAAAACAAAAATTAAGTAGACGCTGCAAATGTTGTGCATTTTGCTAGATTTTTTTTTTTTATGCAAATTTCGAATGCTGTTTTTGAGAGAAACTGGAATAGTCATTCCTTATATCAATTAAAGTTAAAAGTGTTTTTGTTTTTAAATCAGTTTAAGTAGTAGAGTTTTTACAATTGAAGAAAAAGCTACAATGGTTTCAAGGCTCGAAGCTGGCATTTCCGATAAAAGTTTGACGGCAGAGCTAGTGCTGTAGCGGCTTCGATAATCTGTACCATTTTTAAGGACCGAGTAAAGTTAAGAAGAATTTTGAAAAAAAAACCAACATAAAAATAAAAAAAGGTTGTCCACTTCTTTATAAAGAATAAAAAATGGAAAATTTATTATAACGAAACACCGGATATAACGAACAAATTCTCCAGTCTATGTACGTCACTTTTTTGGGACAATTCCATATGAATCCCTACGCTTGACTTGTCACAACTATTTGTGTCAATCATGTTATCGAAACGCTTGGTAAGGACCTGAAGTAGTATTCCGTGGTGAATTGTTGTATTCGGATGTTTGTCTGACTTTTGCGAAACGTATCATACGGAAAAAAAAAGCTGGACGTAGTATTCTTGCCTTAGTAAACCAGCATTGCGCCTAAGGCCTTCTTTATTGGTCAGACAGTTTAGCAATCTGATCTTTACAGCGCCCCATACTTTCCATTATATTTTACACTAATAGGCCCAATCGGAGTCATAGTGATAAGTAGAAGAGTATCATGAACATTATGTCATTCGACTGGATCATTTCGTTTGTAACGATTTCGTCAAATTGCTTTCTATCAGATGTTGCCGCATGTTCGGTGTAGTTTTACAGACTCTTCAATTTTATTTCTATTCTGTGAATCTTTCTATAGCTGCAATGGGACAATAATTTGTTATACAATTTTTCAACAAGCCATTCTGTTTGGTTATCAAGCTGTCGACGTTTGGATATGTCGCTACCAATCGTTTTCGTTTTCGTACATAGTGACGCTTTTCTAGTTTTCTAATTCTAGGGCAGATAGCTACAACCGAGTGTCGGCTCCCTAAAAGAGTATGACTGTATGAGTATTGGAGTTCAATCAATTATTGAAGACGACAACTTCAAAGTATATAAGCGTCTTATATCACGGAATATTGAACGTTTGACCGTCAATAAAGCCTGATCCAAAAGTTACTCAAACATGTTATCAAAATAATCGCTTCGAATACTGCTTGTGAGATATTTCGGTGCGACGGAAAATGTTCTCGCAATCGCAACTCAAAGTTATTATTTTTACACATACCTAAAAGGTCAAGTCGATACACGTCACATTATTTTTGGATCATTTTAGAAGTCCCTTCCCTATTTTCATACATTTTCTTATACGTATGCTACTATTCTATTTACGATACTTTTTCTATATATTATTCGTTTTGTTACTTAATTTAGCCGCTAATAGCAGAAAAATCTCTGTTAAATTCATACAAAGCCGAATTTACATAAAAATCACTTGTTCCATGCAAAAACAAAACTGAACTACAACAGCCCTGGGCAATCAGTCGGATTGAAAATTGACAAGTTAGATTTTGGTTATTAAAAAAATGCATCCAGCCCAGTCTTCTAGACAACACAAATTGGTTCTAGATCGTTGCCAATGTGCACACATCGACCGACTTAAATACCGCACTCAAACTGCTGTACAAGTGAGAACAGTTAATTTTCCTCAAATAAATAAATAAAAAGAGGATTCTAGGACATCAGCCTGCTTTTTGGTTCGGTCGCAAAAGTTCTCTTGCTACCGCCTTTCTCAAATGTCGATAGGACGCTTCGCAGTCATATCTTCAAACCCTATTCGACCCATTTTTTCAAAGCCTTAATATATCCAATTGTTTATGAGGAATACCATGTAAAAAGACGCTGCCTACATGGACCACGGCATTTAAGTGATGTTGCCTAGAAGCATATATGCCACATAGTCGACTTCGATCATTTTTGTAAGGTTAAAAAAAGTCGTTAATAGTCAATTGTATGCCAGAACCATAACGAATTTCTTGAGTTGATTTGAGAGCATTTGCAAAGGTATTATGGGATAATTTCAATCGAAATAAACACAATCGCCCCAAGACCGTCGTCTTTTTAACTACAACTAAGACCAACAAATGTCCACTTATGCAGACCTTTTGAGTTAAAGAGTGAGAGCTGATAAAGTAGTTGTACGGAACTTTTAAGCCATAAATTCTAGGCTCTAGCAAGCATAGAAGGCATCTGAGGAAGCTTCTCAATTCAGCCGCACAGACTAGGTATATAAAATGTTGCCCATCCTTTTTTTGAGGTACATAATTTTATACCTAGTAGTCAGCTGAATTCAGTTTATAAATCCGAAGTCATGCAGAAAAAAATTAAGCTTCAACATTAGCTCCATAGATGGCACTCGAACAAAAAACTGGAACTGTGATAATCTGACAGGTAAAAATGTGTGCGTGATACCAAAAATAATACACCAACAATATTTTAGATGGTGTAGCGATTATTGGAAATGAACCTACTACCTTTCAAAATCGAACATTTCACGGAAAAAAGTTTAAGATCAATAAAAATAAGCGCCGAATCACGAAAAGTTTGTCCCATTTTAGAGCTTAGCTCAGGATTTACTAAAGTACGACTAATTTGCAATTCTAGAAATTGTAAAAAGTGAAGATATTGATCCTCAAAAGTCGTGAATCAACACTTCTCAGTGTCAATATTGCGATCGGGCATGAAATACATATGGCCATAACCGATCGCAATTTGACACAAATAGTTATCAATTTGATATTACTGTGGTTGTGAATTGCAAAAAACAAATCGTAAATAACCACTTTTCTGTTGCAATTACGATTTCATTCATTAGCAAATTGCAACAGTGGTTGATTTTCTACTTCAGTAATTTACAAATTGTTAATCGTAAATTGCAACTTATTTTTATCAATTTGCAATTCATATTTTGCAATTTACGACTTCTCTACGTCAATTTACGTTTTCAGTTTACATGTGCGAAATTATTATAAGATTTTATTGATTCATCATTCACTGGTGGTAAATTACGAAATAGTTTTTGCAATTTGAGATTTTAAAGTGGTGTTTGAGGAATTGACGTAGTGAATTGCGCCAAAAATGTCGCAAATTACTACAAACAAATGAAGCTCGAATTAATAGATACTTCTAATCGTAATATTCAACAAACAAAATTTGATATTCTTCGGCGTTTCTAATGTCGAATTACGAATATTTGTATCGATTCAAGACAAAATCGTTGTGATTTGCGAAAAATATATAATTCGTGATTTGCAACTCAAAATTGTGCAATTGGTCACTTTGCAGTTCCTTCCGTGTTCCATATTCTTCTTTACCATCAGAAACATCACCGCAGACTTGCATATTTTAAAACAATTTCTATATTTTAACTTCTTCTACATGTTCGCATTTTATTCTTCCGGGTGGGTTTTGGCGAATCTCTAGCGATTCTTCCAAAGACACTCTCTGCGAAATCTACCGTGTAACGCGATACAAGTATAGCCCGTGATTTTAAGATGAGTTCGCTTGCAAATGAATCTAATCGTCTTTCGGAGAACTAAAAGCGAACAAAATGCGAATCGCTTGGTTTGCTGGATGCAGCCATTGAAACGCTCATGTAATATTGCCCCACTTGTACCTTTTCGTTAAGAAAAATAAAAGTAGGTAGCAATAGAGACATATAAAAGATGGTAGAACTGCTGACCATACTTGACATCGGTTTCGAATTAGTCGCTTGCAATTTGTATATTCACTGCTTGTCCCATCCGAGAGAAGAGATCCCACACAAAACAAGGCATAATTCCAGAGTGCCTATTGTTCATGTGCTACAATTAACGCCACAGGGGTTGCGCACTATTATGCAACATATCTTAGAGCGTGATATTCATGCCACCCCACCTTCACGCTGCGTGTAGCTATTCTTCTTGCGCAAAAACAGAAAAGGATCAATATCAAGTGGTGGCTAATTGTACTCTACCCTGCAAAGCCATATGTTGGTCAAAACTCTAGGTATAGTGACACATTCCAATGACAAAAGAGAAATGGGAAATTTTCACGTTCGAGTGACCGCGCGGCGTCGTCGGCGGCGGGTCTGTCTGCACGCCATTTCTTTTGTTTTCCATAGAGCAGGACAGCAACAAAAATTTACAAAAAAAAAAACATATATTAAAAGCAGAAAATACTTTCCGACTTGCCCAGTTGGACAACGCCGTGTATGATGTATGTTGATTTAAAGAATTTGTCTCGTTTACCCCTACACATTCGCGCGCACCTACCTACACCTCATTCATGTTCGTTTTGCTTGGATTTATGTGACTTAAGTTTCTTTAACTAGAATAGAAATAAATTCCTCGCTATGATAAGACACACGCAACCGCCCACACAATACCACCACAACAAACAATGGAATGAATGAATTAAAAGGACATTATTCGAAAATTTGAAAATAATTTCACATATCCATTCCCCCTGCTGATGAAACCATAAATATTGCTATAACAACACAACAACAAGCACCATTATGTACTCACCGACAGTCGACACCGAAAGGACGATAAATCATCTCAGATTTATGATGTATTTTTTTGTGGGACAAAACGTCCTCAGCACGGGTGACCACAAGACAATTAACACAACAAAACTAAACAGCAACATTAAGGACCAAAATGATAACCGAGGACAACTACCGAAAACACTTACAAAAACAACTGAAACAACAGCAGAGAAAAAAAAAACAGGAACACAACCTCACCAAACTAAAAAATTATTTATGACTATTTTTATGAGGTGCTTACAAATTTTTATGACCATTTAATGGGCCCATCTTTCACGCCGCCAGGCGTTTTGGGCGAGAAAGCAGAGTTTCTCGCTTTTGTTTGTTTGTTTGCTCATTTGGGTGATCATCATTTTGTTTTTTTTTTTTTTTTTGAAATTTATGGCATTGCCACGAGTCCGTGAAATATGACTTTCCAATCGAGGAAAACGGAAAGGTGACTCTCGGCGATTTCTCATGGTTTCCCGGATGCTTATACCCATTTAGGGGATGAACTTGAGCAGTGTGAAGATCAGCAAATCCTTAGGTTGCTAAGATGCAACCCTTCTTCAGCCGTTGTCTCCTGGGTGCGATTGATTTATGTGAATATTATTTCTTGAATAGAGTTTTGAGCCATTGATTTGGGTAAAGCCAAAGTAGATATTTTTATGCATGATCTGCACGATCAAATATTCGTAAAGTCTCCTAAGTCCTTGATACACAAGCAAGCAACAACGGGTAAATTAAAAAAGAACAAAAAAATCATCGAATGACAGAGAATATAATTTATGGCGTAGCTGCCTTGTCTTTGGTGACTTCTTCTTCGGGGATTTAATTAACACCAATTGATCTGTATGTCGCTCTTCGAAACAATTTCAAATAATTTATGGTAATTTCTATAGCGGTTTGGCAGATCTTTTTGTATTCCGTTTTCCATGTGCGGTCTTCGTCTATATGGAATATTTGAATAATAAATTGATTCGTTTTGCATTAATAGAGCAAACAAGCGACGACCATAATAGGCAGGCATTGCATTCAATAAACCGAGTGCGACTGCTTTTTTTTGAGGTTAGGGAGGAACTAATTACTGTTGAATTTGTGAGCATTTTTCTTTGAGTTGGTGTTTTTGGAAATCGTTGAGAAAATCACATCTAATTGCATGGGTGGGCAAACATTTGTTGGACATTTTTTTGATCAGCTTTAACATGGTAATTTGGGACCAAAAGGAGAAGAATTTGTGCCATTGAATATAAAGCCCATGGTGTTGGACATTGGCTTGTGCAGGCTGATCAGTATCATTTTTCGCAACTTTAGTATTCGGTCTTTGAGACCATGTGAAGGCAGAAGTTAAGAAAAATCTTCAACGGAGATGTACTTCCTGAGAGTTATTTTTACTTTACTTTAAATTGGTTTTAGTTTTAACAGACCAATAAGGAAGTATACCGGTCTTCTTTTTTTTCATAGTGCTACCCACAAAATTTGGTACAGAAAATAATTCTCGTCAACGACTACTTTTGCATTCAGACAAGCAACTCCATCGAAAAGAGTTATCTTCCAGCGTTGACTTCTATGTAGTTCTGCAGTGCATGATTCTATGTAGTGCATGATTGAAGGCGGCGTTAAAGAGAAATCGTGGTTCACTTTTTGGAACTCGCATTTCTCATCAATGGTAGATGACAGATGCGGGTTTATGTATCCCCAACCACGGGTAAAGCTATTGGTTGTGACTCTAACTAGCAATTGAGATCTTCGGTTAAAGTTATAAGCTTTCTGTTGACGAAGCAGTAAAGATCGGAAGAGAACAACGAACCTCGGATATGCATGTGAAAAATGCTGGACGTAGGCCCGAAACTTCAAGGTGATGCCTTCGCTATCCGGGATTGGTTGGTTGGTTGGTTGGTGAGGGTGAGTTTTTCACTCTTCACTGGGGCCGCTGGTGGGCCCGTAGTGGTCCCCTCTTATTCTGTGAATGGTGGAAAAAAGTTTTTATTTGGATGTGTGAAAGGATATAGGGGGTAAGGGGTTGGTTAAATTATGGGTATAGTCGCTGTATGTAGGACTTGTGTTCAGCGAATCTATTTGTTCGCTTGGAGAACTCCATGATGTCGCTTAGTTCCACGTCTCTGAAGCATGTAAGGTCTGGTATCAGGTGTGCTCCCAGAATTTTGTTACGTAGCCTCGCTGTAGCTGGACAGTGGCAGAGGAAGTATGATATATCTTTCTCCTCCTGGCAGTTTGGGCATATCGATGTTTCTGAAATGCCCATACTTTCTTTGCTATCCGGGATTGGTGGTGGAATGGACCAAATAAAATAAATTTAAAAGCCTGTCGCATCTAAGAATATTTGAGTGCGCTGATTTGTCATACGCAGCCGACTTACATACGGCTACTTGAGCCTTCGGTGCGTTTCTGAACGTTTACATACAGAGGAAGACGGCAATAACAAAGACTGCAAAGACTATTTATACAAGCTCCTCGACCAGACCAATACGATCATTAAACAACACCATAATCAATCAAATAGGCAAAAAAGACGTCGATGATCGTAAAGCGAAGCCTACGTACCCTACGTATATATAGAAGGTATGTAATAAAGTTTGTTGTAGGGACGAAACATTTATATATCCAGCGTACAGTTTCGTCACTTCAGTATTCATGAGGAAACATAGCCACCAACCAGATAAAAAAAATCGTCGTCTAAATGGTTGCAAACAAAGAAACTACGGTCAGAGCTGGAATCTTACAATAGAATTTTGTCAATATTACCTTGTATTTTATTTTCAGTGTGCCAAAATACACTTGTACCACTTTCTTGTTGTAGCCAAGGTAAGAATACAAATTTCGCCAACCCCCAAAATAAAGGAAGAAGACTCTGAACGGCCGCAATCACAACAATAGCCTTTGTCGATCTTTTATACCTAATCCTATCAAAAGGTATTTTGCAGTCGACAGAAACCACCGCGGTTCAGTGGCATCGATGGCAAGAAGCTACCACAAACTCGGCAGGTGGTTGGGTGGGCAAAACTCTCACGAAACACTCGAGTTCATGAAAAAAATGCCGGCAAACAATTTCCACAAAACAAGTCTAGGCAATTTATTAGTAATGCTTTGCCAAGACTCACCCAGGACACTCTACGTATAAGACACCCATCAGCCCGGTCTTGGGCGTAGCTGCATGTGTTTGCAAAGTTAGTTGATGGTACAATATATCCTTCATTAGAACTGCCTTTACAATCGGTATTAGCACCATGACTGGAGCAACAAAGTCGCAAACATGCAACAATCGGTAGGGCGTTTATCCGATAAAGGTCTATTTTCCATACTTCCTTGCGCGTCGCCTTCTAGTTGACTTTTCTTAATTTTTATTCACAGCAGTCAATTTTAAATCGGCCAGGAGATCCTTAGAAAATGTGTCTTCTGTGAGAAAAGGGCAATAGAGACTCATTCCCTTGGTAGGATTTCGCATGACAAACTTAGCCCAATCGGGTTTTATTTCAATTTCAAAAACCCAAGGCTGACATCCCATTGAGGGAACATAGATGCCTGCCTTACGCCTGAATGACTGAAACCATTTAGATAGGGCTTCGTCATTCCACACCAGCTCTTGTTCCTTATTTAGCCTCATTTTTACCTAAAATTTTCCGTGTTATACTCTCTTCAAGGAAATTCTGTTCTGTTCTGTTCTGTTCTCCTCTGTCAGGACTAAAACACTTCACTTTGACCGGTCGACAATGCTCAAGTCATGGCCAGATATTATTAAATATAACAAAAACGATGAAAACGATGAAACGAATGCATTTTTCGTTGCTCTTGTGTCTTCTTCCTTCGGCTTTAAAATTCGACCTTATTCTCAATCACATTTTAGGTGGAGATTCATGTAGCATCATGTTCTCTGTTAACTTTCCAACGGATTTGTATGTGACTCATGATACCTAGTTGACGTCTTCCAACAAACACGCCCCGTCTATAGAGTCCACTTGCATGACTTGGACTGCATGTGAACAAGAGATTCGTCATTCGTACATTTCTGTGTAGCTGATTTCTGACGCCCATATATTTAGCAAAGCGAAATAAAGGGTTTTTCATTAAGGACTTGACAACTTCTTTTTTAAATTAAATGCTAACTACTTGCGATATCTAAAAAAAAAATGCATTAGCTTAAACTAACATCAAAACATTTATGAATGGAATTCGACTTCGTGCATATGTCCACCATGGAATCGTATGCAGCGGTCGATACGCTGAAACCAATTTTCGATGACTCGGCCGCACACTTCGACGGTTACGGCCGCTATTTCTCTTTCAATATTGGCTCTGAGCTCATCTATCGTCGCCGGCTTGTTGGCATAGACCAATGACTCTATCTACCCCCATAAAACAAAGTCTAGAGGCGTTAAATCACACGATCTGTCATAAGCAGCCGATCGAGTGGTGACCAATCGACGGGCCCGTTTTTCGAGATAAAACGTTCACCGAACTGAGACTTCAATAACTCGATTGTTGCTTGTGGCACCGTCTTGTTGGAACCACATATCACTGATGTCCATTCATGCAATTGCTGGAATAACGTTCCAACATGTCTCCGTAGCGAATACAATTTACAGTAACGTGGCGATCATTTTCATCGACGAAAGAAAAACGGCCCAATGCTCCGCCGGCATGAAAATCCCACCTTGCGAATGAATTGCTGTTTCATGAAGCACATGAGGTGTCCATGTCCAGTAACGCATATTGACAAAGCCGTTTAACCAAAAATGCGCTTCATCGCTGGAGATTGAAAATTGTCGCTAACACTCTTAAAGTCCGACTGACTCGGAATTTCCTAGTAAATTTTAATTATTTGTAAACGCTGTTCCTTCGTGTACTTCACCGTGAGCAAAACGCTGATTTTACTGAATATTCTTACATTGACAGTTAGGTACTCGGTTTAAGCGTGTGCTCACACTGAAAGTTTGAAATTGTCAAGTCG
Organism: Cheilosia urbana; assembly: GCA_946477585.1. NCBI lineage: Eukaryota > Metazoa > Arthropoda > Insecta > Diptera > Syrphidae > Cheilosia > Cheilosia urbana. The sequence continues at coordinate 130,833,487 of OX297853.1, read as the reverse complement.
CTAATGAAAGACCCGTGAAATACGTTCCTTTCATTTTTATTTCGGTTTTTTTAATTCAATTTGCAATTTTTAGCCTTTAAGTTATTTCCCCCATGAAGTGCGGTAGTCTCTCTTTGCGTGTGGTCTTTTTATCTAAGTTAAATTGTGATGCAATCGCTCTAATCGGTTGTAAATTTGACCACTTCTTGTTCTTAGTCAGGTCTGAGCGGACGAGGACCTCAAGTAGGTAACTTGCATTCCCGTAGGGCAGCGTGACCGTTGTGTGACTAATGTTGCAATTTGGAACTTTTTTGAGAGCCTGCCACAATTTCTTGCTATTTTGGACCTCTTTTTATTTTTATTTGAAGAAATTCCTTCGAAATTGTTTCAAATGCCGAAATTGTTTCTTGCCATATTGGTTGCCGTCGACCTTCGTTCACATTTCGGAGATGAAGATTCTCAGGACCGGCGCATAAGCTCGAAAGTGCTCGACCAGATTTGTTTCCGTAAACAGTAACAGATCGTTTGTACCACTGTTTCTCTGAAGATCTTGTAATAAGATCTGCAGGGAAAGATGATTTAGAGCTCTTCATGTCCATACCTACTAGATTGTACAGTAATCAAATGTTGTGTAACCAAAAAAATGACCGTTTTCTCGATGAATAAGGTACGTTTCAAAATCACTACGAATACTCAAAATATTTTTACTCCTAAAAGACTTCACAATTCTCTCTATTTGGATATCTATAAAAGGACGTCTTTCTAACCCAACTTTCTAAAATTGCCTTTCACCGTTTTTGCGATTTATTTTTACGGATAGTTCTTTTGATTACCTTCAGTAGCAACTTATTTCCCATGAAAACCAGCTCATTATAATCAGCATCAAATACGATTCCAATTTCCAGCAATTCCAAGCTCATTCATTTTATGAAATACAACTGCCAGCAACACAAGCATGATACTCTTCGGCTTAATAATTAGGGTCAACGGCGTATAAATAACTAAACTGTATTTTTTTTTTTTTAACTTAAAAAAAAAAAACGATGTAAATTGCTTTGAGAATTTCATCTAATCGCAGACCATTTATAAAAATCATACCACCGAAACAGTTTCTCCTCGAATCAGATGAGGAAAAGATAAATTCCACCACGGACGGAATATACGCTTATACGAGTACTCGTACTCGCATGCAAGCGCACATTTTAACGCGCGTTATTTTATTAAAATTTATATTACTGTCGTTTCATCAACCCTTTTCTTACGAGGGGTTAATTTTGATAAATGCCATTTTTACCTTTTTATACAGTAGATAGGAGTACGATTACACTCGATATGTTTTTATATACCAAACTCTGTACGTTTTACAAGGATTAAGCTAGAAAAAAAAATAGTTTGCTATATACGTACGATAACGATGTAGCGTACCCACTTTCGTTTACTTTTTGTTGGTTCGGTTTCTATGGGGAGCAGAACCGTGTGTTGTTTTTTGTACCAACGACTCGAAACTAATTCATCAACATAACAAATGTCATGATAGCCAAGTTTGGGTTTGGAATCACGAGATACACGCGAGCACTTTTTGGAAACGAAACAGAAAAATAAAAAGAAAAAAAAACGGGAAAACTTGAATCGAAATAAAATACAAAGGAGTAGTTGTTGTTGCGGCTGTGAAATGAAATAAGAAATAGGACAATTGTACAATAGGTGCCGACTTTGGGTGGTATGTGCAAAAAAAAAAAAAGTAGTTCAAAATGGATCTACCCTAACTAGCTACGCTGTTACGAAAGAAGGCACACTCATCCAGAACCATATTTTGTATCTCATCGTATGAAAGGATCTATATACAGAATACATCAGGATATATTATAATATTGTGGGTAGAGAATTCCAAGGCTTAGCTTCATCTTGGCAGCGTCTGGTATCGAGACCTATTGACACATTTACGCTTCTCGAATACCTACAAACTACAGTAGGCGCAGTGGCTTAGTGGTTAGTGTGTTGGACTACTAAGCGAGGGGTCGAGGTTCGAATCCCGCAAAAACCCAAATTCCAACTTAGAGTTTTTTCCACTGCGCCACCTCTCGCGAACGTCTGACAAACATCCGAGAGTAGAACTGTCTTGAAAGAGCTTCTCAATTAGCCGTTTGGAGACGGCATAAAATTGTAGATCCCTTCCATTCGTTCCAAAAATGAAAAACTCACACAAAACGAATGGTTGTAAGAAGCTAGGCCTAGGGTCCCTCCGGACCTGTTGCACTAACTAACGGGTGATTTTTTAGCTGGTTTGGTTTTGGCAACACTGGTTTTGACAGCTGACGTGTGTTTAGTACCTTGTGTCACTGTCAAACAGCTTCAGTTTGGTTTGCAATTTAACCATGGATCGTCTTACAAATGAACAACGCTTGCAAATTATTGAATTTTACTATCAAAATTCGTGCTCGGTTCGAAATGTTCATCGCGCGCTGCTTCCATTTTATGATCGGCATTCTCGACCTTCTGAGCAGTCTATTCGGAAGATTGTGACCAAATTTCGCACCAAATTTACTTTGTTGGACATTAAACCACCAACACGTTTACGTACTGTGCGTAGTGAAGAAAATATTGCGGCCGTATCAGCTAGTGTGACAGAAGACCGCGAAATTTCGATTCGGCGCCGTTCCCAGCAGTTAGGCCTTTGTTACAGCACTACGTGGAAAATTTTGCGGAAGGATTTGTGCGTAAAGCCTTTTAAGATACAGCTTGTGCAAGAACTAAAGCCAGCCGACCTACCACAACGCCGAATTTTTGGTGAATGGGCTCTTGGAAAGCTGGCCGAGGATCCGCTTTTTTATCGAAAAATTGTGTTCAGCGATGAGGCTCATTTTTGGTTGAATGGGTACGTAAATAAGCAAAATTGCCGCATTTGGAGTGAAGATCAGCCAGAAGCATTGCAACAGCTACCAATGCATCCCGAAAAAGCCACTGTTTGGTGCGGTTTATGGGCCGGCGGCATTATTGGGCCATATTTCTTCAAAGATGATGCGAATCGCAGCGTTACTGTCAATGGTGAACGCTACCGAGCGATGATAACAAACTTTTTTTTGCCCGAAATGGAAGTTCTTGACTTGCATGATATGTGGTTTCAACAAGACGGTGCCACATGCCACACAGCACGCGAAACAATGGCGCAATTGCGAGGCGAGTTTGGTGAACAGTTAATTTCACGTTTCGGGCCGGTCAATTGGCCGCCTAGATCGTGCGATTTGACACCATTAGATTATTTTTTGTAGGGGTATGTCAAGGCTAATGTGTATAGGGACAAGCCCGCTTCGATTGACGCACTGGAAGCCAACATCCATGCATTCATTCGTGAGATACCGGCCGATATGTGTGAAAGAGTATGCCAAAATTGGACTCAGCGGATGGACTACCTGAGACGCAGCCGCGGTCAACATTTGCATGAAATTATCTTTAAACATTAAATTGCAAGGTTCAAACTATCGATTCAAATAAATATTTCATTCATTTTTTCGAATTTTTTGTGTTTTTTTTTTTTTTTTTAAGTTCTAAGCCTCTTAAAAAATCACCCGTTATTTATGTTATACTGCGACCTTTTGGTCTATTGTACACCTGCTTACGTCTCAGAGAGGTATATTCCCTCATAAGACTTCACCTCACATTATAATTCCTTTCGGAACGTCATATCATATAATCATCATATATTATATCAAGTCTGCTCGGTTGCAAGTAGGTAGGTACCCAACAAATCGGGTTGGCTAAATAAATGGTGGTTAAGTTTTAAGGGCCGATTGTGATTTTGAATAAAACACAAATTATTTAGGAAATTATTGTCATTTCTTTTTATTGTGATAATATTGATATGGTTCAATTATGTATGGCATAAAATACTTGCCAAATGGCCGCCGTGACCTCGGCGGCACACCTCCATCCGATGGTCGAAATTTTCGATGACCCTGAGGCATAGGTAGTTGAGGTTCTATGCCGTTAATGTGCCGAATTATCTCATCTTTTAGCTCTTGAATTGTTACTAGCTTATCGACGTACACATTTTCTTTCAAATAACCCCAAAGAAAGAAGTCCAACGGTGTCAAATCACGTGAGATAATACGGCCATTGAATTTGGCGCGCAAAAGAGCCATTGTTTCGTTAGCTGTGTGGCAAGTGGCACCGTCCCTTTGAAACCACATATCGTCCACATCCATATCTTCCAATTCGAGCCATAAAAAGTTCGTTATCATCTCACGATAGCGAACACCATTCACAGTAACTGACGAGTTGAGGTGGACGGCTCTTCAGTCACACTATCGCGAGCAGCAACAATATTTTCTGCAGAACGAGCTGTACGAGCATGCATTGGTATTTTCACATCTACTACAGACCCGGTTTGATCAAATTTTTGCACGATTTTTCCGATTGTACGCAGATTTGGACGATCAAATTGACCGAAAAAATCACGAAGTGCACGATATGCATTTTGATTTGAACGCCCATTTTCATAATAAGGCTGAATCACTTTAACTCGTTGCTCGATTGTGTATCTTTCCATGGTTCAAATTGAGTTAGAAATGTCAAATGAAACGCAGAAAAAAACTTGACGTTTAGGTGTGGTTCACATTCAACATCGGCCCTTACAATTTAACCACCCTTTATAATCAATGCTTCTTCGTATTGACAATCGTTTTAGATTCTATTTCTCACCAACCACATTAAACCGTCCATGTGGAAATTCTTAGCATTGGTTAAGTGATATTTTGCATCGTGACAGACTGTACAGAAAGGAACGATCATGACCGACGCAATAGTTACCCAGGTTTTCAAAAAATATTTTAGCATCAGAATGGGTTGGGAACACGCACTACAGAGCTTTAAACAGAAGCGGACAATTCCAACTTTTCCAATATCTCAAGCAGCTGAAATAGTGCAACAGCTTTTAAAACCACTCACGTATGCGAGTCTCTATTCTATGGAACGAAGAGCGTATCCGAAAAGATGAATTTACAAGCTTTCAGACAGATGGTTGTCACAAGTTCGCAAGAGGTAGCACCGTACAAAAAAGATGTCATTTGTGATCTCCGGCGGTTTATCCTGAGCTCCCACTAGAATAACCACTGAAAAGGTAACTAAAACAAATACGGCATTTGACAACAGACATGAGTTTTCCTCCCAAAAAAAAAAAGAGGTATACTAATCAGTTAATTTTATATTCTGTCATTTTAAACATATCTACGAAGTTCACGCTTGACTTAGAGTTACTATTGCCCGCAGTGGCTACCAATTACCATTTTCCACCCAAAAAGTGTCCGATAGTCATAAACATTGAAGGCTTCTTTTGAAGAGAGATCTTTGAATTATTTAATTTTCCTGGGCCTCCTTCGAAATAAAAATTCTAAGAAATATTTCAAGGAGGAAACAAATTCAAATCATCTAAGCACATTATTAATGAATTTAAAATTAAAACAACTTCCCACTCAAAGATTGCCATAAACTCGCCAAATATTAAAATGCTTTCACATCTACCTATGAGTTCTAAAGTGTTTCCTAGATTTTTAGTTATTCTCAGAAAAAGACGCGTCTAAGAGCAGCGGAAACTTTCTTGGATCCCATTTAGATTCTTTCGAAATATGTCAGACTTCATCTGGCTGGAAATTTCCCAACAACACTGGCAGTTAAATAAAAGTATATTAGATAGGTACTGCTACTGCACAATATCATAAATAATTTATATAATCTGTAATTGATTATTTTATACCAATTATCGAAACGTCACTGCAAATCAAGTGGTCGACGAACAACTACAGGCAATTATAAATAAACAGTTAACGTAGGTCAACGTATCAACGGTTTTCAATAAATTAATGTCCGACTACAACTGTATTTTCATACACACCTATGTATAAGCATTGAACTTCGAGCTGACTCTTACCACGTAGTATACAATCGAACATGATACCCTGCCACAGGTTCTTAGCGTAACCTTTTTTTTCAGCTCTTGTATATATGAGAAAATATGAAATTTGATAATGCCATCGCGTTCTCAACAGAAACTCATCATCTCAGATGTCTGCGTAGGTACTGTTAGTTAAAATTGAAGTGTTGCGGTCCCATGAATATCGGTGAATAGATTCTCGTTTGCTTTGTTTTCGCTTCATTATCCCATCAAGCAGTAGATCTTAGCTTAGAAGCAAAAATCTAAAAAAAAAATCTCCATTGTGAATTAATTCGATAGGAGATGGTTTGTAAAAGTCCGTGGCTATGGTTCACGGTTTTAAAAGCAGTAAACCACATTTGCCACTTCCACGTTTCTATAGTATATTTCAATAGACCCCCAACTATAATGATATAGTTGACACTTTAAGCACTAAGTTCAATTTTTTAAGTGCAGAAGTGCACGACTGGTGTAAGTCTGCAACGATTGCGCACCACGAAATTAATACCAAGTGCACCAGTCCATACATTTGGATAACTCTGCACACAGAAAGAAGCAGCTCAAAAAGCTTCCACTCCTCGAGGCTGAATTATTTCCCTGAAAATAATAATCACGCACTGAGATCAGTTTCGATTAAAAGCACTTTTTCGCAGCGGATTTTATATATCTGTAAGGATGTGGCTCGAACGACAAAATTAAATTTAAAAGTTTAATCTCAATAATAAGCAGCAGGCACACCGTGTCTATCTACTATTCCCTGCAAGTGCAATGTACAATAAGTTCACCCCCCGAACCAGACATGATTACTATGATTACAAGGAAGAAGGGCAACAAAAACTGCAAGCGTTGCAAAATACCAACCGCATGCTTTTCCACCAGGAAAATTACAGACTGCCAGTGCGCCTGGCCAAGGTAGGGACATGAAGATGCGCAATCAAGAGTCGTACGTTGTGTATGTTTTGCGAAAAGCATTCACAATATGTATTTAACTTTGGCGCTTAGAGCGAAATGCAATTACCGGCAGAAGAATTGAAAATTGTTTTTATTCCATGAAATAATAGCCTAAAAGATTCTGTTAGAAGAATCTTGTAATTAAAGCCGATGCAAAAGGGTTGAGTGAACTTTTAAAAATGCCCACCGACTATAAAGATGCCCCATAGCTTCCAAGCAGTAAAAGTGAACCTCAAAAACTAATAAATAACGAAGATATCTTGTATAGAACTCAAGTGGCAAAATAGATTTTTCCTATATCTATCCTCCAGCGAGTCTTCGATTATAACCTCATACCATGTTCCCACCAACGTGATTTAGCCAACGTTAGTTATAAATCACGAAACGCGTCTCCACCGAACTTTAAAGTGTTTTAGTGTGACATTTACGTCAACTTTGACATTAGGTGTCCAACTTTCAATATCGTAACATCGTTTCTTTTTTTTGGTTTGGTTTTGTTGCCATACCAAGAATAAAACAATTGAAATAAAATATACTTAATAATAAAAATACCAGAACTCACCGAATCACGAAGACAATTTAATTTTGACAGTTTGTTTTGTGTGTTTTTTTTTTTTTCGTTTGCTGAATGAAGTGCTGAACATAATAACAGGTATGTTCGATTTTATTTTGCGTGGATTTGCAATGACAGATACATAATTAAAATGTAAACACGTATAAATCACGTAAATCGTAATCACGAAAATGTATGATAAATCACGTAATTTATGAGATGATTTAGCTAAATCAAGTTGATTTAACTAAAACATTGGTGGGAACATGGTATCACTCCTTACTAAAAATACGAAGTTGGCGCGAAATCAGTAAATGCGGGTTTTTTTAATTTTGAATTGGAAATCATCGATAAAAATCGCAATGGTTATTGTTAATGTCTACTTGTAAACACTTTCCATATTTTTAGAATGCATAGGATACCTGCATGTAAAATGCTAACCTCGTCCTGATTCTTCCCTTTGTTCAGTATATATTGCTGTTTTCTCTGAGCTAAGAAACTATCCTTATATACTGACTATGGGAATTAGTTTGGTATCTGCTCATTTAAAATAACACCGATTTTTAATACTCAAAAAAACTTTCAACTACATACGTCGCACTAGTCGACTCTGCGAAAATACGCCGCAGAAAATAATACCTCAAATATCAAAATAAAATTAGTTCCTAAAAATTTGGACAATTTTCATAACGAAATAAAGATATCAAATTAATCCCCAAAAAAAATTGTGTTATAAAGCCCCAAAGAACATTTTTATTTTTGTCATATTCTAAACAAATAAAAATATATAGATATTATGTATGAACCAAAAACTTACAAGAACACTTTCAATGCATCTTCTACAATCTTTCTGCAATAGGGACACTGGAAATGGGACAGATCGTTAGCAATAGCTTCAGTAAATTTGTAACCTTTAATTTGTTATTTATTAATTTATTTATTTATTTAATTGAAATAAAGTGGTTTGTACAATATTTATAACAGCTAAGAATTAAATCATCCTCAGCTTACAGCTTAAGGTAATAACAAATAAAAAGTTGTTTTAATTTGATTAAATAAGAGTTAAAAATTTGCGCTGATTTGTTATTTATAGACAACAGTTAAACATTAAATGATTCTCCACTTACACATTAAGAAACGCGTATGAAAAACTTATGGTCACACAAATAACACTTGCTGAAGAAGCACTCTAACGGCCAAGGAAGCTGTTCTGTTTATATTTCTAGAAAAATAACGATAGGTAATAAAATAAAGCCCAAAAAATATTTTATGGGTCAGATTCTTAAAAGTTGAGGCCTTATTTCATAATGAAATAGCAGCCCAATGCAAAAAAGTTATATGGATTCTTCGTTCTGTTCACATCTAAATGATTCAAAATTGAGCATATGGCAATCCAAATAAATGTGTGTGTGTTATTTTAAAATACTGTTGAATAACAGATCGACCCTCCAAAGATATTTTTGTAGTGTAAATGTTTTGTTCTAATATCTTTGGACTATTTTTACTGAGAGAACTAGTCTTTCAAAAAATTAAGCTAATGCCATTTAGCAAACAGTTCTTTCTAAAAGTTCCTTAAATATTTTTTCAGGATTTACGCATCAACCTTATCTGTAAACTTTATAAAAAAAAAACAATTTTAATAAAAGTTACGTTAGGGCTGTGTATATTATTAGCCGCACACTTTAGCATTCGGAAAACGAAAACCAAACTTACATGTCCGCGTTTAAAATTCGAAATTTCTACTTTTAATTCGTAGGTGCAGTGATTTAGATTAGAGGTTAGTGTATTGGACTACTAAGTCCCTAGTTATAGCCATACGTTAAAAGTAAAAACCGTAAAAAAAATATGTGTATGTGTAAACACCGTGCGTGCGGTATGTGTGTGGCTTGATACACGTCATTGAGAAAAGAGGGAATTGTAATAACCGTATTCTTGATATAAATTATGAAATAACAATAATTTATTCGTGCTGTGCTAGTTTCGGTAGAATAGATACAATCGAATTGTGGTAGCTAAAGTAAGATATGTAGGGGAGAGGGGGGCAAAAAGGACCACGGGGCAAAAAGGACCAAACCAATTTCTGGCTTAGTTCTTAGCTCCATCTCATTTTGAATAGTCACAACTAATTGAAAGCCTAATTTCCAAACGCTTCCCTTCGTTTCATTGACAGAGTGAAGTTGGTATCAGTTAAAATCGAAAAATCATGAAAACAGACAATATCTTAAAAAAAACCACAGTTTGTGAAAGTCATCCAGCCAGCCGCCTTAATTCCTCGGGGAAATTAGTTTTTAATATATTGCCTATTATTATTTGTATTAATTGGATTTATGAAGAAAAAAGGTAAAACAATCTTCTTTTTACAAAAAACATTGCCTTTTCTTTAAAAACCCCTTGCGGGGCAAATAGGAACAGAACGTCAAGGGGCAAAATGGACTGGTAGTCCGTTTTGCCCCATGACGTTCTAGACTGGTAGTCCTTTTTGCCCCATGATGTTCTATTTTCGATTCAGTTTTCAGTTGATTTTGTTTCCTTTATAGATGGTTCGAACATACGTTCGAAAAACTTTAAGAACCGCCACATGGACAAAAGATAATATGCGCAAAGCTATGGACGCAATAAAAAGCAATGAAATGGGTTATCTTAAAGCTAGCAAGATATTTAAGATCCCAAAAACTACCCTTATTCGAAGAGTAAAAAATGACTCATCTGAAAAAAGAATGGGACGGTTCAAGACAGTTTTCAATGCTGAACAGGAAAAGGAACTCATTGAACATTTGCTGGAGTTTGAAAAGAGATTCTTTGGGATGTCAACTCGAGACGTTCGAGCATTAGCTTATGAGCTGGCTGAAACAAATAAGTTGTCACATGCCTTTGACAAAGAAAAAAAAATGGCTGGAAAAGACTGGCTGTATCATTTCCAAAAAAGGCATCCTGAAATTGTTCTTAGAAACCCGGAACACACATCTAAAGCCAGAGCACAAGCTTTTAATAAGCCAGTCGTGTCAGCTTACTTTGAGCTTTTGACACAAGTATTTGACGAGTATCACTTTTCGCCAACAAAAGTATTTAACGTTGACGAAACTGGTGTGACAACAGTGCGTAACATATCAAAAATGTAAGACTACAACCGAAAACAGATTTATTTCTTTTTAATTATAGGTGCAGACTAAATCTTCTAAAGTGTTTGCCTTGAAGGGCCGCAAACAAGTTGGCACTTTGACCTCTGCTGAAAGAGGTGTGTTATCAACCGCAGTTATATGTATGTCCGCCTCAGGATATTTTGTGCCACCAATGCTTATCTTCCCCAGAAAGCGTATGAAAATCGAGCTGATGGATGGGGCCCCACCTGGTTCCACTTTTGCTTGCCATCCCAGCGGTTGGATGCAAACTGAAATTTTTACCGACTGGTTCCGTCATTTTTTAAAGAACACAAAACCAACCAAAGAAGAACCAGTTTTGCTAATCCTTGATGGCCATGTAACGCATACAAAAAACATTGCTTTTATAAAAATGGCAAGGGACAATCACGTTACCGTCCTCTGCTTACCACCCCATTGCACTCACAAGCTGCAACCCCTGGATGTCTCATTTATGGGACCTCTAAACACTTTCTTCTCCCAAGAAATTGAGAAGTTTTTAAGGCAACATCCTTCAAGAGTGGTTTCGCAGTTTCAAATTGCTTCTTTGTTTGGAAAAGCATACCTTAAAGCCGCAGTTCCTAATAATGCAATAAATGGTTTTAGGAAAACTGGTATCTTTCCTGTAGATCCTCACGTTTTTTCTGAAGAGGATTATGTTGCAGCTGAAACAACGAATATTGAACTTCCACAACATGTTGTTGCCGACTCGTTGGAAGAAGATGAAACCGAGGCCCAATTCATCGCAGAAGAAAGACGGGAACAAATATATTCTGCCTCTTCAAATACTTCGGGCACAGCAGTCATTACTAGTAATGAATCACTTCAGAAAGAACCGGGGATCTCTGGCAATAATCCCGAAATTAATACCAGCACGTCTTCATTTCCATTAAAAGGTGTATCAGAGGTTCAAGCTATTCCAAAAGCATCTTCAAGCCCCGATATGAGACGAAAAAACAGGAAAAAAGGGAAATCGGCAATATTGACATCCAGCCCATACAAAAATGAACTTGAACAGAATCAGCTTGATAAAAGTGGCATCCGAAAGGTACTGAAACCGGTCTATAATAAAACAAATGACAAAATGAAAATAAAAACACGAATTAAAAAGAATGCCAAACCAAAAAGTGAGGAACAGGAAACGGACGACGAGGACTGTCCTTGTCTTTACTGCCGCGAAGATTTCAGCAAATCAGTGAAGGGGGAAGGATGGATTCAATGCTGCAAATGCAAGAACTGGGCACATGAAGAATGTGCCGGTTGCGAAGAAATCGATGAATTCTTTTTTTGTGAAAATTGTTCGCAATTGTAAGAAACTGTAACTGACTGACTTAAAATGCAATGAATTTTTACTTTTAATTTATTTATGATTTGTTTATTTTGCTGCCTACTTTGTGTTATTAATATTATTAGTGGAATAATATGCCCTACAAAGTATTTATTTGTTTTTTATACTTTTAATAAAATATATTTATAAAAGTGTCGTCGTTTCATAATTAGTTTCTTGTTATTCTTGTTTAAAAAATGAGTGGTCCATTTTGCCCCATTCAACAATCCGTTTTGCCCCGCTAGTGGGGCAAAAGGGATTGTTGAGGTTGTGTTGTATTTTCGGTTGTGGCTCAATACATCCTTCTTAAACTCGGTTGATCCTTTGCTATGATAACGTTCAAAGATTATGATTTTATTTGCAAAGAGTTTTGATCGATTCCAATGAATGCTAAAAAAGTTATGAATGTAAAAAGCTTAAGTGGTCCTTCTTGCCCCCCTCTCCCCTACATTCGAGACTGTAATCTATCTAGATTACGCTGGAAGACAGCATCGATGGTTGTTCCATATCGTGTTGTTGAAATTTTCCGGTTGGAGTTCATTTGAAGATTACATTTATCTTGCATAAAATCAATAAATGGTTGAGCTTCTGGAGTTGCAAAATTGATATTGAAGTCTCCGCTTATGATCATTGGTAAAAGATGATAATCTCCCTGCAGAATTCTTGAAATTTCTTCTGAGTACGGTGCAAGGACGAAATGGAGAAATTTTATTCCACATCAACAAAAAGCTGAAATTAATATGTCCCAGCTCATAAATGTATGCAATAATAAAAACGTATGCAATGATAAAATGTATGCAATGATAAAACACAGTGACGCATTTCCGTCCCCGCAAGTTAAATGTGTGGAATTGCTCCACCAGATTCCAATAACGCGCGCTTAGATGTTTACACATCAGAAACTCATTTTCACACTGCTCCAACTTTTTCGGTTGTATTTTACGTATGGCTGTAACTGAGGAATAAGCGAGGGACCTTAAGCATAAAATTATATTATATTATAAAATATAAAGGTTTTTTTCCACTGCGCCACGTCTTGCGAATGTCTGGCAAACATCCGAGAGTATAACTGTAATGAAAGAGCCTCTCACTTATCCGCTTGGACTTAGTATAAATTTGTAGATCCCTTTCATTGGTTCCAAGCATAAATGGTTGGTTTAAGTCTGGAGGTTTTCCAGATTTATCCTGGGGGAAATATTTTGAACGTCTAACAACGCTGGCACTATAGTGATGGTGAATTTTGTTTGCAGAGCTTGGCTTTTGAAAGTTATCATACTCGAAGATATAATTCTTGAGCTCTAAGGACGTTAGATCTGATGTGGTTACCGATTGGAATGCACTGGCAGAAGGGTGAAATTCCTGTCGAGCCCCATCCAACTTCATTAAGCAAGTTTTATCGGACATATCGTTACTTAGTGTACAGCAAAATTTGGTCATAATTTTGTTAGGCCTAATTTAGAAGACCTAAATTGTCTCTTGTGGCTTAGGTATTGCCATAACCTTTTTTTGCTTCAGTAATGAACGTATTTTTCTTACATACTCATTACTCATGCTTCAAAAATGTTGAACATAAGTACAGGTCTAGTAAAGTCCTTGTCGCGTGAGTTATTCACGCATGGATGAGGTAACCTACCACCAATTTAATGATATTTAGCGCGACCACCATTCAGTTGATAATATTTGCCTACTTAATACCTACAGCAGCTTTAGAAGAAAACACGCGACTGCGCCGCTTATAGCGCAACAGGATTCCACTCACCAAACCTCTGTCCTAAATATATGCATTTGAAAACAGTTTAACTCGACTCTTCCGAGATGGACTGCAATTTTTACTCGTCGCAAATAAATTTGGCCTAAAGAATTCAAATTATTTTCTTTCTTTAATCGAAAATCCATAGTTGTATGCACGCCAACTTGAGAATTGTATACCTCTCTAGATACAATCCGGCGCGAGGGGCAAAAAAGAACTACATCACCAACACCATTCCAGCAAGAGCACACCGTTCACGAAACCCATAATTTCGAACCAATGGGCAATTTAGCCCTTTAGCATGTTAAACGCAACAAAAAAACCAAAACAGAAAACAATAAGAAACCCAAACCCGAATGCCTCCATAGCGAGAATATTTAAAAGTAAAACAGGAAATCCACCGAAACAGATAAGGAGTCCTGAGCAAGTGGGTACTTGTATACCTACATACACCATACCATCAGCAGGATCAGGCATTAACCTCAAACCGAGTACCTATCCCCATGCGTCATGCTCCCAGTCGAGTGTTTTAAATTATAATTTCCTCCTAAAGGTTGCCCACTCGTCCTTGTTGTTGTTACTCTAGTTGGCTTTGGCTCGTTCGATTGTTTATGTAGTATAAGAGCGAGCCCCAAAGGGGGAACGAAACCGGCCGGCGTCCCGTGGAAACGAGAATGGAAATGCTTACGAAAATCGATATCAACGGCCAACTCTCTGGCGGAATGTTGTAAGCTGTTTATCTCAAGCCACACGCACACAGACACAGCGGCAGCGAGTGAAGGGCCTGCCAACGCAGTTATGTGCATTTATCGATTAAGTTAGCCGAAGAAATCAATATAAGAAGAGTAGATACTCCGCACACTGTCGTGATGTCGACCAAATTGTTTTCGCGTTTGTTTTGGGGTCGTCGTTCTTTTTTTTCTCGGTGGTGTCCAGCGTTCCATTGACCGGGGGAGGAGTTTTTCTTTTAAGCAACATTATACAACAGCTCATTTAAGATTGATTTATGTTTTCTCTTGCAGGATCCCATTCACACCAAACTGGATGCGTTGAGTGCATTTACAACTTACTGTCAACCGGAAGAACGCGGAAACCTCATCAAAATGGATCCCGATTGCTTTGCCATGTCCTCGTACCAGTTCGTGAACTCGTTAGCTTCGTGCTACCCGCAACAAATTAATCCGCAACAAAGTCACCAGCCTAATCCAGTTGCCGCGGCGACGAACAGTCAACCGGGTGCCGGCGGAAGTGGGCCCAGCAGTGGTGCCGGTGGCGGCGGTGGTGGTATTCCCAATCCAACGGGTGGCGGGGCAACGCAAACACCCAGCGCAAATGATTACTTCCCAGCGACTGCAGCCTACACACCGAACCTCTATCCGAACACACCACAAGCGCACTATGCAAATCAAGCGTACAGCTTAGGTGGCAGTTCAGGGGCGCAGCCAAACCCCGCCGATATGGTCGACTACACGCAATTGCAGCCACAGCGTCTGTTACTGCAGCAACAGCAACAACAGCATACGCAACAGCAGCAACAGCAACAACAACAGCAGGCCAGCTGTAAGTATGCAAATGATCCGACAACACCGACCGGCAATAATAACCAATCGATAGCGAGTCCACAGGATCTATCGACACGCGATATCTCGCCGAAGCTGTCGCCCAGCTCGGTGGTGGAGAGCGTTGCCAGATCGCTGAATGCCAAGAATGTGGCAGCTGGAGTGGCTGGTGGCGTTGTAGGCGGCGGCGGCGGCGGAGGCGGTGGTGCTGGTGGCGGCAGTGGTGTTACATCGTCCAATGTTAATAATAATCACAGTAGCAATAGTCATACGACAAATGTTCCAATGCATAGTCCAAACGGTGGTGGCGACTCCGACTCGGAGAGTGATAGTGGCAACGAGGCTGGCAGTAGTCAAAACAGTGGCAACGGCAAGAAGAATCCACCCCAGATATATCCATGGATGAAGCGTGTACACTTAGGACAAAGTGAGTATTGTCATTTATAGATTTAATAAGTTTGAGTCCTTTAGATGCATTTAAAATGGCGGTACAGTCACTGATTTTGAGATCTCCGTCTAGTCCAAAAATTGGAGTCTCTCCTCGTGTTGTGCAATCTGATGGTTGGTCACACTGATGGATATGAAAGGGAGTGCATACATAAGAGCGTGCGACTAAGAGGGTGGAGATTGGAGATCGCTTTGTACCGCCAGTGATGCCAGATCGTGGGCATTTTTCATTTCGAAATAAGCTAAAAAGGGCAAAGAAAGAGCATTTGCAATACTGAATCTTGAAGAAAAACCATTCAAATTGAATATCGTGGAATATTGTGGGTATTTTTCTTACAACAACATGAACAAAAGGGGTAATTTTAAAAATCGTCGTGGGCAAGGTAGTCCGAAAAGTCCGTCATCACTGTGTACCACGATTTTTTAATTTTTTTTGTTTTTTTTTTTTTTGAGTATGTTGGCAAACCCGGGAAAAATTGTTTCTTTACCTGATCCGCTAATATGTGGACTACCTTAGGGAACAACGCAAGAGATGGTGACATTTTTTAGCTGCTATTACCTACATGAGGGCGCTGACTTAACTTTGCGTATTCAGAGTCACGCTAATTTCGATTGTGTTCCGCCGCGCTGTCTTCAGCAAATTATTTCGTCTTCTGAAATCTCCGAAAATGACATAATACAGTTAAAAACTATTTAAGCGAGCCAAGCCAACCACTATGCTGGTGAATGAAACACACGATACCCAAAAGACAACTTGCCTGCGATTACTTGTCTTATATATGAGTTGTATTTTGTATGAGAAGTCCATGGATGAGTTGTATACGTCATCCGATGCGTATTTCTATTTGCATACCTCGCAATTACCTACTATTTACGAAATTTCTAAAAATACCTACCACCATTATAACAAATGTACAACATTTCATTTTCAATATGAAAAAAATTAAAAACTATCCACCCACCCACTCGGTGTCACTTCGCTTTAAAATCATTCAGAGCAATCATACGATTTAGCTAAAATAAATGATCTCCCGAGTTAAAAATTCAAGATCATTTCTTTCACAGGTCTCAGATCAACTAATTTTCGAATTCCCATTCTTTCTTTAGAAAAAAAAAGAAACAATTTGAGAAATAGTTCCACCCAAGAGTTAATTTTTCAAATTTTTCACATTCATTAGATGTACCATGCGTGCCGTCGTCATCCACAGTTGTTTTGCGTATATCCAGAGCCAGACGAAGATATCTAGGTAGTCTCTCTGACTGCTTAAATGAGACTCGATTCGATTCGATGCGATACAATTCGACTCGATGGTATGTAGATAAATCAGGAACGCACTTTTCAAGCACCCTGTCAAAACATGTAAACATCAGTGAGAGGCTTTTTCTTCTGCTTGTTTTTCGTGGAAAAGAAAAATCACTATGCGTTCCAAACGCATCGCACCGATGAAACCGTGGAGGAGTTTCATATTCTATTTTTGGCCTAAAAATCGATTTGTCTTATATAGAGTGCCGATGAAATAGTAGCTTATGAGAAGCGTGACAGCATCATTGATGGACAAATTCACGACCCATATGCAACGGAATAAACAAGTGCTATAAATTATAATTAGAAAATTTCCTCAGACTCTGTCGATGATAAGAGAATGAATCTGAATTGAGGAATTGTCTGCTCTTCAATCTGTCTGAGAGGAAATTTCGCTATACTTGTGAGAAATGATTATCGAAGTAAGTGGAAGTGGATCGTGATTTGTGGTATTTTTCGGATTTTCGTCTCAAATAATGAATGACAAGAAATTTGCCAAATTTATTGATTTTTGTTTTAAATATGTGAGAATATCATTTATGTGAGTTTGACAGTCCAGTGTGAAACAGACGTTTCTGCTACATCAATATGTGATTAAAAAATAACACATTTAAATTACAAAATAAATTAAATCATAAAAATTGGTGGACATTTTTTCTATTTGACGGAATTCTCAAAAAGTGCACGACTGGGTCACACGAAACTTTCTCGTTCATCAAAACTTTGGTTGAGTCAATTTGTAGGTAGGTAAAAGTTCAAAAGCAACCGTATACATAAAATGTAAAAATAGGTAGTGTTAAATAAATTACTTTTAGGATATTCATTCGATATGGCAGTACATTTCAAATAACAATATGAGTCTTTATAAGTTTAACTTTCAGTAACAGGCAAATTTCGCAAATTGTGGTTAAAGAGACAAAAGCGCCTCCTGTACTATTTTATAAGCTCTTACACTTTACAACATTTTTGAGTAGGAGGACAAGCATAGTAGGCAGCGCTACCACTTTGCTACGATCGTAGCAAAATTGCTACGCGATTTCCAATTTGCTACGCACTCTCCCTAAAAACGTCTGTTTGGCTACTTTTTCTTAAAGCACGTAATGTCAATATAAATCTTGTAATTTTTCTTGAAAAAAATAATAATAAAAATAAACGAAAGTAAATTATTTATATTCAATCTTTACTCACTTTTCCACAACAACTTATATTCTATTTTACCATACCCACCAAGTACCCATTTCTTCGGATGTGTTAGTGTTTGAATTTGACTGGAATCTGGCAAGCCAATTTAATGAAAAAACTTCTCGTTCTTGCACATAGCAGCGCAGCTACTGAAAGATTTTTTTCAGATTCAAGCTTGAAAAACTAAACTCATTTAAAATAGAGACAGTAGATAAAATAATGGCTGCAAAATGTTGGGTTTTAAAAAGAAACGAAATATGGGTGTCGAATCTTTAATTTTTTCTAAGAGGTACTTAAAAACTTAATTTTTGAACTTTTAAAAAATTGTATTAATCTAAAAGACTTGCCGGAATTTCTATATGATATTAATTTTGCTATTGGTAGATACAAAGATCCTACAATTATTATAATTTTGAGATATGAACTATTTTTTTTTAAGGCAATGCTTGCATGCAAAGCGCCTTTAAAGTGAAGTTTTTAGTGTTTTTCTTGTTATAGTTTTGTAAAATGTATAGTTTACCAACTATACCTACTACTTGTTCTAATCCTTAAAACCATATTTACTTTGAATAAAGAATTAAGTATATATTTGTTTGTTTTCGAAAAAAAAAATTTTTTTTTGGACTTTTGAGTTTTGCTACGCAAATTAAGTTTTGCTACTCAAATTTGCTACGCAAATTTTTTTCCTTGTGGCAGCACTGGTAGTAGGAGTTTCTGTTTTTTGATCTCTTAGAGCATGATTTTATTTTTGACTGGATGCTAGTTTAAGTTGTCAATGATTGCAGGTAGCACTCCTGGATTTGCCAGTAGGCAGTATAGGCCGTGGCCTTTGGGCGACAGCGTCCTAGGAGCTGCAGCATCATAGGAGCGGCAGATTTCAGAAGACGCTCACTCGATTTCAGAGAATAAAAGTCAAACAAGTTCACCGGTTTTCTCATGGCTTTTTACGTTAAATCCCTATAGAAGCTCATTCCTATCGAAAATTATCATTCCTAGGTACATACTGTAATTGTATCTATTTTATCTATATTACTGCGTGAGTGATGGATGAGAGTATAGGGATGTGCCAAACCTGATGAAAAATTGAATTCTTTAGTTGTTCTCTACATAGAAGCAGAGAAAATGGACAACATTTATACTATGATGATATTATAGATGATTTTGCTATTAAAAAGTCCCGTTCTAATTCTTGTTTATTTTTTACGCTCTTTCTTAATGACCTTTCTTTCGTTTATTTAACTTTAGTGCCTTCCTTACTACAAATGAAAAATTATTATTTTGGAAAGGAACATTGGGCGGCGGAAATAAAGTGACATACACTCAATTAAAAAATATAAATCCGGCACTAGCAAGAAGTGTTCTTAATAGATCGATATCTTTATCTATACCAATCTAAGAATTTAGAGATTTGTTTTTGAATTTGCTTTAGCAGTTATAAACTGAATATACCGATGGACGTTTGTGGGGGTGGAAATGAAGTGTTATTTTCTGATTGTTTAAACTCCAAGAAGTTGAAATTATTCTAAGATGCATTTTTAATATAATGGTTGAAAAAAAAAATGTTATGTCGGAAATATTTGCTTAAAATAAGTTGTTGTAATTGCATTTTTATCGGCAGTATTGAGTTTATTGAGATATTGAGTTTTCCAAAAAATATGCGAACACTGATCGGTAGGTAATATTTTTTTAAAAATAATTGGAAAACGGATTTATTCGATTAAAAAAAAAAATAGTAAATCACCTTAATGAGAAATACTTTATTATCCTAAATATGTATTTTTATTAAAATCTTTAGAGCGTTTTTTGTAAAATTAGGCAGTCAAAACAGTAAAAAATGTTTTAGTTTTAAAAATACTATTCCTGAACTATATCGCTGAAAATTGAGTATTAATAATATTGTATTGGCATCACTTCATTTTCAAGGTTTTATGTAACTTTAAAACTGGGTTTTGAGATATGACAATTTTCTTAAATTACCGTTTCTGATGATTTGAATTAAAAATTTAGGACGCAATAATTTTCAAAACGTCAATTTTACTCTGAGTATATACATTTTGGTCAAAATCGTTAGTGCCGTTATCAGGTAAACTTAAGAGATATACCTACCATATTTAAAACTGAGCTCGCCATTAAGTTAGAAATGGCCATATTGCATTAGAAATTCATTTTTGTTACAATAGTATGGACCGTTTTCGATATTATGTCCATAATTTGTTTGCCAAAAACTGGGATGCAGTCATGGTAACCTCAGCTACTTAAGCTTAAATATCAATTTTGGTGCAAAACTGGTATGAACATTTTATATTCGAAGTATCATTAATAGTGAGGTTAACATGAAAAAAACACGTTCCCGAACTCTAAGCCCCCAAACTAAAAATCCGAAGCTTGAACGAAATCCAGGCAGCCATTTAGGCTGCAGGTCTCGGGACATAGACAAACAGAGACGGACACTGGACAGGCGTAAAGAATTTCGAGACAGACATCTTTGACTTCCTCTGTCATTATAATGTCAGAATTGATTAACATCTCGAGTTCGAAATTTTGTACGCATACCATACCCTTTTCTTACTTTACATAATCGAATCGAGAAAGTTATAAATTGTTTTCGGACATCAAAATCAACTAATCCTATAGATGGCTTTAACTGTTTCCCCTTCAGACTTCTTTGGTCCTCTTGAAAATGTGACAATTCAAGTCCTGGGATACAACATACCGGCAAGATACTTCGCTAAATATTGTTGTCAAATGTTGTATACCAGTCATTTCAAAATGAATCAGATTGGGTTCTGCAAATACAGTCAGGTACGCCACAAAACAATGTCTTTGGATAAGCTCACCATACCTCAGTCTATTTTGTTTTCACTTAAAGATTGCTCACCTGCTCTACTGAACCTTGACAAAGACAATCGCATTGTGAATGCCTTGAAAAGGTACACAAATATCCAAAAGCATTCGCCTAAGTTCCTCCAGTTCAACCAGAAAAAAATACCACACCAACACATCGTGTGGTCCAGAGCCAGTGCTGATGAGTCTGTAATTAAATTCCATCGATGCATATAGAAGCAGCAAAAATAAAAGCACCGCACTCTTTCGCCTTTTAATTAAATTTTAATGTTGCAACACATTAGGTACCTACAATGCGCGTTTGTGATTAATTTCCCCTCGAAAGTACATCCCAACACACGCAAACCGCGCTTCACTCGCCACTCGCGCACAATGGAGGGCATCATGTCAAACCAGAAGTTTAACCAGCCAGACAAATGAATAGACCTGCAGTCTCTATCTACCGCGCGACTGCACGAATCTGATTCCCTAGTCAAATAGATACGGAAAGATGGATAATCTTTAATGGATTACTGCCTCCGCTCAGGAGCAAGCACTGATCATATTTTGAAGGCGCATTACCACCTCTAACTGTACCTCTGGCTGTGTGTCTGTGTGCTGTGTGTGTGTGTACAAACTTGGCAACCTCAATCACTCGCCTAAAGATTGATTGATCTTCCGATTGATTGGTTGGGTGAAGTGAATTCGCATTAATATAGTAGATGCTGTGTACAGATACCAAGAGGTGATGATGATGATCGTGATGTGAGTGGTGCTAAGAGGCAAGTGCACCATGGAGCACTTGATGGGTATATGGGTGGGGTACTGCCCGTTGGTGTATTTTTAAATTTATTTTTTTCGGAAATTGACCTGCCTGCAAATTTGAGTACATGACGCGAGTTAAGTATCCATAGCAAAACATATTGAGAAAAAAGATAACATTATTTGTATTCAATGATATCTTTAGTCTCTAGTACAGTCTTGCACACAACGCTACAATGATAACATATGTAAAAGAGATAATATCGTTTGTATACAATGTTGGAATATTATCTCTTCTTCATTATCAAGCAAGACGATTGTACGCTTGGGTCTCCTTGTAGATAGATAAGAAAAGTATATAAATACGACTGTATGATGAATTTATCAACAGTCTTATTGTAACTACATAGTAGCCTTAAGCTCCTTTTAGAATTAGTAAAAAGTATTTCAATAATAAAGGACATAGTTCCAAATAAATATTGTTTAATTTTAAAAGTAAGAAACAAGTGTTTTAATTGGCGATCCTGCCAGGAGGTTAAATATACTTTTTAACTTCAATCGAGCGGACCTCGGGAACAAGTAGTGAAATCTAGTATAAACAGAACACTCGCGTTACCGGTTACAAGAATTACCTAGCATAGCAGGTACAAATATAGCTTCTTCGTACGAAGCAGCAAAGCAATTCAGTGAAAGTGTATATGTGGAGAAAAAAAACACACAAATTCGACGACAACAGACACGAGTTCAAAATGGAACAACTCGCAGTATTAATGGCAAGATTAGAAGCTTTAGAAACCAGGAGCAACACAGTAACACAAACCCTAGAGCACACACGCACAGAGAATGCAAGTAAAATCTGGATTAGGCATAGTACCAAACATACCTGTGCTAGAGGAAATAAGAACCACATATACAGATGGTAGTGAAATACAGTTAGACGCATTTAAAAGCCTACCTATTTTCAACGGCGATCAATCAAATTATCGGTCGTGGCGCGAAGAAGCATCCAGATTAATGGACAGCATTAAAAACTTCAAAACACACAGTGATCCGCCGAATATAATCGACAGACTAATTAAAAATGCTAACGACGACGCAGTTCGTATATTCATTGATGGTATGAGTGACAACTTTACAAGAGGATCATTATATTCAGCTACAATAAATGATCTAGAACACGCATTCGCAATTGCTCGCAGAATAGAACATGATAATGTGCACAGGCATTTACATCTCACTCAAGATAAGCACCACAAAAATATGCCACATGAACGCAGAAACGAAAGAAGACCAAATTATTCGAGCCAAACAACGAATTATCAACCCCAGAAGCAATACGATAATATGCAGCAACACAATCAAGGACCACAGCCGATGGAGATAAACTCGAGACAAATTGTACATGCACAGCGACAAAATTGGAATCAATACAAACCCGATGTATATAATCCACCAGCGAAACGTGAACACAGCGGGAGTTTCAACACACACAACAGACCGCAACGATCTTATCAGCAGAACTTCAAGCAGCAGAGAGTAAATAACTCCCGACAACAACGCAGAGACGATGTCAGCAGTACATATGCAGAAGCAGATGAAACGGAATGTATGGTAAATAATAACATAAGAATAGATCATTTAAACTAGTAGACGGGTTGCCCTGCTTAAATTTAACTAGTACTATTTCTAAGAAAATTTATAAAATTCTTATTGATACTGGTGCAACCCATAATTACATTAATAGAAAATGCGATTCTAGCAAAAAAATTAAAATTAAACCTATAAAAATAAAAACAATGCATGGTTATTCTATGGTAGATACAAAGAAAGTAGTTAGGATATTAAAGAAAAATATAACATTTTTTGAATTAGAGGATATTCAGTCTTTTGATATGATATTAGGATATGAAGGACTTAAAGTTCTAAACGCGGAAATAAATTTCAGTAATATGACTCTAACTACCATAAGCAGTGTCGAATCTATTCAGAAAATTAATTACATAATTGGGGAAAATAATATTTATAAAGCAGACATAGATAGACTGATGAAGATTAATAACAGCATAGGACCGTTACCCTTTACAGATACTATAGAAGCAAGCATTAGGACGACCAATGATAATCCGGTTTATGTTAAACAATATCCATATCCCATAGCAGATAACGAATTCGTAAACAAAGAAATACAGAAACTCTTACATGACGATATAATAGAAAAAAGCCATAGTCCTTATAACAGTCCCATATGGACAGTACCTAAAAAAGGTTTGGACGAAAAAGGAAAACCAAAACGGCGCATGGTTGTTGATTTCCAAAAACTTAACGCTCACACTGTAACAGACAGATACCCCATTCCGGATGTCAACATGACAATTCAAAATTTAGGTAAAGCCAAGTACTTTACAACATTAGATTTGGAGTCAGGTTTCCACCAAATTAAAATCAAAACAGATGATAAAGAAAAAACAGCTTTTGCTATAAATGGCGCAAAATATCATTTTAAACGAATGCCTTTCGGGCTCAAAAATGCACCAAGCATATTTCAGAGATGCGTGGACGACATTTTGAGAGACTTTGTAGGTAAATTCGTACACGTTTACATTGATGACGTATTGATATATTCTTCATCTGAGGAAGAACATATACAGCACATAAGTCAAGTATTCGACGTACTCAATAAAGCCACATTAAAAATATCTGATGAGAAAAGTAAGTTTTTTCAAGAAGAAGTAGAATACTTAGGTCACATAATCAGACATGGTAGAATCACTACGAACCCTGAGAAAATAGCAGCTATAGAAAATTTTCCAGTCCCACAAACGGTAAAGGATTTGAGAGGATTTTTAGGTCTTACAGGTTACTATCGTAAGTTTATAAAAGGATACGCAAGCATAGCCAAGCCCCTGACATTATATTTACGAGGAGATAACGGTAAAGTAAACAAAAAACAAAGTAAAAATATTAAGTTAAATCTGAATGATTCAGCATTAGAAGCGATTAGAATTTTAAAAAATTATTTGAAAGAACAAGTCGAACTTTTTCAACCGGATTATAGTAAACCATTCGAGCTTACTACTGATGCATCCAACATAGCTATTGGAGCCGTACTAAGTCAGAATAAGCAACCTATACACTTCTTGTCAAGAACACTGAGTAAGACAGAAGAGAACTATAGCACAAACGAGAAAGAGCTATTAGCGATCATATGGTCCTTACAAAAACTCAGAAACTACATATATGGTATAGCAGACTTAACCATATATACCGATCACCAGAGCCTTATATATTCTGTATCAGAAAAAAATCCCAACACAAAGCTGAAACGTTGGAAGGGAATCATTGAAGACTTTGGAGCAAAATTAGTTTATAAACCAGGAAACCTAAATCTTGTAGCTGACGCATTATCACGTCAACGCATAAATACTTCTACCATAGAAACAGCACATTCAGCTGAAAGTTCTTCTAATGATATAATAAAAACTGTGAATCAGCCTTTTAATGCATACACTGCACAGTTCGAACTTATTGAAGATATAACAAATAATATCGAAACACAAATCTATTTTAGTAACAAAATAAGACTCATAATAAAGTTTAAGGACAAAGACTCTTTACTAAGGCAGATGAAAGAAGTTATACAACCCCAAAAGATTGTAGCTTTGCATACGAAATTTGAAAACATATACAAATATGGTGAAAACATAAAAAAAGAATTCCCACTAGTAAGATTTATATTCACACCAAGAAAACTTCAAGACGTGACAAATTTGGAGGAACAACTAAAACTTGTAAGGGTAACTCACGAAAGAGCACACCGAGGGTTACGTAACAATATACAAGAAATCTCAGAGAAATATTACTGGCCCGATCTAAATAAACAAGCAAAGAGTTTCAACAGAAAATGCATAGCATGTCTATTTGG
Organism: Cheilosia urbana; assembly: GCA_946477585.1. Taxonomy (NCBI): domain Eukaryota; kingdom Metazoa; phylum Arthropoda; class Insecta; order Diptera; family Syrphidae; genus Cheilosia; species Cheilosia urbana. Next base: position 130,807,866 of record OX297853.1, on the reverse strand, counting down.
AAAATATGAAAGAAAACCTATCAGAGAACCTCTGAATAATTCAGAAATACCAACACATGTGGGAACACACATTCATATGGACATATACTTCAACGACAAGTATACTTTCCTTGTAACAGTAGATAAGTATTCTAAATATAGCAATAGTGAAATTATAATAAATAAACTAAACTCAGCATCCAAAAAAGTGATCGAACGTCTAAATAAAGGAACTCGACACAGAGAGTATAAAAAAGGAGATAAGATAATGGTAAGAATCACAGGTCTTAGAAAGAAATCTAACGCCAGATACATAACAAGAATAGTAGAAGAAGATAAAGGAGACACTGTAATCTCTAAAGAAGGAATAAAAATTCACAAGGATAACATAAAGAATTATCATTTTTCAGATGACGAAAATATTAATATTCCTAACATTACTAGGAATTGTACAGAGTCAAGAAGGGCAAGGAAACGTTCAAATAACTGAGTTACTAAACAAGAAGTTTATACTTACGCAAACAGATGACGTGTATTTATTCAAAGAACAAACTTATTTGTTACATGCCACCAACCTGACTTCGATATTTCAACCTTACGTAAATATCGTAACTAGTAAATATCAACCTACACAAGAAGAAAAAATTTGGTTAAGTAAAATTAAGAATTTAGCAGACCAATTACAAGAACATACTAGGCATACTAGATCAATTAACTTTTTAGGAACAGCTTTCAAATATGTGTTTGGTAATCCTGACCATTATGACTTAGTTAACATAGAAACGAGTATAAATAATCTCATAGAAAACAATAATAAACAAAAAACTATAAATTCTAGATTTGAACAAATTTTGCAACAATTCGAAGGTCAGAGCCTTAAAGAACATTTAGTAATAGAACAAGTGTACGAACAATTATTATTATTGACCAGAACAATTAATGCAGCAAAAAATAATGAATATTTATCAGAAAGCCTAGACTTAGATGACATTAAAAATATTATTCAACATGAAATAATTCAAGTACCCATAATAAATATACTTGAGTACTCTAAAATATTATTAGCTAGAACTGATGAATTCTTCATCACAATATATAAATATCCAGTTCTAATTAAATCATGTAAATTGTATAAAGTAACACCTTTAAATTCAAAACATGGAAAAATCATTACAGATAAAACAATTGCCTTATGTAACCAAACTTATTTAAGAACAAGAAATTGTCAAAATCATCTAAGTAAAAACATTTGTGAAATTAACTTTGAAGAAGAAAATTGTCTTATTCCACTTTTAAAGAATATAACTTCAAAATGCAACATTAAACAAGAATACGATTACGACTTAGAAATTGAATCCGGTGTTATGTTATTAAGCGGTAAGCATAAGTTAAATAATCAAACAATTAATGGTATAAACTTAGTTACTTATGAAAATACTATAAATCTAGACGATAAAATATACAAAAACATGCATAAGCAAATTAAAGAAGTTATATTAAGAAATCATAATTCAGAGTCTTACATCGACCAAATAATTAAAGAAGATACAATGTACAAATTCGATAACATAGATACTTTAAAAAAACTAATTATTCCTTTTGAAGAAAAACCGATATTATCAACTATATACACAATTGTAACACTGATTGTTATTCTAGCATTTACGTACGTAATGATAAAAACTATACAATGTATAACAGATCGTCAAAAACAAAAAAAGATTGACGCATATAACAAAACTTATGAAAGAGAAATGTTAAAAATAGCGTCGAAAAATCGGGACGATTTCGTTTAACAAGGGGGGGAGTTAAGTATCCATAGCAAAACATATTGAGAAAAAAGATAACATTATTTGTATTCAATGATATCTTTAGTCTCTAGTACAGTCTTGCACACAACGCTACAATGATAACATATGTAAAAGAGATAATATCGTTTGTATACAATGTTGGAATATTATCTCTTCTTCATTATCAAGCAAGACGATTGTACGCTTGGGTCTCCTTGTAGATAGATAAGAAAAGTATATAAATACGACTGTATGATGAATTTATCAACAGTCTTATTGTAACTACATAGTAGCCTTAAGCTCCTTTTAGAATTAGTAAAAAGTATTTCAATAATAAAGGACATAGTTCCAAATAAATATTGTTTAATTTTAAAAGTAAGAAACAAGTGTTTTAATTCGCGCTAATCACCATTAAAAATGGCCGTCTAATAAATCAAAAGAGAATTGTATGTATACACGCTTTGGAAGAGAGCAAAGAACTCCAGTGTGACCTAGAACTTGTTCCGCGCAAACCAGATGAGTACAGATACTCAGGCTCACATCATGCTATCACTAATTTTAGTTCAATTAATTCCATTGCCTGTGAGCGATAAATTCATGGAAGTTATTTCTTTTTTCGTGAAAAGAAGGAAACCCCAAGAGAACTTGAAGTAAGCACTCATGCTGATGCTCATGCTCAAAAGCCGAAACCACCTAATTAGCGTGATCGTTTCGATCGAAAAAAAAGTAACGAAACTGCCTTTGGCTATTACCTGACAAGATCGGAAAAGTTATTCGTGATAATCGCGAGCACTTTATGTCTGGAAAAGGATATTTTTATATTTTTTTAGGAAACTCAAAAAACTTATGCAATCAATTATTCAGACAGGTAAAATGCTAATTATGACAAATTATATAAATAACTTGTGGGAGTAGGTATTTTCTTCTTTCTTTTTTTCTCTGTAAGTAGGTACGCTGCAATTCATTCGGCGAGTGCCTTCAGCACTCGATGGCAAGTGTCCAAATCGAATTAATCAGACAGTCTTTAGAAGCGATGCGATGTGAAGTGAGGGTATTTTTCTTTTATCGAAAATTCATTTACAGTTGCAAGTTTTTGTATGCAAATTTGAAATATGATAAGATTTGTAAGGGGGTCATGTTTGGTGTGATTAATAAACTTCTTTGATGAGCGAGCACTTAAATAGAATGATAAACTGTCCAACTGTATTGAAATTAATTATATTAATTATATTGCCCGTTTGATTTCTTTCAAAATGTGTAAAGGAATTATTATTTTACTGTAATTAGAGAGGTTATTGTGGCGATTTATGCAAGACCGCATTAGGCCAAGCCGGTGCCCTTGGACACACGCGAAATTGGGGCCCTATTGGAAAGTAAAAGAGGGAACGACAAACAGCTTTTTTGACTGAATGTTTAATTGTCATTTTTGAATTAACTACAAACATAAAAAATAATTTTTATAATGAAAGAATTAAAATAAAATTTTCTATTAAACTTAATTTTTGGTCTGTAAGAATATTTTGATTAATAAAAAAACTCAAGTTTAGAATAAAATAACGAAACTGAGCTAGAAAAATGTAGACGATGGCGAAATGCGGAATTATCTATACATATTTCCTACCTGGCAATGCCACATCTTCTGTAGAAATCGACGTCGACAATGTCATTGGCTTATCACTATTGTCATAAAGACGCTAACAACTCCATCATTTTGTATTTTCTACAATTTTTTTTTTTAAGCTATGTAACTACTTACCAAAATAGAAAAAAAAAAATATGTATAAGTGAATATCTACCTTCATTTCAATTTATTTAACAATCTGTAAAAGTTACAATAAGACTTGGTCTTTTATAGTACAAAGAAAGTTTGTGTGAGGTAACAAATTTATTATATTTTTTTATATTTATTTGTCTAGCCTATGACACTCCGGGAAAGAATACCAATTTAATGACACCGCACTCTTCAAAATCGGTCAAGCCGGTTGGGCTACAGGGCGTCACGTAGGAACGTACATAGGATACGCGCGAAACACATAACCCTCCCTGTGTGCACTTGTACAGTCGGGTAAAAAGAGGTAGATGTGAAAGGAAAAAAAGAAAAAAATGAAATAGAGAGAAATAGAAAAGGAAAATGAGAAGCAATAGAAAAATGACTTAAGGTATGTGCCGAAAAAAAACGTATAACCTCAGATTTCAAGTTATTATTTCTATGAAAGCCTTTGATATGCAAAGGCAAAGAATTCCATAGCCTGATTGTGTGAATGTAAAACAGTCCGCAAGAGTTGAGATATTTGTAGGACGGAATGTTAATGTTCATGGTTCTATGAGATTGAGAAAATTCTAGTTTTTGATAAAGGTAGGGAGGGGACTTGGTTGTAAAGACCAGTTGCAGTTCCTATCATTTATGTAAAAGGTAAGAGTACATCCAAGAAAGTTATTGGCCAAAGCGAAGATTATATCCCACCTACGAAGACCATAAATGTAGCGGATGGCGTCATTAAAAGTTACTTGGAGTGTATGCATTGATAGCGAGTCAGGATTGGGGTAAACAACATCCGTATGTGCGACCAATTACAATACTAATGTGCTTATAACACGAGAGATTGCGATGAATAATGAAACCGAGACGGATAGCAGATTCAACTAATTTTAGTTTGCAATCTGAAAGCCAAATGTTTGGAACAATATCGTGTTCAAAAAATTAGCTTTTAATCGGTATAGCCAAGCATTTGTTTGGGTTGAGAAAGTCCATTATCTACTGCCCAATCATTAATTGCAGATAAATCCTCATTAAGTAACAACAAGTTCAGAAATTTGTTTAAAAGGTACGGAAATTCGGATCTAAGCATCATCAGCGTAAAAATATATGAAACAGTTTTTGTCAGGTGCCAAGGTTGAACCCCAAGCTACTTAAGCTTGGATACTGAGCAACTATCACCAACAATTACTCCTTGCTTTGAAATCTATTACAAAGGAAATTCTGCAGTAACTCAACAGCCTTATCACTAAACTTGAAATATTTTTTTAGTTTCCAGCAGAGGATGTCAAGATTAATTATGGTAAAAACGGTACTGGATTTAAGGTTAGAAAGATTTCTTTTTGGAATTGCAATGACCAGGATAGTTAATTCTGGCATTAGTTTGCTTGAAATTGGTCTTTCTTTTATTTTGTAAGGTTCCGTACTCAAAGGGGAAAAAACGAACCTTATTAGTTTCGCTTTTGTCCGTCTGTCCGAACCCACTAGAACAATTTTTTACTTAGGTCTATCTCGGAAACTAACGAAAAACATCCGAAACGAAAATTACCAATGGTAGTAATACGTCGACTGATTTTTGAGTAATCAGTCTGTTTATTTCTTGATTGAGAAAAAAATTGATTCTATTCTTTTTTGTAGTTCATGCTCGTAGCTATATGTGCCGAAGAAGTTTTGCCGAAAAGTTACTACATATTTTAAAAGAAATTTAAAAAAAAAAAACAGTCGAATCACTATATAAAGACTCTCGGTGATTAGAGTGTGTTCTCTACTCTTGCGCTTACATTCATGTGGTTTACCTCAGCTGCAAAAAAAAAACTTCGCAATTTCCAACTCTAAGGAAGTACGAAACCTGCGGTGCTCGAGTGACCCTCTTACTTGGCCGGTTTTTAATGTGTAAACATCTAAGCGCGCGTTATTGGAATCTGGTGGAGTAATTCCACACATTTAACTTCCGGGGACAGGGAATGCGTCACCGGGCTTTAACATTGAACATTTTATCATTGCATACGTTTTTATCATTGCATACATTTATGAGCTGGGGCATATTAATTTCAGCTTTTTGTTGATGTGAAATAAAATTTCTCCATTTCGTCCTTGCACCGTACTCAGAAGAAATTTCAAGAATTCTGCAGGGAGGTTATCATCTTTTACCAATGATCATAAGCGGAGACTTCGATATCAATTTTGCAACTCCAGAAGCTCAACCATTTATTGATTTTATGCAATAAAAATTTAATCTTCAAAGAACTCCAACCGGAAAATTTCAACAACACGATATGGAACAACCATCGATGCTGTGTTCCAGCGTAATCTAGATAGATTACAGTCTCGAATGTACATATCTATCTACTACCACAATCCGATAGTATCTATTCTACCGAAACTAGCACAGAACGAATAAATTATTGTTATTTCATAATATATCCAGAATACGGTTATTACAATTCCCTTTTTTCTCAATGACGTGTTTCAAGCCACACACATACCGCACGCACTGTGTTTACATACATACATACACATATTTCGGGACTATTGGATACAGTCGCACCAATTTTTTTTTTTTTTAATATGCAGGCTATTCAACTGAGCCGAAAGTTCAGTCAAAATAAAGATAAACAAACATTGGAATCTTTAAATAATCGGTACTGGATTGACAAGTGTTTCACAAAGCGGTTATCATCCCCAAATTAAAAAAAGGCGACAGTCGCCTTGGTTTTGTAAACTAGCTTGCGACAGGTTCAGAAACTCGATTGCATTAAATCGGCCATTGTCCACCATCAATACGTGCACTACTAATCGACCAATATCGTCCATCAGTTCATCCAACTCAAATTTGAACAAACAAATGTTTAACCTCTTCCGCTATTGCCCAAACTAACGAGGTTCATGTTAAAACATAATTCCAATTAAAATTTAACATTTTAGTGGTAAGTGCGTTCGGGTTCCTGTCAGCTAACTCAACTATGCACTTGATCAACATGTCTGATTTTTTTAAAAAATAAGTTCTTCGAGTTTGTCAACTTTGTCGGTAGAGTTCATGAAAGCGTTGTTACCCTCGTACACTCAACCATCATGATTGAATCATCATTGGTTGAGCAACCAGTAAAACACACCAAATTTCGTTTTACACAACACAACTGATGTCATAGAAAAAACTCAACTAGTTGATCGACGGATAGAACAATAATGTGCACAGCATTATTGTGAAAGTATTGCTCAACGCGATGCTCAGCTATGTTCAACGAGCAACAGGAACTTTTACACTACCAGTGCACTTTTTTTCACTTTTTTAGCAACGCCTTAAGACCTCGAATCGAATCAAACGTAAAGCTGAAAGCATCGTACATTAAGAGTTGAATGCGTTGAATTCGAAATTGAGGATATCCGTACTTAGATTAGAGAGTGGACGACGGGCATAATCGGTGCGTACTAGTGGGCTTCTTTTTTCTTTTTCTTTTTTGTCCGGCAGATCGACCAACATTTCACACTCGACCAGATAGTGCACAGATAGGAGGCCAATGCGGAAGGCATCAATATGGAAGCCACTATCTTCAACCGGCTCAGCTACTCAAATATGGACACGATACCTATTATAAAACAAAATCCATTGTGCTACTCGAACTTAAAAGAGACTAGGTACCTGTTTAAAATAGCTGAGCTTCGTACCTATCACATAAACAGAAGAAAACCGAATCATTTTCTACTTCTAATGCTGAGGGCGTAGACAACGCCATCAAAAAAGGATCTTCCTTTAGTCTTACACAGAATATAGGTCGAGTCGAAACGCAACTGCTATATAAAATTGTTTTCGTTCACTAAATTCTTTTGACAGCCATGAATTGCGATAGCCACAACATATAGGTTCGAGAACTATTTTCTGTCAAAAATTGAACTAAAGTGCTGCATGAATATGACAATCGGGACGACTTCGTCACTTGGTCTAACAGGTATGCGTAGAATAAAAAACTTGCCACGCTGAGGTAAATTTTGTTCTTTAGGTTTTGTCGGAAAATTGTATCGAATCATAACAAACCTAACAAGAAGTAAACCTCAGAGCTCAGACGAGATTCGTCACTTTTAGATGAGATTTTAAATTTCTTGTTCAGTGTAGGGAAAAATGAATTTAAAAGTCGAGAATCAATTTGCGCATCTCCCACAAAAAAAAAGCCTTCACCGCGGAATAATGAATCTTATTATCCAACTAACACCTTTCTGGCAAAAATTTCAAGCCACTTCGTGCCAATTTGCTACAAAAAAAAAAAATAAATTAAATTAAGAATATCACTTGCAATTATCTGCGTTTCTCTTTGAAAGTTTCCTAATAACTATTTAAATGTTTGACGTGATTATATATAATAAACTTCCTTACAACAAAAGGTGCACTGCACGCAAGCAGCATGCATACCCTTACTCAAAAAAAAAAAAAAAAAAACACAGTCATGGTCAAAGCACGACTGCCAATTTGATTAACCGCTCAATGGCTACTTTGCATACTCACACGACTGAGTAAACATGACCAATGAAATTGTTCTCTGCGTAATTACAAAATATGCACATTCGCGGGTTACCAATACTAAGTGAATTCTTCTGTTGTATAGTTGTATAGGATATGGACCACGATACAGTGGCCCTACTAATAGAGCAATTTTCTATAACCTTCAAGCGTGCGAGACGCCAGTAATTCACTAAATATACACATACAACGCATGCTGGCCGAGTCTCAATGCGTGCATGCTTGATTGGTTAAGGATAAAACACCTGTACGTGTACAGGTACACCCAGGAAGACCCCCTTCGCCGACGCCATTTCCGAGCGTAGTTAGTAATTTCGTTTAAATTTGCATGCGATGGACTTGCTTGAAACGAAAGCCCGAATCCAGTCCAGTATGCGACCATAATTATAATAAAGAAAGCAAAAGATAACAAAGGACTTGCCCCTACTGGGCCTGTCATCGTATATCGCCAACCATTCATTTTAAATAGAATGCAGACCAGTTTTGCGGTGTTATGTATGCGAATAATGCGAAGCCGCCTTCGTATGTGACTAACAATCTGGTTTTGCCGATATCGCTGAAACGACATACGAGTATGCGTAATTAGTTTCCAAGAAGACGACACGCTAGCAACAAGTTTTTGATTATGTGCGTTGATGCGGTTGCAATTTGCATCGATGTTCGACTCTTTTAGGTAGGTAATTATGATGAGTCTAATCGATCAGATTTTTATTGGCAAGAAGCCGTAGGCCAAATGCTTATTGCACGCAGTTTGTTGTGTAACATTAGGATGAAATCTATTTCCATATAGTGGAACTTGTTTGACAGGAATAATAATTTTTCCACATTAATTCGAAACGCGTCAGCTTTATTCGGAATAATAGGAAAGAATTTTGTGCTTCTGCAAGGTCGTAATAAACTTTTGATGAAAATTGAGCCTCAATTGACCGCTAGTCACATCTGCAAGTTGCTTGGTTGGTTTTTCATTCGCCATCCGACGATCCTTCGAAAATTCCGCTTTAAGGCATCGACTTGATTTTATTTCAAATCGAATACGTCATTATAAAATAAATATCAACATTTTTGCCGAAATCAATACTCACTTCGAATGAAAGTGTAAAATATAAGGCAAACATTTTTGTGCTTTGTAAAGTCCGGAGTCAAATTCTGTACGGCGAAAAAGTTGAAATGCTTTCGTGTGCGCGAATAATTTTCTCTAAGTTGTTGAAGTTCGTGCAAACGATAAAAGTCTTACAGAATCTGACACCGAACTTTGCGAAGCATAAAATGTTTCCCTTACATAGAAATAGCTTCGTTGCGCATGCCGTCGAGTTTGAGAACCTTCCCGGCTCAATAATAATGAAGATTTATATATAGATATCTATGCATGAGCAGTAATCTAGACGGCATATGAACGAATGCAAAATTGTGTTACGTCTCAGAACTCCTTGCGATGTAAAATCTGTCTACGCGCACATTATCGCACACAAAATAGTATAAGCGCACATTAGGTGTGCGATACCTATAAATCAAGTGCATTTTCATATTATTGTAAAAGCCTTGAAAGATAGTAATGACTGCTTTATAGAATTCTATTTTGCAATGGAGCTTTTGCACACAAAAGTGTGCGTTTCTCTCTACGAAGGACTAGTAACATCTTGAGAGGTTTGCCGATTTTCGCATATTACTTGGAAATATTCTTCCAAGCCCATGCATGTTGACATGATGTCCTTTTCGCTTAAATACCTTGCGTGTCCAATTCTTACTTACTTACTTAAGGTGGCGCTACAGTCCGGGGTAGACCTGGGCCTCAACCAACAAGCGTCTCCAGCCAGCACGATCTTTGGCCAGCCATCTCCAGTTTCGCCCGCTAAGTTGGTTAAGGTCCCCTTCCACTTGCGTGCGCCACCTGAGTCGCGGTCTTCCTCTACTGCGCCGTCCCTCGGGTGTGGATTCGAAGATCGTGTCCAATTCACTTGTTCAAATTACCAACCATAGTGGTTTATAGTGCGGTTTCACTTGCATTCCTGCCCAGCATATGGATGTTTACCTACTGATACTAAGCACTTGATAACGTCCATTAAAATATCACTCCTCCACGTTCAAGCATCAGTTTAAAGTCACACAACTCTCAAATATTCCCATCAATGGCAAACGACATCAAAGTCCAGTCACATAGACTAAACGAAACTTCTTCATTAACCCATCGTCAAAGTGCACACGCGGTCCAATGAAATAAACGAAAAGCTTCACATCTTTTAACACAAAAACCATCCAACGGTTCGCGTTTCATAATATGCATCTTTCAACTGGCCCGCTGAATAAACATCAACGTTTCGAATAAAACTTAGCGCCATGCATCTTTAAGTTTTGAGAATTTCCTTGGCATCTTTTTGCATTGTGCCTTCTAATTTACCACGCATTGTCGATTGACTGTTTCATAGGCGTATACCATATACACACAGGGCGATAGAGGAGATACATCTCACTTTCTAAATATTTTCAGAAACAACAACGAAAATAGATTCACCAAAGTTAATCTGGGAATTAAGTCAACAAGACTGTGTGATTACCTACCGCCACTTTGTGTCTTATGAATATACACTCGCACTGGTTTTCTGTTCTGTATAAACAGACAAGCTCAGCGTCTCTCGGGATCTAGAAAAACTAACAGACTTTCAAACAAACAAATATTTATACTAGCGTGCGAATATTTCGATTTAAGTCTTGCCTCCCTCAAGTGAATTATTTTAAAAATACATTTCTCTTTCGAAAGAATTTGTTGTTTTTTTTTTTCGAAAATTTTCTAATATTATGTTCGCGAGTGTGACTAACAAGATGACCGAAGGCACACCCGCTGCCGGCTGTTGCACGGGCATCGCAATCGCTATATTGCCCAGCTGACACGACTTGTTCTGCCTCTGGGAGTACAAGTTCGGTACGAGTAGACATGTGCGGTATTCGACTTGTCAAAAGTTTCAGAAAAACAATTGTCAGTCAGTCCTAGTATTGTGTTATAGGGGTGGACGAAGTTTCCCTTTTCATGTTTCGTGTTCTTTTTTTTTCTTGGCCCGATTTCAAGAGTGGTCACAGCGAAGTGAAAAGGAAACAAGCATGGTTGCCTCTCATGTTGCAATATAGAGGTATAAATCACACGGTGGAGGAAAAACGAAACAAATTTGTCCGATATGAAAGTGATGTGTGTATTGGATGACCCACCGCACCCTGGGCATATAGAAGAGGATTTCGACTCGACCCTATAAATAAAACATTCAGTATCAGTATCAGTATGTTAGCATTATGCATAAGTGAAATAGAATTCATGTCTTGCAGGTCGGCTCGATGTGAGAGGAGTATTTGCGACGTTGAAACAAATATTCGTTGAATTGAGACGAGGGGTTCACTTTTGGGTTAGAATGATTTACGCACCTGTAGGATTCTGCACGGAATACGAGATTTTAGATCGAGATGATGATGATGTTAAATAGATGAGTTCATTGGAGGCTATTGGGAAATGAGTTTTCTTTTAAGTTGCTGGGCTAGGAGTTTTCATATTTCGGGAGATTTTGGTTGTTGCTTGTTGTCTTATTTAGTGATTTGTGTGTTACTTTCATATATTTCACTTTGCGTATAGGTACATGACTTTTGGGCGACGCAGATAAACACTACTTCCGTCACATTTTTCCACTTCTACGTCGTAATTCTTAAGGACAATCAGAGCAGGCAAACTCGTATTGAATCCTTTCGTCAGAGTTGCGTGGTGTACAGCGCTCGTATAGAGTGATACAATCGTAACTATGTTTATTTCACTTTTATCTACTTCAAAAACGTCGCTGAAAGTAAAGCAACAAACGCTCGAAAAAAGCGACACACTATTATCAATTCGTGCGCTTCCCAATAAGCGACACCTATGACCTGTCACCTATAAAACTATGAAGGTAACGTAGATGCGAACAAATTGGACAATTGCGATAAAATAAAACCAAATATGGCTCCATATTGAGCTCTGTGTTCCTTATACGGATTGGGTAAGTATTTCAAACGCGATGCGCAATCAAATCCGTTTCACCTTTTGTTTTATTTTTATTTTGTCTGCGGGCTTGATTGATTGATGGTCTTTACAAGGGCTTTCAAAGAACGTTCACTGTTGCAGACACCAATCTTTGACATATAAGCCAAACCGGGTTGTAAGTTGTTGCGCAAGCCTCCATATTGTGGATCATTGTTTGTTTCGCGCATCGTATCGGCCTTGATTAATTGATTGAGTACAAATCTTTACATTAATCGAAAATCAAAGAAAGCATGGCAATAAGCCGTCTGCCGGTTGACAATATTTTGTACAATAGCCACTTCTTGTTATTATGGTTTAGTAAAATAAAAGCCAGGGTTTTCTATTAAAATGAAAAATATCTGTCTTCAATGAGCCTCATCTTTTGTTGCATAGATTTGTTATATGACAGCTAATCCCGGTCGCATTTTGTGTCTATATAGACAACACACATCCATGCACCAAATTTACCAACTTAGCTGGCATAACTGCTAAGTTATAGTGTTTTAAAGTTGAATTACATGCCATCAAAGTAGAGAGCTTTAAATTTTGTATTAAGGCAGTGCCACGTCCTCTATCTCGAAACCCATCGTGTAGCTTTTGTAACCTTTCCAAAAGACCCTCGTATGAATGGGAATCCAGGTGTAAACGTTCGGATAAATGTTCAGACAGACAGACAGACGAGTCGCTTTTAATTTTATTAAGTTGAGAGAAGAAAGATAAAAGAAGACTACTGGACCATAGGACCTACGCCTAGCATCTCACAACCATGGGTCTATGTGAGTTTTAACTGTAAAATGAATAGCCTTTTTAGTGGGCAAATTTGATTAACTTATAAGGGCGTAGTGGCTAAGCGACTACTATTTTGGGCTACTGAGCGAGGGGTCTCAGTTTCGAACACACAACGGAAAAGCACAAATTAATGTTTTTTCTTGCTCTACGTCTCACAACCTTCTGTTGACAAACATCCGAGGCTATGTAACTGTCCTGAAAAAGCACCCCAATTATACTATTCGGCATAAAATTGATAAGGTGCCAACAAATAAAAATCCACACAAACGATAAGCTGTGACTAGGCCAAACCGGGGCCCGTGGACACACAAGAATTTGAGGCCCTATTGAAAAGTAGAAAAGAGAATAACCAAATCATTTGTTTACTATCTATATACATATATATCACAAATTTGTATCCGTAAGACCTCCCATAACTCGCGAACGGATCTTCCGATTTGAGCTATCTTTTCTAAGTTGTGTTTGTCTTCGCCTAAAAAAGTTTCATACGGTTAGAAATTAGGAAAATTTTAATGGGAAATTGGAAAATTCGTAAAAAATAATTTTACACATATTTGGTACGGGAATTTCCTTTTTTTACTTTGATCACAATATACACTATACAGTGAGATGGTATTTATCAAAAATTCTACAGGAATTTGATTATTTCTTAGATTATCTTCACGGGAAGAATTTTGTTTAGCACGGGCAAAGCCGAGTGGGAACAGCTAATATCTAACTAATAACTATTTATGAAGCTTAAGTTTAAGATTAATAGCCCGATTCTAGCAAGCCTCACTGATACCTAACCAGCCAAAAAGCCCTCACAAGTTGAGGTGAAATTTATTTTTTGATGTTTTCGAATTCTGGCAGTACACTTACAGCTTGTGAGGTTAACACAAAAACAATCGAAATTGTGATCTCCTTTGGAGCAGGTCACAAAATTCAAAAACAGTCATATAACGGCTGACAGTGACAATTGGCGTTTTTCTTTTTTAGTTCAGAACACAACCTGAACTGTTATACAAAAAGTTTGTGTTTCTTTTTTAGCTCAGATACATCAGAGTTCGAATTTTTTTTTTTTTTTTTTCGTTCAGAGCATGATCAGAGTGCGCTCTATGAGCTCAGAATTAATTGACTGAGCAGGCTGAGTAAAATGCTGATTACATAATATATACATTCACACTTCCAGTCATATTTGAAAAAAAAAAAAAAAAAACAGGAAAAACAGAAAATCATCAGAACGATCTGAGCGCACGCTCGGTTCAGAGCGCGCTCATATAACTCGAGCTCAGTTCAGTGCTCAGCTCTGAACTAAAAAAGAAAAACGCCTTATATATGTATTTCATGGCTCATGTTCCCTAATTTCACACACTTACTGACCCAAACATGACATTCTATGCTGTATTTGTACCCATTTCGGAAAGAAATTATATTTGTATAAAAAAAGAGGAAGGTTGCAAATTTCATTTGTGTTCAAATGTCTTTATTATTATTATTATTATTATTATAATTATTAAGACATAAATTAAAATTAAATGTCTTAATGCTAGATAAAGAGCACCAGCTGCATAGGCCTCCGCTCTGAATCAAATGTCTTTAATTTTTCCTTCAGTTCTCAAACACTTCTGTGTCAATACTATTATTTTGCTTAAACAAATATTATTTTATATATCTTTGCTAACTTCGTGTACAAGTTCGGACTTTAACGGAAAACTTTGTGCCAATTTGGAACTGACCTGAAGGTGAATTTTTGGGAGGTTTTTCTGTGAGGATTATCGTAGAATTCGGAAAAAGTTATCGAATCTCAACAAAAGTCACAAGAAATCAACCTCACACGAGCTTGTGACTTGTGAGGGCTCACAACGACAGAATCGGGCCGTAAGACTACACTGAAAAAAAAGTCGGCGTCGTATTGATGAATGGCGTTCATCAACATGATATTCATTGATATGACGTAATTTTCATAAATATGATGAACAAATTCATGAAAACATTTTGACATTTGATGAACAGTTTTTCAATATGATGAAAATGAATTCATCAATTTTTTCAACAGGATTCTGAAGAGAATTTAGCGTATGTTTTTATTAACTACGTTCATTATTTCATCAAAACATTTCATCAATATGACGAAAACACTTATTTTGATGAATTTAGTCATTTGTTCATCCAGTTGATGATTTATTCGTCTTATTGATGAATGGAATCATCATATTCAAGTATGATTGCCAAGTTTTGAATTTTTATCATATTGATAACGACGTTCATCGTTTTGATGACGGCTTTTATTATATTGATGACAGCGTTCGTCAAAAAACAGACATTAATTTTTATTAAGGAGAACGTTGATGTAAACCTTCATAATATAGATGAACTAATTCGTTATATTGATGAAAAAAATTAAATTCACCTTTATAGGTATATTTATCATATTGATGAATGGAATCCTCATATTGATGAACTTTTTTCATCGGTTTCTTCAATGTGATGCACAGATTGTTAATATGATGTATACTGTAGGTGTACACACGCGATGTTGGTACAGCATTTATACTCCACACGCATGATGAATCTTTTAATGTATATATGCGTAGATAATTATATGCCATTGCTCATCAAGCGTAAAGTATCTACACAGGGTGGCATAGAAGTAAATTCTGAATGGTTTTACGATGAACGATGAATATCTTAAAAGATTCGATATATGTGATTTAGAAATTTCATCATATAATTATTTGTTTATCTTTAAATTAATGTTCCCCCAAAAGCATCCATTTGCATTTTAAACAATGTATTGACAATTGCTTGCCGATGAACAAACTTTTTTATTTTTGCTTTTACTACGGGCGACTGGTTTTGCTAAATAAACTGCGGTATATAAAATTTAAAACAATTAATGAAGTGTGAAAAATTCAATTGTAAAAATGGTGGAAAAATAAAAAATAAAATAACTTCGATTATTCACATTATATAAAATGTTATAAATTTTGCACAAATAGGTTTAATACATAAATATATTTAAAGTTTGTATTATGTTATCAGTAGAATGAAACTAATATAATTAGAAAGGTACTGTGCTTATCACTTAATTCAAAGTATTTTGGTAGCAGTAATGTATTCAAATATAAATAATTTTAGGTAAGATCCTATATCTTCGATGGAGCGTCTCATTTACCCAAAAAAGAATGCAATTTACCTACCCTTAATTAAAGGTATGCAATTAATGTATAACTTTAATTCAGTTGCATAGATATATCTGGGAGGTGTTGACCAAGTGATTTCGTTTCAATGATTTTACTATGTAAACGAACGTTTTTCGGCATAAATTGTTTGCTCTAAATGTTCATAGCGACGTTTTAAAAGCTAAATCATGAGTAAGACTATCTAATTTTCAAAGGGGCTTATTTTTCCGATATCTTGATATTGCTTTTTCATTTGTAAAAAGTAAAACGTAAATATCGAAAAATGTTGTTGTACGTGTTTTAGAATACATACTTCTAAAAGGTAGGTTAAGCTACGTTTCCACCGAACACAAATACCAAGATTAAGTACAAGAGGTTTAGAATTAATCCCGAAGTGTTTCCACCAAATAAAAGAAGATTAACTTGACGTATTCTTTCTGGCTCTGTCCATTTGAGAGAAAATGACATTTCACGAGAGAGAGAGAGAGAGAGAGAGAGAGAGAGAGAGAGAGAGAGAGAGAGAGAGAGAGAGAGAGAGAGAGAGAGAGAGAGATAGAGAGACATTTTTCCATTTTTGATGTCTTTACTTCAATTTTTTTTTTTTTTCACTTTTGACATATCGAGCTGTGAAAAGTGTGTTTGTTTTATTTCTAATCTCCCTTTTTATGAGATTACTTTCGTATGATAAATTCCGAGATTTATGCGGGATTTACCGAAATTTTTCTAAATCTCGCAGTTATTCTCCGGTGGAAACTTAGCAGTAGGGTCGATTTTTGACGTTAAATAAATATGTCATTAAAATAAAACTACAATTATCATGAATTTTCTACAACGATTTTCCTTTGGTAAAAAAAGAGCTCGCTATATAATTATAACGCTGTGATTTCATTACACACATAAATGTAAATAAATATTTACTTTTTAAAAATATTTTCAAAATCAATGTAATATTGTTATTTAACCAAATTTTTTTGGTACATCGTTCTCTCACGCCTCAACATTATAAAATTCAACAGAGTGGATCAATAAAATTATAACTAAATAACAAAAAACGCAGGCAAATGGCCGTTCTGATTCTCATTGGGATCCATTATGAAAAAAAAAAATTGTCCCAGGAGTGATAAAAGTAACTCAGAAATAAAATTTATTTTTATAAATCTTCAATATTTCTTGAGCGCGTGAGTTTTTGCCACTACACTTTATTGACTTTCGTGGTAAAATTGATTTTCGTTTGAATATTTTCCTTTCGGATGCGAAGAAATTCAATAGTTAAATTCACATAATATTACCATTACCATTTTCATGACATTATGCTCGTTTAAGTATTTTAGCATCCCCATGAAAGTGGGAAGGCTATATCTTTACGACTTATATTGGTGTCAGTATTTTTATTTCATGTTTTTATTTGTGTGAATAATCTTACAACTACATGAAAACAAATTTGACAGCACAGAAAGTGTGCATCATATTGATGAATAAATTTGTCAATATGATGAATACATTCATCACATTATGAAATTAAAGGGGAATTTGGGTTCATCATATTGATGAATTTTTCATAATATTGATGAACAAAGTTGATGAATGATGAACAACATCATATTGACGAAATCGGTTTCATCTTACTAATGAAAAAGTTCACTGGACTAAAATTGTTGATTTTTTCATCACATTGATGAACTTTTTCACTACTATGGTGTACCTTTTTTTTCAGTGTACATAAATTTAAATAAAAATTGTAACAGCAATGAATAATTAGAGTACCTTCAAGAAATAGGGGCTTCTAGGCTTAAAAATAATGTTAAAATTTCGAATTGGATAGTAAATTTGTTGTAATTTTGAAATATTTTTATAAGTATAAAACGCTTATAGTTTAGAAAAAATACTAATAAATGGTTGGTGTCTTATGATACAGATGTTACATCCTGTGACAAGCCAACGCTAGGTCTAGACAACGTACACGGATCTGTTGCACCAGCTGTTCACTTTACTTATTTTTAAAAGTACTATTCGCCTTAGCTTCGAAAGTAACACTTAGATATATTCATTACCACACTGAAAAAATAAGGTACACCATAGTAGTGAAAAAGTTCATCAATGTGATGAAAAAATCAACAATTTTAGTCCAGTGAACTTTTTCATTAGTATGATGAAACCGATTTCGTCAATATGATGTTGTTCATCATTCATCAACTTTGTTCATCAATATTATGAAAAATTCATCAATATGATGAACCCAAATTCCCCTTTAATTTCATAATGTGATGAATGTATTCATCATATTGACAAATTTATTCATCAATATGATGCACACTTTCTGTGCTGTCAAATTTGTTTTCATGTAGTTGTAAGATTATTCACACAAATAAAAACATGAAATAAAAATACTGACACCAATATAAGTCGTAAAGATATAGCCTTCCCACTTTCATGGGGATGCTAAAATACTTAAACGAGCATAATGTCATGAAAATGGTAATGGTAATATTATGTGAATTTAACTATTGAATTTCTTCGCATCCGAAAGGAAAATATTCAAACGAAAATCAATTTTACCACGAAAGTCAATAAAGTGTAGTGGCAAAAACTCACGCGCTCAAGAAATATTGAAGATTTATAAAAATAAATTTTATTTCTGAGTTACTTTTATCACTCCTGGGACAATTTTTTTTTTTCATAATGGATCCCAATGAGAATCAGAACGGCCATTTGCCTGCGTTTTTTGTTATTTAGTTATAATTTTATTGATCCACTCTGTTGAATTTTATAATGTTGAGGCGTGAGAGAACGATGTACCAAAAAAATTTGGTTAAATAACAATATTACATTGATTTTGAAAATATTTTTAAAAAGTAAATATTTATTTACATTTATGTGTGTAATGAAATCACAGCGTTATAATTATATAGCGAGCTCTTTTTTTACCAAAGGAAAATCGTTGTAGAAAATTCATGATAATTGTAGTTTTATTTTAATGACATATTTATTTAACGTCAAAAATCGACCCTACTGCTAAGTTTCCACCGGAGAATAACTGCGAGATTTAGAAAAATTTCGGTAAATCCCGCATAAATCTCGGAATTTATCATACGAAAGTAATCTCATAAAAAGGGAGATTAGAAATAAAACAAACACACTTTTCACAGCTCGATATGTCAAAAGTGAAAAAAAAAAAAAATTGAAGTAAAGACATCAAAAATGGAAAAATGTCTCTCTATCTCTCTCTCTCTCTCTCTCTCTCTCTCTCTCTCTCTCTCTCTCTCTCTCTCTCTCTCTCTCTCTCTCTCTCTCTCGTGAAATGTCATTTTCTCTCAAATGGACAGAGCCAGAAAGAATACGTCAAGTTAATCTTCTTTTATTTGGTGGAAACACTTCGGGATTAATTCTAAACCTCTTGTACTTAATCTTGGTATTTGTGTTCGGTGGAAACGTAGCTTAACCTACCTTTTAGAAGTATGTATTCTAAAACACGTACAACAACATTTTTCGATATTTACGTTTTACTTTTTACAAATGAAAAAGCAATATCAAGATATCGGAAAAATAAGCCCCTTTGAAAATTAGATAGTCTTACTCATGATTTAGCTTTTAAAACGTCGCTATGAACATTTAGAGCAAACAATTTATGCCGAAAAACGTTCGTTTACATAGTAAAATCATTGAAACGAAATCACTTGGTCAACACCTCCCAGATATATCTATGCAACTGAATTAAAGTTATACATTAATTGCATACCTTTAATTAAGGGTAGGTAAATTGCATTCTTTTTTGGGTAAATGAGACGCTCCATCGAAGATATAGGATCTTACCTAAAATTATTTATATTTGAATACATTACTGCTACCAAAATACTTTGAATTAAGTGATAAGCACAGTACCTTTCTAATTATATTAGTTTCATTCTACTGATAACATAATACAAACTTTAAATATATTTATGTAGGTATTAAACCTATTTGTGCAAAATTTATAACATTTTATATAATGTGAATAATCGAAGTTATTTTATTTTTTATTTTTCCACCATTTTTACAATTGAATTTTTCACACTTCATTAATTGTTTTAAATTTTATATACCGCAGTTTATTTAGCAAAACCAGTCGCCCGTAGTAAAAGCAAAAATAAAAAAGTTTGTTCATCGGCAAGCAATTGTCAATACATTGTTTAAAATGCAAATGGATGCTTTTGGGGGAACATTAATTTAAAGATAAACAAATAATTATATGATGAAATTTCTAAATCACATATATCGAATCTTTTAAGATATTCATCGTTCATCGTAAAACCATTCAGAATTTACTTCTATGCCACCCTGTGTAGATACTTTACGCTTGATGAGCAATGGCATATAATTATCTACGCATATATACATTAAAAGATTCATCATGCGTGTGGAGTATAAATGCTGTACCAACATCGCGTGTGTACACCTACAGTATACATCATATTAACAATCTGTGCATCACATTGAAGAAACCGATGAAAAAAGTTCATCAATATGAGGATTCCATTCATCAATATGATGAATATAACGGTGAATTTAATTTTTTTCATCAATATAACGAATTAGTTCATCTATATTATGAAGGTTTACATCAACGTTCTCCTTAATAAAAATTATTGTCTGTTTTTTGACGAAAGCTGTCATCAATATAATAAAAGCCGTCATCAAAACGATGAACGTCGTTATCAATATGATAAAAATTCAAAACTTGACAATCGTACTGGAATATGATGATTCCATTCATCAATAAGACGAATAAATCATCAACTGGATGAACAAATGACTAAATTCATCAAAATAAGTGTTTTCGTCATATTGATGAAATGTTTTGATGAAATAATGAACGTAGTTCATAAAAACATACGCTGAATTCTCTTCAGAATCCTGTTGAAAAAATTGATGAATTCATTTTCATCATATTGAAAAACTGTTCATCAATTGTCAAAAAGTTTTCATGAATTTGTTCATCATATTTATGAAAATTACGTCTTATCAATGAATATCATGTTGATGAACGCCATTCATCAATACGACGCCGACTTTTTTTTTCAGTGCAAGTTATACAAAATTTCAGATGATGGCAAACGCACCCAAGGCGAATCCACGCCACACATTAATGAACTCCTCAACCTCTATACCTCGCTTCTGGTGTTCAGATTCTTTTGAATTCTGATAAATTACTTTCCGATGAATAATTATTGCCTATATACAGCGATCACAATTCACCAGCAAATAATGACAGATAAGTTTATGACGAGCGACTGGCACTGGAGTAACCATGCGAAAAGCTGATTGACCACACATTCCGAATGTGCCTTTCTGCGCTCATTTATCTCAGTTGGCGCGGTCGGTGGCTGCATACACTTCAGGACTCGCAAACGACACACATCAATTTCACTGCATTTACATGGATTCATCGATGAAAAATCGATTGGCATCGTAAATTGATTCGATTGATTGATTGTTTCGAATTGGCGTGCCATCACCGACAACGCCGCTACTGCGTTCGTTTGTTTATGGACTTTTCAGCCAGCAATCGGCTGTGTATACCGCGTGTACAGCTAACAAAACACCTTGCGACTTCTACCTCCTACGTGTGCGTCTGCAGATTCCCCAGCCGAGCCGCCGAATCCATTCATTTCCTTGTCGAGTGGTCCTCATTCCTCAGTGTATTGGTAGATATATGGTTGGGAAAACGTGGAGTTATTCCACCATTAAACTGGTTGTCTGAAGTCTGGCAGTGCTCTGAATGGAAACGGTCCTGGAACGAAGCCCTATATAATTAAGGTGGTCATTCCATCAATTACCGGCGCGATATCATACTCTCTATTCATTCGGTTGGCGTTTATTTGTTTTTTAATGCACTTGGCGCGCGGTGTGTGTTTTCGAAATTAAAAAATCATTAATTACCCTCTCTGAGATGGGATTCACATTAAATTTTCTAGAACCGCGTTGACAAGTAAACCCCTTTTGGCACACAACTTTCCAATGGTGTAATAATTGTAATTACTTGACTTCTGTTTTCGAAAACCTATCTACGAGTGCCCACCCTCGTTTATGAATAGTCGGATGCGATTCGTTTCGTGAAATTTTCGGGGGATGTTTCTATGTAATACGGAGTCCTACTTATGCCGTTGGAGTGGCATTTATTTACTGGATTTCCGTTGAGAGGGTGTCCTGTTGATGGGGGAATGCTTTGTTTGAAATTGGGCAGAGACAAATAATCTTCGTGTTAATTATTTGATTTGTTTTTATTTAATTGGAGTTTTGGGAGCAAGAACTGGGCGCTGGGATTTCATCGAGCCAATGGAAAGATAATGGAATTTATTATGCATCCCTGAAGACAAAACAGACTGGGATAAGGGCATTTTGAGTTATTGCCTTGAATGGTAGTTAGAGTATATGTATTTCTTGGGAGTGCATGGGAATCAATCAGTTTGCGAAGCATCTTTGGGAGCTTTTGTAAAGTAGTGTCTTGTCATTCTCAAGGCTTTTCGATATTTCCGCAAAAGAGAAACTAAATATTTAAATAAAAGTAACAGCTGTTGAGGCAACAGGTCCGTATGGATATAGAACCCTTAACATTGGCGGTTTCCATCGTCCGTTTCTGTGAATTTTTAATTTTGCGACGAATGAAAGGGAACTGAAATCTCATGGGGATAATTTACAACTTTAAGTATTCGATCTATTTCAAAGCAGCGAAAAGGGGGAGTGAACCCATTTAACTAGATGAACTAACTAGTTCAGTGAGATTATCTAAACTTATGTAGGGGAGCTAATCTCTTAGCTATTAACAAGCGTATCTATATTAATAGCTTGAATAGGTATAAAATAAATAAATAAATAGTTGGCGCAACAGGTTCATAGGGACCCTATTCCTAGCTTCTAGTTGAGAAGCTATTTTGGAATTTGGGTTTTTGCGGTATTCGAATCTGGGACCCCTTGCTTAGCAGTCAAACACACTAACCACTAAGCCACTGCGCCGACTGAATAGGTTTAGGTTAAGTTATAAATGGAGTTGTTTGTAAAGAACTCGTAAGCCCATCACTCGTAGACGGAAAAGGTCTATCTTTAGAACTAGCAGGGGAAGCGTTATATTTTGGGGATGTCCTAAATACCAAGATCCTTCCGAGTAAACATTTGGAACACCGTAAAGGAACGATTGGCATCAAAATGCGGTCCGATAAATGTCAATCCTCCACCTCATCAATATGCATCAATTGGGTGATGAAATAAGCTCTAACTCCTCTGACTTCTTATAGATTTGTGAAAAGTTAGAGGTTGCACAGCAGGGACTCTATAGATCACCAACACTGTTTCTTGAAGGTAATTTGTTATCTCTTTTCCTCTAATTGGGCCCCCTCTTTACCTCTTAACCACCCCTAGGACAGTCTTTAACTCATTCAGAACTCTCCGAATTGCGAGCCAATGATGAACACAAGTCGTCTTTTCTAGGCGTCTCCACTCTCGGTGGGCTTACTTGCACTCCTTGTTAGGCTTTAACTGCTGGATTGCATATAGACAGAGCGCGATACTAATTAACGCATTTTTAGTGTCGTCAAAATATCATTATTTAGTTTTACGTTGTGATTTGCTTTTTATCTGGGCTGAGGTTCGCTCGCCGGATCGCCAAGGTTCTTCACCAAAGAAACACGAAGTTTGGGTTATCGAAGGATTTCCTTTATTATCTTAGATCTACGGTCTACTTTTCAATCGGTTACAATATGTATATTTCAAAACTAAACAATTATACAATACTAGCGTGCCCGGCGAACTTCGTCCCGCCCAAAATTGACTTTTTGACAAAAAATAATTTTCACTCCCACCTGAATTAAATTTTATTGATCCCAACTACGAGCCCAAACGCAAAATAGTTGGTCTATGCTATTTGATTACGAATATATTCTGTTTAGAAATTCAAACTTGTTTTGTTTCTTAAAATAAAAAGTTTTGTTTACGAAAATAAATTTTTATTTATATTTTTGTTACAAATAAAACAAAAGTTTAATCAACAAGTTGTTACACATGAAGTTATTACTGAATAAACATAAGTAATATTTTTTTCATCTTTTGTTTGAGTGCAAAATAGTTGGTCTAAGAATTAAAAATTTGATTTTACCACTGCGTTACATCACTTTTCTTTGCTATCACTGCTTGAATTCGTTGTGGCATTGTGTCCACAAGTTTTTGGCAATCATTTACAACCCATGATAGTCATTGATAATCATTGATAGTCTGTCGTAGATCTGTGCGGGTCCTTGCTAGTTGCTGTCTTAACTTTTGTTTCATTTTGTGCCATAGAGTTTCGATTGGCGAAAGATCAGGGCTGTTGAATGGCCATTCCACTAAAGGAATGGCTTCAGTAGATAACCAGGCTTTAGTTGCCTTTGCCGTATGGCAAGATGCACCGTCTTGCTGAAATACGTAGACTCCCTCCCTGTGTTATTGATGGAAGCAGATGATCTTCCAAGATGTTGCGAAATTTCGCAGAATTCACAAGGCCGTCAACAAAACATAATCTACCAACACCACGCCCAGACATGCACCCCCATGTCATTTGCGATGCTGGAAATTTTATCGTTCGTTTCAGACAGTCTTTATGGAAAGCTTCTTTGGAGGTGCGAAGTACACGCTTTCGCTCATCGCCAACACATGAGGCTTTTCTTTCGTCTATTAATATGGGTTGAAAAAATCACAATGCAAAACAAAGAAAAGATTTTTAAACAAACCTTGTAAAATTTATATTCCATTTTCTTCATGTTGCGCTTACAAGTGTCGACGGATATTTCTTTTTTGATGCAGCTTTTCCACTCTACAGTTACCCCAGCAGCAGTTTGACGACGATTTTCCTTAATTATTTTTTTTAATACCCTACAATCGCGGGCTCTAGCTATCATTTGCCGCCCACTTTTCTTTCGGGTTTTAATGTTACCCATCTTAGTAAAGAGCGAAATAATATTCTGTACTGATGAACGAGGGAGATTGACATTTTTTGAAATTTTGTAGCTTGAAAAGCCATTTTCAAAAGCTTTTAAAATTGATTCCCCAAGATCTTTAGATAAGGGAACACCACGCGCCATGATAACCCAACAAATGAATTCCAACTTATTGCACAAGTACACTTATAACCTGTCAAAGCAAGAGCACACTTGTTTTTACTTAATTTTTCCTAACGGTTAACTTAATCATAGGATGATGGGGAGTAGACCAACTCTTTTGCATCGCGAATGACGTAGACCAACTATTTTGCACTCATTACCAAATGAGAAAGCACACAGTTTTAACGGTATTTTTTGTGATATTGCTTATTTGTGTCGGTAATTCAATCAGAGTATAATTTTCTATGAAAAGTTTTTTTGTTTTTTTAAAAATTAAATATGTATGTATGTTAAACTAATAATAAAGAAGTTTCCAAGTGCAAGAAAGTGGGTGGACAAACTATTTTGCGTGTGGGTCGTATATAGCTTTTTTCAAATACGTTCTCACTGTAGGTACCTATACTACGATCAAAATTAAAAAAAAACTCTCCGCAGAAAATGTATGGTTAGTATATTTTCACAAACTTTCCAATTTCCCGTTCAAATTTTCCAATTTTTGACGTATGAACCTGCTTAGGCGTAGACAAACGCAACAAAGAAGATTAACGTGTCGGCCAACCTTCCGTTTTTTGACTAAAATGGTTTACACCCTTTACAGTACACGACGTACAAATTCGTTCTCAATAAGCGGATTCCGTGGAATGAGAATGTTTGTCTTTGAATTTTTTCCTCAAAACCGTGGAATGCATGACATTTGATCTGGGGTCCTTCACCACCAAATCAAACGCGTTTTTTTACAGAGTCTCGGTGCATTGAAGTCGCGCAACAAAATTATAAATGAGCCGACTTTCAATTGTATAGATGTAAGTCCGGAACATCCAAAGAATTCAAAAATTCAACTAATCCCCATAAAGTTTTGTTTTCACGACAAAAAGTAGCATATGTCCTTCCTTGGGCCCATGCGAATTTAAACCAAAAATCATAAAAACTGAAGGATTGGTTCCCGAGTTATGAGTGCGCACATACGGACGTCAGTCTTTTTTATATGTAGCTGTACCCACCCGGCTTGGCTAATACCTTTCGTACTAAGTCCTGCTCACTTTTCGCAAAGTCCTTTATTTGGACAATGTCCATATATAATTGTAATGCTTCCATAACCCGTTCTCCTATCCCGCTTATGTTTTACAAAGTACTTTTTTATAGGGTCCGAAACTATAATATATTTCAATCTTGAAGCAACCATACCTACCCATCCACAAATTTCAATCAACTCGGTAGAGCTGTTTGGGAGATCGGGAACAGCGCCACCTATCGGGTCCAAAATGTTAAATCTTGAGACTACATAAGCCTGAAATTCACCAATACGAACAAAATAAAAGAAGAGTCATAAAATTTGGCCCAGTAAAAACTAAATATTATTTGTGCCGGAAATCGAATGGAAATGATATTTACCTATTTAAAATTGATTGAAAACTAATTTGGAGTTTTCGTCAAAAAATTGTACAGCTAAATGAAATATGAATTACTGAAATGTCAAATTCAAAAAAGTGTAAACAACCAACGCCAACTATACTATTACAATTAAATTTAATGTTGTTGATACAATATTGATATGCAGGGAAATCTAACTTTTCTTAAATATCTCCCAGCGCCACCTATCGGGTCCAAATTTTGGCAAAAGCTTTCTATTTTTTTAAGTGTTATATGGTGTAAATTTGAGCCAAATCGGTCCATAAATAAGAATTTTCAAAAAAGCGCCCCCAGCGCCCCCTATAGGGTCTAAAATAAACATAAACCATCCGGAGCACCACACAAACATATGGTGTGAATATAAGGGGGATAGCTTCAGTGGTTCAGCCGTTATCGTCGGTCATACATACGCACGAACGTTTTTATATATTAAGATAAGAAAATTACGTTAATCGGTTAATTATTATGTTACAACTCGATTCTTTAATTCATTAAACTACAATTCAAATGACTTTAGTATGGTATCTACTGATAATTATACAATCCTATCTTATTATAACGGCAGCAGGTACGGCTTCAAATGTCCTGGATCCTCGGTTAATGGCACGGTTGCGGGTGGGCGTTGGGCAGCCCCGGTGGTTCACGGGTCCGTCTTTCGACAGTCCCCGCGGTCTTCAGGTCCGTCTTTCGACAGTCCCGGCGGTCCTCAGGTCCGTCTTTCGACAGTCCCGGCGGTCCTCAGGTCCGTCTTTCGACAGTCCCGGCAGTCTTCAGGTCCGTCTTTCGACAGTCTCGGCTGTCTTCAGGTCCGTCTTTCGACAGTCCCGGCGGTCCTCAGGTCCGTCTTTCGACAGTCCCGGCGGTCCTCAGGTCCGTCTTTCGACAGTCCCGGCAGTCTTCAGGTCCGTCTTTCGACAGTCCCGGCGGTCCTCAAGTCTTCCTTGCGGCAGACTCGGCAATTTGCTAGTTACCCGAAGGCTTACCAGCAGCAAAAAGTTTCAAGTGTCAAAAGACCTCTTGAGGAACAAATTCAGTAGTACACCAGATTGGTACTTTTCCACTTTTGAGTTTGCTCGCTTGAATGCATCGTTACAACGTAAGTTCCTGAAGTGTGTAGTCGCGACCTGATTTGCTAGTGAAAATGTTTAGTTACAGAAGAACCAAAAATGAGTCTATGAGTGAAAGAAGTGTTGGTAGAAAAGTATTCGGTGCCAAATATTCATGCTTACAAAAAAATTAAAAGCCTATCGTGTGTGCTTACTTCCATTATAGAGATATGGCACCCGCAAGTTCGACATATGTGCACCGGTGCCATTTCTCCCGCTATTAGTTTTATCTTGTAAATTTCAGAACTTTTTTTTTTCAAAATGGCGACTATTTATACATAAATACAGTATTTATACACTCGTGTACATCTTTTTTAAATACTTGTAGCGAGTGTGGGAAGAAAAACTCTAAGAGAACGTAAAGTACCATATCACCCACCTTTGGGTGCCAAATCACCTCCAGTTTTTGAATGAATTTTTTTTTAACTTTTACGCTTTTAAAAATTTAAGTATATGTTTTAAACTATGAATTATATTTATGTTGCTATTTTTCGTTTTTAAATTAAGCAAAGCGTTATTATATTTTTTTTAACTTAAAATATGTTTTATGTTTCTAGTTGTCATGAAAACAAAAAATGGTTACCTTATTTCCCGACTTTACCCTACAATGGCAAAATTTTCAATATAAAATTACG
This sequence comes from Cheilosia urbana, assembly GCA_946477585.1. Taxonomy (NCBI): domain Eukaryota; kingdom Metazoa; phylum Arthropoda; class Insecta; order Diptera; family Syrphidae; genus Cheilosia; species Cheilosia urbana. The sequence goes on along the minus strand of OX297853.1, from coordinate 130,779,590 downwards.
CATTGTGAACAACAAAATATTTAGTGTAAAGGTGAAAAAATTATCGGGCACATACCTAAAATAAATAAATAGTTGGCGCAACAGGTCTGGAGAGACCCTAGGCCTAACTTCTCATAACCATTCGTTTTGTGTGAGTTTTTAATTTTTGGAACGAACGAAGGGATCTACAGTTTTATGCCGACTCCAAACGGCTTATTGAGAAGCTCTTACAAGACATTTGTACTCTCGGATGTTTGTCAGACGTTCGCGAGAGGTAGCGTAGCGGAAAAAAAACCCTAAGTCGGAATTGGGTTTTTGCGGGATTCCAACCTGGGACTCCCACATAGCAGTCCAACACACTAACCACTAAGCTACTGCGACTACAATACCACATACCTACATATGTTAAAATTCAGTGAAACTTATTTTGAGCATGAGCAGCAGCAGTTCACACCCTTTTTCATTGTTCAGGAATACTCTTATAACACAGATCAACAGGTTCTTATGAAAGCAACATTTTTCAATAGAAATATTTTAAAATGATTCACACTTCAACAATGATTGCTGGTCTGTGTTATATTCCCGATAGTTGGTCTTGGGAATCTCCACACCTATCCACTTCCTCTGAAGATAAACTTTCGGCGGTCCAAGAAGCGTCAAGTAGAACTGTATATAGCGACGATAAGCCACAGAAAAGCAAATTTAAGTTTTATGCTGCACTAACTCTTGAGGGAACTTTGCCCAAAATGAGTACCGAAAGGTGCAACCCGCAGATCCATTCAAGACCGTCATAGGCACGAGTGTGATTAATAACAAGTCTCATTCATCAGAAGGAATAATGTCATTTCCTCCTAACTCATACAAACATTATTATGTACTTATGTAGCAATTGTATTTTTTAACAAATTTAATTATTAGGCACAAATTCGAAACTCTGACACTGTGGGCGGTTAGTATGTAGGTTTATGCCCCTACGCCTATGTCGAACAAATAGAGTTAAAAAAAAATCACACTGTCGTTTCTGGCCAACCCCCAATGAATCACATCATGATAACTCAAATTGCAAAATAAGACGCATTACACATTTATGAAATTAAAATTAAAGTTTCGCTTATGCGGCGCATCCTACAGGAAAGACTAAAAATAAAACTCCTTCAAGAAGCTGATTTCATTTAATACCCCATTAAGCGAATGCGGTTGCGTGTGGGTTTCCGGTTTCAAAAAAAAAAAAACCTACAGCCATCACAAAAAATTGGTAAAAAAATAAAATAAAAAAAAATCTTAAAATTCAATATGGCTCCTATATGAGACTCATGAGTCCGCAAGTATATCTCAGTCTCAGCAAAACAAGCGAACCAAACAACTTGTTTCAAAGTAAATAAAAGAAAACAACGACGAAGAGAGAAAAAAAAAAGAAAAAAAAAATGCGCGCGCCTTTCAACGAAATTAAAAGGTTCTTCCAGTGTTGGTTGCTCCCTATGCTTCATCCATCCGCATCTACCTTTTGTGGAGTGCATCGCAGCCATACCGATACAGACATACAATAGCAACAACTATGGCATTTAATTCGCGCACACACAAGGCTTCCCGCCTTTAATGAACCGCGAAGTGAATCAAAGTTATCGCCCATAAGCTCCCAAATGAGTTACATGACATTGCCGGGGCTGCAGACGAGCCGGACGAAGTGTTCCCTGTGTATAGAGCGCAAGATCACGATGTCTGTGCGCGGCGGCGGTGGCGGCGGCGTGTATGCCTATTATTCTCAGAGGAGGATCTTCCCTGTTCTTCTCTCCATCTCCATCCATTTTCGTCTTCTAAAACTCTCATTTGCGCTTAAGGATATTGTGAATTGTGAATTGTGATTGTGATATGAGTTGCAGTCGCGCAGTCATCCAGCTTTACCCGTTTTACTCCACAACTGCAGTACTTTGTATGCGGAGCTGCGGAGAGTATTATTATAACATATCGAGACCGGGAGTGTGCGAACAAATTGCAATTGTTGGCCGGCATTGTTCGCGGCCTCGAAAGTAATTTGCTTTTCGATGGAGCAGAATTTACGATGCCTTGGAGTGTGTGCGGGCGAGAGCGCGCGCGCGCGCAGCTCATACATGGGACATGGGACTCTGCATAGCACAACCGACACTATCACCATGTGCAACTTTTGCAAATTAACGAGCACCAGAGGCACCCGGGGGTGGAGGCTCGCGTCGTCTTGGCCAGTTTCCAATCCTCTGCCATAGCTTTGGTGTTGCGTTAATTTCGATTCAATGCTACATGGGTGTAGGCCAGGCGTACGGCTGCTCGTGTATAGGTATAGCTGATCGGCATGACTGGCACGTAGTAGTAGTGTTTGTTGTTGTTGTTGTTGCTGGTTCATTAATAATTCACAATCCCATTTCGAATCGTGTCCGATTTGAGTCGGTTGGGGGATTTCCAACAAGTAGTATGCCAGTTGCCAGTGTACCAACGCTGCATAGAAATTCGATTTGTGTAATGAACACTGATGTGGAGTACTGTATGCGCCGTGGTTGTTGTTGTTGTTCTACCTGTAGTGGAGTCCATTTCTGAAATTGCCATGAAAAACTGCAAGTGGTGGTGGATCTGTGTATCCCTTACGTTTGCTATGAACTGTCGACGATGAAGACAGTTGATAAATATCCGTGAGGAGATATTTTGACTTAAAGTAGAATTTATTTCTTTATTTCCAATATGGCAGAAGGTCCTATCTCCGTATGCTATGGCCGAAAAGGATGTTATGTGAATGTGTTCTGTTTGTGCCATGCAGTATCCTGCTGGGATAAAAAGATGCTTGCTGCCTTTTTGTGGTTTGGAAAAAAAAGAAGGGAGAAAGTGTCCTTTCGCATTGTCGGGAGTTGTATAACGTTGTGGCGGTGTCTTCCGAATGGGGAAAATATTCCCAGGTTTCGAGTTATTCAGCAATTAGTCTTAGACTGCATTTGAAGTTGTTTCCAAAGGTCACAACTTTACTTCAGTAATGTGCTATTGAGGTTGTGAGAAGCTAAGCCTATAGGGTCCCTATGGAACCTGTGGCGCCAACTATTTATTTATTTATTTAAACTTTGATGTGGTTTTTTAGGATGCCGCAACCTTGCCAACAAAAAAACGCACTGAACAATAGCATATGTTGTGAAAATGTTTCCTTGATCAACTGCTCGTGCTTAACACTCTTTATATGGACAAACAGGCCCACACGAGCTAGCCATGTAGTCTGGCCTACTTTAGGAGGTTACGTTGGAGATAATCTGCTTGGGATAAATTCTCGTTACAGCTGCTTCTGTGATGTGCATAGCATACTCTTCGTTGGGGCTGAAACAGTTTCCCCTCCTCATTCAATTTGACGAATATTTAAACGCGTTACTACGTACACGCAACTACCGAGACCGACCTCATTAGTCTTCACACAAAGGGCTGGGGTTAGCCTCAAAATTAATTGAAAACCATCCCAATCCTGCTAGACGTCGACCAGACTGCGTTACGAATACGAACCAACCCTTTTCTCACCTCAACTATGGGAGTGTAAGTGTCGCACACGAGTTTCTCATGGCACACATGAAAGTGTATATACAGTTCCTAACAAATCGAAGAAGATTATAAATGACATCAAGTCCTCAAAGTATATGCACTTCCATGGGGTTGCATTAGAAGGACGATAGCACATCACTGTACAATGGCACATTCATCATTCATCCGATGCAAACAACCGACGGAGTCGGACCAGTGGCCACCTAATGCGAATGAAAATTGCTTCCGTCCTTCGTCCCTCGAGCGGGACAGGTTCTGCCGGTGTCGGGCAATGTGCAAAGGGAGAAAGTTCACAACCCAGAGAAAGTGTGATGTAATTTTCCGTCTGCCTGTCGGGTTTCATATTTTGTCAAGAGTCCATCTGATGCGATGGAACTGTCAAATTGAGTGGAAAACAATTTCGAAAGAAACTTACTACGATACCTATACCCGAACTAATATTTCTTCTTTTCCATTAAGCTACCATCAGGAAGGAACGTCCTTTGGACGTATACATATCTATCTGCTCACATATCCATTGACCTTGCTACTCTTGAGATGCGATGAAGAAATCGATTTCCTGTTCAGCATCTAAAGCCGCCAGTTGCTGTGGTAGAAAAACACATTTAACACTGTCCATGGCATCAGCACTATGTAACTTATCGGACCGCACAAAGGCGGCCAGTCGCCGCCAAGCGTCATGTTCCCAATTCATCTCGGCTTTCACCGATGCCATAAGAATTAATAATTCTGCTCGTTTTGTATCGAATCTGTGCGGCTAGAAGGGCCTCGTTGGCGCACACAATATGACAATTCGTTCGTCGTCGTTCAATAGGCCAAAAGAATTCGACGACGATCGTGCAATGTAGCCCGTCAGCGTACGGAACAGACAACTAACACGCTCGGGAATTTTATGTCACTGTCCCTTAAGAGAGGTGGCGGCCGAGCCATCCACCACTCTGTCAAAATCATCGAAAGATCAAGTGATGATTATGTGCACACCACGATGTGACAAAAAAGTCGGCCCGATCGGCGGGCGGCTCGCGGTCGGAGGCACAGATCGCACCAACAGTCTCAAAACTATGCAAAGTATCTTTCTATGTCAATGCGGAGTACGAAACATTCTTTTCCTTTGACATCTATTTTCCTCTCTCTCATTTCTGGGAATGTGTTCACAGCGACGGCGACGACTGCGACAACGAAGACGATGAACACAACCACCTGACGTTTTATGTCACTTGTGTTTGAACTGTGTGTTTGACAGCGTCAATGTCCATTTAAAGCATTTTACAACTTTGTCCTCATTTTGTGTTGTCGCGTTTGGGTTGCTGTTTTTGTTTTTTTTTTTTTATTATTATTTGTTTGGTCTGATCACCAAGAACGATGATGATGATGATGCGATGCGCGCTCACAGATGTATCCATGTCCATATCCATACCCATGTATGAGTCTCTCACGAGTGTACAAAATTCTGAATGTCAAACTTTTGTCGAGAGATGTTTGCTACAGTCTTTTGTTCCATATTGGAGAATGGAGAGTAGTTCTCGTACTCGTATACAATATGCAAAAACTGTGTCTCCGGCTGGCATGTGGCATAAGGATATGGATTTATAAACTTGCACATGTGTGGCTGTGCAAATTTGAATATATATCTTATTCTGTAATGGACAATGGGGTGAGCGTAGTGATTTTTAAAATGGCAAAGGGTACTGTAGTGCCGTATGACAGTGACATGAAATTCGCAATTCAAATTATCCTGGTGGGTTTCATTCAGAGGCAACCAGATCAGACGAGCAGTCGAGGAATGTAGCTGAGGTCTGTCGATCGGTGAGAGATTCCTTGGATATATGGACAGGTTGAGTGGCCCTAGAGCAGCACAAGTTGCAGTCAGATGAGGCATAATACGGACGTGCGATTAGCATATCGAAGTGGATTTTCGATGCAAATTTCTTCGAGTGAGGATCTTGTCTATATGTACGACTGTGAGGGATGTCCGCTTCGAGGAGATTGAATAAAAATTAGTGTAGGTCAGGGAGTGCCAAACCGATGAAAGGGATTTTTTTATTTGTATTTTTACGAATGTTATATTATGTTGTATTATGTTTTAATGCGTAGGCGCAGTGGCTTAGTGGTTAGTGTGTTGGACTACTAAGCGAGGGGTCGAGGTTCGAATCCCGCAAAAACCCAAATTCCAACTTAGAGTTTTTTCCACTGCGCCACCTATCGCGAACGTCTGACAAACATCCGTGAGTAGAACTGTCTTGAAAGAGCTTCTCAATTAGCCGTTTGGAGTCGGCATAAAATTGTAGATCTTCTTGAAATTTCTTCTGAGTACGGTGCAAGGACGAAATGGAGAAATTTTATTTCACATCAACAAACAGCTGAAATTAATATGCCCCAGCTCATAAATGTATACAATAATCAAAACGTATGCAATGATAAAACACAGTGACGCATTTCCGTCCCCGCAAGTTAAATGTGTGGAATTACTCCACCAGATTCCAATAAAGCGCGCTTAGATGTTTACACATCAAAAAAACGTTTTCCCTTAATTGTGTTTCAAATATTTAAATATTTTCTTTAAAACATACAACAAAAGTGCAAAAAAAAAAACAAATAATTATTATATTAAGGTATTTGACATTGTGACGAAACTATATCAGGAATTAAATTTCCTGCAATTTCATAAACTTTAAAAACTTTAAAATCGAACTACGATGTGAACGCCGTGTAACTAATGGACACAAAAAATGTGGAACACAGTCGCCCCCACTAAAAATTAAAGCAAGAAATGTCCTCAAGATACTGTAGTTAAAATAATAGAATGCCTTAGTAATAAAACAGGCCGCTACATTTTTCATTTTTAATTACAATCACCCATCTTTCTCAATAGGCCGATGTCACTGTAAAGCTTGCATTATATTTAAACATGTCATAATTTTTTTAAGAAAAAACAGGAAAAATCAAAGACATTTCCTCATTTCACAGGTTTTAATATTAAAAAAAAGTATTTATCTATATATAGGTATAAAAATGAACCCCTATTTCCCTTGGTCCCAGCATCACGCACAAACGGCTGGACCGATTTCGTTTATTCTTTTTTTGTTGTGTTTGTTATTGTCAGGAGAACAATGTTATGAAAGAAAAAATTAAGAAAATTGCGCGGAAAATTAGAAAATTAAAGTTTGAATGGGGAAATACACTTTGAAAAAAAATTAACTGGATAGAAATCAAGTAGTGACACTTCAAATAAAAAAAAAATATTTTGAATTTTAAAAGCAATTGTTGTTGTCAATTATTTTAATTATTTTCCAATCAAATTGTTGTTGTCAACAATGTTGAAGTTTTTTTTTTAAATATAGGTAGATATACCCAAAAAGTTTGTTCTAATAAATTATGTTTACTATGTTACATCAAGTAACTTTTTGAAATGAAGTAGATAGGTACTTTGATTATACAAAGATGATATTATGGCCGACGATATTTTGGATCGAATTCGCACTGTGACATCGGATAATGAACTGGAGATGTCAGATGAAATGCGCAACAAAGCTTTGATTTGACGCATTTAATCGAGAATTGGAGCGAGAAATGGACTTCGAACGAATCGCATTGAGTCAAGCTGTTCGAACAAATGTGCCAATGTTGAATCTATATAATGTATATAAAAATGAATCCCTATTTCCCTTGGTCACGGCATCACGCGTGAACGGCTGGACCGATTTCGCTAAATTTTTTTTGTTGTGTTTGTTATTGTCATAAGAAGAATCTTATGAAAGAAAAAGTTAAAAAAAATTTCGCGGAAAATTAGAAAATTTAAGAATACTAAGCCACCATATTAAATTAGGTATATCTAATGTAACCATAGCGCTTTTACAATTCAAACTTTTTTGATGTAACATTATGGCGTTGGAATAACATTGACAGAATGCGTGCTGCAAATATCGTCAACGAGGATGTAAACAAAATAAATATCGTTTAAAACAGATGCTTCGATCGGAGTTATTATATTGATAAAATACATATAAAATAATTAATTTATTATTTTTAACAAAAACTGAATTTCTTAGTGCACATCGTCGGAAAATCCTCAACATGTGGCGTTGTAGACGTACCTATGTCGTTATTCAGGTCAATTAAATTTTCTTTAATAATAATCTTCTTAATTCATACCTAAAATTCATTCGGGATGAAACTCGATGATGATGATATAACTCGATAACCACTGGGTCAATTTTTATGATTCTTCTTTTGTTTTGTTCGTATTGTTGTATTTCATCCGATTTCAATGAAATTTTGTAGATTTATATTCTTCGTTCCCGTTTAAAGGAAAGGATACTTTTGGACCTGATAGGTGGCGCTGTTGCCGATCTCCGAAACAGCTCTACCAAGTTGATTGAAATTTTGTAAATGGATATGGTTGCTTCCAGTTTTAAATTGCGGATAGTTTTTGACACTATAGGTGGTACTTTGAAAAACACAAGCGGGATATTTTCCCATTCAGTCCCATTGAAAAATAAAATCAAACGCTATTTCTAAAGTTGTATAATTAAAATTATTAATGGACACTGTCCAAATAAAGCAATTTGCGAAATGTGAGCAAAATTTAATACGAAAGGTACGGGCAAAGGAAGTACATTATACTATACCTTTTGTTGTGAAAATAAAACGTTATGGAGATTAGTTGAATTTTTGAATTATTTAGACGTTCCGGGCTTACCTCTACATAATGTGGATATCACGTGCGACTTCAATTTCCCGTGCGTATCGCTTTCACTATGACAAATAATTTATTACAAGGATAATGGATGGATGTTTGTGCATTTGTGGCATCAATCTTGATTTCCCATGTTTCTCATATTGTCAATTTAGTGAAAAAGCGGAAAGTTGGCCGACACGTCAAAATCATTGCGGTTTGATTGAAACAAATCAACATAGCTATTCATCATTTATTTATATTGCATTTAATATGACTTTTGAATAAAGAATTTTAATTGGCCGAATTACATAAATTAGGAAATGCATTGTGAATGCTCGGAATTATTATTTTCATTACATTAACAAATTTGGGCGGAACGAAGTTTGCCGGGTCAGCTAGTACAGGATAAATATAAATGAGCGAATATTTAAATTAAACCAGAATGGCACAATCCGCCGATTTAAAACTGTTATTTGACTGTGGCGCTATCAATTGTTGGAGTGAAAAAGTTCACAATTTCTTGCATTGTGTGTTTGGTTGTTTTTGTGTTTCGAAAAATATCTGCGTTTCTGCCGGATGCGATCGAAAAACTTTCTTTACACTCTTTACATAAAAACATCACTTTTGCTTTTTCCGGATTCCAAAAATGGGTATTTTTCGATTAATTTGGCGTTGAGAACGCATTTGCCTTTTAACGGATTTCGCATATTTTCGCACAATATAAATTAAAGAAGAAATTAACACGCAATAGGATTGTCTTTCAAAAGTAGGTAGATACAATAGAATAAAAAAATGGCGTTCGAATTTCTAAATTTCGAAACAAAAACGGAGTGGGGATTCCCTCTTTTGGCTTTTGTAGGGCCTTACCAAAGGGTTGCCTTCTTCTAGTTGTTATGAAATAAAGTTTTTCGAGAGTTACTCTTCGTTGATAACAGAGCCGATAGAGACAAAGACCCGAGCAACCTGAGAGTTATAGCTGTATATTGCTCTGTTCTAGACAATTAATTTGTGTTGGGTGTCCCTTTTCGTTCAGAACATGTGTATAGGTATACATAGTTTACTTGCTTCTTATACAGATAGCCCCATAGCCCGATGCGAATATCAGGCAATATTTACGTCTCTCCAATTGACGTCGTATTTACCTAACTACCCCATAGTTGTGCATTCCAAACAGTGTGACCAATTGCATATTCCCTGCTAAAATTAAAAGAATTGTTTTATTTTTCGCATCTTTTTTTTTAAATCATAGGCATATTTTTTTAGCAGGTTTATAGTTCAGCCAAATTATGAATTAAAACAAATAAAATAAATTCAACGCAGGCGAATTATCATTTGACAGTGAACACAACCATTCAACGAACTCAGCAAGCTTGCAATTGCAATCAACTTTGCAAACATCCTATGTTATTTTTTTCTGAAAAACAACTTTTCCTTATTATTTGTTGTTTTTATGAGGTTTTTACCTACGAAAAAAAAAAAAAACTATTTAGAACTTTTGTATACAAAAAAAAAAAACAGGCTATATAATATAACCGAACTTAGCACTATTTCAAATATGGAATTGGTCACACCGATTCCAAGTTGTTTGAGGTTTCTCTTCTACTTGTGCGCAAGGTCTTCGTGTCGTAAGTTGTTCCTCTGGTTTGGTGTCGAAGTCGCCATTTAGTTTAACCATCGTTAATGCCCAACCTATTGTAGCCGCTTCTGTTCTACCAATTATTTCAACATCGCCGTATGCAAGTAATGGACCTTCAAAATATCGTGTCTGTTAAAAAAATTAAATAGTTGGCGCAACAGGTCCGGAGGGACCCTAGTCCTAGCTTCTCACAACCATTCGTTTTGTGTGAGTTTTTCAAGTTTGAAACGAATGAAAGGGATCTACAATTTTATGCCGACTCAAAACGCCTAAGCTCTTTCAAGACAGTTCTACTCTCGGATGTTTGTCAGACGTTCGCGATAGGTGGCGCAGTGGAAAAAAACCCTAAGTTGGAATTTGGGTTTTTGCGGGATTCGAACCTCGACCCCTCGCTTAGTAGTCCAACACACTAACCAAAAAGCCACTACCTACACACCATCTGCAATACCTATTTGCAATCGACTTCTATGCTGAGAAAGAAATATCAACTTGGCTATCCCCCACAATCCGAGACCGACCTACATTTCTTACAGCACAAACTTGGGTATAGGTTAGTGAGCCTTTAAAGCAAGATATCCCTGTGCAAATATTGATTTTCTGTTCAAACGGCAATCCATCAACTCAACTGTCAATCACCCCCAGAGCATATTTCGACCAAAAAATTCAACAATACTCCAACAAATGGGCCAAAAGTTAAGAATTAACTTTTCTCTTCGCCAGAGACACAACAAACCGCATCCACTACCACTTTTCCCCACCAAAGGAGTGAGATCCTGATAACATTGGCTGGCTGACTGTGATGTTCACTTTACAAACCATGGTTAACTGTTACGCCCCAGCGTACACAATAGAATTACCATCGGGGTCGACCCCAAGTGCACAACCTAAACAAGGAGTATTTTTGACGTGTCGAAAAGTAATTTAGTTGCGAGCAATCTTCGCTGCATAGGCGAGTACACAGCCCAAGAGGGTGAAGTGGAACTCCCCCATCAGAGTACCTATTATGATGAGCATGCCAAGAAATTGTTCATTTTTCATAAGGAAGACAAAAAGGAAACTAAACTCCAACAGACAATAGAAGGCAGCGCGCACCAAGCTGCCATTCAGCAATGATGAGAAAATTGACAAATGTTTTTTTTCGCGAACGGCACCACCATCAATCGTGCCACAGGAATCATCTTTTTCCGAGCGGAGTGCTAAACGTCTTTATGGGTCACCGTCGGCGTCGCCAACATTGAAGCGACGGAATTTTTCCCCAAACAGGAAAACCATTTAAATTCATATTTTTGCCGGCAAATATTCACCACAACCATGACGGACATGTGTGTGCATTGTCCGCTTCAGCAGAGACCAGAGACCCAGTACCCAGTATGTACACTTGTACAGTGCACATGCGTTGTCCGCAAAACAGGAATCCTTCGTAAAAATATTAATGATCCATGGTGCGATAATCTTTTACGAAAACATGATACTTCCAGATGAAGTGAAATACTCGCTGTTGGTGGGATGTTCCCGTGTAAATGGGCCAAGACGGTGACTTTATTTTTAATTAAACAAAACAATAGCAGTTCTTGTACACAGTGCGCATTTGCCCGATGCCACTGTTGCATTTAAATATAAATTAGTTGTTCAAATCTGCATACAAGTGTACCATGTATACGTGGCTAGAGAGGGAGCGCGCGCGACCGAATTGATGCGAACGTGATCATGATAAAGATGACATATGAAGCGTCTGACAAATGATCAGTACATCCGATTGTGACAAGTTACCTGTTGTTATGAAAAATGCTTCTACAGTCAATTTGTCAGATATTTAAATAAAGTAATTTACAATCGTCAATGTGCACGAAACGACGACATGACACTTTCGCAATGAGGCAAGCTAGCTGGGTGGGCCGCCTGGGCTTGGACAGTGCACATGCGCGCGCACATCTGGATTCCGCCTTTGACGGGGAAAACAAGGTCAAGTATTTTGATTTCTAATCTGATGTCATTTGCAAGAAGGCTTCGAAGAACGTGGAGCGTTGCAGGAATAGCGACGGATGTTTGTTTGTTACCCCCATTGATGGGGAATCGAAAACAGGATTGTTTGGGAGTATAGGCAGTGCGATCGCATTGGAACTTGTATAACGTGCGGCCAGGATCTGATTTGCGGAGTTCACCCAAACTGTTTGGTTTTTGGTCCGATTTCGACACGAGCTAGAGTCACTTCTGATTGATCGTTAAGTCTACAATGACTTTTTTGAGAAAAATATTCAATTGTAGCGTGTACCTATATGGCAAAAAAAAAAAACCAACGCGTTAGAAGTTTGAACAGTGGACACCTAAAAGGCATAGATCGTGAGTTTGATTGCGATTTTCGATGAGGGAACTGCGCAGAACATTTGACATGGACTTGAGGAGTGGCATCTTAATAAATATTGACATGAATGATGCCAAATCATACAAGGCTGTATATTGCTGGCAGCTCGTGTATTTAAGTTTCATTTGACTCAGCTGTCAGAGATGACTCAAGTGTCATCTTTTAGTAAAAGGACTGATTTTTTCCTATATCAACAGCCAAGAAAAAGGATTCGAAATTAGCTACTATCCTATGTCCTTCTCTGTGTCACAAGCTATCCCTCAGAATAATTTCAAGATGAACAGTTGATGCCTTAAGGTGTGCAAGCAGGACAAACAAACTTTTTTTTTTTTTTTGTGAAATTCCATCTTTTTTCAATGACATCCTTTCTTTAGCACCGAAAGGTGTGACTGCGGTCGCGTTATTAATATAGATATGGTAGACTTAATTCCTAAGTAAGTAAGTATACTTACATACGGCAGTGTAGTCTGGTGGCAAGCTGCCAGCAAAGCGACCAATCTAAGGTCAATGACAAAAATACAAAGAATAGCATGTATAGGTAGGGACAACCGGCGCCATGAGAACAAAACCTACAGCTGGACTAGAGCCGATTGTTAATCTGACACCTCTAGACCTATACATGGAAGAATACGCTGCCAAAAGTACCTTAAGGATCAGTTAAACTAAGACTTGGAACCCTTGCAACGTTGGGCATACACAGAGCGTATGTAAACTCGCAGGGAACGTTGTCATTTCTGACTATATGCCACTCTATCTATAGACTTTGACAGACCATTACCCTGCTCCTTTCCGATCAGGGAAGAATAAAACACAAATGAGCCCACAAATAGAAAATCAATATCCATCTACACCAGATGGTTCAAGAATGGACTGTGGAACCGGTGTCGGCATATTCTCTGAGGAATTAAATATGCATTGCTCCATCAGACTACCTGATAGCAGTAGTATTGTCCAGGGGGAGGTTCTGGCTATCGCTGAAGCGGCCCATAAGGCGTCAATATTGGCAATACCTCGTAGCGATATTATACCGTCTTTATTGACAGTCAGGCGGCTATAAAAGCAGTTTCTGCTATTGAAATAAAATCCAAACTAGTTCACCGCTGCCGCGAAGAGCTTAAGGTTCTTTGCTCGCAGCACACCACGAATCTCTGCTGGGTCCCTGGATACAGAGACAAAACCGGCAATGAGAACTGGCGAGAAAGGAGTCCACAATGGATCTGGATAGAGCACTTCAATCGATCAAGCCACCACTTTGCAATCTCAGAGAGCGAGTGGAGAACAGAAATCGAATGAAAACCAACAACAGGTGGAAAGAACTCACTACCTGCGAAATATCACGGAAGCTTTGGCCAGAATTTAACAGAAGCCGGACCAACAAACTATTACAGTTTGACAGGTCATCGCTAGGAGGGTCTCTAACTGGTCATAACTTCCTTAGAAACCACGCTTTGAATCTAAATCTCAAAGATGACGATATTTGTAGAGATTGTGGAGACGAGGAGGTCCACGAGGACACACCTCACTTCCTTTGTCATTGCCGGAGTCTCTGTCACCTGAGGAACAGAACACTTGGAAGTTATTACTTTCATGATGTACATGAACTTTCTGATGTCTCACTGTCGGATCTTTACAGGTTTTTGAGGACATCGGGTTGGCTAGACAACGTCAGGTAACCACAAAAGGAGAAGGGATGGAGACCATCGATGTAACATCAGCGGTTAACCCCAGAAAAGGGCGTCACAATGGGTTCACGAGGACCTAAGTGAAGTATTGCAGGGCTCACCTAACTATACCCGTTTACCTTACCTAAATTTCTAAAGTAATAAGAGTTTTAGGTCCAAAAATGATTTTAAAATTTTAATTCAACTTTCTAGTTACTTTTGAGGCATTTTTATAAGTATAGAAATATTCACCTGGCAATACCGCATTTTCTCTTAAGTTCGGCGTCGGCTATATAATTGGCTTTTCAAAGTCACTTTCAACGCTGTAAATCTAAGAAATGTTTTGTCAAGCTATATAGGGCGTTAGTGAATATATCGGCCATTCTGGGCACGGGTCCCTTGTGCCCTTATGGTAAAGACGATACAGTCTCTTAGACCTGCGTAGCCAACTTTGAAGAGCTCGAAACGAGACTCAGATAAGAAAACTCAACTGCGATCCGTGACTTATATATTATACCTATACAGTCGTTTCGCACGCTTTCTCAGTCATCTCAGCAACAATTTATATTGAAAGTGATCCGCTCGACCTCAGCAATAATCTCCATTAACAATTGCAATTAACAACAGGCGTATACACCGAAAACTCCCCTCGAAGCACAACTTTATGTCAAACTCCGACACCGCACTTTATCATCGCATAACCCATGCCCTATCAGCACCACCTTTATATAGCCGATTTTATATTAAAAGACATTTAATAGATATTTCTTTGAAAATAACTAAATTTTCATTTGCCGCACACTGACCATTAATCATTTTCCAAATAAAATGGTATCAGCGCACTGCGGCGTCTCGGCCCCTCGCGCAGTCGCGCTGCGATTTAGACGAACTTCCATTTTGCGACTGGTGCGCTCGGTGTCCTCTGGTGCTGGTGGTGGAGAGAAACAGCAAGCAATCGCTATGATTTGTGGCAACCATTTAGAAAATCGTGTTCAAAGTTAATGAAATTGTAATTGAGTAACAACTGCGCATACCTGCATGCTATGGCTGCATTTTCTTGCACCAGATATTTTCTTCTTTCATGCGATTTTCTTTGAGTTGGTTTGGTACCTAACTACTATATATATGTCTTCTTCGTAGTGTCTCTGTCTGAGCTCGGTGGACGGCACAAAGTAACGCGCGGAGCGTGGGGGATATTCTGTTTGCACTCGATCACTTGCCATTTGTATAGATCAGTGCACGCGCGGTTCATCGTTCGGCACCCTTCTGTGTGTTTCACTCTGACTCTGGCTAGCCGCCTGCTCTGCTTCTGACTGTATGAGTCTGTGCATATTTTGTTTCTCTCTTTTTGTGGCTTTAATTTGAAAATATCAACGGTTATTCTAGAGTTGGTGCGGTGGTGATCTTCAATGGAGTTTAATATTTTTCTTAATTCACATCGCGATAGCGTCTTCTTGATTAAGTTGGATGGGTTTCGTATTTTTCAAACGTCAATAAACGATTAGTCAAATGTTTTTCAAATCCGTTCAAGTGGAACATTTTTCTTTTAGAAAATTAGTCGGAGAAAAATTTGCACTTCTGAGGGGACATTCTTTTCAGTTGCGGTCTTTGTGTTTAAATTGAAGGAGAGCGAGCGAGGGCAATTCCTCGAAATAACCGCATCTTGTGCTGGTTTGAATTTAATCCCACTTAATTACATCTAATTAATTACATGTCATTCAGGCTGTGCCCTCCCATTGATTCATTTCTTTTAAGCACATTTGCTTGTTTATATGCACTGAGGAGAAACATTTTTGTTTTTAAACTCACAGGCAGATTCAAATGGAAAAGTCACAGCAAACCAGTGAGCGAGAAAGTTGTCAGTATGAAGATCTTACTTTGAGATTTTAAGCAGATCGCGTTGATTTATTGTTTATGTCCATTTGTTGTTTAAAAGCGTATCAATCTGGTGGCAAATTCAGTTAAAAACCGAAGATGTTTAAGTTGTCTCTGAATCGGCGATAAGCTGCAATGCGTATTCGTCATTTTTGACGGGATCTTTATAAAATTTGGCTTTCCAATTATCAGCATCCACTATTTGGGAGAAAGAGCCCTTTAATTGAGTTGATAGACAGTGTTCTGTCCTGTCTATTGTAAGTCCTTAGGTATGATCGGCGATACGCATTTTCCAGAGTAGTTTTTCATTCTGGGGTAACGAAGAGCGATCTGTTATGTTCGAACATCTATAACATAATAAGACCTTCTCAAAGACAAACATTTTGTGAGATGTTTGCAAGGGATAAGTGACTGCACCGGTTTTAGTTATATTGGTCGGCCTGCAGTCAGAAACTACAAAACTACACGGAAATAAGTTTAAGATCAAATCAAGAAAAATTAGCGCCGAATCACGAAAAGTTTGTCTCATTTTAGAGCTTAGCTCAGGATTTACTAATTTACGACTTTTTATTCGCAATTCTA
Source organism: Cheilosia urbana (assembly GCA_946477585.1). Classification (NCBI taxonomy): domain Eukaryota; kingdom Metazoa; phylum Arthropoda; class Insecta; order Diptera; family Syrphidae; genus Cheilosia; species Cheilosia urbana. The sequence goes on along the minus strand of OX297853.1, from coordinate 130,763,274 downwards.
GAAAGTGTACAAAGTGAAGTTACTGACCCTCAAAAGTCGTGAATCAACACTTCTCAGTGTCAATAATGCGATCGGGCATGAAATACATATTGCCATAACCGATCGCAATTTGACACAAATAGTCAGCAATTTGACATTACTGTGGTTTTGCAATGCAAGAAAAAATCGTAAACTATAACTTTTCTGTTGCAATTACGATTTCATCCCTTAGTAAATTGCATTCAGTGGTGGAAAATCACGAAAATCACGAAATATTTTTTGCAATTTGAGATTTTAAAGTGATGTTTGAGGAATTGACTTATTGGAGTAGTGAATTGCGCCAAAAATGTCGCAAATCGCTACAAATAAATGAAGCTCGAATTAATACTTCTAATCGTAATATTCAACAAACAAAATTTGATATTTTTCGCCGTTTTCAATGTCGAATTACGAATTTTTGTATTATCGTTGTGATTTGCGAAAAATATATACTTCGTGAATAAATTGCAACTCAAAATTTTGCAATTGGTGACTATTTTACTTCTTGTGGGAAATCAAAGAAACAGGTCCGGACCTGCCGCCTTTTTGCAACAAACGCACTAGAGTGGCAGATACATATTTTGCTATAACGCCCTTATTTTTAGTCGCAACTGCCTCGGTTATGTACCAAAAGTTTGCTTTTTTTTTGTTCAATTTGTCAGTGAAAAAAGCCGTTAAGCTAAAAATATGGACCTGCCACCCTTTTGATACAAGGTCCTTAATTGCAACTCCAAATTTTGCAATTGGTGGCTATGCAGTTCTTTCGGTTTAGAATTTATTATATTCAAGACGGGTTTTATCGGCGCGACTTGAGATTGGAAAAAAGTTCTAAATGTAAATAGTATTTTGTTTAGAAACTGCATACCTTGTAAACCTTATAGTCGGGGCCGTCTGAGCATATGACAGGACCCTTGGGCATACAAGAATTTGGGACCATATTAGAATGTTGAAAACCGGAATGACAAAAATATTTTCTTTCTATAATCTTATTATAGATTATCCAAAAAAGGTTTTCTATTTTAATAAAAACTGTAATAGCAATAATTAAGGTGACCATTCGTCCTCTTTTGTCTATATGACATTCCTCTTGTTCGCTACTATGTCCTTTCTGATGTTTTAAGTAAATGGGGACATTTGGAGGATAAATAATAATTTTCTTTACCAATTTTCGACTGCATTTTTACTTTCAAAATATTGTCCTCCCTTTTGTGATTGAAAAAATTAATAAAATATATAAACAAAATATAACACAACATATATCTTATACAAAATCTTAATTTTAAAGAAGGCTTGAGGCTAAAATAATTTCTGTTAGGAAAGTTCTGAAAGAAAGTTCTGTCAGGGCTTCAAATATATAAGCATATAATTTTTTTTTTTTTTTTTTTTTTTCAGTACCTATTTATGTATTTAGTTGCGAAAATGTTTTTTTTTTTTTACGAGTTTAAGCTTTAAAATAAAGTTTTCAGTAGCTTCACCAACAAAATCAAGGTGATCCCATCCCATTTTTGTCCATTTTTTATAAATATATGAGAGCGAAAAAATACGTTTATAATACTCGGTTTGAACCCTAAAACTCTAAAATTGCATTCAAATTAATCAAAACAAACCATAATTTTCTAAAACTACATTTTTGCTCTTCTGCTTCTTCTTTAGAAGTAATATTCAGAGTAAATAGAAATCAGAATTCCTAGGTCTTAAAATAATTTTAAAAATAGTTTTTCTCGTTTTGAAGTTTTTTTATTTAAGTAGGTAATGTATAAAATTTAGAAAAAAAAAATGAGAAAACTGATCTGATGTCTGGTTGATATTTTAATTTCAAAATTAAATACAGCCCGCCCATATAAAAGCTTAGACAGTGGCGAAATGCATCAGAGCTACATATTTCCTACCTGGCAATACCACATTTTTTGTTGAACTCGACATCGGCAATGTCAGTGGCTTATCCTTATCCCTGTTGGCTATCGTTATCAACGCGCACATTTAATCTCTTAATCGTCTTGTCAAGGTATTAGCTACCAGCTACCATATCGGCCATTTGGGGCCGTGCAGATAGGGGCGCACAGTAAGGGCCCCGTGTGCCGTTGTGGTAAACGTGGCACTGCTTATAGTGGGATGCGATAAAACAAGTTGCATACGGAAAGAACTGCATAGTCACCAATTGCAAAATATTGAGTTGCAAATCACGAATTATATATTTTCCGAAAATCACAACGATTTTGTCTCGAGTTGATACAAGAATTCGTAATTCGACATTGAAAACGGCGAAAAATATCAAATTTTGTTTTTTGAATATTACGATTAAAAGTATTTATTCGAGCTTCATTTTGTTGTAGTGATTTGCGACATTTTCGGCGCAATTCACTACTTCAATAGGTCAATTCCTTAAACACCACTTTACAATTTCATAAACTGCAAATAATATTTCGTAATTTACCACCACTGAATGATGAATCAATAAAATCTTATAATAATTTCGCACATGTAAATTGAACACGTAAATTGACGTAGAGAAATCGTAAATTGCAAAATACGAATTGCAAATTGATTAAAATAAGTTGCAATTTACGATTAAGAATTTGTAAATTGCAACTACTGAAGTAGTAATTCAACCCCTGTTGCAATTTACTAAGGGATGAAATCGTAAATGCAACAGAAAGTGGTAATTTACGATTTTTTTTTTGCATTTCACAACCACAGTAATATAAAATTGATAACTATTTGTGTCAAATTGCGATCGGTTATGGCAATATGTATTTCAAGCCCGATCGCATTATTGACACTGAGAAATGTTGATTCACGACTTTTGAGGGGAATATCTTCACTTTGTACAATTTTTAGAATTGCGAATAAAATGTCGTGAATTATTAAATCCTGAGCTGAGCTCTAAGAAGACAAACTTTTCGTGATTCGGTGCTTATTTTTCTTGATTTGATCTTAAACTTCTTTCCGTGCAGCAATAAAGTAACTTCGCCGGTTAAAAAAGTCACAACTGCTTCACCTCTGAGCCGATTTTCAAACCCAATTGACTTCGAACTTTCAGTAAGTACCTATATACCACATAAATATAATCTGATCTGAATTTCAAGAGTGTAGGTATCTTTGGGCTTCGTATAGTCGGCCCAACAAAGCGTGCTATCCGTGACGTGTTAGACGCTAAAGTTGCTTTGTAGGACATAAGTTTGAAATATTTCTATCGGCCGTATGAATATTGAACAAAATCGCTCGACATTGGTTTTTGGTCACCTAACTTAGCGCCTTCCGCTAGTAATTTTGTCACGAAAGTAAGGTAATAAAAATGTGGACAAGCCTTTTTATGCTGAAAGAGTACTCGCCCTTCTTTTATTAAACTCAAGGGGTCAACCAGGTCTTGTGAGAGTCAATTTCGAAAACGTATACCTCAGTGCCATGTGAATGCATAAAACTATTCGACATCAATTCCATTGATCCCTATATCATTGTGGAAAGAGAATGCGCCGATGAAGTGAAGCAGAAGTTCATAAAGAACTCCCAAGAGCGTAAGCCACTCTACAAGAGATCGCCCTAGTTTCGCCCCCATTATGACGAATTTCGTCAGCATTACGAAATCGAATCCACGCACCCATGATTCAGCACACAAATCATCAGTAAACCAGTAAATCCCCGTCTGGCCAAATGACTTAAATTCCATCCAACCAACCGCTGAATATAAATTCTTGTTGAGCCTATAAAATTTATTTATTTCCCCACCACAATCATTTAAATATTATTTTCCCAAATAAAAGGATTTAAAGCTCATTTGCAGTCACACTTTCACAACACACACACAAAAACAAGCAACATTTAAGAAACTAAAATTCCAAATGCAACCGACCAGCCATAGATCTTCACTTGGTTGACACAGTCGTGATCTTTTCAGAAGACCCATCATTATAGGTTACGTGCACATCGTCGAACAAGCACGCATATACACACAATACTCGTGGAATTTATTTGTTTTTGTCTGCTGCTCTTAAATAAATATCAAATATTTGTACACTGGATCCCATTGTGGCAACATCATTCAATTTGCATTCGAAAGTCCATAAATAAATCGCTCTCCGCCAGAGCTCGGGTGCTAAAGGTCTGGACTCTTGAGGTACTTACTACTTAGTGGCTCTGAAGGAGCAATATCCCCGCAGATTAATCAAATTGCTCACAAGTGATAAATGATGGCAGCGACTGCTTGATGGGGGCAACAAAATGTGGTATCACATTCACATGCGGATAAAAACAGGTGTTTGTGAAGAGGATGTGATTGTTGTTATATTTTAGTTCATTTCGATTTCAATTTAATATACGAGAGGGAAAATAAACAATCTACAGTTTTATTGTTTTTGGGTATTTTTAACTTTTTCGTGGACTAGTTTTGACGGAGAAACCAAAAACCATCAATCAATTTACAAAGGACTTTCGTGACAGTGGTGTATACACTTAATCGGAATAAAAAAAAGGAGGGCAATCGAAATAGGGAAATTCCCCCCATATACAAACAGCACTGTACATGTACACTGTACACACATACACATATACCTATATTGTTTGGAGAATTTCAATTTGTCGAGCACATTGAATGGGCCACAGACGGTTTCAAGGAAGAGCATTTAAATTTGAGGCAAATGGAAAATTCGATTTGACTTGAGACACAGTTGAGTGCCTTTTCTTGACACGGCTATGCCATGATACCTTGCGCTTGGATGCACATTGGGGCATGGCGAATTACGAACTCCGCATTCGTGAGGAGAAACAATTAATTTTCGACAGTCAATTGAATATACCGCATTGTTTTAGATGGCAAACAGGGAATATTTTGATGACGTAGCTGTGTCACAGGAGCCATTAAATGGGATTAGGTTTTTTTTTATATCACGGTATTAAAATAAATTGCCACACTTATTCCGCTTGTAGAATGTCACAACATTTTTGTTTTAAACAAAAACCCAGTGAAATGAGGAAACAAGTTAAAATGTCTATTAAGTTTTGGTTTCGCGGAGATTTTCGATCAGCAATTGTAGTTATTTGGCATCCAAAGGGTTAGTAGTCAATGGGTATTCAGCATCGCATGGACGTCGTTAAAACCAAAAAATATACGGGTGCATCAAATCGCATGCAGTGGGAGGCAGGTGACTATAAGGTGACTTTATGGTCAAAATCCCGCCCATCCATTCCAACCCTAGGCCTTCCTTCATTTGAATACTAGATCACATAATCTTAAAAGAAAAGTCAAAGATTATTGCATTTTTCCCAGGGGTTGAACTAATGACCTCTAAGCCACTGCTGTTGGTCTTGGTACAACTTCTATATTTGTTATGTATTGAACCTCCAAACACCTTGAATATATAATTGGGCCCATTCACGACACAGACATGTCGTTGCAGATCAAGAAAAAAAAAAAAAATGAATTCACGCGGACGGTCGCTGCAAACGATCGACATAGGATTTTAGATTAGATTGTAGGGCGGGAGAGCCTTCAAGGAGCTCTGGCACTGCGGCTGCTTAAAGGAGTCTATTGTGCCATAGGATAAACACGACACGGATAGAGACAAATATATTGGTGTATGGTCCCTATAAGGCAAATATCACAAACTGGGAGAGTTTCCCCCTCGACACAAATGATACCGAGTCACCAAGTCTAAGACGATCTTTGTCGACATTTTCCCTATGTTACACAAGCAAATTTCTTCGGGCACACGAAAACGTTTGCACGTTTCGCCTTACAGAATCTGACCCCAGGTCTATCAGTAATGCCAAGAGTAGATACCCAAGGTTCAGGTTCTGACAGCCATGTGACGAATTGAAGGGACCTATGATTTGATGCCAAGTCCGAACAACTGAACTGAAAAGCTTTGTCTCGGATGTTTTTCAGACGCATTAGTGTAAAAAACTTGAGATGCAATTTGTGTTTTTCACTGTTCAGATATCAATCGCTTAGTAGATCAACCCACTAACGACAGAGTCCCTGCGTTCACCTCTATTGAAAAGTAAATATTTGCAGAATAGTGCGGACTGTTTCGGCCTAAAAACCATTTTGAAACCGAGTGTGTCGATGTTTGGAAAAGCAATCGCTGCTGACCAGTGATCCCATATTGAGAGGAAAAGCGACAATTTGGGTGCTTTTTGAATGAAAAAGGGGGAAAACGAGGGACAAGCTTAAAAAAAGGGGAAACATCAATAATCCCTGTGAAACGTAAATTGTTTAAAAATAAAATTAAAATTATTTTCACTACGAAAAAAAAAATCAAAGAATACATTTTTTTATATTGGTTATACTTTTATACATGAAAGAAAACAGCCCATCGAACGTCTACGTAAGAATATGTGCGTATCTTCTGAACACATTCACTCGTTTTGATATTATGTGTTAAACAAAAGGAAATAATTAGGGATATTCAAGATCCGATGCAACTCATCTTGTATCATAACTTTTTTTCGCACTACAAAAACAAAATATACTAATATTTCGCTACACTCTTGCACCTTATTTATCCTACCTTCACCCTATTGTAACCGAAAAATACAACAGAGTAAAATGTAATTTTTAACTATAGCTATGGGAAAAAAATAAATATCTAATAGAATATCCTCATCAAGATCAAAAAGGATTTAGGACACAGATAGGACATAGATATTATCATCTCCGGATTTACTCTTCAATATTTTACAATATTTTTTTCTCTTTTTCATCGTTTGTTTCTTCGTATACCTTCAAACAAACAAAATAATTTTGTCTACATCATCTTCCAATAAATATTGAAGTATTTTTTCTTTCATTTATTTATTTATCTTGTAGTTAATGCTTTATAGACTTTACAATATAATATGGTATAAATTAGTGATAAGCTATATTCTGCGAAGAAAAATATTTTTCGCTTTTTTTCGGCATAATAAATAATTAAAAGGTAAATTAAGCTGTCAATGTCAATTGTCAAACTGGAATTGTTATTTGTTTCACTTTTGCTAAAGATTAGAAAAAGTATTTACACTATCTGATAAAAAAAAAATCGCAATTTTACCAGAACTGTTAGACCGAATCGTGTATATTTTTATGTTATATTCTTCTATTTAGCTTGTAAATAAAAACGGTTATATTTTTAAATTTGTTCATATGAAAACAATTGCAAATTTCACTTATAGGGTAAAAACGGGAATTTTTTTTCGAATTTAGGGGAAAACTAATACTTTTGCTGATATAAAAAGTGGAAACAAGTCTTCAAAGTCGGGAAACACTGGTGGTGACCAGCGTTGCCACAATGATACAAGTGTAGGTAACAAAAGTGTTACACTTTTTAATCATTTTATAACTTTATTACAATGTTAATTTTTTCGCTTTGTTACACTTTTTCACATTAAAATCCTTTTTTGTTTTTCTCGTTAAAAAAATATTGAGAAGTTTAAATGGCAGCATTTTTTTTTTTTTTTTTTGAACAAACTTCTACTGATTTTTGTCAATGATTTTGTTTGTTTACAAAGAGCAAAAGTTATGCAAAACGTCAAACTACGAGTGGGGATGGGAATGGTAGGGAACGAGAAAATACAACAATATTCTTCTGTCTCGCCGCGTCGCCGTTGACAAGGTTCTACATTTCTCGTGGTAAATAAAGTTTGTGAAATAGAAATTGAAATCTACTTGAATGGTCAATAATTTTCTGTTTTTTTTTTTGTTTTTTGTTAAACACAAAATGGACAGGTAGGTCAATGAGGAGCCTTTTTTTGAAATGTGATAAAGAGTTCCTAAATAAATATTTTTAGAGTTGAAAAACGATGATTTTGTTATTACAATTTTTTTCCAATTTGTTATATTTTTTTTCCCATTTGTTATACTTCTTGAATCTTGCGTGCTATGTAATCAACTCACGACTGAGAAAAAGACACTGACTTTCATTACGTCAGCCTTTCTTTTATCAATCCAAATTTCGCAGATCCGTTTACACATATAGGTACATTTATAGATCCTGATTGACAATTCCGACTTCCGATATAAATTACGCCCCTAAAGTAGGGTTTTCAGAACATCTCTTTTAAAGAGAACACGTCCTCTTTTTTGTCAGCGATCTATTTTACACTTTCTTTTTTCGCTTGACTCTTTTTTTGTCCTCTTTTTGTTCTCTTTTTTAATACATATATACATAAATGAATATATAAATTTCAATATAAAAACAAATCCGTCGTTTTACAACTTTTCAGTACGGCCATAAAAACTAGCAGTGGTATCCCTTTTCCGATGTAATTTATTTCTTCTCTGTTTCACTTCACCCACATCTGTTTGGGGTTTTTTCCCCAAGATTTAGGGTTTTTTTTTTTTTGGTCGACGGGGGGAAATCTGGGGGGAGATATTGTGTAGGTATTTTTTTGAAATTCTATTTTATTTGTATTTTGTTATAATATCCCTTTTGGTTGCCTTAAAATGAGCTTCCACCGAAAAATTAAATTTATAGGTGTTCTGTGAACGGGGGTTATCGTTGTTTGGTGGTCGTAAAGTATGTCCTCTTTTTTCGTTTTAGGTACTAGGACACCCTACCCTAAAGTAGCATGCCAGCTAGCAAGTATTCTGTCATACGACTATTTTTTTGACGCATGAGAGTGTCTACTGTCTATAGCTTTACTTAGCTGCATGCAACTGCCGGCACTTGTCACTGACTTCCAGGCTACTCTAAGGTGCGCCATATGCAATTGAAAGTTGTGGGACAGGACAGCTTAATGGATTGTGGGCAAAGTGAAGGACAACATTTGTGACAACCTTTAAAATGCACCGGCCTACTTCAGCCTTTGGTTTCGAACAGTTACTTCAACATAATCCTTGGCTGCTTACAATAATTTCTCTGTCATATTGAAAACACTAACTTCTAAGTAGGTACCTATGTATACCTGCTACGTGACACAGATTTAATTTGTCCATTGGACTCTAGATATGCCACCTCAGACGCTGATAGTTGGAACACACTTTACTCTTCATTTCAGACAGACAAATGCTGTCAAAAATTTCTACTTTTCATATTGACTTGACATATACCTACAAATAAATATTCAAATTTACTCGAACTTTATAACTGAAACTAAATTACATTGTGTTTTATTTTGTCCCTTTGCAGGTACTGTAAATGCCAACGGTGAAACAAAACGCCAACGGACCTCATACACCCGCTATCAAACGCTAGAATTAGAAAAGGAATTTCACTTCAATCGTTACCTGACCCGTCGGAGACGCATCGAAATCGCGCACGCTCTCTGTCTCACCGAGCGACAAATAAAGATTTGGTTCCAAAATCGACGCATGAAATGGAAAAAGGAACACAAAATGGCCTCCATGAATATCGTACCTTATCACATGGGACCCTACGGACATCCATATCATCAGTTTGATATCCATCCGTCACAATTTGCTCATTTGAGCGCATAGGACGCGTGGCACTTTTCGGGTACTGGTTAGAGGCTCAATCAGTTGTATCAAGAACCATATCAGGGATACCAGAACAATCAGGATGGCAGCGGTGGTGGCGGTGGCAGCACATCTGCCACCGGTACCAATTCGCTGTTTAGTAATTCTGAGTGTTCCAAGTATCCCCAAGAGTTCTGATCTCAAATTATGTAAATTAAATGCAAGCAAATAAATGATTCTTCGTAGAACGACAACAACAACAACAACACCAACAAATGCATTCACGATGAAACTACATAGCTATTGTGTCATTTGAATTGACGGCATAATGGATTTGTATTTTCAATCGAAAAAAAAAACACCCAATGCAACGTAGAACGATTAAACAACAACAACAACAACATTTTTACAACTGATTCGTGCTAACACGAAATAAATGAAACATATGCTGTGATGATGTCATCATGTGTTTGAAAGATCGTGTTGGTTTATGATACTGGTCAACTAATCTGCGATTTGTTTCCTACGGGACTGTTCGATGAATTGTGACTTGGGTTTTGTTTTTATATATTTTTTTTTTTTTCGCCCACAAAAACAATGATTTTGTTAAAGTTATACAGGAAAAAGAAATTGTTATGTTTGTTATTTTATATACCTACCGGTATCTCTTTTTTTATTTTGTTGAATTCCTTTTTCGATTGCTTTTCCTTTCTTTAGAGAGAAATTTCCCATCACAAATGTGTAACGTTCAGCGACAAATCCCAAGCATTTCGCAGATGTAATGATATATAATTTGTAAATAGATAAATAATAATATTTATTGAAATAATTCAAACCGTCCAGTATAATAAACCGAAATCTCTAAGCAGTATTCGAAAAGCCATTAGGTTTAAGTTTAGGATAATTTTCGAAATTAAGTAGGTTTATGTCTTTACTCTGGTGATGTAGATGTGGTTTTAGTTTTTGCTAAACGAAGAAAAATTGCTTCTAAAGTTTGAGAGCCGATGGGGAATATATTTTTAAATGTCACTGCAGCGCGTATTGCAACCGATTGGATTGGGTCTCTGCTTAAGTGGTGTATGCACTAAAACGTAGAAGTCGGGGAAGTTTTTTTAGTACATATTTTGTGTGAAGGAGCAAGGAGGTTATTCTTTCAAATGAATTCAATTTTCTTTAATGACAAAAGTCCAGATTTTAAAATGAAAATCGATGCGATCAAATCTAGTAGTACAAGTCATTCCCGCTGTCAACATGAATGGATTAGAATCCTCCGTAGTTTAAAAAAACAAACTAAAATGGTTAAATATAAAATAGAGAAGAGACGATTTTTGATTTATGTATTGTTAACCTTTAAATCTTTATCGTTACCATCTGAAAGTATTTGTTTTTTTTTTATACTTTTCTGATGCATGACAAACAGCAAAAGGACTGTTTATACGTAAACCAGTCTTTCTACTTGAAGTTGTACTAAGTGGGATATTTTGAAGAATTGTCTTATGTTACTATCTTCGATCGCCTTTAAAAGAGAAAGTGAATAAGACACGAGGAATAGATTTGGATAATCATGCGGTGGCCTTTACCTGAAAACTATGATCCGTTTTGATTGAAATATCCCATTAATCACTTCATTCAGTATTAGGATTGGTTAGTATAGACTCTGGACTCTACTACTACTTAATAATGTACATAGGCTCTAATGGATCTTTTATGATGCCCCGCATAGGAAGGTAGCTACTGCTTCGTGTCCATCCCTTCAGCAACCTGTAAAGATTCGAGAGAGAAAACTCTTGAATTTTTGTCATTTTCTGGCTAAAGCTTCCGTGGTATTTCAACTATTGTTGGTTTACGGAGTGGTACAGTTTACAGATCGACTAAGACGCGTGATTCTGATCTATGGCAGACCCCTTGCCACTATCCCATTGTTGCTTGGCCTTGACACTGCGTGCCCAGGAACTCAACAAAGACCCGCTCTTGGCAGTGAGTATTACTTAAGCAAGAATTCGAGGAATGTTAATAGAAAATATTAAAAAATTGGCTGATATTTTGCTCAAAATGAAAGCGATTGTTTCAATATTCAAATATGTTTTTTTATGACCAGTGATATTTTGAGGTCTGCAATTATCGAATCGAAGATCGAATTATGCAGCCATTAACATAGATGTATCATCGGCCAACACATCAACTGCAGTTTTGGCAATTAGAAAAACCTTTTTAAGGCTTTACGTTTCGGCTATCAGCTTACCTATATCCATTACCGGCCATAAAACTATTCACATCCCTTTCGCGAGACTCAGCTCTAATATAATGAAAAACAAAAAAACTGGTTCACACTACGTGTCCGGGTTCCTTTTCTCTTCCTAGCCAACAATATTTAGTTTGAAAAAGTCCACAAAAATAAAAAAATAAGCCTAAACTTGAAAGCGAGCTGAAAATACATAATATTAAATACAAACAAGATCCATAGCCCCTTAAGTTATGTTAGGTTTATAGCTGGATGCGGCAGAGCGAACATTTCCGCACCCCACTTAGTTAGAGGTTCATGCAACTCTATTTTTGCATTCCTAGTTCAAACACTGTCTCATTCGTCAAAATGAAACCTATTGAATACATTTTCTGTTGTCGAAATCTGATCTTCTATTGCAAAGATTTCCTTCACTTTTGAATGCATAAAAAAGAATTACGTAAAGGGTAAACATTTTGGAAACTTTCAAAGTGTGACCATGACCAGTTCGGTTAAAAATGATAGCTCCTTGCATCAGTTTTCTCAAAGCACAAAGACAGCCAACTGCTCACCAAACTATTTCGCCAGACCAATTCAAACATTAAATAATACATAACTTCAGCCAACCTCAAACTTTATTTTCAATTTGAACACACATTTAAATGACTGAACAAATTCAGCTTATAATTGTTAAAAAAAAAAGAAAATGCAAGAAAAAAAAATTGAATAATTATTTAGTAAATTACGATATTTTTTTGCGGTGGAGCTTACTTAAGAAAACTATAAAAAAAGAATGTAAATAAATCAATTGGAATAAAAAAAGCCTCCAGTTTTAATTAGTTTTTGCAACGTTTTATACTCATTTACAAATCGAATCCAATTGTTTGTATCCCTTTTATTTGGCTATAACTTAATCACACATTCACACAAAAGTTAGTTAACAAATTCGGATTACACAGGGCTTTTGTTATAATTATTACAAATAAGAATTAAATTTACCACTTCTTAAGAGGAGAAAATTGATTTTCTTATAAACGTGTTTTGCAATATTATAAAAGATTTAATTAGTGTTTAATTGTTTTAGTTTGTAATTACTATTTTTTTTTTATCATATTCTACATATGGTTAACTTTAATTTCGTTTAACGAATTTTCCCGAAGGCAAATTAAAAACAAAAGTTTTTTTAAAACAAAAAAATGATAATTTAAACCAGAAAAAGAATGTAAATTTAAAATAAAAATGAAAACGGTATACATCGTAAGTAAATTAATTAGTAGGTACTACAATAATGGTGTACGAGTATGTACTCTAGATATAAGTTATTACTACAACCATATACTTAATTTAAAACGAGTATTTATATATATCTATTAAATATTATAATGAAAAAAAAAGGATTATAAGATATATTTATAAGGTTAGTGCATTCTTTACCATACATAGTAAAATACTTATAAAAACTATAAAATAAGTTTAGTGAAAGAAATCAAAAGAATAAACAAAAAATTAGTAAATATGTAATAAAAATCTCACGTATCATCATAAATCACACTTACACCCACTCTTCTAACAAAGAAATAATAAAATGAAAAAAAAAATACTTCAAAAAAATGCTGTGTAACACACTAAATTGTTTTTTAATTGGTAAACTTTTTGTAAAATTTTAAATTTGTATTTGATTTTTGTTATTGTTTTATTTCGTGCTTTATGTTTAAAATTTACTAGAAGAACGTGCAGAGTATTAAGAAGATGTGTGTTTGAAATATAAAATAAAAATTAAGAGAAAAAAATGCATTCCATGTAAAAATTTAAAAATAAAAACAAAATATTTGTAATGCTACTTGAAATAGTATTATAAAGTATAATCGAAGGAGTATAAGGAGAAGAATATTATAAATTATTATTATGTATGAATGGTAGGTTCAAGATACGTTATTAATATAAACAAATAAAAAAAAAATAAACATATTTTGATGAAATGTATAGATGAGTTTGTATTTTTTTTTATTCATTCGCATTCGGCAAAGGTGATTAAAGGAACTGATGGATATTTAATCTTTTGGTTTTCCTTACTATATACGATAAGGGGCGAGGAGTTTTGGTAGGACATTTCCCTGATCGAATCGAAAGATCCCGTGATTTGATTTCACTGGAATTATATATGGGACGGATGAATCTTGTGGTTGCAAACCAAACGACCGATGTCGATTTTCTTTATAGAATCAGCTCTATCGGCGTTATTCCAAAATATTCAGAAATTGGACCTCCCTCCTATAATTTTCTTGTTGCGGTTAAATTCAGAGCTCGACTGTCCGACGAGAAAAAGCTGCGAACCGCCCAGAAGAATAAATTCGACGTTGGACGCCTTAACACACCTGGCTTAGCCGTGGTATGATGATGAATTTTATCGACTTCAAAGCCGCATATGATAGCATTCGTCATCAAGAGCTCTGTACGACGATGGAAGAATTCGGGATCCCGGCAAAACTGATCCAGCTGTGTCGCGTGACACTGGAAAACACGCGCTGCTACGTGAAATTTGGAAGAAGCTCCTCCGAACTATTTCAAACATGCACCGGATTTCGGCAAAGAGATGCGCTATCATGTGACATTATCAATCTCGTGCTGGAGCAGATTGTGCGCAGGGCAGGTGTTAACACGGAAGGCACTATCTTCAACAGATCCGTTCAGCTACTGGGGTATGCGGACGATATCGACATCATCAGTCGCTCCCAGCGTGCGGTGATAGAGGCTTTTACGGCGATTGAAGAACAGGCGAAATTTGTTGGCATTGAAGTAAATGAGGACAAGACTAAGTACATGCTATCAACAAACAAACAAGCATCTGTCCACCGCTTAGGAGAAAACGTCACTATTGATAGCAACAATTTCGAGGTAGTTAAGGATTTCATCTATCTCGGAGTAAACATGAACTCCACGAATGACACCCTAGACTAGAGGACATCCGGCGAAGAATTATCCTAGGAAACCGCTGCTACTTCGGTTTGTCAAAGCAACCGTGTTCAAAACTCCTTACTCGAAGGACGAAATGTACGCCTTACAAAACGCACATCCTGTCAGTTCTGCTTTATGGCGCCGAGTGCTGGACGATAAGCAGGAAGGCAGAGCTGATACTGGAATCCTTCGACGCATTTATGGTCCTGTTTACGAGAGAGGGCGAATGGAGGAGAAGATACAACCGCGAACTCTATATGAGCTGTACCTACTCCATTATTTTTATCTCTGTCTCTGTATTCCATTATCCTTGCAACTCGTACGATAAGGCTGAGTAGTGAGAAAGTAAGTGACCAGCTTAGATTTGAGATGTAGATGGCAATTAGGTGGGTGTTGCGTTTTTAAAACAAACACACCTTTTGCAACATTCAGCAGAGCAGCTGACCGAACAAGTGTCACAACTCACAACTTAAAATCATTTTCCACACTAATTGATGGACTAAAATTATTTTTAAATACTCTGAATTAATTTTATTTGTTACCTAATTAATGCGATCGAAATTTGTAAACAAAATTGTTTATACAGAAGTTTCACGATTAGTGTCTCACAACTGATTGAAACGTCAAACGAAAACTGGTTATTGTTCGATGAAAATGCAATTTCGAACTTTCGACGAAAACACGGTTTTCGCTGCGGTTTGAAAAGGGTATTAGGACTTTTAATTTGAAAAACATTTTACTCAAAGCAAATATGTACTAGTTTTTATTCATACGACCCAATGCAAGACTGTATGCTCCGGCAAAGGGCTGCCACATAAGTAGAGCAAGAAATCAGTTCAACGGAAAATAGTAATAATCAATTCTAATCTCTGAGTACCTACATCAGAGGTATTGATTTGTGTACAACATAATAATCTTAAAAGTTTAAGAGATAGAAATTTGTTTAAAATTTGGACATAGGAATTTGGGTGCTTCCGATGGGATCGCTGTTTGTATTTTTATAAACAAAGTTATGTATAAGGAACCCACAAATCGTTTGTAAAAAATAACAATTATAATAGTAAGCGTAGTACGGACCTCTTCCGAAACGAAATATCCCATACAAAAGTGACAACGAAATCATGAACGAAAAGTGGGTAGTTGTAGTAGATTTCTTGGTACAATTCTCCATTCTCTTTTCGCACATGATTATTGTGCGGGACATTAATTATTGCTTGCGAAAAATTGGCATTTGCGCTGCCAGCTTTCATAAGAGGGTGGAGCCAAATTGAGAAATTTTGAAGCCAATAATAGCTATCCAAACTCAAATACGAAAATTAAAACTGCAGATTTTTTGGAAATATTAAATTAAAAAAAAAAAAAACAACAACAAAAACTTCTAATTGAGAGACTTTTTCGATTTTCCATTTTGCAATGTTAACAAAAAAAAAAAAAAAACCCCAAATGTAAACGAGTTTTTATATTTCCAGTGCAAGTGAAAAATATGTTTCTTTGCGGCCAACTCACAAAAGAAATCAAATTCGGATTTAATGTTCGATTTGGCAGCAGAAATTTGAAATCATATCAAAATCTGAAATGCCCAATAATCGAAAAAATTTAGAAAGTTTCAGTTATACGAAAGGACTACGTTCGCAACAGAATTTTAAATTCCTAAGGATCCTATAAGACGCCAAACTTTAAATAAAGTGAATAGCGTAAATAGCTATAAATCCGAAATGACAATTTTAAGGAGCCAGATTGAAAATAAATAGCAGTTGTTGGTAATACTGCTACTTGTGTATCAGCTAATGGAAATCTACACAAATTATTTTCCGCTGCCTTTTCGCAATCGAAAATGTTCATTTCAGAAGATGGAACTCTGCTGTATTATTTATACATCTAATAACTTATTCAAATCGTCTGTTAGTGTTAATTAACATGCTTAACGCAATGAAACGACATAATTTTCTTTCATAAAATGGCAATTAAAAAGTGTTCACCCTGTTAATTGTTGTAGTTGTTGGAATTCTCCACAATTAACTACTACCCGTTTTTTTCGCACAGGTTTCGCTATCGATGCACAAGACCGGTGAACAGCAGGGTTGTGAGAATTTAGTTCGCTTTAAGCGCCCAAACCTTTAAAAAAAAATATAGCCCAATATTGTTGCTCAGAAATAACTTTTTTTTCTGCTATTGGCTTTTGAGGCTTGTGTCAAACCAAAAGGCCTGCAAAATAAATTTAATTCAATTCAATTCAATTTATTATTATATAAATATTATTATTATATGCGGTTTTTTGCGAACATATTTCTTTTTTTAGTTTTGTGAAAGAATAAAACAAACAAAATTAACACACAATTTGTAAAACGATATGTAGCCCAAAATTGCGTTGGGCGCTCATGGAAAAAAATTATATCGTTTTTTAAGTAGGTAAAACGATAGCCCAAAATACGACAAAGCGCCTAATATGGCAACCGTGGTGAACAGCAGCGTACTATAAAAATTATTTCATATTCCAACCATAATTAAAAAAAAAAAACAGCAAATTGTAATAGATTGGTAAGTAGTAAACGCACATACCTAACTTCAATTCGAAATTGGGAAACGTTGGTTCTGACATTTGCTGTACTGATGTTTTCGAATAGCAGAGGCATCTTGAGCGGAAGTGGAAGTGGTACTGCGGTGGACAGCCATAATGTTGTGAATAGGTGGGTAGTGTTTTTTTTTTTTTTTTTTCCTGGGAAGTATAATCTAAACTCTCTCTAAGGTCTAAGGGATTGGGCCCTTATACTAGGTATAGGTAAGGTACCCATACGAGTCACCAAATCACATGGAAAAGAATTACATCCCAAAAAAATCAAAATCTACAGTCATCTAAAATCAAAACAGTTATCTGGACAAAGCATTATTAGGTGCCCGGGTAGCTCAGTCGGTAGAGCGTTGGACTTTTAATCCAACGGTCCAGGGTTCAAGTCCCTGCTCGGGCGATTCTTTTTTTCTTTTTTTCTTTTTTTGAATATGTGTATTAAAATATCGCAGAAAGCAAAGCCCTTTTTAAGCAATGGAAACCTATAATTATTATTAATGTGATTGGTTTCGCGATAACTTAACCGTAATAGACAAATCCCGCTATATCTTATGCAGTAGGTAGACACGACAATAAATCAACGAAAATTTGTGCCCATTGTTGCCAAAGCTGATTGATAAGATACCATCGATTCAGTGATTCCTTTCCAATTAAAAGTCGAAGAGGGACATTATTGGGACTATTATTATTTTAAATGTGAAAAGTTAATGTCAAATGGCCAATTATACAATTATGTATGTTCATTGGTGAAATTATATTTATATAGGAAATATATACAAGTACCTACAAGGTATGTGTAAGTTTAATTTAGTTAAATGCTAGCGTACTTCGAGGCTGTGTTGTAGACTCAATCTTCATTCGCATTCGCAAATGCCATAGACAAAACAATTGGATTTTTTGACCTACATGAAGTTTAAACAGAATATGTGCTTGCTCAAACAAAATGTACCTACTGTAACAATCAGGGCCGGACCCACCATATGTGCAGCATCTGCAAATGCACAGGGCGCCAGGTTCCGGGGTCGTGTTGCTGTGAAAGAAAAGTTAATTTTATCTTTCGCGAACAAATACTACCAAAGCTTGTTCAGATAAGCCCAAAATAATAACATCCATTACACCCGTGCTAAATTATTTGTTGTGCATTAACTCACATCACTTGCAATGTTGGAACTTCAAAAGCAAATAACAGAAAATTTTCAATTTCAATTTATCAATGTAGTTCCAAGGACTCAATAAAAAACGCATTGAAAGTCTACCCTGGATGATGTGGAAAAGATCTATGCATGTGTTTAAATATAAAAAAAGGGGGCGCTTTCTGTAAATCTTGCAAAAGACGCTAGTTTGGCTAGAGTCGGTACTGGTAACAATATAGGTAGTCCAATAAAAACTTCATTACGGAATAGCCAGCTCGGGAGTTGCGTACATTAATCGAGCATAGGCCATGTACCTACTTACCTACCAGGGCGATAAATTTCTCATCACTGTGGTAATGAGGTAAAAGGTATGAGTAGAGTAGAGTAGACCCCTCAAAAAGGGGTCTTTCACAAAAATACCTATCTAAAAATTTTTGCTTCTCTATTTTAAGGATTTGATGCAGTCTTTCAAATTAATAACACAAATTTTCATGACTTCGGTACGTCTTTTCTGCTCCGTAGGTCCTAAGTATAAGAAGCTTACTACCATACGTTTTTTTTTCGGCAAATAATGGAAGTCCTTATTAGAGTGTCAATTTCATATAAATATTCCACTTAAAATGTATCCACTGAAAACGGTCTTCAAATAATTAGCCCTTTTGGGTTATTGTTGGTGCTTGGTGGCCTTCGGGTGGTTACGGCAGAGCCGCTACTTATAATGAGGTACAGCAAGCGCACAAACCTGGATTGAACAGTAAATAGTTGCCTGATCAATATCCAATGCCAACCTTAACCTATATAATACGGAAAGAACATTGAACCTTCTCAAACAACACCATAAGTTAATAGAAAAGTCAAAATCTCTCGTTCCGAAAAATTAAACATTCTCAAAGACTATTAATCAATTCCACGCAATCTATTATTGGCTCAATGTAGCGCGCACCACCAGTCAAAGGGATATATTCACTACCATAAAAACACCCCCACGGGATCAGTGAATTTCATTTCTGCCTCCGGAAGTTGAACTCTGCTGCTGTACACACTCTTTTCGTTGCATGACCGAAGGCAGTTGGGCGAATGTGTTCCACCAATGGCCACTTAATTAAGATACAGATTTACTGAGAGTTGCTTTTGGAAACGCGTTCGAGATATAAAATATTCATTTTGGCACATGTCAAAGTCAGTGAATGTATCTCCTCTCCTGGATGGGGAACATAAAAATATATATATACTGGTTACAGGAGACCTTAAACAATGAAAGACAGTTTGTAGCATTTAAATGGATTCTATCTTTTGTACTTCTCTTGGAATACGCGCCCTCTACGACTTCTGTAATTTCGCAGAATGGGTAGGTATGGGTAATAATATTTTTTCAGCAATACCGATTTTTTGTTTGCACCTCGATAAAAAGGTGGAAATTCTGCAAAAGGTCTACTCGGGACAAAGGCGAACAAAATGTCATATTTCAATGATTTTATGGCGGTAGCTCTTCCTACTCCTTATAAACATGGTCGGCTACCAGGTATTATGAATTTGTCTGTGTTCTTTGCTCTGTGTGGTTTCCCTTACGTCATATGGAGGTACCTAAACATCTACCTAATTCGATCTATACCCTCGGATGTGTGCTAAACGCATTAACAATATAGAAATACGATTTCTCAAGTCGGTAGATTCTTGTTGTATTCCCCATTGAGGTCATGATGGTGGTACAATTTGCCCAAACAATTAGCACAGATCTCTCTATCTGTATAAGTTTAACCTTATTCTGCTGGATGATTTTTAGCTTAAAATGTGCATCACGGTTGTGGTTACATTTAAAAAAAAAAAAACAATTTATCAGAACCACTGCTTATACTTACTAAATCAACAGTCTGCCAGTGTGTGGAATGGACCGACATTATATACCTATATCCACTGATTTAATTTCGAAGCTTACTCAGCTTACGTCAGTCGGTTTTAGATGTTTAGCTGATTGGAACTTAGGTGTTATATTCATGATTATCCAATTAGTTAGCTGAGTGAAACCTTACTGAACTATGGCCATAGGCCATCATATATTTTTATGACACATTTTGTAGAGAAATCGTTTTCATGGCACGTAGCTGAATCTTTCTGATATTGAATCATCCGCACAATCCACAGAGAATTCTGTATAGAATCGACCAAACGGCATACCTATGGGCCAAGTGACACATCGTAGGGCGGCATTTTACTATATACAAGGGTTTAAAGATGAGTGCGATTCGCATTCGAATTTTGTTCTGCCCAATGACGCTGCAGAAAACCAAAAATAATATAAAAAATTTGGCTTCTTCCAAATTTTCTTCATCAAGAACAATCCCTATAAACGAGTAGATGAGAGATTTTGGACTTGATCTAACCAGCTTACTCTGAGTCTACTTAGTCTACGTCTACGCCTACCCGATGCCACGGATTCCATGGCTCATTGTGGAATCCGAGTACCTACTTTCAAAGAAGAACCTATATGACATTGGGTACTTTACGTATTTTGGCGTTCCTTAGGTATACAAACTCTTCGAGTTAACGAAGGAGTCTTATTTCAGCAGCTTGCTTGCAATTTTATTCTTTTGGTCATTACCCAATTTTCAGGACCATAAATAAGAGTTGAACCAAATACCGCGATATGAGGGCAACAAGTTCGATCCTCCTTATAATTGAATCAAAATTATCCCGGCAGATCAATCCTCCTAGAAAATTCGTTATGGACCCTTCAATAACTCCTAAATAATACCCCGAGATACTTGAACTTCTCTTCATATTTGAATGGGACTCCACTGAAATGCCAAGTGTAGTGCGGTTTTGCCTATATCTTTTCATATCAAAAGTGCACTAACATGCGTTTTGAAGACTGCCATTACTTCAGATACGTTAACTTTTATCTTCTTCATCCCGGCTTCCATACATACAGACCGACAGAAACCTATCGAGTTTCGAGTGAGCCATGAAGTTCAGTCTAAGAGGGTCCAACGCCCAAGAATCAGCAAATACTGACTTAGCCCTAGGTCTCCGAACTGGAAATATTCCCCCCAAACCTCTTTCTTGAAACGGGGCACAAGTTTTTCTATAACCATTCCCATCCCCTTAGACCATCTAAATGTAACAATAGAGATCCATTAAACTTCCTTTTCAGCTACGGCCTTGAGAGTTTATGGATGGATTTTATACACTCCGGTGGATTTGCCACCGTTTAAGCCAATAGATCTGTTATCGTCAATGCTTGAGAGAAGTTCTCCGCCTGTACAACATGTTCTTCTCATTAGGAAAAATGCCATATTAAAATAGATTTGGGCTAAGTGATGTCATAATCTAAGTTTGTGTACTATTTTTATAAATTAAGAATTTGTAACTCTTACAAAATAAGGTATTTTCGTCCACCTCTCGCAAACGTCTGCAGAGAGTACAGCTGTCATAAAACAGTTTCTCTATTAGCCTTTCGGAATCAGCATATAAATTGTAGACACGGTTGCCAGATTGGGCGCTTTGTCGTATTTTGGGCTATCTTAAAACGATAGAAATTTCTTCCATGAGCGCACAACACAATTTTGGGCTACATATAGTTTTACAAATTGTGTTTTAATTTTGTTTGTTATATTCTTTCACAAAACTAAAAAAAGAAATATTTTCGAACAAACCCGCACTTTTGAAACTTGAAAGCACTCTTGCAGTCAAGAGACATCGAACAGTCGGTTAGGTTGCATGCACAAAAATTCATTTTGCAGGCCTTTTGGTTTGACACAAGCCACAAATTCCAATAGCAGAAAAAAGTCAAATAAAATCCAAGGCCTAAGTCAAAAAAAAAAAAAAAAAATGCGGTGGGAATGAGTCTGAAAAATACCACAGTTTTCAACGATTTTTAGGCTTCTTTCTGAGCAACGATATTGGGCTACATTTTTTAAAGATTTGGGCGCTTAAAGCGAACTAAATTCCGGCAACCCTGATTGTAGGTAGATCCCTTCAGCTTCCAGTCTTCCCAAAAATAAAAAAATAAAACACACTAAATAAATGAAAAGCTAATACTGGATACCAATATCCCTTAAATGATTGAAATACTATATAAAGTACAACTTCGAAAACCAAAAAAAAAAAGTGCTGCATGCAGTCAAAATTTCGCTGTTATTTTATAGACTAACTAGCTGACCCGGCAAACTTCGTTCCGCCCAAATTTGTTAATGTAATGAAAATAATAATTCCGAGCATGCACAATGCGCTTGCTAATTTATG
This sequence comes from Cheilosia urbana, assembly GCA_946477585.1. Taxonomy (NCBI): domain Eukaryota; kingdom Metazoa; phylum Arthropoda; class Insecta; order Diptera; family Syrphidae; genus Cheilosia; species Cheilosia urbana. The sequence goes on along the minus strand of OX297853.1, from coordinate 130,740,748 downwards.
TAATTCGGCCAATTAAAATGCTTCATTCAAAAGTTATATTAAATGCAATAGAAATAAATGACGAATAGCAATGTTGATTTGTTTCAATCAAACCGCAATGATTTTGACGTTTCGGTCAACCTTCCGCTTTTCACTAAATTGACCATGTGAGAAACATGGTAATTCAAGATTGATACTACAAATGCACAAACATCCATCGATTATACTTGCAACAAATTATTTGTCATAGTGAAAGCGAGACGCACAGTAAATCTAAGTCACTTAAATACGAATGGCAAATCGTTCTGAATAAGCGGAATCTGCGGAATGAGAGTGTTTGCCTTTGGATTTTTCACTCAAAATCATCACTTGCATGGCATTTGATTTGGGATCCCTTACCACCAAATCAAACGCGTTCTGTTACAAAGTCTCGGTGTATTGAGGTTGCGCAGCAAAATTATAACTGAGCCGACTTTCAATTGTATAGATGTAAGCCCGGAACATCCAAAGAATTCGAAAATTCAACTAATCCCCATAAAGTTTTGTTTTCACGACAAAAAGTAGCATATTTCCTTCCTTGGGCCCATGCGAATTTAAACCAAAAATCATAAAAATTGAAGGATCGGTTCCCGAGTTATGAGTGCGCACATACGAACGTACCCACCGGATTTGCTCATACCTTTCGTATTAAGTCCTGCTCACATTTAGCAAAGTCGTTTATTTGGACAATGTCCATTAATAATTTTAATGCTTCCACAACCCGTTCTCCTATCCCGCTTATGTTTTACAAAGTACCATCTCTATAGGGTTGGTAGAGCTGTTTTGGAGATCGGCAACAGCGCCACCTAAAAACAAAAAAATAGTTGGCGCAACAGGTCCGGAGAGACCCTAGGCCTAGCTTCTCACAACCATTCGTTTTGTGTGAGTTTTCATTTTTTGGAACGAATGGAAGGGATCTACAATTTTATGCCACCTCCAAACGGCTAATTGAGAAGCTCTTTCAAGACAGTCATACTCTCGGATGTTTGTCAGACGTTCGCGAGTGGTGAGGCAGTGAAAAAAACCCTAAGTTGGAATTCAGGTTTTTGCGGGATTCGAACCCCGACCCCTAGCATAGTAGTCCAACACACTAACCACTAAGCCACTGCGCCTACCTAACCCAACAGCGCCACCTATCAGGTCCAAAAGTATCCTAGCCTTCAAGTGGGAACGAAGAATATACATCCACGAAATTTCATTGAAATCGGTTGAGCAGTTTCGGAGATCGACAACAACGCCACCTATCGGGTCCAAAAATTTATCTTTTAAGACTAAAATACACCAATACGAACAAAACAAAAGAAGAATCATAAAATTTGGAGCAGTAAGAACATTTTCCTCGGTTTTGTTATTTGTGCCGGAAATCGAATGGAAATTTTATTTGCCTATTTAAAATTGATTAAAAACTAATTTGGAGTTTTCGTCAAAAAATTGTACATCTAAATGAAATATGAATTACGGAAATGCCAAATTCAAAAAAGTGTAAACAACCAACGCCAACTATATTACTACAATTAAATTTAGTGTTGTTGATACAAAATTGATGTGCAGGGAAATCTAACTTGTCGAAAATATCTCCCAGCGCCACCTATCGGGTCCAAATTTTGGCAATGGCTTTCTATTTTTTTAAGTGTTATATGGTGTAAATTTGAGCCAAATCGGTCCATAAATAAGAATTTTCAAAAAAGCGACCCCAGCGCCCCCTATAGGGTCTAAAATAAACATAAACCATCCGGAGCACCACACAAACATATGGTGTGAATATAAGGGGGAAAGCTTCAGTGGTTCAGCCGTTATCGTCGGTCATACATACGCACGAACGTTTTTATATATTAAGATGACGAGACTATTACTTAATTATCGAAGATCTAAAACTTAAAACTGTAGAAATCCATCCATCCATATCAAGCACGGCTACCAAAATTTGAAACGGAAATAAACCGCTTCCAACCGGTTCCCGCGGTTGTTATAGGGGGTCATAAATCTCTAAAGTGATCTTATTTGACTGCCCAAATACAAATTAACAAAATAAAGTTATTCACCCCTAAATTTCAAGCGCCTAGTCCTAGATATGTTTATAGTTTATACCTATACCTACGAACACTATACCCATTTTAAAATTCACATTCGAAAAAAAAAACGGAGTCAAGTAGAAAACAAATTAGCACTAAATAGTTTTCATAATATCATAAACAAAATAATTTATTATTCGTTGCTATGCGTGACGGAGTATGACCACGAACCGATATACTTCACATAGGGTAGATAATTACAAAAATTAATTGACACATTGGTTGCTCTAAAATCGAGAAAAGAAGCAACTCGCTTGAACTAGAAAATTTAATTCAATTTCCCATAGGTGATAATTAACTAAATCGATACAGTTTCTCATTCCGAAACACAATAATAAATCACATGCATCAAGATTTTGTCTTGTATTTCGGCTGAAAATTCTTCCAGTTTCCATGAGGATATTCTTTGGTTTTCTAGAGCAAAATTTAATTATAGATACATAGCTACCCACATCTGGCTGGTGAACTAGGCTATACAATTTAAGGACAATATTTCACCTCTCTCGCTCAAAAGATGGTCAAAGTTCTATTGTTTTGCCAGGGGGTTGAACTCACGATCTCTCGCTCAGTATAGTACAAATCACTGTGCGGATAGACACGATATGCAGGTTCTGTAGAACATTATTCTGGCTCTGCGAAATAAGGCCCCAATGAAATAAGGCCCCAAAAAATTATACAGGAAAAAACAACAACGATTTTTAATAGAATTTGGGTGTTATTTCATTTTTTGGGGCCTTATTTCCTAATGAATATTGGGACCCCAAAAGAAGAAATGAAATAAGGCCCCAAAATTATTTTTTCATTATTAATTGTTACCCTTCCGATATGGAATACGTATGGGGGGCATGCTGTCCCCCTGCAATCCCCCTGCTTGGGTTTACTGTTAGATTACGGGGTGGGTGCGAGGTTGAGTATATACAAAGTTCCTTTAATCTAACTTAGTATATCCAATATCAACATTATTAAATAAAAAGTAGTTTTCATTATTTTTAATTTCATTATGAAATAACACCCCAAATTTGGGGCCTTATTTCATTTTCTCTTTTGGGGCCTTATTTCATTGGGGCCTTATTTCCTACAGCCCATTATTCTCGGCAAAGGTCTGGTACGACTTTTGTTAAGCATACTTGTATTATATAACTATACTAGCTGACCGGCAAACTTCGTTCCGCCCAAATTTGTTAAATAATAATTCCGAGCAAGCACAAAAAAAAAACTTGCTAATTTATGTAATTCGGTCAGTTAAAATTCTTTATTCAAAAGTTATATTAAATGCAATAGAAATAAATGACGAATAACAATGTTGATTTGTTTCAATCAAACCGCAATGATTTTGACGTGTCGGCCAACCTTCCGCTTTTCACTAAATTGACCATGTGAGAAACATGGGAATTTAAGATTGATGCCACAAATGCACAAACATCCATAGATTATCCTTGCAACAAATTATTCGTCATAGTGAAAGCGAGATGCACGAGAAATTTAAGTCTACTTAACTAACTACAAATGACAAATCGTTCTGAATAAGCGGAATGAGAGTGTTTGCTTTTGATTTTTCCCCTCAAAATCGTCACTTGCAGATTTGAGATCCTTCACACTAAATCAGATGCTGAAGCTTGGAGCCTACATGAAGCTGAAGATCTAAATAGTAGTAAATGTCTTAGGAGTCATTTAAGCTCAATGTTGTGCTAACCCTTTCGGTACAATTTTTGAATATATAACACAAAAAATATTTTGTATCATATTTTTGACTTATTTTGGGCTCAGAAACCAATTGAAACAAAAAAAAAAAATTGCAAAATGCTCAAGGACACTTCAAGGAGGTGTTACCAAACGGCAACAATTCGACATTGGGTAGTAAAAAAAACATGAAAACCGCAGGTATTTTTTTTTTTTTTTTTTTTTAATTTCAGTTTTAAAAATAACATTTTATACAAAAAGGCTTTATAAAAAGAAGGGAAACAACAAAATAAATAAATAAATATTAGCAAACAATAAATAATTCAAGCAATTAAAAAGTTAAATTAATATTAAATTATAATTCTTTAATAATTTTAAATACTGAGCGTGAGCATTATATATATAATACTAGCTGACCCGGCGAACTCCGTTCCGACTAAATTCGTATAATGAAAATAATATTTCGGAGCTTGCACAATGAATGCTACCTACTAAATGTAATTTGTTCAATTCAAATACGTTATTCAAAAGTATTTATATTAAATAAAATATAAATAACTGAAGTAGGTATAACAATCGATGTATTTCCGCTTTTGCACTAAAGTGGTTTGCTCGCACGTGAGCACGCCATATACAATTGATCATGTGAAAAATATGGGAATTCAAGATTGATGCCATAAATATCCTATCCAGCGATTATCCTGGCGACTTATTATTTGTCATAGATGATTAAATGCCAATGGCAAATCGTTATGAATAAGGAGGCAAATCTGCGATTTTCTGAGCTCATTTTCTCCATCGCCGTTTTAAACATCGTTTTCAAAGCGTTGTTCTTGTTTGCATTAAATAATTGTTGCAATTGTCGAATGACGTTTTTTGTCACCTCTGTTTGCCCTCTGCACAGCCCAGTACAGCCTATCGACTTGATCATCCCCCGACAATATAAAGTACACCTGCGAATATTGGTGTACGTCCTCACATATCCGATGGTAACTTTGGCCTTGAATCTGTTAATCTGAATTTTGCAGCGTAGAATCCCATGCCATTGTTAGAAAATGTGTGTTTGCATGATGTACATGTAAGAGGGAGAAGTGGTGGGAGGCGCCCGACGTGACGGCCCAGTGGTGGCATGCGCGTGAGCTGCGCGCGGTACTGTAAAGTACTTGAACATTGCAACATTACTTCATTTTTCTAAAATAAAATAATTTTTCTAAAATAAAATTAGCCTAAGTTACTCCTTATTACATCAGTTACCTGCCAATAAAAGTCCCGTCAAAATCGGTCCAGCCATTTCAGAGATTAGTCGGAACAAACAGACAGACAGACAAAAATTGATGCCTGAATTGTCGAAATCTTCGAACACTTCCAGAATTTCACCTTGGGTTCTAAGAACCGTGCGTCTTACTTACTTATTTAAGGTGGCGCTACAGTCCGGGGTGGACCTGGGCCTCAACCAACAAGCGTCTCCAGCCAGCACGCTCTTTGGCCAGCTGTCTCCAGTTTCGCACGCTAAGTTGGTTAAGGTCCCCTTCCACCTGCGTGCGCCACCTGAGTCGCGGTCTTCCTCTACTGCGCCGCCCCTCGGGTGTGGATTCGAAAATCTTCCGGTCCGGAGCATTGACGTCCATTCGCTCCACATGACCCAGACACCTCAGTCGTTGGACCTTCACTCTTCTGGCTAGGTCGATGTCGCTGTATAGCCCGTACAGTTCGTCGTTGTATCTCCTCCTCCATTCACCGTCTATGCAGACGGGACCGAAAATTACTCGAAGAATTTTCCTCTCGAAGTAACCAAGAGTAGCCTCATCCGCTTTTGATAGAGTCCATGCCTCTGCACCATAAAGTAGGACTGGGATGATCAAGGTCTTATAAAGGGTCACTTTAGTTGTTCGAGAGAGGGCTTTGCTACTCAATTGCTTTCTTAGCCCAAAGAAACAGCGATTGGCAAGAGTTATTCTTCGTTACCATGCGTCTTATTGGTGCTAAAAACTAATGTGGGCAACATTAGGAAGTTTCAAAATCATATGACTACTGAATGTTGCTATACGGCAACAATTATTTTCCCACCGAAACATAGCCCTTTTCACGAATTGTTGCCGTAAGGCAACACACTATTTTAACATTTTTTTTATCGTGTTCAAAGTATGTAAAAATACTTTATTTGATTATTTTATATAATTATAACATGTTAGAAAATATAATTAGCCTTTTTATTAAAAATTGATAACATTAGAACCAAGTAGATCTTAATTCAAAATGTGGACTTACCGGCCATTTGTTAGTTTCCGGCTACCTGGTCAGCTGTCTTTAAAATAATAATATGAAATTGGCGGGCTGTTTGACGGATAAGTTTAGATACTCTGAGAAAAAATTGCTGCCACTGAGTTTATATTACTTTTTGTAAGGAAATCAGTTTGTAGTGCCTTAAAAAAGAGTATTTTGTTGATGTTGCCATATGGCAACAAAAACACCGAAAGGGCTAATCACAACCTTGGCTCTCCATTATACCTACTCACAGATGTTTGTGAGATGTTCGCAAGAACAGTGCACGGAAAAAAGTTTAAGATCAAATCAAGAAAAATAAGCGCCGATCACGAAAAGTTTGTTTAGCGGGCTTCGCATGTTTATTTTTAATGGTAATTGGAATAGGTCTATGTCTTTTATGATGTTGTTGTATGTTTTGTAACAATAACGAATATTTAACGGATTTGTCACGGGAAGCGCTGCTTTCAAAGCGAAGGAATGATAACTCCAGCAAATCGTTATTTCCTTGGGCTGATAGAAGGCAACTCTTTCAGCAAAACTCTTTCTTGAATAGCTAAGGGGACACTTTAGAATAGCTTAATGAAAGTTTAACCACGGACTCTTTCAAAGTCGAAGGTTTCCATCGGGGTTTGAAGATAATCTTTCTTCATGTGCCGGTTTTGGCGGCGACGATTCAACGACGAACTTATAGGTCAAATTATATAGATATCATATTTAAAAAAAACATGATTAAAGGCAGTTGGACAAGGACAATGTCAAGTAGGAAAGATTTTTTGTTTACACCTACGAAACGTAAAAACTATCAACTGGGCCAGTTCGTAGCTCAACTCTTTTATTCTTAAAATTGTCAAGTCTAAGGTGTGCATCGCACGATTTTTGAATATCTACCTACCTAATGCGTATCATATGGTAGCTCTTTCTGAAAATGAATACGGTCGCTGTCAGTGGCTACATTAAAATTAAAATAGTCATAGGTATCTATAATTCGTCATTTTGAGGATTCAGAGGGACAACTCAATTGCGACCGATGAATAATGATCTTAGCATCCATAATGTGGCTTCATCGAATCAATTACTCAATTTGACTTCCACGTCTAGGTCAAACTGCATACCTACAAGACTGCAAACATTATTTTCACGCCATTCCACACCATGTTAACAAATTCTCCCAACCATCTCAATTCATCATTAATCATCGCATCAGAAACTAAAGTCTGAGAATAAAGTTCTCCTTCTTTTAAACTAATTACAGCCTCATGCATGTAGTATAAGTATAACACAAAACACTTTGCCAAAAGTTCACGTCCTTAAGTCCAAACACACTCCACCCCGGAGTCGCGACAAAAAGAACAAAAAAATCGGAAAATTATGTCCCACATAGCAGAATACACACATACAGCTGAGAAATTCCTTGCAAAAATAAAAATTCTCAAGGAGAATGAACGAATTTATTTTTATTGCCCCCCTTCCAAAAAAAAAAAAAAACCCTTGAACATCTTAGGGCAACTCACCACCAACACACAGAGGGAGAAAAACAACAACACCACCGCCACACCAGCACCACACCATCATCATCCATCTCTAAATACAAGAAAAAGAAATGCCGAATGGTGCCCAGAGTGGAAAATGTCATAATGGACGACGACGAAAAACTTCAACGTCTCCATGCATAGATATGAACAACACGACGTTCTTGACTAGAGAGACACGTATATGTACAGAATATTCACAATTCACATAATACATAAAATTGACCGCTTTCTGCTTTCATCCACAGAATTTCCATTCAATTGGAACCACCCAACGACAGTCACGCAGATACATTCCACAATTTTCCCAAGCAGCGAGAGAGTTCCACTTTTATATACCTAAAATCTAACCTATTCTTAAAAAAAAAGAATCTCATATGCGCGGTATCTGCAAAGACACAGTCAGACCAGCTCCAGCACCAGAGACAGAGACCAGACCAGACAGTGAGTAAATAATACAGATCCACCACTACCAAGCCACAATTCAGCCCCGTATTTGACCAGCTGAATCTGGGATTCGTTCGTTTAGTTCCTCCGTCTCGTCGCCTGAAACACTGAATCAGTCCCATTACAGTATGGGAAACATTGAACTGTTGTAGTGTAGAAGTCTTGTGCGCTTGATGGTAGCTCAGTTTGTTATTTGACGCATAGGTAGTAAGTTGTATTTATGGGAGAAGTGTACACGTATTTAAATCAAGAGCAACTGGGTCGTTGGCGGTGTTCAAATTTATGGCATTTTTTGTGCGTTCGTTCAAATATAGTGTCCCAATCGACTAAAGGCTCTGCGCGAACAGAAGCTAATTGCAGCGTTTCAATCCAATTTCGGTGACTATAGAAAAAGTGTGACATCTACAAAACAATAATCTGGTGAGTACTACTTGAAACTGGAGGAAAAACCATTCGCCGCATATTGATTTATATACAACTGTGTATACAGAGTGTAGTGTAGGTAGTGCCCACCACACCACGGTAGCCCATTTTTGAGAAATGGTAGCTGGGACAGTGCGTAGGAGCTCTCGACCGTAGTCGATTGTGCAAACAAAAAAACACACATCTTCGAACTACGATTCTCGCGCAAGGTTTGATTCAACTCAACCCCTACACGGAATATGTTTTTCGAATACACATAAAATTTATGTCGCCCCCAGTCCCCAACCCTTTTTCGCACTCACTCAGTCTGCATACTCGCGCTTGTGTATGTGTGTGTATGAGTCTGGGGATGGAATTTTAAGGACTTTGATGATTCTTTTTCTGGGAAAGGTCATTTCGGAAAATCCAAAACCAAGAAGCCTGGGCATCGACATTGCCATCACCGACACTGGTCGCCTCGCCATAGATAAGTATATGTGATGTATGTTATGGGTGCAAAGAAAGTCAGGCCGCACCCTTTTGGCCATTTGGCTAAGAAAATAATTCATACCAAACGAAATTGTTTTAAACCCTGATCATGAATGGCAAGTAATTTATCTTAAATTGTAGGTATGTATGCATAGATACACATCCTTTAAACGGAAAAGCCATTTCACCAAACGGCACTCACTCCCCGAGCGATGATTATGAGTAGGGTAGTTGCTTGGGATCTTGGGGGATGAAAGAAGTTATTATTGTTTTCAACACTCGCTCTCCCCAGGATACCCATACCGCACCAGTAACGAAGTTCTCCTGTGTTGTGTGCGCGCATAGGTATTCCCCCCATTTTAATTTGTGTACTTGTCGTCATCACCCAAACAGAAGGAGGTAGAAACTTTTGCCTGGCTTTTCCAACCCCGTCGAGCGGATTGATGATAAAAACCCGGGATTTATGCTGCGCACACATATACACTCGTATTTGAATGCGTGGCGTGTACCTATGCAAATTAAATCGCATAATTAAGAGCATTTTTTTTCTCTAACTTTATGTTATTACTTAATTTTTTGTAAAGGGGGCTCTTTTTGTTGTTGAATGGCACCTATTCTTGTAAGCCAGCAATACATTTATTCGCTGATGCATCCAAGCGCATTTATTCTGCTTTGTTAGCAATTCAATTGTCACCAGTTTAAGATACTTATCTTATATCTGATACCGGTTTTTCAATCAATGACGATCATAATCGGAAAAGCCTCGACATTCGAATTTTTACGACTTCTGGTTTCATTCGTGGTCGTAAATTTTATAAGCCTATTTTGATGCGTGATTTCGATTTCATAGCCATAGAGTGACTTCATTGTTAGGCGCCATTATTGCCGATGCGTGGACTGTGAATACTGTCAGTAGCGTGTCGATTGCAAAGACAATTTTGGACCTATGTCGGAGGTGGGTGTTGCTTCTTTAATAATCATGTTCCGTCAAAGGCATTCCAATCGAGAATTCGTTTTTAAATTACATTTGGAGGACGAGACAGAGTTGTGATTTTAGAGTGCAGTCACCTACTTGACCGACTCTATGTTGGGGAAGATGCCAGAATATCACTCAGCTATATACTAACCCTCGTACAATACGGCTGTTAAGAGGTTAATGCTCCATGTTGACGACTTTTTTTCTTGATAATAATTTTGTTTTGAGTTGATTTCTGTTGAGAGTCTAGGACATTAGCCTCACTGATGGGATCTGTAATAAAAAGTAAAAATTCCGGAGCTCAAATAAAAAGACGATGACTTGATATAAAAAGCAAGAGAAGAGTTTAATGGACACTTCAATTAATAACATAAAAGTAGAAAAAAGTAAAGTGATGCCAAACTGAGTCTTTTATCCAACCAATAACTCATTTCGTACCCTAAATTGTTTGCGATTTATCAGCATCACCAATAAATCCTGATATTGACGCACAAGGTGATTCCACCACCGCATGAAAACCTTACCAAACAGTACGCTTTTATGAGTTTAATTGAGTTCACTAGTGTCTTAAGATTTGCGCCATTTCACTTCACACGCACTGAAATTTAGCCTGTTCCCAACCAATAGGCGTATATGATATGAAAGTGTGTCTCCCTGGAACCACCTTACATTTTTGATCTTTATATAAAACAAAGTTGCATCCGTAAGACTGCCCAAAACTCGAGAACGGATCGTCCGATTTGAGCTATCTTTTCTATGTTGTGTTTGTCTACGCCTAAGGAAAGTTCGTACGGCGAGAATATTGAAAAAATTTTAAAGGAAATTGGAAAATTCATAAAAAATTAATTTTAGATACATTTTTTTTTACGAGGAATTTTAATATTTTTTTATCGCAATATACAGTGAGATCGTATTTGTCAAAAACTCTACATGTACCTCCGAAAAGAGTAATCCTAAATAACATACCTACCGCTAGTTTGGGAAAATATAATTGGAACAAAATGTAATTCTCCAGCTCTTTTTCCAAAACAGAGAGAGAGGAAAATATACCTATAACATTAGAAATATCTTTGGGATAATTTTTCCCAACAGGAGTTTCATTTCGAAAGTGGGAAAAAGTCGAAAAAAAACCAAAGTCAGAAATTCTAGAAAGATGAGCCCTTTTTACCTGACAACGTTTCGTGTAAAGAATTTGGTGGCGCTTTTTATAAAACAACTGACTTATACCGAATTCGCTGAACGTTGAACGCGTGCGTGCTTAAAACTTTATAGTTAGTCTGTCCACTCCAACTATGAAGGGCAAAGTCTATGACTTCAAATCGAACAATTCAAGATTCTAAAGTTGTCAAACACGCGTGATAGTAGAAAGGAAGACTTCGTGTTGAACTTTACGATATTACGATCTAAAGTCGATTCAACTGCTGAAGGAATATTTTTTTGTATGGTAGCCGCAGCATATGAACGATTTGTTTCTATATAATCATAATCTGTCAACGCACACGCGAGTCAACGCGACATTCTGAATTGGGCATTATTTTTTAAACTGCTCGCATTGACTGACATAAGGCTCTATACACAAAAATATATTGAACTGACCCGCTACCCTTATGCATTGGACTTCGTATTTTGCTTCCGAAACTAAAGAATAAAGTGAAGTTTAAGGAATTTTGACAACTCAAACAAATGATGGTTGATTATTCAATTGTAGCCACATTTTCAAAAAAAAAAAAAAAAATCGAGTAAAGCCTGTAGACAGACAGGATGTCCGTGCATTTGTTAAAATCAAATTTACGAGCAAAGGTGTTTTTTGATGCGCTTCACTGTTAGCTGTAAGTAGGTACCTAGACCTAACCGTGTGTATAATTTCTCGTTTACGAGAGAGCTCCTTGAAAATCGAATTTTCACGATTATGGAAAACGAAAGCTGCCTATTGCATTGGGATCTTTGCAGAGAACAGAAAAGTACAGTTGATGTGTTCTTTTATGTTCTTCTTTAAAGCTCTCATGCGTCAGCTGATGTTGGACATTTTCCACGAGCCTGATGCTGCAGCTGAAAAGTAGACAGTACAGTACAGTACAGCGCAGAGCTTCATTAAAATTTTGATGGAACTCTGAAAGCTTGACTTTTGGACTCTTCTGCTCTTTACATAACAAAAAATTTACATAACTGAAAGTCTCAAAATAGATCTAGCACGTAGTACTTTCGAATTTAACCAACATAAATTTCATTTTACATACCTTAGGGACAATCCCCATATTCGGGTAGAAAAGTGAAGTTCGACTTGATCCAACCATTTTCGCCTAATCCTGCCCAGAGGACAATTGAATGACTCGGATTCCATTTTACACCCCGTTGGGGAAATAAATACAATGTGACCGGATCAGAAGAACAAGAAGCCTCTATTATATTATGGGAGGTGTCACGCCACTTTGACAGCCTCACTGTGGGGCCAATCGTTTTTTTAAATATATATAGCTATATCAACAACTCAGACCTCTATGCGGATATTATAAATTGTGCCATAACAAAGTGTTTACGGTGAAATAAACACACGGCTTTGCAGTGGCGTAGCAAGGGGGGGGGGGCAATGGGGGTCATAGGCCCCGGGCGGCACTTTACCAGGGGCGGCAATTGGGAGCGTTTAATTTTGTTTTCTTGTTTTAATTTGTAGAAAATTATAAAATTGACAAAACGGACACTGCTTCACAGTAAGTAATCAGATATTCCTTGTGTTGCTTAACAACAAAATCCAATGAACGCTGCTTCCTAGTATGCAACTACATTTTTTTCAGAAATTTTAAACACAAATTTAACACTGTGTGTACATCATCGAAAATACCTACCCCTTTTCTCGCTAGAAGTTGGGTGTGTGCGTATGTAACAACTATAAGCGATGTTTTGCTGGAAACTGGAGTTAGTGCAAATAAGTAATTATAGTTTTGGTATTAGAGGTATCTAATATAATTAGTTCAGACACTCTCTCTACACACCCACGCCCACACACACACAACATTGCAGGTACACTTTAAGACCTCTGAGTTTAAAGGAGTTCTGAGCGAAACATTAGCATCGATCACTCGGGTTTGCGAAAGTCGCACTCTATGTGTAATCTATGAAGATTACACATCCTTGGCGCAACCAAAAAATTGTTGATTTTATTGTATGCTGCAAACCTATTCAAAAGGATTGAAAAAAAAGACGAAGTGGTCAATATTTGCAAAAAATAAGTTTTGCCTTGCTGCTATTGCATTTGGAAGCGCTGACTTCTAAAACAAAAAAAATATGAACACAGATCGGCTTTTGGGTAGTCATTTTTGAGAAATAATTTAAAAATTGATTTATTCGAATTTTTTGAGGAAATCTAGGTAAGGGGTCTTACTTGAAATACGGATATTATCTTTAGTATGCATTTTGATCAAAATCTTTAGACCGGTTTTTGTAATAACGCAGACAAAACCGTACCAAATTTTGCAATGTTTAGTTTAAAAAATATACTATTGCTTAACTATATAGCTGAAAACTGACTACCTAAAAGTTATTTTTCGGGATGTAAGCATTACTTGGTTTTTAGAGTTTTATCGAAATCAAAATTAGGGTTCTCGAGATAACTATAAGCAGTTTTCAAAATTAGCGTTTTCGGTGATTCATTTTTGTCAAAATCGTTATCGCCGTTTCCTTAGAAAACTAAAAAAAAAAACAAATTTTCAAAAATCTATTGTACGATAATATAGAAAAAAAAAACTGAGCCTGCCATTCACTTAGAAAGGACAATATTTCCTTAGAAATTAATTTTTGTTTTTGAGATATTTCGAAATTTCAAAAGTAGGTACCGTTATTCGATTCCAGAAATTTTACCAAGTTTACAAAGTTCTTTTTAGTGTATGAAAAATTACGGGGGGAGGCAACCGGGCGGCTCCAACCAACGCTACGCAACTGCGGCTTTGCCAGTGCTAAAAAACTTTTTTGCCTAAATAGCTCGTGTAGGGTCCCGCTCACATTTAGAGAGAATTTTAGCTGCCACGAGTGTCGAGGAAAAGCGTTTTCAAAGTTTCAAAACTCGAGGTTAAGTTGAAACAATATGTTGTTGCCGATAATATTTGTGCATACTGGAGATAGCAAAAATAAATAATCAACGTTTTACAAATTACCGAAAGTCCAATTGCAAATTAGCACAACAAATTGTTTCCGTATAGAAAACTTCCGATATCTTCAAAATTAGGCAGAACCTTTGACAAACACTGGAAAATCAAATTTCCGAACTTTTCAATTTCTCTTAGGCATAGACAAACACAACAAAGAAAAGATAGCGAAAATCGGACGATCCGTTCTCAAGTTAAGGGCGGTCTTACGGATGCAACTTTGTTTTATATATATAGATGAAATCGTTAATCGTCACATCATGGTAAACTTGCACTTGTTGGTTGGCTTTCGTGCATGTTTTTTAACGAAAAAACATCGGGCATATTTTTAGATTTGCTATCATCATAGTAGCTTACAATTAATGTCGACAGCCTTGCGAAACATTCATATTTCTATCGTCATTCTATTTAAATATAGGAACCTATTTCACATAGTCTTTTTTTTATGCAATCTAAGAGCCAAACGTTTCGCAAGTACATAGGTATTTGTTTAGTCTTTATATAGACGTTCATCACAAGTGACTCTTTTATCTCCTGATGCTATAAAAAAAAAAAAAATCGTAGTCAAACACAGTAAGAAAGCAGTACACTTGAGTCGTAGCACACCCACCGCGTGCCACATCAATGATAATCAACCTTCTATTCCTCGAAAATACCTGAAAGACATGAAAAAATATATCACCTTCACCGGGCAGGGCAGTGACAAATATGTATTATTTTATTGGTACTAAAAACATAAAAGTCGCTTGTCAAACTCGTCATAATATTGACTGGGTTTCGTGACAAAGCGGTCGTGAGTGTTGTACGGGTAAGGGCTACCTCATATTGTGCCATTTATTAGAAACGCGAATGAACTTTTCTCTCTGGAAGTCGAAAATCGTTCATAATAGTGCAACATACATAAAACTGATTAATTGGCCATGACTATCGCACCCGATAGATGGTGTGGATTAAAAAAAAAAAAAGTTATAATAACAACTATTTTTGATAAAATACACTTCATTGTAATAGATCACAAATACGTGCTTTCTACGAATTTCCTGCAGCACATAAACACAGCTACATATACACAACCCATAAAAATGTAAATTTGCTTAAAGATAAAGAAAAAAAAAGTAAATAATTTCATATGCATAATTCAGACAACAAATTAAATTGTTATTGATGCCCAAAGCAGACTGGCAGACTCAGCCTATCCAAATATACGGAGATGTTACACAACCTTGTGGAATGTTCCAAAACGGATGACATATTAATAACCGGTTTTTGCAAGTCAGTCAACCGCATGTCAATTAAATGACATAAAAGTTGTAAAATCTTAACCGCACTCATCGTAAACAAAAGGTCATCAGTCGTATTTATGTATTCTTCACGACTTTTATTTTTTTTTGGTATAAAATAATTTAAGCAATAACAAAACGTTGAAAGCGATTAAGCCGAAACTATCAACTAATTGCATTTTTTTTATCGGTATGTGTGCATCTTCATTAAGTCAGTTGGTTGCTCATACTATAGGTAGGTCATGCATAAAGATAAACTTTATGTACGTGTATAGTCGTGTGAGGTTTGAGGTAGCGCAACTACCGCAGTCAACAAAATTATGATTCAACTTTGTGCATGGTAATTAACATGAAATTGAGACATTAAAACAAACAAAAAAACAAAAAACTGAACTAAACACGACAGCAGCAGTGTGTGTCAGTGACCCAGCTAAATAAAGAAAGAAATAACAAGTAGGCTATAGGCTGTAGAACACGGGGTTTTTGCTACTGTTTAAAAATAAAAGTCTGGAAAATAAACAGAGTAGGATATTTTTCAAAGTTTGTCACTTTAACAAAGGAGAAAGGAGTAATAACCTGTTAATTAGTTATGGCATGCGATATTAATTCAGTTCAGTTTTTCTGTGCTGAGTAGCAAGCTAAAAACAAAAAAAAAAAAAAAAAATAGTTGAAACAACAGGTCCGTAGGGACCCTAGGCCTAGCTTCTCACAACCATTCGTTTTGTGTGAGTTTTTAATTTTTGGACCGAATGCAATGGATCTACAATTTTATGCCGACTCCAAACGGCTAATTGAGAAGCTCTTTCAAGACAGTTATATTCTCGGATGTTTGTCAGACGTTCGCGAGAGGTGGCGCAGTTGAAAAGACCCTAGGTTGGAATTTGGGTTTTTGCGGGGTTCGAACTTCGAACCCTCACCTAGTCGTCCAACACACTAACCACTAAGCCACTGCGCCTACATACCTATGCCAGCAAAAAAAAAAATTGAAACTTCGATAACTGGAATGTAAATTTCAGACCGACCAATCCGTCGAGTCCTTTGCAGCAATATCCTTAACTGACAGATTAAATTTATATTATATGTCATCTTTTGGAGGAAACTTGTATGGAACAAACCTGCAACGAAAATGTAGAACTCGTATTATTTGGAGAGCATCTTTTTCGATCATTAAAAGTATTATTTTTATGTTCAGTATTTTCGTACAAAATTTTGAACCCCAAATGTTAATCAATTCTGACGTAACGATGGTAGAGGAACTTTTTTTTCTACGGTAACCTCAATATAAATTGTATTTCCCATACAAAATTTGTTCGAAAACGGCTCTAACGATTTAAACACAAATTGATATTTAAGGTTGGTTAACGTGACTGCGTACTCATTTTTCAGCTAAATAAGCAATAGTATTTTTCAATCTATCTAAACTAAACTAAACTAAATATCTTTTTTCATCCATTTTGAATATGCGAATTAAAATAATTCCAACCATTTGGAGTCTACACAATCAAAAAATCTCACTTCACTTGCACCCCACACATGCGTCCATCGGGATATTCTATAACTGCTAGTGCAAATTCAAAAACAAATCTCAGAATTCTTATCTAAGGCCCTAGTTATAGCAATACGTAAAACCAAACCGTAAAAATATTTCTTGCTTTTTTTGACCACATTAACTTGGTTTAAGAATGTTGATTATTATAATAATTAAATTATATAAAATTCTAAGGTTAGATTGTCAAGAAAAAAAAATGCAAATGATCTTTAAATTTTCTAGAAAAGTAATTTATTCATTTTTCCGTACAAAAAACTTTTTCTGATCAACTTCTAAGTCAATTTCACAAAAGAAAAAGAAATTAGGACGCCACTCGTGGAGAATATCCACTGCGCCACAAACTCTTTCCTATCCCTCTTCCTAGAAAAAAAAAAAAAAACTTGAATGCCGCGCTGTGCCCCGCGGGTATTCATAACCCCTTGAGCGCGAGTAAAATTATAAAAAAAAAAAAAATTTCTTTACTGTTCCATCTGCCAAGAATTATTTTTTCTGATGGAATCCAATCAGTGGGGGTTGGTTTGTTGTTATTGTTTTCGTGGGGAAACATTTTTCTGGCAGATTTTTCGCTATGACCGCCTAAACGAAAAAAAAAACTCATTTTCCTACTGTTGCATTTTACGTATGGCTATAACTGGGGCCTAAAGATATCATTGCCACCTTAAACCAGCGTCACTAATCTATTCCAGTCAAAAATAAATACATGCCCTAACAGATCAGAAAACAGAAACATCGTATAAAGTAGTCCAGTAGGCGCTTGAAACTCTCTGATCATAAGTTGCGACAAATGCCTGTTACTAGAGCTTCAACTTATAAAATCAAATAAAATCTCAAATTGTTATTTGTTATATATACTGCCATATCAGATAAGTAACTCAAAAATGGACTTTATTTAACACTACTCCTGGCATTGCTTCCCAGACTTTTACCTACCTACCCAATAAAATAAGAAAACAACTAATCAAACTTTTGATCAAGGGGAAAGTTTCGTTCGACCCAGTCGTGACTTTATTACATCTATTTTATTATAAATCACTACATAGTATGAAACAAAGTCGCTTTCTCTGTCCCTATGTCTATATGTCCCTATGTATGCTTAAATCTTTAAAACTACGCAACGGATTTTGATGCGGTTTTTTTTATAGATAGAGTAATTGAAGAGGAAGGTTTATATGTATAATAACATCCATTAAGTAGTGGAGAAATACTGTTATTTTTGAGGTTTCTAATGTGATGTCGTAAATAATTACATTTTTTCCGCTTACATTGCAAACGCAGGCTGAACCCCACGTGCGAAGCCGGGGCGGGTCGCTAGTTTGTATATAAAATATATATTTGTATATAAATTTATAAATACGTGGTGTGTCGAAAGACTTTCTCTGCGCTGGTGCTGGGATATTTCTCGCTACTCGTTATTTTACTGATTTCCTGCAAAACTTAGATAACGCATTTTCAAAAATGCGTTTATAAATTAATAGATTATTCACAAAAATTCGCTTATCTGTCAACATTTTGCATTTAAACAAAAATAAATGGTCTCAGATCTTTCAAGCCGATAGGGGAACTGCTCATTACGCGTTATTTTGCTAACATAAACCTTATTCACTCATTTTCAATGAGATCGTCTAAAGACTTTCTGCCGATCGATTTTTGTCGATTAAAATGAATGAACGAACTATATTTTTAAAATTAATTAGCATGCAGTTATTACATGTAGGTACCTACATAGCTTATCTGAGTTCAAGATCAGGGGTCAAAAATATGTGGACATATAAAGAACGGCCAATTTAAATTCAGTAACCTGACAGTAAACTTTCCAAACTTAAAACATACCAACATATACATATGTATAGGAAAATTGACATTAAAATAGTTATTTTTGAACAAGAATAGGTATTTCAAATATTCTTATTTGGAACCCTGTGGCCAGAAAGCAAACCGTTAGTAGCAAGTTTTTGCCGCACCCCTTTCGCGAGCGAAGTAGTTGTGTCTAAAATGACAAACTGTCGAATTGGTAAATATGATATTTGGAAGGCGCACACATCTAGCAGCTGTGTAGGTACCTACTGCTACTTGTGCGTTGTGCTCACCTAAAACGATGTGGTGTGGCTGTGGCGGTATCACTACACGCCGTCATTAGCATATCTCAATAGATCTACATGGGTAGCTACATGACATCTTTATGTGAAATTCATGCAAATTTTCAACTTTATTCTACAATTGTGTATACACATGCATTGTGCATATATTGACTGATGCTATCTCTGTGTAAACTTCCCCTTTTCATATCTGGGTTAACAGCGTAAAATGGAAATGAAACACAGAAACTGTTTTAAGTCATAAGTTTCGTGCAACCTCGTATGTTCGCATGCAAAATACAGTAATAGGTAACGAATTGAATTTTAGTTTGTCGTTAAGGTATGGAGAAAAAAAAAGTATACTTACGGCTTAAAACAAGTTTTAATTTTAACAGTGGTAGAAGTTCTACCATTATATTGACCTGGCGTATACGCAATATATATTCGAAAACAAATTACAGACAGCATTGCATCTCTGCACTATCTTAAAAAAAAAATAAATACTTGGCGCAACAGGCCTGGAGAGACCCTAGGCCTAGCTTCTCACAACCATTCGTTTTGTGTGAGTTTTTCATTTTTGGAACGAATGGAAGGGATCTACAGTTTTATGCCGACTCCAAACGGCTAATTGAGAAGCTCTTACAAGACATTTATACTCTCGGATGTTTGTCAGACGTTCGCGAGAGGTAGCGCAGCGGAAAAAACCCTACAAAGGCGGAATTGGGTTTTTTGCGGGATTCGAACCTTGAACCCCCGCATAGCAGTCCAACACACTAACCACTAAGCTACTGCGACTACTATCTGCACTATCTTCCCAACAGAAAAAAATCAAGCGAATATGCTGTGTTTAATGCAAGTGGCAAAGTGGTTCTTAACTATTTTCCTTAGCCTAT
Source organism: Cheilosia urbana (assembly GCA_946477585.1). Classification (NCBI taxonomy): domain Eukaryota; kingdom Metazoa; phylum Arthropoda; class Insecta; order Diptera; family Syrphidae; genus Cheilosia; species Cheilosia urbana. The sequence continues at coordinate 130,720,934 of OX297853.1, read as the reverse complement.
TTTAAATAAGATTCAAAAAAATAGATGAGAACTCAGAGAGCTGTAGCTGGTTATACTACATTTTGATAATTTGTGCAATTATATATGGATGTACATAGGAGTGCTATCTAAACCAGATAGACGCTTAAAACTCTTGGTTCTCTTTTGTTGACCTCAGGCAATATTTCGACTTTCCTATACGGGCTGTGCTTACAAATTCCTTAACTTGCATCTGGCCCATGGATTTTATCCAGTATTTTTAGCAAGGTTACCAGTTTTACATTTTTGTACTTTAAAGTGTATACGACTCAAAGGTACCCCTTAGAAGGATTCAGGGCCCGTGTCTCAGAAGGAAGCGCCTCTTTTTACCCGCATGTTCGCTACCCTCAAAAATCTTTCATAACCTGGTAGACTGGCTAAAGTAATAATACTGTTTAGTCATATCTTCGACAGCACTAAAAAGGTCTTAAATAACCTTTCTCACCGATCGGTTTAGCTCTTGGGGCCTTTAAAAATGCGAAATGTTCATACTTTTCTAAACAGTCTTGAGCATATCATTAAAGCTCTTTGTAACCTATGATTTTAGACTTCAGTACCGGTTTCTTCATTTTCCATTTCAGAAACAGTGATGCACGAAAATTGTCATCCTGGGGCCTATAACACAATACAACAAGCGCTTGTTAAACAAGTGAAATTCAACGACTGTTGAAAATTTATATAACACGTACTCACCAGAGTGGTTAGTTGTTGTTGAATTTCACTTGTTCAACAAGCGCTAGTTGTATTGTGTTATAGGCCCCTGGTTGTATTATAAAATTGCCTTGAGCATTTCGTGGAGCGGATTTTTTCAGGAACATAATTTCATATCATAATTTGAACATTTGTAAGATCAGTGAAGTTAGGCACATTAAACATGTGTGAAGTTTAACAGGGTATAATGAGGCTATAGCTTCTTGGCTATACCATGCTACTGCTACTATTTTTAGCAGAGTGTTTTGTTTTTTTTTATGTCTATCTATGCGCGCGTTATTGGTATCTGGTGGAGTAATTCCAAACATATAACTGCTGGGACGGAAATCACCCGTACAATATGCAATGCAAGCCGAATGAAATTCCAATGAAACTTTCATTTCCTGTGTAACAGCAAACCGATGTTTTCCACTGCATAATGTTAGGAGTGTTTGTTGATATGTAAACATCAGCAACAGCAACAGCGAATTTTTGACAGTTTTAACGTTGACTTCGCTGTCGCTGTCGATGTTGCTGTGCTAATGTGTTCAAAGTAATTAAAATACATTGGTTCTAAAAAGTTGTGAAAGTTACTGTTGCTGTGTTAATCTGTTTCTCGCATAACGAAAATGTCGTAGACCAGGACCCCTACAATATGCAATGCAAGCCGAATGAAATTCCAATGACACTTTCATTTACTGGGTAACAGCAAACGGGTATTTTCCTACTGCATAATGTTAGGAGTGTTTGTTGATATGTTAACATCTATGTGCGCGTTGTTTCACTGTTCGATTTCACTGTTTGATACACTGATTATAATTCATTCAGTTGTGACTCCTTAACCTCAACTGTCATCCAACTTGCATCTGTAGGTACCTACATAATGCAATGTTTTGCCGTCAATGAAGATGCATTAAAATATTTTCAGATATGGGAAAGACAGATGCAGAACGTGAAAAAAGATAACAGGGCGCGTTTACGTGCAAGTAAACCTCTGAAACCTCAGGAAGATTATCATCTTTTACCAATGATCATAAGCGGAGACTTCAATATCAATTTTGCAACTCCAGAAGCTCAACCATTTATTGATTTTATTCAAGATAAATTTAACCTTCAAATGAACTCCAACCGGAAAACTTCAACAATACGATATGGAACAACCATCGATGCTGTCTTCCAGCGTAATCTAGATAGATTACAGTCTCGAATGTACATATCTTACTTCAGGTACCACAATCCGATTGTATCTACGAGCCCAAACGCAAAATAGTTGGTCTATGCTATTTGATTACGAATATGTTCTGTTTAGAAATTCAAACTTGTTTTGTTTCTTAAAATAAAAAGTTTTGTTTACGAAAATAAATTTTTATTTATATTTTTGTTGCAAATAAAACAAAAGTTTAATCAACAAGTTGTTACACTTAAAGTTATTACTGAATAAACATAAGATATATTTTTTTCATCTTTTGTTTGAGTGCAAAATAGTTGGTCTAAGAATTAAAAATGTGATTTTACCACTGCGTTACAAAACCTTTCTTTGCTATCACTGCTTGAATTCGTTGTGGCATTGTGTTCACAAGTTTTTGGCAATCATCGGTTGTAAATGATTGCCAAATATCATTGATAGTCTATAGTAGATCTGTGCGGGTCCTTGCTGGTTGCTGTCTTAACTTTTGTTTCATTTTGTGCCATAGAGTTTCGATTGGCGAAAGATCAGGGCTGCTGAATGGCTATTCCATTAATGGAATGGCTTCAGTAGATAACCAGGCTTTAGTTTCCTCTGCCGTGTGGCAAGATGCTGGTCTTGCTGAGATACGTAGACTCCCTCGATTGACTGAAGTTGTGTTATTGATGGAAGCAGATGATCTTCCAAGATGTTGCGATATTTTGCAGAATTCACAAGGCCGTCCACAAAACATAGGCTACCAACACCACGCCCAGACATGCACCCCCATATCATTTGCGTAATGGAAACTTTATCGTTCGTTTCAGACAATCTTTATGGAAAGCTTCTTTGGAGGTGCGAAGTACACGCTTTCGCTCATCGCCAACACAAACCTCAAATCTGGATTCATCGCTCGAAATTAATTCTCGCCACTGATGTAAGGTCCAATTTGCGTGCTCTTTAGCCCATTCAAGTCGCCTTTTCTTTTGCCTTGGCGTAAGAAGAGGCTTTTCTTTCGCCTATTAATATGGGTTGAAAAAATAACAATGCAAAACAAAGAAAATATTTTTAAAAAAACCTTGTAAAATTTATATTCCATTTTCTTCATGTTGCGCTTACAAGTGTCGATGGATATTTCTTTTTTGATGCGGCTTTTCCACTCTACAGTTACCCCAGCAGCAGTTTGACGACGATTTTCCTTAATTATTTTTTTTACTACCCTACAATCGCGGGCTCTAGCTATCGGTGGCCGCCCAGTTTTCTTTCGGGTTTTAATGTTACCCATCTTAGTAAAGAGCGAAATAATATTCTGTACTGATGAACGAGAGAGATTGAAATTTTTGGAAATTTTGTAGCTTGAAAAGCCATTTTCAAAAGCTTTTATAATTGATTCCCTAAGATCTTTAGATAAGTGAACACCACGCGCCATGATAACCCAACAAATGAATTCCAACTTATTGCACAGGTACACTTATAACCTGCCAAAGCAAGAGCACACTTGTTTTTTCTTAATTTTTCCTAACGGTTAACTTAATCATACGATGATGTGGAGTAGACCAACTCTTTTGCATCGCGAATGACGTAGACCAACTATTTTGCACTCATTACCAAATGAGAAAGCACACAGTTTTAACGGTATTTTTTGTGATATTGCTTATCTGTGTCGGTAATTCAATCAAAGAGTATAATTTTTTATGAAATTTATTTTTTATTTTTTTAAAAATTAAATATGTATGTATGTTAAACTAATAATAAAGAAGTTTCCAAGTGCAAGAAAGTGGGTGGACCAACTATTTTGCGTTTGGGTCGTATTCTACCGAAAACTAGCACAGAACGAATAAATTGTTGTTATTTCATAATATAATATAATATAATATAAGAATACGGTTATTACAATTCCCTCTTTTCTCAATGACGTGTATCAAGCCACACACATACCGCACGCACGGTGTTTACACATACACATAAATTTCGGGACTGTTGGATACAGTCGCACCAATTTTTTTTTAATAATTCGTTGGTGAACAATACATTATACAAGTCCAATTGTGGATTTCAAGGAGGGTTTCAAGTCTTACTTACTTACTTAAGGTGGCGCTACAGTGCGGGGTGGACCTGGGCCTCAACCAATACGCCTCTCCAGTTAGCGCGATCTTTGGATAACTTCCACTTGCGCGCGCCACCTAAGGCGAGGTCTTCCTCTACTGCGTTGTCCCTCCGGGTTGGAATCGAAGATTCTCCGGGCCGGAGCGTTGGTGTCCATTCGCTCTACATGTCCTAACCATCTTAGACGACTAATGCGTACATTTCTGACCAGGTCGATGTCGCTGTACAGCTCGTAGAGTTCGCTGTTAAATCTTCTCCTCCAAATCCCGTCAACGCAAACGGGACCAAAAATCACTCGAACAATTTTGCGTTCGAAGCGACCAAGAAGATCCTCATCCGTTTTTGCTAGGGTCCATGCTTCTGCGCCATGGAGCAGGACAGGGATGATGAGAGTCTTATATAGAATCTCCTTGGTGCTTCTTGACAAGGCCTTACTAATCAAGTGACGTCTTAGGCCAAAGAATCAGCGGTTGGCAAGAGTGATTCTTCGCTTAATTTCTGAGATGATGTCATTTTCAGAGTTAATAGCGGATCCGAGGTAGACAAAGTCCCGAACTACCTCAAAGTTATAGCTGTCTATCGTGACGTTCGTTCTGTCCGGGTTTCAAGTCACAAGCCTATAAAAACGCGAGCTTTGTTCCCAAGAAGGCCTAACAAACATCAGAGGATGTAACTACTGTCCCATGAATGCTCCTCCTCTCAGTCAATCGAATGCGGAATAAACTAGTAGGTAGATGAAAAAAGGTTAAGAAAACTTCCACGACCGGTTGTATGTTAGCAACCACACTCAGAAAAAAAAACATTGTAATGGTAACAATTTTCGTTCGTTAAAAAGGAACCCAAACGTCAACATTTTTGATTTAAAAAAGAAATTATTAGAAATAATGTAAGAAAATATTTATTGAGAGTAAAAGCCCTCTAATTCGAAAAAAAAAATCCGAATAAATGAGAGTTTTAAGTTTTTTTTATGTAAAAATTAAATTAAATTAGTACCAAAAATTAATAACGCAATGATGTAGAAGTCGGAACAAATCATCAAAATGTCTTCTGAAGGAGTCCCGGCAATTCACATATAAAAGCCGGGAGAAACAATAACAAAATTTTACTATGTTGTATGTTGTACTAAATAATTTTTCAATACGTTTATATATACATACATATATATTTATGTTTTTAGTTAAAAAAATTAATTACAATAAATTTTATGTATTACTTGAAATATTTTGGTTAATAAAATAATTTAGTTTCTAAGTTCTTGCATTTTTTCATCAATAGGAACGCGTTTTAGTGCATACAAAAAATCTCTCATTAATTCGGTAAATTCGTTCATTCGGACTGACCTTCCCCCCAACCATTCAGAATTAACGAGCTTTTACTGTATATTATTCTTACGCTAAATACTTGGTTCTTGAGAACTTGAAAACGAGTTCTTGTTATCCAAATAAATAGTTAAGGCAAGAAATTTTAGCTTACACCTTTTGTTGAAAATCTCAAAATCTCTCTCTCGCTAAACAATTTTTTTTTCTCTTCTAAGTGTAGGCCTATAGGGTCCTACATCGACCGGTTGAACCAATTATTATGTAGGGCCTCCTTATCAAAGCCTCTGCGCTCAGTTAAATAAATTATGTTCGTTTTTATCTACCTATTACAACATCTAGCAATCTAGCATACTTGCTGTCTTATTTCATTTCAGAAGCAACCACGGCTCCTTGCAGTGATGCCTATAATAAATATCATTACTTATCGCACCCTAGGGGATAGAGGTAGGTTTAACTGACCAGGACTAACAGATGAAGTGTCACTAAATGTACCCTAATATTGGAATATACATTTCGTTTGTCATGGATTTTATCCTTTCTTAACCAAATTACCCAATGTGCTCGAGTAGAGGTATACATCCTATGATTGCAAAGCATCCCAATTTATATATTTCCTCCATGCATCCTCGGGGCAAATTTTCCCTCATAATCCATTCCTTACATCGGCCTCGGACCGTCCTCTAATTCCATTTGATTTGGAGTATATATAGATATACACCTCGTCCTCGGTATCCTATACTCCTTTATTATGTATTCGACTATATTCACAGGATATTCCAAAAGGTCGTTGGTGTAATTTCTCGATTTCTCTTTCGTTAGAGGTTCGTCGATTTCTTTTGGTGTTATAGTTTTTTTTTTTTTTTTTTTGTCTTTTTTCCCCGACTATATAGGTATAGGATACGAGTAACAATTCGAAGGGCAAAATAATAATTTATGTGATACCCTTGTAAGGGTATATAATTTTCATGTTTTGGAACCTCAGCTGCTGGCAGCAAAATAGGAAAAAAAAGAAAAAAGAAGCAATGTGTGTGTGTTTTTTTTCGTCCTAGGATTCATATAGTACACCAGGAATTAATACTTCTCTCGCAATCGGATTTTGTTGTCCAATAAATTTCGGATTTTTTATGGGATATAAAACAGAAATTTAAATGAAAAGGATAGCATTTGTGTGAGGGGGGGAATCAAATGTAGGCCAACAAATGGACAGCGCATAAATGTGGACGTTGTGTAGCTATATAGATTCCTCGATATGGGGATACCAACGGACATTCAAATGTGTTTCAACATTTTAGATAACAAACGGATTGGGATCATTTTAATTAAAGTATTATTGTATTTTATTACATAGAGTTTTTTTTAATTTTATTTATAGAGATGCACCTCTATCGGCTGTACCTATTATGGACAAATCCAACTACATAATTATGTTAGAGTTTCTTAAAAAAATATTAGAGGTAGATCGTAGATGGACACATAGAGAGGCAGTTTGCATTATGTGTAATTTCACCCAGTTGCCGTAAAGAGGCCCATTGTGATTGAACATATGATTTGGCATGTTATGGAAGTCATTAATTCTGCACAACTTTCTGTGATTGTAATTAATAAATGATGGGTACCTACAAAGCTTCGAAACGGTTGTACAATGCGAATGTGAGGTGTCCATTATACCTACCTACCATAAATTATTATATTTATTACTGAACAACAATTATTTGTGAGCAAACATACTTTGTTCGAATTATAGCTATTTCGAGCAATGTGAGTAATTTATCATAAGACTCCTAGTGATTGCTTGGACGTAGTTTGAATAGGTATAATATTCGAATGCAAATTGTCCGTGGTATTCTACCCAATAAGGGGAAACGTTATTGTTTCTACCAAATCATTTCTGCTGTTCGCTATTATTATGCCATTTAACTAATCAACACTCTTCCAAATGTAGTATCAAAAAATGAATTTATAAGACGAAAGTTGCAATTTGGCACTTTTTTTGAGAGCCTGCCACAATTTTTTTTTTCCATTTTTACCTTTGCTTTAGTTGGAAAAGGCACTTCGCTAAATTTACAAAAGCTGTTTTTTTTTTTTTTTTTTTTCAAATAAAATAAATTTTAAAATGTAACGCAGTTGCCTATCGCAACACTATATGGTTTTTAGCGAACCAAAGCTTCATAAATATCGTTTAAAATGCTTAATGTGCAGAATAGCTTTATAATTGGCTTTTTTTTATGTGTAAACATCTAAGCGCGCGTTATTGGAATCTGGTGGAGTAATTCCACACATTTAACTTGTGGGGACGGAAATGCGTCACGGAAATGCGTTACTGTGTTTTATCGTTGCATACATTTTTTGGAATCTGGTGGAGTAATTCCACATATTTAACTTGCGGGGACAGAAAATGCGTCACTGTGTTTTAGCATTGCATACATTTTGTCATTGCATACGTTTTTATAATTGCATACATTTATGAGCTGGGGCATATTAATTTCAGCTTTTTGTTGATGTGAAATAAAGCATGTTTTTCATATATGATGGTCTCACATTTCTTCCCTGTGACGGATATTTCGAGGAAATTCAGTGCCAAATCTTTCGTTAATTACCAGGCACGCAGAAATCACAGCTGGACAACAACTAACAAAAATTTAATGTCGCTGACCAGCACCTCTACAATATGCAATGCAAGCCGAATGAAATTCCAATGACACTTTCATTTACTGTGTAACAGTTGATGTCATTTAACTTGCGGGGATGGAAATGCAAGCGGGTATTTGTTATTTCATAATATATCAAGAATACGGTTATTACAATTCTCTCTTTCCTCAATGACGTGTATCAAGCCACACATATACCACACGCACGGTGTTTACATACATACAGTCGCACCAATTTTTTTTTTTTTTCTCATTTGCCCTTTTTCTTGTGCGAATGTGCGGTTTTTGTCAGAATGACTTTATCACGCTATATAATGACAAATTATACAAAACCATGCTTCAAAATTTAAGATCACACAAATCCGAGTGCGGAGTTTTGCACATACAATGGGGACGTTCAACAATCTAGAATAGTAGATATGTATATAGATGGGCCCGCTGTGGTCTTTTGTGACGACCTCACAATCCCACTCAATTTAACCTAACCTAACCTAAGTCTGACAGCTGGCTGGTAATTTATAATGTAAAGTTAGTTTTTTTTTTTAGTTTACGCTTAAAGTCTTTTATGTGGTTGACGAGAAAAGTGATTTAGGTCTTGAGCTCAGGGTAGGTATATCTATAGTCCATCCAGGTGGAGAATCAGCTCTCGGTGAACGAGCATTACGTGATGGAATTTGTTTTTGTTTCACATGTAAAATCAACTTAATTCCGTGAAGTTATAGCTCGTTCATGGAAGTGGCAAGTTTTTCCAGATCTAGACCAATAAAGTCGACTTAATGTAGTTATCTAGATTTTTGAAAGTGCCCAATATGTAAGTGAACTCAATTTTTCTTACGTCAACTTGACATGAGAGTTGAAGTATGTAATTTGAAATTTCCAGTGGATTTGTATACATGAATTGTTAAACATATTGACAGAATATATCGGTTTCTGTTGTCGTTCTTCATGCCGTTAAGACTTTCCACTTGAGAATACTTAAAAGAGAAACAACTTTTCGGTGAGAGCAAAAAATTATATCTAGATGTCTACACAATTGACATGTGACTTGTAAATATTCAAATGTTAAAAAAAGTCGTACCTACGCTTTTTTATTTAAGAAGCCATTCACTCAGAAAAAATAAGCTAAAAGTGCTTGCTTTGACTATTATTTTTGATAACAAGAACTCTTTTTAAGTTTGCAAGAATCAGGTATTCGATTAAGAATAACATAATATACTCTCCATAACTATTTCGTAACATCATTGCCAACAATTTCATTCAGAAATCAAAAATGTTGATATTTGGGTTCATTTTAATCAACGAAAATTCTTGACATTTCATGTTTTTCATCATGTTTTTTTTTCTGAGTGAATTCCCTAAGTATGTTTAGATGATAGGGTTTGTAGTTTTTGACTTCTGTTATGACTAATGAATCATGTCCATTATTTTTATAGGGCACGGTTTTTGGATCCACCATAAAGGTCAGCGACATAAGTATGCTTCTTGTATTGGAGGTGCAACGCCCACGCCCCCCAACTTGGAACTCTCTGAAGATCCACGAATCTTTGACGGTTTATGACTATCAAATCAGATAAATACCAAAAAGACTAATATACTAAAGAAGATTTCCTTCAATCCGCCTTAACTACTGCAGAATAATTGTTTCAAAGGGTCCTATACTATTAAGCGCAGATTCCTCATTCCTTCCACTGAAGACCGTTTTTCAAAACTTTGCCTTCGATACGATACGGTTTGATTTATTGACGATACATATTTCTCTCTTTTCTGCTCTGATTATTCTTTTAGTTGTAAAAGCCGGTCCAGCGAATTTCATATACAGTTTTTCTTCACTGCACCAACTCTTGGCGAATGTCTGAGAAACAAAGCTATGAGAACATACCAGTTACAAGCTCAATCGCGGGTCCACACCTGCTCCTGAAGAAATTGGACTTTTACCTATATATAGTAGGTGGTAGGTTTGTTGAAATCCCTTAAGGTAGCTATAGGTGTAAAAAATGCAAAGTATAATAGGTCTGTATAAATTCTGAAAAATCGGACGAAAGTTTACTGACTCCAGTTCCCGTGCGCGAAGTTATGAAAAATCTAAAGAACATTACGATTCTATAAATACCAAAACTTTACCAGATAAGCATACGTTTTCGGTCTCCTCAGTACTGAAAATCCACTTTTTCAATTATACTAAAAACTGAAACACACTAGTAGGGAGACATGAAATATTGTATGTAGATTGTAGGTATTTCATTTTGTTAAATGGATTACACGAAGCGCAATAATAAAAAATAAATAATATTTTGTTAAGCAAAGAAATGTAGGTTAAAAGTCAAAAAGCTCATATATTTTTAAAGTCAAAGATATAAAGAAACCATTTTAAAAATTAAAAATAGTGCAAATAGTACTGTTCGAAATACAGAAGAGGTAATTACGTAGTTGGGAAACTCAATGCGCAATGATTAAGCCTTCTTTCAGTGTGTCTCATACTGCTTTACAAAATTCGCCACAATCTTAGACCACTCTACCAAGATTTAATATTTTATAGAATAGGTACCTAAGCTAAGTGAGTACGGATGCAGTCCAAATGCCATGAAAAACACCTCCAATTCAATATTTCCCTGATGACTTTTATAAATGCTTAAATGTGTATTTAAGCTTATCCCGTTGGCGGAGCCATTGAATCGGGTGTTTGAATTAACAAAACAAAAATTGCAGCAGCCTCCCATTTAATCGCTTAGTTGAATACAACTTCAACCGATTATTATTGGTTACAAAATTCCTTCACCTTGTCAGTGTCTGTGATTGGATTTTTCCTTGCGGTTAAGATGATAGGTTTCATTTAACCTAAACTGAGGCATCTGTGTATGTGTGCGAGAGCCTAAAAGTCCATTCACCGAATTTATCCAAATGCCGCGCATGGGAAGGAATCTCGAATTAAAGCCAAAAACCTCATGTCTACCTGTACATTTGATAGAGGGAGAGAGGTACCATTGCCGTGGTATAGTAAGGAATTCCATCGAGTAAACAACAACTCCCAGTCTTGATTCAAAAGAAGAAAAAACAAAAAACACATTTTACAAACTTTGTGTCTCTATACAGACTTCTCGTTCCGTTGCTTTTTATTACCTGATACTGTTTTTGTTATTATAATAACTTTTATTTTGTATTTTTTTGTATTTTGCAAATTCGCGATCGCAGCCGCGGTCCCTTGTGTACGCTTTTGAGTCTCGGCTCAGGTAAACGATCTACGATCTACCATAACTTACGATTTCCTTGTTTGTAAACAACAATGTTGCGTTTTCTTCTTGTTGGTTCTTTCGTTGTCTGTTTCGCTTTTGGTAGGTATTTTTGCCTTCTTTATTTCCCCCCCTCCCCGTCTGGTGACCTTTGGTTCAATGATGCTGGTGCTGGGAACATTTTTGAATTAAACCCGTAAAGACGCGGGAGGAAGTTGTTTTGATATTATTTCTCAAACTCGCTTTTATATCACACATACTATGACAATCTGTGGGCATCATTTGCGAGCGGCTACAAAACAACAGCGCGTGAGTAAATTTTTGCCGCCAAAACGATGATCACTGCAACTGAATGTGTTGTCATTGTCAGTGCAATGGACTGCAAAAATGTTTCAAGGGAATTTTGATTTCACATGCGATTGTATTTTACCTACATTTTTTTTTTTTTTATTATTATTATTTACCCTGGATGTCAATTTAAATCCTGGGAAGAGAGAAGTCAATACTGGAACGATGTCATCCGTCTGATATGATATTTTAGGTAAATCGATTTCTCAATAGGTATGTATACCTAGGTTGGAAGATTGGTACACAGGTACAAACATCCCTTTGACATAAATAATCAGATTAAAGCGAAGCCATCATTATTTCGATGATGATATTGATTCAACCGCGTGTTGAAGTTGTTGACCACCACACGATAATTGGCTATTTATAAAATGGAAACTACGTTCTTTGACAGAATTGTATATGGAAATGTCGAAAAAATGACTGTTTATGATAATAATTGGGTTCACAAAAGTTACCACATAAAAGTGGGACCCCATTTGTCGTTAGCTTTACCGAGTAGCCCTATTGGTACCCAATTGCCTTACTAAAAATACCCAGATGACTGTCAAACATACATATATTATTTGCTAATTATCCAATTGACTATCATACAAGTAACTACTCCCTACTGTCGGCGAACAAACCAATTGATTTCACATTTAGATATAGCCTTGTGAATATCACATAAACTCATCCAACATCCTTTAATAAGTCGAGCGAGAGAAATACCCACCGCCAAGTAGCGCCCAACGAAAGCAAATAACTGGCGTCTATTTAAATTTTCTTCAAGTGATGATTAGATCTATTTGTATTGGATTTGTCAGTTTGTGTTGGAGAAATTTTGAATACTTGTAGAAATTCGCTTCCAAGTAGCACCGCATATTTGTTGCGTTGTCTTAGGTTTTAGGTATTGCCCCGATCTATTCAAATCAAACTCGGGTGACTTTCATTAATGAATTACAAATGACAAGCTAGACGTTATTTTAGAGGCCCTTTACCTTGTTAGTCCTCAACCAATGAGCAGGTTTGCCTTACGTGAGGTATTTTAATTACCGCCAAAATCCAAAAATTATTTGAATAATCATCAAGTACCTACTTTGAAATGCACCAATCGACACATATAGGTATGCATCTGTCATCATTCCTATTAAAAAAGTAGAAAAAGATACGATCGAAACCAATATACATGTACAGAATTTCTGGACGGTTCACTACAAGCTGTTCTATAATCAAAGGACACATGTGCAGAGACCTATTTGTTACTTTGGTTTATGGTTGCTGTCGCTGTCATTGTTGAAATAACAATCCAAAGTCATAAAGAGTACTATCTAACAACTAAGTTCAGAGTTCTTTTGTTCGTATGCATATGTGATTAAATTTTTGAATCCCTTGTTGCCAATCACTTGCTGCATCGTTGCTCAGTGGAAATAGAAATAGAGGTATCATTCGCTTTGATTTCCCTTGAAAAAAAAGTATTCCTATCGCCGGCGAGTTCATCTGAGAATCACTGGCGATATAAATGCGAACGTTGATGGAATGATCGCTAAAACCACCGAGAAAGAACTAAATGCGAATCGGGAAACGATATGCAATGGTTGTGGTGGAAAACTAGAATCATTCGAAATATGGGTCGCAGCTTTACCTATACTTTTCAGCATTTTTGATGTGAAGCATCTACAGGCGCGACCGAGACGGAAATTCCGTGGCGACGGCGGAAATTGGCCTGTTGTCATCGCCATCACTACGTCGCCGCTCTCGACTCCTAAGCCACTCCACCAATTTCAATGAAATTTTATGGGTGTATATGGTTGGTTGCAACTTGGAAGATTGAATAGTTTTGGACCCGAGGTGGCGGTTTTCTCGATCTTCTAAACCACTCAACCCATTAGTTTTATGTGAGTTTTTTTCATTTTTGGAACGAATGGAAGGAGTCTAAAATTGTATGCCGACTCCAAACGGCTAATTGATAAGCTCTTTTTTAAAGATAGTTATACTCTCGGATGTTAGTCAGACGTTCGCTATAGTATCTAGAGTGGGTGTATATTGCTGGTTGCAATTGAAAGATAGTTTTGTGCTGTTGTCGATCTTCTAATCCTTTCAACCGATGAATTTTTGTGGGTGTACGATGTACGTGCATGGTTAATTGTAGTTTGAAAGATAGGATATAAACATTTTCAATTAATTCAACTTAATTCTTAAAGTAAAGGCTTATATGAGCACACTGATGGACCTGGGGACACCAGACTAGTGAGTCAGTTGATTAAATTAAATTTAAATGCCAAAAAAAAAACTCTAAAAATAGAAAACGTTGGACTGGGTTTCGTTATGAAAACTTTTTAAATGAATAAATAAAATATCATAAAGATTTGGTTTTTAAATGTAATTTCTTAGTACAATTGAGCTACAGTGGAACTAGCATAAGTCAAACTCTCAAAATGTAAGAACAAAAATTCGACTTAGAGAAATAAAAACTAAAACTTGATATTTTTTATTTTATAATAAGGATACACATTTCAAAGAGAGAAAAAGTATTTTTAAGTAACAGAAGCCTTAAAAAAAAGTTATCAAAGTTATCCATAAAACTTTGAGTTGTGGAGAAATTCGAGTTATGGAAGTTCGACTGTACAACACAATACAATTTAACATCCCCATTTAGCGAGAGAAGTTTGGGAAGTCCGAGCTATCGTTTCAGGATAATGGACTCTAAAGTCTTATAACAATGTCTTGTAATATATTAAAAAAAAATATAAAAAAATAATAATAGGTACTTGTTCAATTTCTGTGCGATAATCTCAGCTCATTGGCTCTCAGAGTTAATTTACAAACAGAGAAAAATGCATTTATAGGTTGAATTGGCTTATTGTAGTCGCAGTAGCTTAGTGGTTAGTGTGTTGGACTGCTATGCGGGAGTCCCAGGTTCGAATCCCGCAAAAACCCAATTCCGACTTAGGTTTTTTTTCCGCTGCGCTACCTCTCGCGAACGTCTAACAAACATCCGAGAGTATAAATGTCTTGTAAGAGCTTCTCAATCAGCCGTTTGGAGTCGGCATAAACTGTAGATCCCTTCCATTCGTTCCAAAAATGAAAAAACTCACACAAAACGAATGGTTGTGAGAAGCTAGGCCTAGGGTCTCTCCAGACTTGTTGCGCCAACTATTTATTTATTTATTTTTTTTGGCTTATTGTCTTCCCACGAGTGTCGTCCTTAAATATAGGTAAGAGGTAGAGTGGATTTTAACTTCAGGCGAGGCTTGATCGCTCCTATTTATTTAATAGGCAAATAAGTAATTGCGCACGCAGTCATCAGCCATCGAAACAAGAATGATGGAAGTAGGCAGCCTTGACGTACACTAATTTGAATTTCAATCTATTTGGATTAACCGCTTATCCCTTTTCTAACCATAGAACTTAATCCAATTCCCCCCCGTGGTATAATCGCCGAAGACTTCTTCCGACTTTTCCAACTATCTCGGTATTTTATATTAATTTTACCCAGATTTATAACTCTCTCTACCAACGCTACCTAAATGAATACCAATCTAATAAACGACCCAAAGTCATTTTTCCAGTTCGTCAACTATAAACAAAAATCCGACGGCTACCCTACTTCTCTCTCTTATAACACGCACCGGATCCCTCTTACTTTAGCTACCTACCGAACTTCTCTATCGGTCCCTTTCTCTCTCAAGCAGTAGACCCTTCCCTTATTGAAATTAAGTTACAAAAGCTTAATGAGGAATTCTTACCCGTCCCAGATGGCCTTCCAGGTATTTTTAGAGTTCCGTAGCCAAATGGCAAAAAACGGAACCCTTATAGATTCGTCATGTCTGTATGTCTGTCCGTCCGTATGTCATAGCCACTTTTTTCCGACATTTTAGAACCATACTGTTGAAACTTGGTAAGTAAATGTATTCTGTGAACCGCATTAAGATTTTACACAAAAATAGAAAAAAAAAAAAAAAAACAATAAATTTTGGGGGCTCCCCATACTTAGAACTGAAACTCAATTTTTTTTTTTTTTTTTCATCAAGCCCATACGTGTGGGGGTATTTATGGATAGGTCTTCAAAAATGAAATTTAGGTTTCTAATATCATTTTTACCCCGATACACAAAAAAGGACAAAAAATTAAGTTACTAATTACCGCGCCCAATTGCCAAACTCTCGCATATACTCAAACTTTTTAAAAGTATTTTGTACGAAGTCAAGTTTTCGGAGCAAGTCCCTTATTTCACCCTACCAACCTGTCTTCCTGAAAGATAAATCGACAACTACAAATTTCGTCGAATTTGTATCCTTTGCCGTCTGAACCTTAGAGAATGGCAACGAAGTCAACGTCATCGCAACTGAATTCAGTAAGGCCTTTGATAAGACACCACACCAATTAGTCCTCTTCAAATTGTCTGCCCTCGGCTTTGAACCTATATTGATAAAATGGATATCTTCCTATACCTTGAAAACAGGTATTACAGCGTTCGCTTTGGGTCCGTACTTTCGTCCTCCTTCTTAGCAACATCTAGTGTCCCACAAGGCAGCCATTTAGGTCCCCTTCTCTTGATCCTAACGGTAAATGATCTTGAGAAGGTCATCAAACACTCGTCCCCTCTCTCTATGCAGATGATACTAAATTCTTCAAAAGCATCTCTTCACCTCAAGACTCGTACCTCCTTCAAGAAGACCTTGACTGTTTTTCAATCTGATGCCTCAAAAATTGCTTGGAACTCAAAATCACCAAATGCCAATCCATTACCCTATCACGCAAGCGCAACAAGCCCCCTCCCCGACTTTACCTTCTCCACGATCAACCAATCTCTCTCGTTCTTTCTCTTCGCGACCTTGGCATATTGTATCTGTATGACAGGGAGTTAAATTTCCATTCGCATACTGACGAAATAATTTGTAAGGCCAATTCATCACTCGGCTTTGTTCAAAGATGGTCTAAAGAATTCTCCGACCCTTACGTGACTAGATCACTCTAGATCACTTTAGTTCGTCGCCTTCTTAAATACGCTAGTCAATAGTGGTCTCCATTTCATCGAGTTCATGCACACAGAATTGAGAACGTCCAACAACGCTTTCTTCGATTTGCCCTTCGAAATCTGCCTTGGGACGATCCTTTTATTTCGCCACCCTACATAGACCGGCTCTATCTCATTAACCTGAATACATTTGAGGAACGCAGAGACGCTGCAGACATACTTTTTATTTATCGTCCTTTCTCAAGCTCCTTCGATTGCGCGTCTCTCGACTCAACTCGGTTTTCTTTAACACAAGCCCCCTCGACTCTTTTACCCATCAAACCACCGTACCTCACATGGCTCAAATCAACCAATCTCCCGTATGCTGCGAAAGGTTAATTCTAACCTTTCAGTTTTTGATTTCAACCGCAGCACTGCCCACCTAAAACTCGATCTCGTTTAAAATTCTCCTCATTTTTAAGCCTTACTTTTAAGGCCTTTTATGTCTTAGTTTTAAGTATTGTAGTTTTAATTTGTTACTCCAAGCCTAAATGTTAGTTTTAGCTTATATTTAGCCAAATATATGGGGGTATTGCCTCCACCAAAATTAAATTAAAAAAAAAATTAAATTATGATGAATTGGTATCCATCCACTTTTATTCAAAACGAAAGAGATTTACCCACCGTTTGTTTACAATTTCCAGAAACTCGTTCGCAAAGTCAACGTGGCTTATTTCGACTGAACTTGTTATTTATAGGAACCTTCCAAGCACCCCTCATGACATTCCGTGGATATATACAGCCATATTACTATAAGGTACTAACTAAAGGGTTTTCCAATAAGAGGTTTTATTTTGGTACTCAAAGAAAAATGCAATTTTTTTGAGATAAATGATCAGATATTCATTTCATAATAAAGAGGAAGATATGCTGTTAATAACGAAAAACAACACCAGCCAAATGGCCACCACGAACACGAATACAGGACCATATCCTTTCACAATAACACCTCTTATTGAATAACCCTTTACATATATAAGTTCGTAACACACGCTGTCGAAACCTTTTCAAATTGTGATCGCAATAAGTTTCTATGCGATCGAGTGAGAAACGCATGACCATTCCATCGTGCAAATGTATAGCTTAAAAGTTCCAAAAAGTGCTAAAGACCTATGCGCTATGAACATTAGGTATACTCGCAGCCTATACATTCCCATCTTAGCTAATATCGACCTACTACTATCTAACGGAGCTCCACGCCACATCCCCACCCAAATACAAAATATTATGCCACATTAATCAAGAAGTCATGTGTCGCCAGTGTCATGGAATATTCAGGCGTCTGATTTCGTTGTAACATACCCTAAATGTCTCGATGGGCCTCTGCCGGCTTTGTCGGAAGCTCTTCCAAATAAAATGAATGCTATCACACTCCGATTCCAATTGAAGGACCCTCACAAACCACACATTAGGTGCTGAATACAGTGCAGAGGTTTAATATTCGATTAAACACTTCTTGACAGTGCTGTGTCATTTATGTGCCGGCAGCCGGCAGTATATAAAAACATCAATCACTAGGTGTGGTGTGCCGTCGGTACTTCTGCCTTTGCATAAGCATTAGATATTATATACGATCCATCATCGAGTACAACCAGACAGTCATATGCCTTCAATTATGTTCGGGAATTAGTGAAAAAAAACTCGAGGCAGTAGCTATCTTCTAGAAAATTTGTATCGCCTTGAAAAACATTCATGTATAGAAAATTAGTCAACCAACTAAATAAATACGTATATGCGCTCTGCTAAGTCAATTAACACATTTTGTGAAAAAAATATTTACTTTCCGCTTAGATATTAAAAGGTATATAGATATAATGGAATAGTTATCGAATCACGAAGTGTTACTATCACGTGAGAGTGATAATTGAAACTGCTAACGATCCCAAGGTTGTGTTTGCGTCGCCCCTTCGCACTGCTCATTAGGAGAATCACGAAAAGCAACTGCAAGCCGAAATGACTTTTCACTTGTCCGTGCCATTAAAATCCCCCTCTTAGAGGAGTAGTTCAGTGTTCAGCGTCCCAAATGAGCTATCAAGACTAAACGACTATAGCGCTGCAGGAGAGGACCTACAACAACAGCTAGCGAGCTTTAATTGTGTAGAGAAAAATATTAAAAAGAGAACCTGCTGTGTGTATCCATTTAAAAGTCCTGGGCATCATTCCATATCCCACTTGAAATTATACTAGACAAATAAAAGAATAAAAGCAAGACTTCCCCTGCGTGCACGCGTGACTGAAAGTATTCGCCCCAACCATGGCAACCGCTTCTGCTCGTCTGCCATCTAAAAGGAGCAACGAATTTTGAATATCCTAGATTCGACAGCAGCATGGCCGACGGAAACGTTCGACACAAACACACCCCTTGAAATGGATAAGCGGGTTAACTCTAATCCCGGCAGCATCACTAACACCTCTTCATAGTTCAGTGTGTGAGTCTTCCATTTTAAAATCTCATCCTTCAACACGGCATAAGCGCGTGCGGTGCCTGGTGCGGGGAAATCTATTCTCCGGGCTGAAATTGACTAGAACAGTGCGAGCGAGATAGAGTGAGACTGAAAATCCTGCGTGTGTTTGCAGTGCCATCCCTCCTAGTTGAGGGATGCCGGGTGTGAGTGGTTTAGTATTTATTTTGCGCACACGACGATACATTGCACATCGTTTTCTCCTTCACTTATAGGGCTGGGTGGAGGAATTGTCGTGTAGTTTGTTGGTCTTCCATCTTTATCCTCAAAAAAAAAAAAAAAAAAACAACAAAAAACCGCACACACAAAATCCCTGTTTTACTTACTCTCTCTTTAATCTATCGATCGATTTTTATTACACTCCTATGCGATGAGAATGTGTGTGCGAGTATTTTATTTGCGGCATCTGTAGGTATATGGGCGAATTGAAATGACATTGGAAGGGAAGAAACCCTTCACCGCACGTGATGCCTGACAGACTGAAGAAAGGAAATAAAAATACGATGAAACATTTCTTTTGGGAGCTCACTGCAAATCCTGCGTATTCATCAGGCCATAATATATATAACATGACAGGATACAGGATTAGTGGGTTTTTATTTGTATGTTCCTGTATATGCCAGCAGAAAAGGATTAACTACTAAACTGAACTACCATAATCATTAGGTTAAAGTAGGAGGCATGTGCGGCATACTCTGCATCCCTGATTAAGCTAACAGTTATTGTCCTTTGGAGAGGAAACTCGCCCATATACGCTCGGTAATGTTACGCGCACCGACAGTGTATTTATTATTATCCTCCAGGCTTTCTGATGTTTGTTTATTTTGAAAGTGGGTGTGATAAGGACACTCTTATCTCAAGCCGATTGCTTACAAGGGATAATCCGAAAATTTAAACAATTTCTAAGATGCTATATCACCATGCCCGCACATCTGACACAAAACTTTACGCGCGCACACATCCATCCAAGGAGTCGTTTAGAAAAGGTTCCTCTTAATTATGTGAAGGATGTAAAGCAATTAATAAATTACCTAGGATTAAGTGATGTCCCTTTTCGGGATGGCTTTTGTGTTTAAAATATGTTTATGAACGTCTTCTCCCTTTTGGTTGTCTTTGCAGGTATAAAGTCTTCTAATTTATGGCCAACGTTATTCGAGAACGGATGATGTCCTGCTGTTGTACGGACACTGTGACCTGGTGATTCTTGGTAAATTGGAATCCCATTGACTTGTGGAAAATCACATCCATTCTGCTTTCAAAAGACTCCCGGTGATAAAAGGTTTTGCAAGTTATGACTTTGAGTCGACCGGTCATGGTTGGTGGTAAAGGATTTCTGCAGGACGAGTAAATGGTAAGGGCGATCGATTGTTTCACTGAAGTTCAATTGATGTGCGGCATTCGTCGTGGTGCGATTTGTTGTAATTTCAGCAGCTACAGGATTTCAAAATGGCATTATTGGGTAAAAGGAAGTCTTGGAACCCGATATGACTGCCCACATATGACAGCCAGACGCATGTTAGCTTCAACAAAATCGAGGATAATAATGAAAGTACCGTGATTTAGTTAGTTAAACGACTTTTATTTGATTCAAACAAATTTTTACAATGCTTGTTTTTACTTAGCCTATATGGTATACGGTTTGGCCTTTTATAAGCCGTCTACCAGTTTGCATACTTTGATGTGGAAAATCGTTCAAATCGTTGGAATGAAGATGTATAGGTATATGGCGGTGCAAATTTCCTTGTAGGCACAGTCATTTCTGCACGATGACGAATCTATCTTGCTTGAAATGTGCCCCTCAACGCTTTCAAATAGGAACATTACTTCAGCACTTGAATTGCTGTAAGTTCTAGTCGAACCAACACATCTTCAGCCTGCTTTTGTTGAGTTTAGGCTGCAAGTTGAATGTATGTATTACATATTTTGCAAAAGTCTCTTCATTTCGTTATAAAGTCTCCAAGCCTATAACATTCGCGGCTAATGAGCGATGGGCATTGGTCAGCCCCAGCAGAGGATTTGTTCCTTACAAAGATTTCTTCTCATTTTTTACGAACCATTTTCTTTTTCAAACTGGTCATTATCCAATATTTTAGCCACAAAAGAAATCCTACTTTGTAAGGTCCATGTTCACTCAATTTTAATTAAAAAGGAAATACAGGGTGGGCCAAACACAAATTTCTATTTAAAAATTCAATTAAATGAACAAAATTAAATGTTTTCCATGTATTATGGCTTTATTCGTAAGAGCAAACATTCCCATTAATTATGGAACACAACGTCGGTTAAGTGGCTACCTCGTCTGGCTCAGCAGAAGCCACTCCAATTTTCCAAGGCCATTTTGATGGTTTCGGGCTGTAGCTCACGGATTACTTAGATGATATTGGCCGTAAGTGCTTGAATCGTTTCTGGATTGTTGACATAACATCGGACCTTCACGGTTTCCCATAAAAAAAAAAAAACGTCCAAAGGGGTCAAATCGTAGCTCCGAGGCGGCCAATTGACATCGCCAAGATGGCTGATAACACGATTTGGGGATGTGGTGCGCAAAAGATCGATTTTGATATTTGCTGTGTGGAATGGCGGTCCATGCTGCATGAACCAGAGCTCGTCCAAATTAATGTCTTCAATTTTAGTAAAAAAAAGTCGGTGAACATGGCTCTTTAACGCCCACCGTTTACCGAAACATTGTTCACAGCCTCATTTTCGAAGCAGAATAGTCCAATGATGCCACAACTCCACAATCTCTACCAAACTGTCACTCTCTGTGGATGCTTGGCTTCTCGACAATAATGTGCGGGTTTTCCTAGCAATGATGCCAGATCGTTGGTAAATTCCCATTTCGTTGGAACTTTGCCTTTCAACATTTTTGAGCGCTCAGAACAACAAAAAATAGTTTATTTTGTTGTTTTTTCACGTCGGAAAGGGCAAGAACGGCATTTTTGGGTATATTCGATAGTCGTCGTGGGAAATCCAGTCCGACAAGTCTGGCATCACTGTTTCTGAGCCGAATTTTGTTTGTTAACGTAGCGTACAGCAGGCGCGGTGGGTGCTTCATTTCTTTTAAAAAAAACGCACTCTTTGGGCTACACAGCACTCACTTTTGAAATAAGTTTTCAATATTTCCCAACGTTGTTCAAGCGTAAAGCGACTCATTTCGTTCTGCGGGGGTTAGATTTCGAACGGGAAACAACTGTCATTGTCATTGTCAAAATAACATATGTTTTAAAAAGAAACCACTAGATGGCGCACCCTTTATAAAACAATTCCAAAGACCTACTTACCGTTCAAAAACAATGCGTGTGAGGGCGCAGCATTGGAAAATCCTGCGTTGGGTTGGACATACATGTCAAATGTGATTTATCTGGAGTCCAGAAGTCGTCGGCAGTCAGCTAGAGACCTTAATAATTTGGAATGCTAGTTTGCTGAGAGCTAATTTCGAAAAAGAGCCCGTCACAGACTTCAAAAAAGAATAGGCAAACCTACAAACTTGTTAAAAGAGCAACTGCATATAGCTATAACCAAGAAGGGCAGGCGATGAAAGTATTAGTTTTGGTATCAAATGTTATATCACCCTATCTCCTACCAGAATAAAGGAGAGTATCAGGCCATAAAGAAAGCTTAAAAACAATTCGATTTAGAAAGTCTGAGCTTCGGTCTTGCAAGATTGTCTAAACTGAGGAAAACCGAAAATAGTTTAAACGAGCCCGAAATGACTGCAATGCCTTTCTTCAGCATATCAAGTTCTAATAAGACTAAAAGTTAGGGCGATGTTTATATCCAAATGGGGTGGAACGATGTTTTTGTAATTTTTAAAAAAAATAAAGATATAAAGTACGGTGGAGGCCTAATCGACTCATTTGCATTGCTACTGCAGCTTTCAGCCCTTTACACAGCTTAATGAAGTTGTATTCCTCCGCAAATTGGCAAAACGAATGAGTAAACATTTTTCAGCTGTCTAAACCAACAAGCTGAACTATTCCCAAGTATTTGAAAAAGAATACTTGTTCAGCGCGTCCCTAAAAAAGAAAATCTTCTTCAAGTGTTAATACATGAGTACCTATGATCATACATACAAAACGGTTCATAGGTATAGTCGACTTTCCAGTTGATAACATACAAATTGAAAGTGTTGCCACTGTTTTATTACACCAGTAGAAATGTTTCTTCATTGTGTCTGCATGGAATTGTCCATTCACTGTTAAGGTGGTCGTTGTGATGACAGGGCAGATCCAGATCCTTACCTAGAGCATTGGCACGGGGCTACTACTTCTCCTATACACTTTAGCATTACGTCTGCCACTTGGTGCGTTGTGTTCTTGCGGAGAATGGTAATTGACAGTCACCGCATATTAAGACATATCGCGCGATACTAATAATCTTATTGTTTAGTGTCCAGAATAGATTTTTCGAACTCACAAAATTTGTCCATATAAAATTACCTACCCATTGGGACCTACAAAATATTAAGCGTGAAGGTAAAAATGATTATTAGTAATAAAAATAAATAAATAAATAGTTGGCGCAACAGGTCCGGAGGGACCCTAGGCCTAGCTTCTCACAACCATTCGTTTTGTGTGAGTTTTTCATTTTTGGAACGAATGGAAGGGATCTACAATTTTATGCCGTCTCAAAACGGCTAATTGAGAAGCTCTTTCAAGACAGTTATACCCTCGGATGTTTGTCAGACGATCGCGCGAGAGGTTATTAGTAATGCCCATCGTATTTTTGAAAGGCTTGTATTCTCAGTCTTATGGTTTGATCAATCGCCTCTACTTTTTCAGTCCGGAAGTTGACTTTTATGACGTCGCCGCCGGTTCATTGATATTGCCCAAACAGCCTTATGAACTCAGTTACACGTTTTCTAGTTGCTGCGTTCTTCAGATGTTGCTTGAAAAAGCTAACATTGCGTCCAATCGTCCACGATGGAACCAACCAAATTCATCCCCGAACCAAATAATATGCCGCCTGCAATTCCATTTTTAAAATTTCGCGTATCGATCAATTTGAGGCCAGACGCATGGATTAAGTCTTCAGGACGACTTTGAGGTACTTTTCCCGAATCGTGCGCCGACATGACCTCTGTATACTGTAACAAAACGCTAATAGACCTCTAAACGACCAAAGGGGACTGTTGAGGCCAGCGACTTTCGTCTATAACGGGCGTCACGCCTGCTGCTTTCACGCTCAAAAAAAGTAATTTCTTTGCTCTGCCGATAGCATTAGCCGCCTCTGGGTTACTTTTTTCGGCGAGTTACTAGTGAGGGCAGTATCAGCTAACTGGGCAAAAAAAAAAATAAAAAAAAATACTAGTGCGATTCTAGAATCAGAACCGAAATGGATCTTGTTCGAATAAGGCACCGACACCGACGGACGCCTTAGCAAGTCTAGACTACACGCACAAGCACTTAAGCCAGAGCCAGATCAAAGTATGGTGTGCTGTTTGGGTGTACCTGCCCTAAATTTATCCCCACAATTGATTAATCATTTATTAATGGGCAGCAACAATTTATAAACGAGGGTGTGCTCATTCGGGTTATGAGGTTGAGTCATCTTTCCTTAATACCCGACGATTGATTGAGGGTTTCCTTATCACATTTCCTACTAACACTATCCGCAGAAAGAAACGCTGATACAGCTTTGCCGCTAAAAACTTAAAAAAAAAATTGAAATAACATAAAAAGAAAACAGAGCAACAAAGTCATTTATTTTTAACAAAAAAACATTTTTTTTTTTTTCATTACGAAACACTTCTTATAATGCTTGCAGTACTTTTCGTTCAATAAAGAACAAAATACTACTTAAACTGCGCCATACGTCGCTGGATTTTGTGAATTTTATAAACTACTAACTAACTGGGACGAGCTGCGTAATTTCTTCGCTTCGTTGCCATGGGCTGATATGTGCTTTAGAGATACTGATGTCAATATGTGCGCAGAAGCCGTAACCGAAATTATTTTACTCGGTATGGAACTTTATATTCCACATTGCATCAAAAAATTAGCTTCAAATAAACCGTGGTTTAACAAAGAATGCAAGCGAGCTACCGCAGCGAAAATCAAGGCTTTCCGTGCATGGCGGTCAAACCCTTCAGAACTAAAAAGATCTGAATTTACAATTCTTCGAAATAGATGCAACCTTATTATTGAATCGGCGAAGACAACTTACAGCGAAAGAGTCACTAACAAAGTGATTGGATGTCCTAGCGGCTCACGCGCATTCTGGTCCATGGCAAAGGCAATCAGTAATAACTTTAGTTGCTCTTCTTTTCCAACTCTAGTAAAAGAAGACGGCACGCTAGCAACAACACCTAAAGAAAAGGCAGATCTTTTCGCTAGCATGTTTTCAAAGAATTCCACCCTAGATTCTGCACAGCTAGAGCCACCAAATATCCCGAGGATACAATCATCGATGGCAGAAGTGAAATTTCGGCCTCGAATAATTCAACGCATCCTTAAAGAACTAGATTGCAATAAGGCAACGGGACCCGATGGAATCCCGGCTATAGTACTCAAGAACTGTGCACCAGAACTTGCACCTGTACTCTGTAAGCTGTTTAGCATGTCGTACTCCCAGAAGACGTTTCCTTCTTGCTGGAAGACCGCTCGCATTCAACAAGAAATGTCAGCCACAAAACTATCGTCCAATAGCGTTACTTTCAATGCTATCTAAAGTAATGGAAAAGGCAATAAATGTCGAAATAATCAAATATCTAGAAGGCCATCGATTATGAAGCGACAGGCAATACGGATTTCGGAGCCGTCGTTCCACTGGTGACCTGCTAAGCTACGTAACGCACTTATGGACACAATCAATTGAACAACACGGTGAATCCAGAGCCGTAGCCTTGGACATATCAAAGGCATTTGACCGAGTCTGGCATAGAGCCCTATTAGGCAAGTTAGCGTCTTACGGATTACCACAACAACTCTGCGGATGGATGCAACATTTTCTTCTGGGAAGATCGATCCAAGTTGTTGTAGATGGTGTGTCATCCAATTCGTTTGCTATATTGCAGGAGTGCCCCAAGGATCTATTCTTTCTCCAACTCTATTTCTTCTCCACATCAACGATTTGCTTGGATCGACAAATAATAATATCTACAGCTTTGCAGATGACAGCACTCTTATATCCTCCATCTCGAACAATGGGCCTGTGAATATGGCTACATCACACAGTCAGAGATGTGAACAAATTAATTCTCTAAATGATGATCTGGACAAAATCTTGAAGTGGGGAAAGGACAACTTGGTTGTATTTAATGCAACAAAGACACAGCTCACAACATTTTCCAGAAAAAATGAATCAACAGTTCCTCAGATCCAAATGGATGACCATCCAATCCATCACAAGGACTCAATGCACCTTCTAGGAGTCACAGTCAATTCAGGAATCACATGGCAGGACCACATATCCTATATCGCAAAATCGGCGTCCGCAAAGTTGAGCTGCCTATTTAGAGCAAAGAGGTACTTTAGCCCCAAGTAACTTCTCCTTCTCTACAAAGCACAGGTAAGACCAGGCTTGGAATATTGTTCCCATATATGGAGCTCGGCCCCAAAACATTCACTTAACCTGCTTGATAGCATACAGAGACGAGCAGTTCGACTCATTGGAGACCCTACACTCACATCGAATCTACAACCGTTGGTACACAGAAGACAAGACGCTGACCTATGCTTGTTCTATAGGTACTTCCATGGTAGATGTTCTGAGGAACTCAAAGACATTATCCCTCGAAATGCAACTTTTGGGCGCCCAACTAGACAGGCTGCTAATGCTCATGACCATACAGTACACTTGACAACCGCGAGGACATCAACTTTCAAAAACTCCTTCTGTTAATACAGGACAAGCAAACTTTGGAACTCGCTTCCTGGGGATATATTTCCAGAAGACTACAATTTGCAGCAATTTAAGTGCAGAGCAAACATACATCTGCAGGCATCTCGGGGCGCTGTTGAAGCGCTATAAGTTCGCCTTTCCCGGGAGAAGTATATCTATAAAAAAAAAAAAAACAAACAAAAAAACAATACAAAATTACTCGACCACGGATGCGGTAATTCAATCCCTCAAAAGCGGCTGTTTTTATAATTTTTCAAAAAGTGGGGGCCAAAGGCCCTGAGGCTTAAAAGGGTCCATTTGACCCTTAAAACGGGGCCAAATGGCAACATTGCACCGATATGTCTATATATTTCTGGTTTGGTATCCCTTTCAAATTTCACACTCAAAACAAGCCTTATCTCTGGGATTTTTCATGATAAAAACGGGTACCCAATTTACTTGGCGTTGTTATCGATATCGACTATAAATGCCGGTAGTTAGTGGAAGTATAGGCTTTCCGAATTATTTTCAAATTGAATCCAAGAACAATCGCTACGTGTGTGACTGCATGGTGCGTGTTTGTCGCTTTTCGTTTTCGCCACTCCGCGCGTATTCCATTTCTAGAGCAGTCACGTCGTGTGTGTACCCAACGAAAGCCTGGAACTAGTTTTTGCATAATTACGCTCACAGTAAATCATAGCATAAGCCCTTCGTAGTCGGATAATGACCCAATAACCGTTAGTGTACGCGACTAGCGACTATATTAGTGGCACGTTACCTGTGAACATGCTCCCTCATCATAGCGCAACATCGCTGCCAATTTATTCTATAGAGTTGGTGCTCTAGGATTTTCTTAATTTCAACAATGATTCGGTAGCAGAAGTGTAGAGGTCCTTAAATACCCAACTCACATGTCCTATACTCCTTGACGATTAAACACATACCGAAGGTGGGCATGCAACGTATAGTCGAATGTGAAAAAGAACACACGGCGGTTGAGCGCTCTGACTCGGAACATGTCGAAAATGTTGGCTGAAACCTGGAACGTGTGGCACGACATTATACTGATGGTGAATAATAATTATTATGCTGAGTGCCCTATGACCGAGCTGTGAGAGTGTGTAAGTTAGTTTGAGATTAATTGGTGGTACGAGGTACTTAATTCATTGCTGAATTTTTATGCCACTGAATTTTTATGTTCTCGTTGATTTAGTGGTTTTCTTTGTGCCTCTGGTTTACTTCCTTTTCAGCTTCACACTCTAGTTGTTGTATTTTTAAATAATGTCTCCTTTTTTTTTGCAGAATCGATCGAGAGAGCAGTTTTTTGGGATGCCGCCTGCTAATAACCAAATTTGTTTTGCAGTTGTGTGTCGTCGTATGTTCTACATCCACCCTGTAGATCCGAATTTGTTTAATATTTGAACGACAAATTCGGTTCTAGAGAGGTTTATGTGGTTCAATATTCAACAGTTCTTACTTTCACATTCTGCAAGAACAGGTTCAGTACTACTAAATTTACAGCTATCGTGGTAGCAGTTCACAAAAAGTCGTTAAACATTTAGAAAAAAGCCTTCGACTGTAATCGGCCCATTGGTTAAACGAATCACATATCTATCAGAAGAAAAACTGCAGGCGGGACCGTTGAAAAAATTAAGGCAACCAACAAGTGCGGAACTTTCTGCCCAATCTTGCTGTGAAGACTGTAAAAAACTACTTGAAGATACCTTCGAAGGTTTTTCTTTGAAAAGCATGACGAGAGTCAAAAAGCTGCACTCGAGTAAGACGGCGTAAACAAGAAACAACGTCCTGATTAGCTAGAGAGAGACATATTTGCTCAAGTCTTCAAAAAAGGGGCCCTGAATCTATACCGATAGAAAAATTAGCCTAATCTGATTACAAAATTGTTTCAAATGGATGACCAAAAATTATAAGCGTAATTGGAACAACGACTGACAGTGTACTAGGCTGAATAGAACTTTTTTCTATTTCCATTTTAAAGTCATTTTTATTCATTCTTTCTTTAACTTTCATACTAGACAAAAACAATTAAATCTAATTTAAGACTAACATTTGTCTTATTCTAGCTTACTGGCTCTCAGCGAGCGCTCTAAACTTAACAATATGCTTAAAACTATTGCCTTTCGGCCTTAAATTTGTATATCCTTAATTTGTTTTGTTTTTTTAGTTTCCAAGAAACTTTGACTTGAATTCGTTATTATTTGTCTTATTTTAAACTATTTAAATCTACCTAAGCTACCTAACCTACATTACCTCAATAGAACTTACCCGAGGCACTTGTTCTCGAACCATGGACAGTAGGCCTGAAAGTCTGTAATAACACAGTATACGCTGGTATATTTGATAAATGCTTCGACATTTTTGTTGTCAACGCCATCTTTAAATTTACCGAAACTTACAATTGCGAAGTTAAGTCGCTATATGAGTAGGTAGTATCAGCAAACCGACCTAGAATTTAGATTCGAAACTAAAAATGTTTATTGGTAAGGTCCAAACATGTTCTTTTACTTTCCCCTTGAGTTTGGAATTGATTCCTGCTCCCAGAAGTTCCTCTCTTGATTTTCAAAAGTCTTAAGTAGGATGTTCTAGTTTAAAGTACGTGCAGACTTAGCTTTGCTACGGCTTAATGGGTTAACAGATAACGAGGGCGAAATCGAGTCTCGGATAAGATCTGGAAATGGACAGCAATACCTCTGATGGAGTCGAGGATTTTCCATAGGTACCCTGGCTCTGCTTTTACATCAGAGAACTACAGCTCATCAGGAACGAAGATTACCTATTTCTTTTCGTCTGGGAAACCAACTTTATAGCATGACCCTCTACCGAAGGAGCTACGGTGATTCTATAGAAAGTTGCAATATTTCTCAATCGCAGATCGAGAGCATGGACTTGGACCGCTTTGAGAGGAAGTTCCTTCGTAAGATATTCGGTTCCGTTTGCGATAGGAGCAGACGATTCAGTGACGAATTATAGAAGCTGTATACAGCGATGTCAACATAGTTGTCACCCTATTAAAAGTAAAGCTCCACATTTAGCTTTTATTAGGACATATAGATCGAAGCAAAGCCTTCAAACTTAACTCGAACGGCAGGGGCAGACGTCGCCCAAAGTGATGAAAATTAAAATAAAACCAAATCTCAGCCAAAAACCAAACCGCAAAGAAAAAGTCAGCTGCGAAGCAGGAGCCATTATGGGGGCTAAGGTACTAAGTTTCGATCTCCAATCC
Source organism: Cheilosia urbana (assembly GCA_946477585.1). Classification (NCBI taxonomy): domain Eukaryota; kingdom Metazoa; phylum Arthropoda; class Insecta; order Diptera; family Syrphidae; genus Cheilosia; species Cheilosia urbana. The sequence continues at coordinate 130,690,887 of OX297853.1, read as the reverse complement.
GTATATTTAAATGCGTCAAAAATTAGTAGTAATTAATTATTTTGTGTAATACAAACAAATAGATAAAATAATAATTAAATTACAATTGGCAACTCAAAGCAAAAGAGTCCACACTTTGTGGATAGTGTTTTGACAACGCAGTTGTCTGTCACATGAATGTTTGTGAATATGTTGGTACTTTATGTAACAACTACTGTTTCTTGAATAGTTCTCCTTTTAATTTTCTCTCCATATTTATAGAGTTTTATGAAAAAGTGTATATTGAGTTTCACAACCAAATCCAAAACAGAATGACAAACAAAAAAAATTCAAAAAAAATATAAATATTTGTTCAATAAATTAGGCAGACTCTTATATTGTTTTGAAAGAGCAACTGTAAATTCCTCATGAACAGTATTTTAACAATAAGTCTCGAGATGACGTTAAAAGTGTTTTATGTCTTACAGTTAAAATTAATTCCACTGCAATCGACCAAGGCATTCGTAAACCAGAATCTAGAAAGTATTCCCAATGCACTCTCTACTTAGATATCGGCTTGGACCTCCACTTTTCGATAGCGATTTAAGAAATGAAATCTTTTAACCGCAACATTTTGCAATGAAAATGCACAAAATCTGGCGTCAGTTTTTTGAAGCAGTTCTTAGATCTATTCCGTGGTCAAACGAGATCCAGAAGACAAAAAGTTACAGTTAAAACTTTAAAAACCTACCTTGTTGTTTCTAAAATCCAGATATAGGACGCACTTTTTTACTTTAGTTTATTTGGTTTTCTAGTTTTTCTTTAATCCAATGGCAACTCTTCCATTTTTGTCTCATATTTTCTTCAACCCCCCTCATTTCTATACATACGAGTAGGACCATTCAGGGGCAACGGGGAATGATTTATATGGTAGTAAGTGATACTTTCAGACATTTTGCCATCGCTTTTTGTATACACCAGTTTATTCGCTCTCCAATCCGCACTATCTATCTCACTCTAATGATATACGAATTGAACAGATCACCAGGAAATTTCAGAAATTTTAGATCAAGTTTAATATTTATTTAGAAGCAACAACCATCGTGAATGATATTTTAGTGACACAGTATTAAAGACAAGTTTATACTTAAACTCTTAAAAGAGAGGACCCTTTCACATGAAAATGCAACGAAATAGTCAGCGGATAGGGTGGACTCAAGGCCATTATTTCACTGTCGCCACACTCATCCTACAATTTACTTCCCCACTTATCGATTTTCGATCATCGATTTTGTAGGTAATTTTTAAAGAACCGTCGCGTCATTTTTGTAACACACTGTAACTCTACTACGTAAATAGAAATCTACTGTCAGCGAGAGCACTGAATCTAGGTACGTACATTCCGAATGACCCACCTTGCTCTTAAATAAAAGAACGGAGAAAACCAGAGATGTGGTATGTGGATTGAAGATAGGGCTGCCATGCGTTGTAACAAGTCATTTTGTAATTAAAAAAAAATCGAAGTCTGAATTAATAAAGGCACAATGAACAATGTAGAGAAATAGACTACCCGAAACTATTAAGGGTATAACCACTACATAGTATAAAGCAAAGTCGCTTTCTCTATCCCTATGTCCCTATGTATGCTTAAATCTTTAAAACTACGCAACGGATTTTGATGCGTTTTTTTTTAATAGATAGAGTTATTGAAGAGGAAGGTTTATATTTATAATAGCATCCATTAAATAGTGGAGAAATATGTTATTTTTGAGGTTCCTAAAGTGATGTCGTAAATAATCACATTTTTGTCCGCTAACATTGCAAACGGTCGCTAGTCTTAACTTAATTTAATTACAATAACCTAAGCTGTTATTAATTTGTAACCTTATATTTAATAGCAATAATGAAATCTTGAAAAAAATGCAATCTGAAGATAAATACGAGTATAAAAAGACCTAAACGATTAAAACATGTAGGTACATAATTTATACAATGTTCATTTAAACTATAAATTATTTGTTTTTTTTTTTTTTTTTATGTTATTTTATAAATTAAATGTATTTTTGTTTGAGTTCATGGACCCAGTTTTTGTTTTAATTTTTTCTCCTTTCTGTCCTCTTTTCAAGGTAGATGATGTCCTCCAAAGTCCTGGATTCTAAGACTTTTTGTCCTATGTTACCTTAGACAGCCATGGCAACCCAAGTTGAAGAGAAATGATGGAAATGGATTCTGCCAGAAACCTCTAACGTGTTCGCGAAGACTTTTGAAAGCCAGCTTTTGCTGCATACGTTATACTTTGAATGGGTTTGGCACCTATATCTTAGCAGAGTTTCACTAGTTCAAGTAGGAGCTACAAGCATAGACTAAAGAGCGATACGTATAATAACCATGTCTGGCAACTGTCAATTAAGAAGTTATGTAATCCTAAATTTTAAATAGAAACGGACTAAGGAGTTGAACAATTATTTTTACCTAATAATGGTGAGCATCGAGAGGGGGACATAAATGGCCATCGTAAAACCACTCAAAGGCAATATAAAATTATAGCAAGTAGTTAGATAAGCAGTTAAATAAGCGAGTATATCAATAAAAATTCAATAGATAAGTTTCCATCAGTTTATTGCAGTTTGGAGAAAAAACAAACAACACGAAGAATGTTTTTTTTTTTGTTTCATAAAATATTCCCACTAGCAAATATGTATGAGTAGGTACAGTGAGAAAATATGTATTCACTTTTAAACTGCATTTATACACCATCAGGCACGCGCATTTTTACATGAGACGGGACAGAGAGATCCGTTTGTTTGCAGTCGATGCTAATAATGGCAAATCACAAATAATCACAAACCAAACGCCTTAAGTGTCATGAATGTTCTACCCATAATTATAGATACGTAAAACACCCTCTCTGCAAATAATTGAAAAAATTTCTATTTCTGATTTAAGAAAAATGTGAAATGATAGTAGGTAGTTATAGTTAGTAATTAGTTTTAGTAAATTAAACCGACAATTCATCAATCCTGTTATACGAAATAAATAAATTTGTTATTTCAACACTTCCGGAAGCCATATTGTTTTATAGGAACGCGGAATTTCGTTAACCATCGCTATAAAAATACCAACATCAGGAGTTTCCTATAATTCCTATCAAGTGAACAAGATGGCCGACCAAAATACGTGTGCTTTTTCTGCGTGATAGGTAATGCTGTCCATATCAGTCACACGGCTGTTAAGCATATTTAGCATAATCTTCCGTATTAGGAAAAACTTGGTCTGAAGCATCTTATAATGTGCCAGTGCAATCTAAAGTAATTTCGTAAGGATTTGGTTGCAGCCATTAGGCTGGAGCCGAAAAGGAGTAGATACGCACTACGGAATTGAATTTTAGCAGTTTAACTTGGACTTTTAACAAACATCTCCAAAATTCACCTTCCATTCTTTTACCTTCTGCGATATACCTAACTTTTTCGGAGGTAAATTTTGCACCGAGATTGTTTTTTTGTGATTTGGATATTTACATAGAGTTCGCTATGAGAAATTAAATTCTTCCTCTATTTTTTTTTAACAAGAAGACCACAATCGTCTTTTGCGACAAGAGCTATTCGATTTTCCATATTTAACTTTTGTCGTTTCGCCCTTATTTTAATCAAAATGGACCTGTTCTCAATAAATCTATCAAATTTAATTTAAATTCAAACGATAACAGTATATTTCGCCAAACAAATCTTGAAAAATGAGTTCGTCAAAATACTTTTGCCGATGAGTGTGTCATGGAGATTAACATAAGACCCTCATCTTCGTAGTCCTAGGGTGCTTTTCCTTCATTGACATGAAGAGCCTTTCACTTCAACCCAGAGTTCATTAACTCCAAGCTCAAACACCGGGTTAACTGGTAAATTGGCTGAGACCCTAATGTCCCTGAACTGAAGGCCAGTTTACAGAAAAACATCGAACCCACTTTATGTTCCTATTCCTCAATATCAATAATGTGTTATTTTGACTTTAGTCTTATCTTATATAGAAATAGGTGAATGGATATAGTTAGGAACCACTTTCACTGACTTGAGCACAACATATTGGCTTGATTTTTTGTTTTTTGTTTTGTTTTGTTTGGAAGATTGTTCAGACTGCAGAGATGCAGTGCTGTATATAACTTGTTTCCAATATTTTCTGTACAAGCCAGACAAACACAGCAAAGAAAAAACAGCTGTAATCGGACTGCTCTTTGCTCTCAAGTTATGGGCGGCATTTGGATGCCATCTTTTTAATATATATGGACTAGCTGTTCCCGCCGGGCAGTGCTAAGGAACTTTGTTGCTTAAATAGTTTGTCTAAGGCCTCGCTAACATTTAGCAAAGTACCTACTTTGTTTTGACAGTGCAGAATCTTAGCTGCCACTCATTGGGTCGTATGAATAAAACCTAGCATTTGATTTGAGTAATAGGTTTTAGCAAAGTAAAAGCCCTTAGCAATTGCCTTGAATCGGTATAAATAAAAACCTAGTTTGCTGAAGTAAGTTCGAAAATTCGAACATAGCTTTTACTTCGCTGCACGTGTACTTGCCTTGCAATTGGTGTCAAACCTGACCAGTAAATTTGAATTTTTGAATTTTCCTTGAGATTCTAACGACTTTTGTGGAAATTGATATTAAGAAAATTCAGAAATATCATTACAATCTATTGCTCCAATTGCACCTGGAAATATGATTTTTGTTTGCCAAATAGGTTCTTGATGTTTTATTTCTTCTTCTAATTGATTTTTTCACAGGTCTTTTGATGACTTTCCTGCACGAACAAAACTTAATTTAACTATTTATAGACAAACCATCGAAAATTCACATTGCTTACTTTTTTTTTGTTTAAAAAGTGTGCGTACAAAATATTTAGCAAAAGGTCTGAGTCAACGAAATAGCAGACTCAGAATTTGCAAACCATTTGCTTTGTCTAATAAGTTTTATTCATACCGATCTGAGTAAAAGGTCAGTGCCGCCGCTTTTCGAACATGTCAAAAGTTGGAACTTACTCAAATTGGTTTTTATTCATACGAAACGTAGCAAATGCTTCGACTTTGACATTTGTCTTGAGTAAAAGCAATTGCTACGCTTTATTCATACGACCCATTGCAGCTGAGACAAAGCGTTTTTAATCTTCTTAAACTTGAGGTTACGTTTTGTTGCCACTAATAATATTTGCATTCTGGAGATATAAAAAACGCGTTTTACAAATTACCAAAAATCCAATTGCAAATTAGCTCAAGAAATGGTTTCCGTAAAGAAAATTTCCGAAATCATCAAAATCAGGCAGAACTTTTGACAAACACGAGCTCACTGTAATGTAATGAATTTATGACGATTATATTGAAAAAAAAAAGAAAATTCCCAGTACTTTGATGTATGGGAACACAATTTCTACGGGTTTTTCAATTCCCCTTTAGAATTTTCCAAGTTTCTCGCCGTATAAACCTTTCATAGCCGTGGACAAAAACAACAAAGAAAAAATAGCTCTAATCGGACGATTCGCTCTCGAATTATGGGCGGTCTACCGGTCTTCAATCAAAATGAAATTCTGACTTAAATTGGTTTGGAGAAGGATCCGTCGAATTCTGAATAATTTCCTGAAGTTGTATCTTCCATAACTGTCGGTCTTCCAAAATAAACCGTCAGCTTATGAAATATCTTGAATCACGAAAACTCCTCAATGACCGGCAGTACGGTTTTCGTGGCAACAGGTCCACTGGTGATTTGATGATGACTTATCTCACCGAGAAGTGGAACCAATCTCTCCATCACTTCGGTGAATCGAAGATTGTTGCGCTCGATATATCAAAGGCATTTAACAGAGTTTGGCAGCAAGCTCTTTTGTCGAAAATGCGTGCTTATGGGATCGATGCGTCTCTTATTCAATGGATTAGAAACTACCTTTATGGCCGTTCAATTCAAGTTGTTTTGGATGATTTCAGTTCTCAAACTCACCATATAAATGCTGGTGTTCCCCAAGGCTCAGTTTTGTCTCCGACTCTCTTTCTCATTTTTATAAATGATCTCTTGTCTGCAACTTCTAATCCAATCCATTCCTTCGCTGATGACAGCACTCTTAGCTTTTCATATTCTTTCCAGGACTCACATCCCTGCTTTTCGGCCGTATGTTAAGCTCATTAAATTCCGACCTTGACAGCATTTCAAAATGGGGTGGAATTTAATGCGTCAAAAACACAATGCTGTCTGCTGTCTCTAAAGCGAAACCCAAATCTACAGCCATTGTCCGTGAATGGCACTTGCATTACCGAAACCGAAAGACTTTCTATTCCCGGTATGTGCGTTCATGACAACCTTCGTTGAAATGACCATGTACACGAAGTCGCCAAGAATGCAGCGAAATGTCTAGGTTTCCTCAAACGGTGCAAGAAATATTTTACCCCTTCTGATCTGGCTACAATATACAAGGCGTTCATTCGCCCAAAGCTTGAGTACAATTCCCACATCTGGTCTGGTGCAGCGAAAACTATATTGCACTTACTAGATAGGATCCAAGATCGTGCGTTGAAACTAATAGGAGACACGAATATCGCGAATTCTATTAATTCGCTTGAACATCTTAGTAACGTTTCGTGTCTCTCATTGTTTTACCGTTTCTTCAAAAAACAGTGCTCAAATGAAATAGCCAACTACATTCCTCCCCTTCAGCAATTCAACCGCAATACTCGCCATGCTAGGAATGCCCATCAGTTTACCATCCAGCCTATCTTCGGACGTACAATGAAATACAGAGACTCTTTCATAAGCCGTACAACGCGAATGTGGAATGCCTTGCCAAGCTCTGTTTTTCCTCCCCAGTACAATTTACAGACATTTAAGACCAATGTGCATCGGTATCTCCTATCTCCTCTATCCCAATTTCCTTAATGCCCGCGCTGTGTAATCACATAACACTATAAGAGTAGTCACAACCTCTTTAGCGCGTGTTAATTATAAAAAAAAAAAAAAACGCCTAGAATTCTGTACCTATATACTTCGTTGTTTTTCAACCTCTCATTTTCTGTGTCACGCATTCAAAAAATATAAATACATATAAGGAAAACAAAAAAAACAGAGCCACAAAAGCACAGACAACGCGAATACAAAAGTATTCAATATAAATGGTTGCAAACATTTCCATTTTATCATCGAAAAAGAGAAGTAAACTCTCGCGGGTCATGCATCAATTTTAATGTCAAAATGAAATCGTCATTTATCACAGAGAAAACCAATTTAAAATCAACCTCAATGCTACAACATCCTTCATTCGATGGGGCTTTATAACAAAAAAAAAAAAAAATGAAAAAAATTCAAAATGAAAACACTCTTTAAATGTATGAGTATAATAAAAACAAAAACAAAACTTTAAAGCCTTGCCATCAAAATGAAGCACACAACACAGCCAAACAGCCAATATTAATGCCAACATGCATTGGCCATTGCAAATGTTTTATGGACGGTGCTGCGGTGGGGTATAATATTTCCCGGACAACCCGGCACACAAGGCAACTTGTATCCTGCAGTTGAATAAATCCAAAACCACACAGCACAAGGAAACTGTCACCTGCTGTCTTCGCAAATGCAAATAGGCCGTAGGCCTCCTCGCTCCTCCATAGGACGAAAATTAACACGAACACCCCAAACAACAACCGTCCCATGGAAAACTATATTTGGCTTCTTCATGCCCTGTTTTGCAAGGGAAAAACATTTGGGTCAATATTGCGACGACGATAACGACGACTATTGAAGGACCATATCGAGGTGGTCCTACCGCATGAGTAGTATGCAAATAAAAACCTAGAATCTACTTAATCACCCAGAACTGCAGGCTATCTGCAAATACACGCACACACACACATACGAGTGAATGGTGGGTGAGAGGGCAACGGTCAATTTTCCACCATTCCGCAGGACGATGGACAGAAATTCAACAATCAACTGACTGAATTAATACGAGATTTACTTCAGAGGGGCCACATATACACATATGGATATGTATGCGCGCCATGACGCACTGTTTTATTTGCATTATCCTTGCGACCGTTTGCACATTGTTTCATGCCGAAAAGCTCGTTCAATGGATTGACATAAAATGCTTGCATAAAGACATTCTACACGACCTTCTCCTGGGAGGGGGTGTAAAATTGCGGCTCTTTGTTAGGTTTCAAAATTATTTTCCAAAACGAAAAACGCCGAAGAATGGGATGTGCCATAAAGTTAAAAGTTGTGCATACAAGGTTCCGGCGTCGAGCCGTGGTTATTGTTTTTATTTTATTTTATTTTTTTCTGTGCCAATATTTTGGTCGGTAATATGTTGCGAATGGGAAACTGTAAAGCACTTGTGTTTTTGCGGCTACCTACCTATGACTCGCATTTCAAAAAAAAAAAATCGATTTTTGATTTGGCGAACGTATTTTGCGGAGAGTTTGTGGCATTTCATGCAGCTAAGTATTTATTCAGTTCTGTAAAGAACAGATGTACCAACAGAACTTTAGTACCGGCGTTTGCGTTTATTTATTCCGGGAATCGACGGAGCAGGAGGGAAAGTGGGTTGTGCATAGAGCTCGTTTTGGCGAAGCTAGGTCCGCTAAATGGATAAACATTTTAGGTAGCTGACATTCTGAAAGGACATTATAAAATCTAAGTCTGAGGTTTTCACCATAACCCGAATCTACATCTTTTCGAATGTCCTTTATAATTTTTTTCGGGAACCGACAGTGACTTAGTCGTTTAGTAGATATGCTAGGCTGAGCAGTCGGCTCCAGATTGAATGCCTAAAAATAAAAAATGTATCCCCACGTGATGAGTCTTCTCTTCATTGTGGCGTTCGAATATAAAGCCATGCGGAAAGGATGATAGTTTGCGAGCATTAAGCTTGACCATTACTATGGTCGGGTGAAGGATGAGCTATGTACAGGTGGGCCAAAAGAATAGTCATTCGATGTTGTTTGCTCTCATTTTTGTTTTTTTTTTTTCTAAATGAAAAACTTCGATTCTGTTTTTTGATTATGTTTATTGGAACCTTTAGAATTTTACTGGCCAAGTCGAGAAGATGATATCGGCCGTCACAATTGATTGCCATACGAGCTCGTTTTATGGCATTTTTCATCACTTCGGCGAGAACTTCGGGCGACAGATTCTCGCACTCGTGTCGAATGTTGTCCTTGAGGGCTTCTAGGGTCTCGGACCTGTTTACGTAAACACGGGACTTCAAAAAAACCCCACAAAAAAAACTCTGGAACGGTTAAATCGGGCGATCTTGCGGGCCAGTGCAAATCGCCAAAACGAGAGATGAGGCGACCCGGGAACGCCGCCTTCAGAATATCAGTTGTGGCTCGCGCAGTGTGTGCCGTAGCTCCGTCCTGTAAGTCGTCCAATTGCGGCAGAAAAACTCGGTTAACATGGCCCTATAGCGCGCACCATCCACTGTTGTCGTTTGACCAGCGGCGTTCTGAAAAAAAATGGCCCGATGACTCCTCCATCGTGAACAGCGCAGCATGCAGTAACTTTGAGCAGGTGTTTTGGCTCCTCGTGCATTACTTGTGGATTTTCGGGGCCCCAGAAGCGATAGTTTTGCTTGTTCACGTACCCGCTGAGGTGGAAATGAGCCTCATCGCTCAGTATGATTTTGGTCGAAAAATCGAAAATTCGAAATTATTCCGCGTTCTTGGGGAATGTATCGCTCCATGGCTTGTTCACTTGTATTCTACATCTATCTAGTCAAAAAACGTCAAAACAGATTTTACATTGGCGGCCATTTGCAAGAATAAGAGCATCTTAGCGTGATCTCTTTTGGCCCACCTTACTAATAGAAGCTTAAGTGTATATACTGCAGTTTTTTCGACAAAATCAGTGACTTGGGACAAGCGATAAGCGGGTGGAAAATCTATTTGATTACAAGAAAAGACGAAGAACTTGCCAGTGAGACTGCATACAATGAGTCGGTCAGCTGGTGTCTTCTCGACAATGCAAAGGCATTTTAAAACTGGACCCTTTGGATGGGTGAAAACTTTTTGTATGAAGACCATCGCGTTCAATGTTTGCTCAGGCGAGATCGCGGATTCTCACAAGTCGCATACTGAAAGCAGCCCATAGCATTGGATCAGGTACCAATAGGAGCCAGATGTCAACGAAGAAACACCGGTTATACCAATTGAATTCTCAAGAATGGTGGATGGCATACCTAAGTGGGTATACCTTCATTTGAAAGGTTTAAGCAAATTCTGATTCATTAAACGTATATAGAAAAAAGTGTGGTCGCAATTGCCTTGTCAAGAGTAAAGCGCTATGGCTGGTGGAGAGAGAAGAACTTTGGTATCAAAATCGCCCAAAATTCAAGAAGCCATCTGAGGGAAGAACCTTAAGGTCTTGGGGGACCAGCCTTCTCAAAACCGGTACCCAAAGGCGCAAAGAACTTTCAATTTAGGTATCAAAGTAGCCAGAGAAGAATAATCTTGGGAGAAGTTTGACGCAAAGTTCGGTCGTTATCACTGTTCAACCATCTTTTTGGATTCTAAACTTCAATAGCTATTCCTAATCCACTCATGGTCGAAAGGTCGATTACCAGGTGACCGATCCTGTTTCTAGATTGTATTCCAGACAAATTAAGTCTGCTCTGAAACGGGACGAATTAGATAGTTCACACCATAACCTTCCTCGCGAATGAAGTCATAAATGTGACCCTTTTGCCGTAGGCAAGTCACCACATTGCCCATCGTAATGTAAGTTTGGAACTTGCTTAAACCGCATTGAAATGAAACACACACTTAGACCACCTACATGTCGCTAAAGACAATACCTATTTATACGAATCTTACCTAACCTAGCCTAAGGCACAAACTGCCGACACAAAAGCCATTTGCACCAATAAGTAAGCAGAAGCAAGACGTACTTAGGCCCTTAATTTGCAAGCGCTTGCTATTGATCGATTCAATTTCCTAAAAATCCGCCATTTTGTTTGCTCTCAAATTAGCTATACGTGCATATATGTAACTATCAAATGAGAACCCGTGTGAGGTAAAAAATGCCATCAGCCACGGTTGCCGTTTTAGTGACTTTGTCGCTATATCTAGTGGAATTTTCAAGGTTTAGTGAGAAAAATTTATTAGAGTGTAGAGTGTACCACATTAAGCCAACAACCATGCGACAACTAATTCGAGAAGCAGTGAGGACGCTACCTGAAATTCTAAGGAAAGTGATGGAAAACGCTCTGTAATGTCAGGTTGAAGCAAAGAATGGACACAATATTGAGAGATATTAGCCGGATTTTACTATCGGCGTGATGTGAGATGTGACCCGGATCAGATAACATCCTAACGATTTAGTACGTATTTCAAATTCGCAAAGCTGTCTTTTTAATTTTTTTTTTTTTTTTTTTAACTAATTTAAGGTTTTCTATTCAAATATGCAATGCAACACATGACCAATATTTTACTCGAAGTCCTTACGGTTTCTTAACAATTGTTAAAATGGTTACGATTATGACGTTCATAATTTCATTTTCGTTCTGACCGGTTTTCTCTCTCTGACAATCACAGACACTGCACTCCTGAGTCCTGACCCATATAGACAAAATACGGAAATTTGTAAAAATAATTACCAACTCACACAAAATTAAAACTTCATATTTTCGAAATCCAACAAAAACCACAGTCAATTTTTTTTTTTTTTTTCTAATATTTTATGACAAAAAAAGCCACGTGTGCGTGTCTGTCGATTAGTTTCGAAAATAATTAAAAATGATACAGCCTACTGGTTGCATGCATTTGTGAAAAATAATAAAACCATTCGGAGAGCAGATTTATCGTTGTTGCGGTACAGGTTGGAATATGGGACGTGAAATCGTAACCACATTAGCCGTTGTTTAGAAATCGTTTATCTTCATATACAGAACAAAAAGCAACATCTGGAAATACGGAATTCATTCGAATGTGGACAAATGATAAAATATGGAATAATAATCAACCCGCCGTACTTATAACAAATTTAGTCTCGACTTTAAATTTACGGAAACCCACAATATGCGAATCTTTATGGAACATAACAGCCACTGTGGGTGAACAAATTTAGAGTCGAAACTAAAAATGTTTATTGGCCCAATATTTTTTGTGTTATGAATGGTGTTGCATATTTCAGTCTGGCAACGTGATTGTGAGACTATCATTGCACACCAACATTTACGAATGAAACACGCAACGCAGTTTAAAATAGTAGAATCAATTTTCAGATCATAAATCCAGATCTCGTTTCATGTAAATCGATGATTTACATGGATCATAGCTGATTATAAAAAAAAAAAAACGGCTTTTATATTCAAAAGATAATGCGTGATACTTATAATCACATTTATGTCGTTTTCCATTCGGCAAAACGAAGCGTCCGGGAGCCCGGAATCGAAAAATTCGCTTCTGAAACCGTTCCATTGGAACAAAAAAATACTCTTCTGGTGATTCTGAGAAGAGAATTTTGCTTCTCGATTCGAAGTCAGAATATGCTCAAGAAGCACTCACACAAGTGTAATTTATGTATTTTATACAAGTCGGATGACAGCTGCCGTAGATTACTTTTTTGGCATTTCACCAATACTTTTGTGGATGCAATCAGAAGCAGTCTTCTTGTTCCATTCGATTATTGAATGAGTGGATCCCCGAGTGAAACCAATGGAAAACGACATTAGTGTCCAATTTTTCGTATTAAATTACCCATTGTGACCTAAAAAATATTTAGTTTGGGAGTTAATAACGATTATATTAGTAAGGCCAAGTGTGAACAGTTTCCAAAATATAATCTTAAGTTTATAAAAGCAGATAGAAAAGAGTTATTCCATACAAAAAAAAAAAAAAAACATAACCTTACGCTTACCTACTTATGCGCCACCCTGTATATTAAAATGTAGGTAAGTTTGACTTTTATGTATACCCTCTATTCGCTCGTATAGCATTCTTCATTGGAGCTATCGTTGAAAAATATTCAAATTTGAGCAGCCTAGCCTTACAAAATTTTAGTTCTAAGAGTTTTAGTGCAATTGGAGTTTTGCGTTCGAAACAATCAATTTGACTGTGTGGCGTTAATTAACCATAAAGCATACATTTTACGTTCCCCACTGTCAGTCACTATGATTCGCTGTGTCTTTTCACTGGAACGGGTATTCACGGATATTTGACCCAGAATCGGGGGCTCCAAGGGCACGATTCACGAGATATCTCCCCAAATTGAGATAAAAAAAAAAAAAAACAGAGGTATCTAACTAGAACTTTATCAAACGCTTGAATAATGTCACACTGACTCGAAGGAGGTGACTTTAGATGTTGTACTAAGGTACTTTCGCTGAGATAGGATGTTTGTTTTAAGTCCACAACAAAAACAACCAAAAATGGACCAATCTTCAGAATTTGATATTTCTGTCGGTTTAGCGGTTGGAATCTTTTGAATCTTTATTTTTGCATGGACCGAAGTGGAAAAAACATGAGGCTGAACGAAAAAGAAAAAATAAATAAATAAAAACTCACCTGAGTTCGTATTCACCAGGAAAATGGTGCCCTTCCGAATCAGGCTTTCGTTCTGTCCCAAAGTTAATTTCTACAGATCTCGGACATAAACCTCATGAAGTGCAGCCGAATATGCGATTCTAAGATTAGATAAGATAGGTTTATTCAACTTCTATCTACCACTAGGTGTCGCACAAATCAGTAAGGAGTTCATATTTTTCTTACATCGAAGACCGTTGCACTGTGGACATACAATTTTTTAACAACTAGAAAAAGAACCGTCCCCACTCAATAAATTTTGCAAATGCATTTAAATATTAATCACTGTCCATTCGAACACAAACACAATCATTCTCTCACGATAATTATCTATTTTGACGACGAACAGTGAGCAGTCCATCGATTTCCATTGAATTATATTTGAACTGTCTAATCATATACACCACGCTGACAGGATAATTAATGGGAATTGCATAATTCCCAACCTATCGCATGTTTACACTTGAATTGAATTATTATTTATAAATTCGCTTGATTGACAATATCTTCGAGCACACATCTCGGTTATCCCGCGATATGTGCGTATTATGTGCGCTCGCTGTGCAGCCAGTGCTGACGCACAGAAGGCAAACAACAATCGCCCAGGAAATTATTCAAATCATACACATAATAGTATAACAAGACGGTAGGTAGGTAGGTAGTAAAGTTTGGTATTCTTATCAGGAAAAAATAATCTTATGGCTTCTGTGTAAGCAGCGCACAGGATATGCACACATATACCAGCGGAAATCGTTTCCCATTGGCTTAATTAGTAAAGCTATGGGTCCAAGGTAAACCGGGCTAGTTAATGGCTGTGTAAACGACTCACTGCAGAAGACAGAACTTGGCCCACGTGATAATGTATCTCTTGAGTAATGGACGGGAGTGTGTGTGTACCTGGATTTGAATTATTAATTTATAAAAAGAGCAGCGGAAAGGAACATGATTAACTGTGCCACGGGTACGAATGTGACAATCAACTTGAGTTTTATTACTAGTGGTTGCAGGGGTAATTTACAAACATTGGATTGATGTTGATCTTTCATTTTTTCTTTTTTACTGGGTTCTGTATAAGCTGTGAAAAAGCAACCGAATATTCCACTTCAAAAATCATTCAGAGTGCTTTGAAACACATTTTGGATTCTGATTATATTTTGCATAAAGGACGACACTCCAAGGAATAGACCTTCCACCATATAATTTAACGGCCGCTGCCCTTTCCACTATAGTTATTGCGCCGTACTAATAACAAGTCTTAGTCTCGAGCTTAAATTTATGGAAGCTCACAAAATACAGCCACTGTGAACTGCTAAACGTATGAGTCGTAACTACTTACTTACTTACTTAAGGTGGTGCTACAGTCCGGGGTGGACCTGGGCCTCAACCAACAAGCGTCTCCAGCCAGCACGATCTTTGGCCAGCTGTCTCCAGTTTCGCACGCTAAGTTGGTTAAGGTCCCCTTCCACTTGCGCGCGCCACCTGAGTCGCGGTCTTCCTCTACTGCGCCGTCCCTCGGGTGTGGATTCAAAGATCTTCCGGGCCGGAGCATTGACATCCATTCGTTTACATGACCCAGCCACCTCAGTCGTTGGACCTTCACTCTTCTGGCTAGGTCGATGTCGCTGTACAGCCCGTACAGTTCGTCGTTGTATCTCCTCCTGCATTCACCGTCTATGCAGACGGGACCGAAAATTACTCGAAGAATTTTCCTCTCGAAGTAACCAAGAGTAGCCTCATCCGCTTTTGATAGAGTCCATGCCTCTGCACCATAAAGTAGGACTGGGATGATCAAGGTCTTCTAAAGGGTCACTTTAGTTGTTCGAGAGAGGGCTTGACTACTCAGTTGCTTTTTTAGCCCAAAGAAACAGCGATTGGCAAGAGTTATTCTTCGTTTAATCACAGCGCTGGTGTCATTGATGTCATGAGTCGTAACTAAAAATATTTATTGGTAAGGCCCATTAAATTCCAGAAAAAAATATTAAACTAACAAGAATTAAGACTAAATGGCAATTCATTGAACATAGCTGGGACAGTTACTGCGTAGCGTCTACGACCATACTCTTGTCAATACATCGGGACCATATATTTGTTTTGTTGTCGTCTTCTTGTATTTACTGTTTGTTGGGTCGGTGTTTTATAAGTGCTGTCATCTTTGAATGTTGAGAATATCTCCAATTTATGCAGTTGATTGATTGATAGATACGATTTAATGTTATCACCTTGTTGTCGTTGCGTTCCCATCATCGTCTTCTGAATGCTCCTGTGCAGCGTATTGAGTTTTTGGAGCTGCAGCGCGTTTGCCAAGCCATAATGCTATATCTCAAGTGCGATTCCACCAGGCCGAAGTAGCACTGCCGAAGAACTTCTGTTGGGCATCTACTACTTTGATGAAATAGGGTGTAGGCGGATTGCCTAAGTTTTTTTGTCAACGTGGTTATATTATAGCTCCATTTAAAGTTATAGTCAAGCAAAACTCCCAAATATCTCTACGTTGATACGTTTCCAAGTACGGTCGAGCATTCGTCGTCGTCTTGAAGTAGTCCGAAGTCTTGAACCTTGTGCAGACATTCCAGGTTGTGTATTGACCTACCACACACAAAGTTGGCAAACGGCCCCTCTTCCATTTGTCGATCGTTAGTATTAATTCTTTCTTCGAAACCTGTAGTTATTTATCTTAGAAGACTGATGCGTGCTGTTCTATGGTGCGGTGCGGTGTTAAATATACACCTTTGAAGGTTGTTAGCGCAATCGTAACCGAAAATCTCTCAAAGCAGTCTACGGCGACGAAGCCTGTCCTCATCCGCCTTCACTAACGTTCGTGATTCGTCGCTATAGGACAAGACTGAGCTAATTTGGATCTCCTATGCATAGAGTATACTCTCTCGTCAATATTTCTTGTCATATACTCGAATCAGCTGTTAACTATTAAAATTAGACAGAAGATCAAACTGATCTGTTATTTATTTTAGTAAGGCCTACAAACTAATCTATCTAGAAGACGAAACTTTCTATGAAGAACGTGGACAGTCAGCCGAAGACTGATAGGTACGGACCACTAAGCACACTTTCACACTTTCAAATCGTCATGCATTTCTTTATGAATTTTGTATAGTCCCTAACAACAGCGTGATAGTCCATAAGCTTGTCGCTAACGCTGCCTTATCTGGATACCTAAACTGCTTGTGGGTAGAATGTATTCCATTTAACAAAGCAATCACCATAACAGCTACTGAGCTACTGGATGATGGAATCAATTAATTTCAAGGTCTTAAGTGACAGACATTAATCGATGGATGTGCGAGTTGAAAGACATCAATAGCATTGATGGGATTTTCGCTGAAAATTTGTTTATTTTGATTTTGCATAAAGCTTCTTTTAGAGAACCTAGAAATGCGAATAAACTCGATTTGAATAGAAACCTACCTACGTGTTCCTAATGTTCCAAAAACTTACAAATTCGAACTTATAAATAGCTGCAGGATTATTCAAGAGCACGGCAAAAATAAGTCTAAAGTTTTGCCAGGAAAAGGTTTAAAAGTATGACTAGTACTTTAGTAGATAACGTTCTATTTATTTTATGTTATATAGTAGCCGTTGCTTAACTGCCTAAAGTCTGGCAAAATTTATACTTGCATAATTTACCTTATTGAATTTAAGACTTATGTTGAAATGATTTGATATGTTCCACAACAGTTTTCTATTAGTTTCTCTAAAGACTTGAGGAAACATCAGAAATTCAAATAAATTTCACGTTTTCCTATAAATTATTTTTGACGCCGAACTTTCAAAAATGTAATGTTATGCGAGAAACAGATTAACACAGCGACTTTGACAGCAACAGCAACAGCGAATTTAGGATTAGCTCTAACGTTGATTCGCTGTCGATGTTGCTGTGCTAATGTGTTCAAAGTAATTAAAATACATTGATTCTCAAAAGTTGTCAAAGTTGCTGTTGATATCCCTGTGTTAGGGCATCTGTTTCTCGCGTTACAATAAAACCCAAGTGTCTGCCAAATCAGTCTTTGAAGTAGCTATTTTTCACTCGAACTGCGTACTGCCTAGGCGTACTCATATTTTCATGTGGAAAGTTAAATTTTACATTCCACGGGGAAACATTTTTTATGAAAAATTGGATTTCACTTGAGAGGCTTTACGTGTACTGCATAAGTGCATACTAGGCTTAAACATAGGTTAATTTTTATATTAAGTTCGTAAATCAGAGAAAAATCAAAAGATAGCGAAAAGTCATACTTGCTCAATACGATGAGTTTTTCGTGCTTTATAATTTTTCCAGAGTTTTGGCAACTTTTAGCTTGGTCTGGTAACCTTTTTGTTCTATTTTTGGTTGCTAATTTTTTTTTTTGCAAGTGGCAGCCATGAATACATTTAGTCAGACTTACTAAAAAAAAATACGAACGTCCCCAATGATGTCAAACAATAAACTTTTAAAAAAGTAACAGATTTGATACACAAAAGTACTGGAATTCCTATTTTTTTTTTTTTTTTTAATTTAAACGCCTCATGGATCTGGCTGAATTTGAGCTAGCGCAAAGTTTTTTTGTTTTAAAAAAATTGAGCATATTTAAAATCAAAAAATAAATATATTAACTCTTTGTTTAATTTAAAAACAAAAAACAGGAACATAAACATAATTCATAGTTTGTAATTCTTAAAAATACTGGAGGGTGATTTGGCACCCATAGGTGTTTTGCATACGCAAATATACATATCCCATATCTTACCAATATATCTTATACAATTTATATACAATACAATAATTTCATATCGTATTCATATTCAATTCATATTTCTTTGCATACATAAATATGCCTACCTTTTACTTAATTCAAATTACTGATTGCCTTCCTACTTCCTTCCCACTATACAATATATTAAATTCCATATAGTTTAATGTGACAAGTGCATTCGAATATTTCCATATGGTCTTATATGACAAATGCACACAAACATTTCTTGCCCACGATTGCAGTAATTCGCGGCGTGAACCAGTCACTGCCAGCGTTCCCAAAGGTGTCGCATATCCTCTTCAAGGTAATGTCGTACCTAAAGAGGCAGAACAGAAAATATAGTTTTAAAAACTGTGAGTTGATTTCGAGACGCGCTACCGAGCGTACGTGTAATAAAAGTTTAACCTAAACGAAAACTTATTCAATAATAATTATGTAACTTTGTAAAGTAAACCATGAAGTCTTGTGCGTAATAATATAAAATATACATGCAACAAAAGCAGTACCATTGTACCTACTTGTAGTAAACGTTTTACCGATAATCTTGTGCGTAATCATATAAAATATAAGTGCAACAACAACAATACCATTGGACTTGTATTCATATAATTCAATAAAATTAAGAAAAACAAGTCTCAACAAAAGGTGTTTCAATAAAGAAAAAAGTGTCACTGTCGAAAGATATCTCCCACTCATAACAGGTGGGTGACATGGTACTTTAAGTTCTCTTGAAGGTATTCTTCCCGGACTCGCTTCAAGTATATATTTAAAAAAGATGTAGGTATACGAGTACACAATGTCGATATTTCTTTAAAAAAAATCATACAAAAGAAAGTTCTGAAATTTACAATATAAAATTAATAGCGGGAGAGATGGCACCGGTCCACATATATCGAACTTGGGGGTGCCATATTTCCAAATGATGTTGCATTTTTTTTTTTTTTTTTTTTCACGAAAAACATGAATAAAAGCGTACATGCAATTATAATGGTTAATAGAAATAAGCACACACGATAAGCTTTTCTTTTTTTTTTCTTTTTTTTTTGTAATAATAAATACTGGGCACCGAAAATTTGTTGTTCGAATTTACTCTTTTTTTTCGTCTGTAACTAGATTTTTTCACCTGCATATCAGGTCGCGACTACCTACATTCTTCAGGAACTTGCATAAAACTAAATGATATTTTGATGTATTCGTTTTAATGTAAAATCATTAAGTAAGAAATATGTAGAGGGTGCCATTTGTGATACCTATATATCATGGTGCCATATCACCCTAGTTTACCCTATTGCATTGGTTATATGTTGGCTTCGATGGATTTGCATAGATTTGCGACTTCGGGAAACTGAGTAAAAAAAAATCTATCGGTATCAAGTCGAACGATCTTGTTGGGCAATAAACGTCACCTCTGGGAGAAATAACCGTACAACCGAAATTGTTAATGGGGAATGTAACGTGGCCTCTGCTGAGTGGCAGTTAGCCAATCTGTTTCATTCAATTTGAACCAGAGGAAATTGATAATTAGGGGCCATACGCGACATAGACATGTCGTTGCAGACCAAGGAAAATTCGAAAAGTTTTAAATTCACGCAGACGGTCGTTGCAAAGGATAGACTTAGAATGCACACGAAACTGATAGAGACAAATATATTGGTTTGCAACGACATGTCTGCGTCGTGTATGGCTCCTATAAGCATCGTTCTATCAAGCTCGCGTTGATGGTGATGGTCTCACGTCTCACCAACTTCATTTTCAAAAAAGTACGGACCAATGAGGCAGCCGGCAAAAAACCCGCACCAAATAGTAGCTTTTGGTGGATGCATTGCCACCTGGTAAATATCGTGTGGGTTGGCATCATCCACAATTTTCTTGATAACGTAATTATTCATTCAAAAATGCGCCTTATCGGTAAAGAAGTTTCTTCATCCCAAGTTGGAGTGTTCCTTCAAACGTTCCGAAGCCCATTCAGAAAACAAATAACGGCTTTTAACGTTCATTAGCTTTGAGCTTCTAGGTCCTTTGGAATTTGTACAAGTGTAGGCCCAAGTTCCGACGCAAAATTTGCCAAGTTAAAATCTGCGAAGGGCCGTATTCTCGTTCACGGAGAGGAATTGACTAATCGGGCTCTCCTGTATACTTTCACCGACCGCCAGTTAAATTCTCGGCCGTTCTGGCTTTCCTTTGACGAATAGAAGTTAGCTGATTGTTTACCGAACCGTTTGTCATAATTCAGTCACCAAACGTGGGAGAGTCCACTTTTACTTCAGCGAATGTATTCAAAACAGCAGCCAATTTTCTTATACTGGAAGTTTCTTTACAGCGAACTGCTACAGACTCTGCAATTTATCTGCTAAAAGCGTCAATAATGCCAGATAAAACGAAACTTTTATAGAGCAGCGAACGTAATACTCCGAAATGCTCCACTTATTAAACCTTGTTAACCAAGGCAGTCCACTAGGCAACTAAAACCCGACCTAGGTACACTAACTTACCTGATTAAGTGGCGTTACAGTCGTCGTAGACCTTCGTTATCTATTTTCGCACACCAAGAGATCCCCGTCATCTAAAGGTGAGGATTTTCTCTACTGAATTGTATCTCCGGGAAATAATTGAAGCCACTTCAGACCGGAGCATAGGCCCCTTTCGCTGGGCATTTTATAAGCAACTTATTAGCACTTTAATAGCACGGGACAATCGGCAATGTCTCTGGAAAACGTGGCTAGAACTCATGTTTCATAAGGCTAGTCAACTCACATGAGACCGGAATACACTAGAAGAGTTTTGCGTTCGAAACGACCAAAGACGTCTTCATATGCCTTCGCCAGCTGGGGTGATTAGGTAAGCTTTTTTGTATCGTTTTTTTTTTTTTTTTTTTTCACTAAGCACAATTTATGAAATGACGTCCACTCCTCCACTCATGCATATTCCATAATCAGTTGAAATTTCGTAGGCACCTCGTTATTTTCTTCCCACGGCCTCTGGTTTTATTAATTCAGGAGCGCCTTCGGCGCAACTTAGAGACATGATACCGATGTTTATGTTCGCATCCTGAACTCGTTTCAAACACCCATAGGCATTTATAAAATGCACTTTTACTGAAATGCGCCTGTCATTTATCATTAGATGAGCGGAAGTTCGGATATTCCTCCGCCACCATTTTGTCTCGCACAGTTTTCAATCGGATGCATTTGGAAAGTTCCCATATAACAGCCCCGACTACAACAAAACAAACGCCCAAGGCCAGCCTCATACTAATGTTCCCCACAAATCTTCCAATTAGTACCATGGAATTATGAATTTAACGCTTCGAACTAAAATCTCGAAAATTAATGCATCCGGCATTTTCCCACAGAACGAGTGCTCCTAGAGACGGGGAAAAATCCTCCAAGCCGACGGCGCACTGACAACAGAGACAGCGAGTCTCTTCGGTTTTCCCACAACACATCAAGACAACACAGCGCACATAAGAACTAACCGAAGACCGAGCCGTAGCATACCACACACAGAAACGCTAACGCTTTCGCCAGCGGGCTGTTATGATTGTAGCTAATTAAATTGAAAATTTTCAAAAAACTTATCAATCTTAATGAGGCCCCATCGACAGACCGCAATTATTCAAAAAATCAAAATGAAAAATTTATAAAAACTTCACAAATGCAATGATTAATGATGGCCGCCGTCCGTCGTCGTCGTCGTCACAGTCGTCGTGGTGGGCTATTCAGAAAAACCTGCTGCTACACATACGAGCACGTACATTGCGGAACGTACTTACAATCCTACAATGGGATTGCATGTCCTCGACAGTCATGGCGGTCCGAAGCCGAATGCATCCGCATATAGGTATATACAGCTGAATGGAACAGCGCGCGCCCATCGACCACCGACCGCCGACCGCCTATCCCCCGGTGATGAAGTTCTTCGCGCTACAGTTGCTTGTTTTTTTTTCTGCTTTTTCTTAAATTGAATTTGTGGAGCGTGGAAAATTGAAGCCCCCCGCCAGCTGCCGGCCTGTTTCCCGTGTAGGCTATTAATAATATTGTTTTGACACAATTCAACCGCACACTTTTAATACTCGTAGCTGTATATGGCCAGTTCCATACGGCGCGCTGTCCATACAGCCGCAAATATCTGCGGTAGAATTATTGAGCTAAGTGCAATATTGCGTTTTAAATACACGCAGAAATCTTCGAAATTGGGGGACAAGAATGTCCTTGCGTGACTATCAATCACTCAATCAATGTTGGCCACAAGGCGATGGAGGAGCTTACACGGAATCGATTCCAACTCAAAGCTGGCAATTGTTTATTCTTTAGCGATTTTGGTTTGACACATCTTCTGGATATATATCAGGAACTCCAGCAACTCCATGTTTTCGTTACATAGTAGGTCTGTATAGTTTTTATTTAAGAGCCAGCCTAATCCACCCCTCGAAAGTTTTCCAATTACTGTGCAGAGATGTGAAATGGGCCTTTATCGTGCGAGCTATGTGGCAGGTTCTACTCCATCACACTTGTCAACATGTCACTTGTCAAATTTGCATGAAATTCGGAGGGCTGTGTATTGTATACCGCTTGGGGTTGGGTGAGTTTCCTTTTATTTGTCTTCGTCCCTTGTATATTGTTTGAAACAGAGCCGCCATATTGTATCCGCTGGGAAATGTAAATGCGAGTCTCAAGTTAGAAAGAAAATTCACGATTCGAACGCAGTGGGGGTAGAAGTCTACGGTGGCGGTTAGCTCTCATAAGGATATGTATAAGTGACTGTTTTTTTAATGATAAAATGTGGAACACTTTCAGGGAGTGCTTACATTGTCAGGCATAATTTCTATAAGAGCTCTAAGAATTGGCGTTAGACCTGAGAAGCTAATACTTCTGGATCGTGGCAATTCATTTCAATTCGTTTCGAATATGAACTTGACATATGTGGTGAACTTAATTTTATGGTGGAATTGATGTTTTGGTTTGGGAGAACAACAACTATGTGTGTTAGGAAAGACTTCGGTTTTAGTTATACACCATCAGACTGCTGTAAGGGCTTTGCCTCAATATTTGAATTTTGACAGACAGTCTTTTCTATGTTTCCCTATTGTCCTATGGGAGAGTCATATTATTGTCAGGAGGTGAACCTCCATTGCGATTCGCGGTCACTCGTCCAAGCGACCACCACTAAGTGATGAAAATAAATTACAACAGAGAGGTTGGCAATCGTAATGCAATTTGTCTGTAGCTATCGAATGTTGTTCGGACTCTCCCGCCTTTTTCTTCCTTGATCAATATCGATATCAAAATCTGAAATGAGCCGTAAAACAAGTTCGCGTTTCATATATTTTTATCGACGGAGCCGTCCTTTTGTTGGTAGACCCATTACCGTTTTTGTTTTTTTTTTTTTTAATTTACCTGCATAAATAACACTCGTATCTAGTATACAATTTTTTAGACTCCAAAACTGCATACCGCTTGTAAGATATTCATGCCTTGATTTCTTTGAATACCTCAAAACAAAGCCGGAATTGCTTCGTCAAAGTGCTCAAAGGACTTTATATTCCACATTGCATCAACAAATTAGCTTCAAATAAACCGTGGTTTAACAAAGAATGCAAGCGAGCTACCGCAGCGAAAAACAAGGCTTTCCGTGAATGGCGGTCAAACCCTTCAGAACTAAAAAGATCTGAATTTACAATTCTTCGAAATAGATGCAACCTAATTATTGAATCGGCGAAGACAACTTACAGCGAAAGAGTCACTAACAAAGTGATTGGATGTCCTAGCGGCTCACGCGCATTCTGGTCCATGGCAAAGGCAATCAGTAATAACTTTAGTTACTCTTCTTTTCCAACTCTAGTAAAAGAAGACGGCACGCTAGCAACAACACCTAAAGAAAAGGCAGATCTTTTCGCTAGCATGTTTTCAAAGAATCCCACCCTAGGTTCTGCACTCCTAGAGCCACCAAATATCCCGAGGATGCAATCACCGATAGCAGAAGTGAAATTTCGGCCTCGAATAATTCAACGCATCCTTAAAGAACTAGATTGCAATAAGGCAACGGGACCCGATGGAATCCCGGCTATAGTACTCAAGAACTGTGCACCAGAACTTGCACCTGTACTCTGTAAGCTGTTTAGCATGTCGTACTCCCAGAAGACGTTTCCTTCTTGCTGGAAGACCGCTCGCATTCAACCTATTCCAAAGAAAAGGGAAGAAACGTCTGCCACAAAACTATCGTCCAATAGCGTTACTTTCAATGCTCTCTAAAGTAATGGAAAAGGCAATAAATGTCAAAATAATCAAATATCTAGAAGGCCATCGATTAATAAGTGACAGGCAATACGGATTTCGGAGCCGTCGTTCCACTGGTGACTTGCTAAGCTACGTAACGCACTTATGGACACAATCAATTGAACAACACGGCGAATCCAGAGCCGTAGCCTTGGACATAGGCATTTGACCGAGTCTGGCATAGAGCCCTATTAGGCAAGTTAGCGTCTTACGGATTACCACAACAACTATGCGGATGGATGCAAAGTTTTCTTCTGGGAAGATCGATCTATTCTTTCTCCAACTCTATTTCTTCTCCACATCAACGATTTGCTTGGATCGACAAATAATAATATCTACAGCTTTGCAGATGACAGCACTCTTATATCCTCCATCTCGAACAATGGGCCTGTGAATACGGCTACATCACACAGTCAGAGATGTGAGCAAATTAATTCTCTAAATGATGATCTGGACAAAATCTTGAAGTGGGGAAAGGACAATTTGGTTGTATTTAATGCAAACAAGACACAGTTCACAACATTTTCCAGAAAAAATGCATCAACAGTTCCTCAGATCCAAATGGATGACCATCCAATCCATCACAAGGACTCAATGCACCTTCTAGGAGTCACAGTCAATTCAGGAATCACATGGCAGAACCACATATCCTATATCGCAAAATCGGCGTCCGCAAAGTTGAGCTACCTATTTAGAGCAAAGAGGTACTTTAGCCCCAAGCAAATTCTCCTTCTCTACAAAGCACAGGTAAGACCAGGCTTGGAATATTGTTCCCATATATGGAGCTCGGCCCCAAAACATTCACTTAACCTGCTTGATAGCATACAGAGACGAGCAGTTCGACTCATTGGAGACCCTACACTCACATCGAATCTACAACCGTTGGTGCACAGAAGACAAGTCGCTGACCTATGCTTGTTCTATAGATACTTCCATGGTAGATGTTCTGAGGAACTCAAAGACATTATCCCTCGAAATGCAACTTTTGGGCGCCCAACAAGACAGGCTGCTAATGCTCATAACCATACAGTACACTTGACAACCGCGAGGACATCAACTTTCAAAAACTCCTTCTGTTACAGGACAAGCAAACTTTGGAACTCGCTTCCTGGGGATATATTTCCAGAAGACTACAATTTGCAGAAATTTAAGTGCAGAACAAACATACATCTGCAGGCATCTCGGGGCGCTTTTGAAGCGTTATAGGTTCGCCTTTCCCGGGAGAAGTATATATAAAAAAAATAATCACAGAAGGTGATACCTAGATATGGAAAACGAAGACGATTCAGATAATGTGAATGAAACGCTCTTCATTGACCTATATTTATACTGTGCAAAATACTAAGATACGAGCGTTATGCATAAAGTTAGAGGCTCACAATAGGCCTCCACAGATATCCAAAGTTGAGCAGACACCCAGAAAAATCACTTATTTAAAATCAACTGAGTTTCGGTTAAAATAACAACTAATCAATACTGTTTACATAGCTTTTACAGAGCAAATTGATTGTTAATAACTGAGTCAAATTGTTTAAGGAAAATTGGTTGAAAATAACCGATCTATCGATTTCCCCTCCGAAAGAATTTAACTAACTTACTCTGTTGTTGTTATCCAACTCACTTGGTTTAATTTAACCAACTTTTTTTTTAAATTAGCCAACGAACCTGGTAGAGTTGGACCTACTAACCAACTAACTAACTAACCAACTTAATCTGTTGAAATTAACCTACCTCCTTGGTTGCATTTAACCAACTAAAAAAGTTAAAATTGTTGAATTGTTACCTTACCCTCTTGGTTGAATTAAACAATCTCAATTGGTTAAAATTAGCCAACTTTCTTAGTAGCATTTAAACAACTAAGAGTGTTAAATTTATCAAACACACTCGTTTGGAATTAGCAGTTCTACTTGGTTGAATTTAAACAAACTACTTACTTGTTATTAGCCAGTCCATTTGGTACAAATTTACCAATTTACTTGAACTACCAACTGAACTACCCAACTTCAGTGCATCTGAAAATTAAACCATCTAAAAGGGAAAAATAATTTTCATATTAAGTAGGTACATAGATTTTTGATTATAATGTTGTGGTAATGTATTTTTGAATTCAAAATATGCACGGAAAAAAGTTTAAGATCAAATCAAGAAAAATAAGCGCCTAATCACGAAAAGTCTGTCTCATTTTAGAGCTTAACTCAAGATTTACTAATTCACGACTTTTTATTCGCGACTTTTATTACGAAATACTTTTTTGCAATTTGAGATTTAAAGTGGTGTTTGAGGAATTGACCTATTGAAGTAGTGAATTGTGCCTAAAATGTCGCAAATCACTACAAATAAATGAAGCTCGAATTAATACTTCTAATCGTAATATTCAAAAAACTAAATTTGATATTTTTTCGCCGTTTTCAATGTCGAATTACGAATTTTCGTATCAATTTAAGACAAAATCGTTGTGATTTGCGAAAAATATATAATTCGTGATTTGCAACTCAAAATTTTGC